>OY759191.1:9458935-10101086 GCA_963662085.1 Eupithecia inturbata
TGCGGTTTAATGTATTAGCTGGATCTTTTTAAGGATTCAATTGGAGTAGTTGTTTTCCAAGAATCTGAAGATAGAAGCATACTCTTGTGGTGTAGTGTGTTGTCACACGACAAAATAGCTTAAAATAACCTTTTAGGCTATTTTGTCGTGTGACAACATTTCGGTTTCATACATTTAGTATGGTTAGAAACACATTAGTACTCTGTGTTGTGTCACTGTATCAATGTATTTCTAACCATACTAAACACTTACGGGTATATGCAACCGAAACGCATCTGTCGCGGCACGACTCACCACACCACAACAGTGTGGTTCTACCATAATTCATTCTGAACAAATGAAGCAGGGAAGTCGTGCCGGCTATTGTTTTTGTCCAGGAAATTGGGAGACTTTATTGAGCTACACAAATAACTATATTATCCTGGTGCATTATTATGTACAAATTAAATTACTTTCATCAGTTCCTATTAAACATCTGTCTCTGTAGTCCGTGATACCCGCTGAAAATTTTCTGTACATAACATTCAAACAACTCCTGGGGCCTTTTTGATTTTTTGCGGGCTTGAGTGTAGACAGTTGACGTATAAACGAGTAGTAAAACAGTTGCAAAGCCAACATCAAAAGAATTCCCAAAGTAATGTCTCAAAGTAACGAATTTTCACAAACTCAGTAGCTAGGATCTACTGAGTTTGTGAAAATTCATTCGTGACGTGACGTTATTTTATTACTCTTGCCAATCGTCAACGGGCAACATCAAACTCAGATGTTGATCTTACGTAAAGTCGTGCTAATGGTTTCTCACATGAATTATTTGATAAATGAAGGAATGTAATACCTACCTAGATATAAAGGTACCTATTTAAAACTGTTATTGTATGTATATTATAGATAAGCTGTTGAAACTGTAGGTACACTATTTTATACATAAGATCTTTTTGATTCTCGTATTACTCATATTAACATATTTCTGATTCTGATTCTGTTTGCTATCATCCATACCTGCTAATATTATAAATTCGAAAGTAACTCTGTCTGTCTGTTACCTTTTCATGCTCAAACGGCTGAACGGATCTCAGTGAAAAATTGGCAGGGTGGTAGATGGTATCCCAGGGACGGACATAGGCTAGGTACTTTTTATAACGGAAAAAGCGTACGAAGCCGCGGCCAGCAGCTAGTGACGTATAAAGAAGTAAAATTCTTTGCATAGGAGAGAGACAAGCGGAGGTTTTTTTTTTTTATGCTGGACATACCACATAGCATCAACTAGCACCAAGCTAGGCAGAGTTGTGTTATGGGTACTAGATGAAGCCGATTTAATACGACCCTAGGTCCGTGGAGTACCGAGGCTCTCCGGGTTTTTAAAAAGGTATCTGAGAGTCTGGTTGACGCGACGCGTGACCCGAGAGCTGGTGGGTATCTGGCGCAGCGCATCAGCATTGTCATACAGCGGGGCAATGCAGTCAGCGTCTTGGGGACGCTTCCGTCTGGTATTGATATGGATCAGTTCAGCTCCCTGTAGATTTTGCATGGTACCTACTTTGACGTCACGAGTGTAATTTAGTGATGTAAACACCACTAAATTACAAAATTAAATTTTTTAGTGGTGTTTGAACAGTTAAAATTATTGAACAACAAGGCATTTTGTTTTTATAACCTGACGTCTCACGTGGAAAGCGGTCGGGAGCGGACTGAATTTCGCCGCGAGCAAAGAGGCTCTCCAGCCCCACTTTTCGGCACGTGAGGTGAATAACTTATTGCTTCTGTGCAGATTATATTTCTGTGTGTCTCCACTCTTCATACAAAAATCTACAAACCCCTTTAACAATTTTCGATCGTATTTAATTTGTCACTGTTACTGCGCACGAAACCCATCATAATTTGATGGTGTAGTCAGTCCCGTTGACGACAGGTGATGGTAACAGGTGCTTCCAACGTATTCCTTAGGACATGACTGTACATGCCTTGTAATTAATAAATATGGTTATAGCCAATGCAAACAATAACAAGGTACAGTTGAAGATGTAAAACGGTATTACAGCTCTGTTTTATGACAAATTCAATAAAAGTAAGATGTTGTATTTTGTGATACCAATGATAATAAAAACTAAATGTAATTTCATTGCTTTGAAAAAACTGTAAACCGACTTCGATTTGAATCCCTTAATTTTACACTGTGATTAAGATTTGCAGGTTAAATAGTAATCTCTCGGGACCACCTAGGGATCGTTCTCTATACAATAGCGAAATAGTTTTCAAAATCGGTCCATAAATTGACGAATATTGTACTTAAAAAAACATACATACAGCCGAACATAGAACCTCCTTCTTTATTCGAAGTTTTTTAAAAATGTTGATGGAAGCGGCAAGTGCTCGCGTAAGGACGAAACTTTTTATTTGCGTAAGCTGTTTGAATCAAAATAGTAACCACAAAATAATAATTCCATGTTTTTGTAGGCACTTGAATGAGATGTTTGAAGGAAAATATTTAGCATGCAATAAATCATTGCAATAAATATCTAAACCTACATTACAATTTACCAAAAAAGTTTTTAAATTGTTAGCTGGACCTACCTAATTGTTGACTAGGTAGGTACTCACAGAAATATATCTAGATAGAAGCATCGTTAGTCTGCTTAGCTTGGGGTTAGATATGGGTGTTAGAGGTGTGGATTGTCCGGCATTATTTATTTATTTTATTTAAGTACCCCGATTGTTATTGAAACCTAGCGTGTAACATTTTGCATGATACCTACTTTGACGTCACGAGTGTAATTTAGTGATGCAAAACACCACTAAATTACATAATTAAAGTTTTTCGTGGTGTTTGAACAGTTAAAATTATTGAACATCAAGGCATTTCGTTTTTATAACCTGACGTCTCAAGTGGAAAGCGGTCGGGAGCGGACTGAATTTCGCGGCGAGCAATGAGGCTCACCAGCCCCACAAAAAAATATCTCGCGAGCAACTGTAGCTCTGTGCAGTCTCATAACCAGTAGGCCAAGCACGGTGATTGTTCTCTAGGGTCCATATACATAGGTAATATTATAAATTCGAAAGTAACTCTGTCTGTCTGTATGCCTGTCTTTCTTTCTGTTATCTTTTCATGCAAAAGCGGCTGAATGGATCTCAACGAAATTTGAAAGAGAGGTAAATGGCCCCGTGCTTGGCCTACAGGAAGAAGATAGATTAGCGTAGGAACGTAGGGAGTGTCAAAAGTGTTAAAGACCCTTACTCAGTAGTGAGATACGGCTAGCTGCTGCCCGCGACTTCGCACGCGCTTTTCAAGTAATTTTTAAGTATGTTCGTTCTCGGGGTACCATCTACCTCCCTGCCAAATTTCAGTGAGATCCGTTCAGCCTTTTAGGCGTGAAAAGGTAACAGACAGACATAGGTACAGAGTTACACAGAGTTAGGCACATAGGTGTGTGTGACGGTTGTAGCTGACTGTACCACAACCACCTACAGTCCGTAAATACCTGTAATCATAGCAAGCTGGACGCAAACCATGCCAGTAATCCTGTCTATCTTTATTACACTTGTTCGTGGGACAAGTTTTTTTTTGTGTAATTCAAAGTACAATGTGCATAATGTAATTGCAAATAAACATAAACACAATGAGCATGTGTATGTCGGAAATAAATAGATGGGCTGTTGGCCATTCCGTGAAGAAAAAACCGAAATAATTATCTATGTAGTGTGTAAGTACGTTTGTGTGTTTTATAATCGAAATCTACACGGGTCGTAATCTATACAGGGTGCCACGAAACATTGTGTACTAACACTAACCCGAAAAGGGTGATTCTAGACCCCGAGGGGATCAAATTTAGTTCTACGATTTTATGGAATTTTCAATATGTTTTATACGTTTAAAAAAAAAAAAACTTTTTCATCATTTTCGTGTTATTTTACCTGTATTCCTTACATCATTATTATTGTTTTGAAATTTCAGAGGATTAATTTTTTTTTTCGTTTTCATAACTTCATGACACTTGACTGGTTTTGCTGAAAAAACAATCAAAAACCATCTGTGGAATATTTTGAAAATAATGCAAGAGTGCATGCAAAAGAACACGAACAGGAAAAAAAATATTCCTAATTAAAGAAATCGTTATTCACGAGTTGATTTCTCGTGATCCAGAATCATCCCTTTCAGCTTAGTAGGTACATGTTACGTGGCACTCTGTATACATCTTCCCTAAATTGTGTCATAAGTAGGTAGGTACAAAGATCGCTAAAGTGCTAATTCTGAATTTCTATTATAAATACAGAAACAGCGGTAGGCTTCTGTATATAAACCCGTCTGTAGGAAAATTTCGAGCAATCAGATCTTTAACAAAACAGATCCCAGCTAACAAATCAACCGTGGAATCATAATAATAATAGAGCCATTTGTAAGTTGGGTTTAACGCCTGTTCCACTGGGTCTGATTGTAATGCTATTGTGAGCTTTACCGCGTTGTATTAAGATTCAGAGACGAGGTTACACGCTTAAATCCCAAGCCAGAGTTTTGGGGGGTGGTGCCACCCGTTCCATTAGTAAGCTCGGGCGCGCCTAGTTTCAGGCATTCTTGGCAGTGAATCTTCTGAAAGTAGCTGTATTTATTCTGTAGGCGGGGGTAGGAGTTTCGCCGTCCCCGCAGGGTGGCAAGACGTGGCGTGAATGGCGGCAGCAAGGTCAGGGGCGCCGGAAGTGGGTTACGGGCGGCGCCCTATCGACCACCCGCCGCCACCCGCCCAACCACCCCCGCCCGCCCGCCGCGCCAATTCCCACTATTCTGTATGGAGTTAATGTCTATTTCATTCGTTTGAATGTCTCTGTATGCGGTTTTTCAAGGTCGTTTTATACAGATCGCATCGATTAGCAATAGAAACTGTTAAATTACTATGAATAGTTTAGCGTCTAGTCTATTTGTAATGCAAAGTTTAATTAGCTGATGTCTCCAATGCGCACGAAGTGCGTCAACTAGCATTCTAGGATAATTTACGAATTTACGATTAATTACAGTCTGTTTGGAGCCGGTTCAACAAAGCGGCGACGATGACGGCGCGGCGGCGGCCATGTTGGATGCGCCGGAGTAGAACGTGAAGTAAGCTTCCGCGGATCTCGTTGGCGATTTGGCGCGCCATTCATGCGAGGTTTTTTACCCCGCGGCCTTGTTGAACGCGCCTACGCCGCGCTACGCTCAGACGGTGCTGGGCGCCAAAAACTAAATTAGAACGCAAAAGCAACTCTCAATAATAAAGATAAGGCTCAAAATAACCTCAGAAAAACTTCCGCAGAATTATTATTGACTTGCAGAGTTCGTCGCCGGAATCTAGAGTAGTTTGCCTTACTTTAATTAGTAATCCACTTTGCGCTAATGTCGTTGTCGTGATTCCGAGAATCTAAGTCGGTATTGCAGGTGCCGATCCGTAAATAACCGCGCTTACGTAACGTAGAACCAACAAGAGATTTCTTTTGTGGCTGAGTTCGACAGAGCCGCCGTTCTTTTAAAAATAAACCAAATAAAGCTAGTCTTGGGACTCAGCGAGAACTAGCTTGAATTTTTAAAGGCTTAGTCACGATCCCACCATTTCTCTTTGTTTTTTTGTGACTCACATCGGCAAACAATGTGTAACGATCTCGTGTTTCCTCACTCGTGAAAAATTGCGTTTGGATTGTTTCAACAAATAAATGTAGAGCTGCTCTACCGTGACAGTTTATGTTACTAACGTTACATACTTTATAATTGCCTACATTATAATCGGAATAAACTGCTATGCCAGACACAATTAAGACGGAATTGTTACCTACCTATATCTGCAGTATGAAACTTGGCAGCAATACTGCAACTCGTTTCAGAGATCAAGGCTAAAAAAGTAGGTAAGTAGGTATTGAAAATGTAGAAAGCAAGACCTTGCAAAATATTGGAATAACTATCGAGCGAGGGTAACTGGATAGGTAGGCACATAATTTTGCGGCTTATCAAGTAGCTACCTAACTTTTGCATAAAGGCACTATTTATATGAATGTTATTTGCAAAATCAACATCGTTAAATGTGAGTAGTAATCGATGCCGTCGTAAAATGTGTTTTTACTGTACTCAGTAGGCACGAAGCCTTATTTGGGTCTACACATGCCATCGAGAATCCAAAGTTCAAGTCTCATTGAATGAATCGTTTCAACATTGACGCTACATTTTCTCATCGGCTCTACTGATGTTGAATGAGATGTTTACAGTTGGCAAATTAGTAAACATACGGTTCCAACAATTTTCAACCATATTATGTAACCTACTTACAATGATACTCTTGCAAAGTTTTCAACAGATAATCGAAACTGTTGGGAATAACTCCAAAATTAACATGATACCTAGACATTTTTGATGTACACACATGCAGTTGCCATCCAGCCGGATATAGTCAGTTTGTCCTTTTTTTATTTTTATTTTATGTCTATAGGATTTTCGAATCAGCAATGATTTCCTCGAAAACACGAAAATGAGCGCATCTATTGATAATTTCAATGTTTAATTTTATTTGTTTTTTTGAGATGACCACATAAGAGAAGGGATTATTTATTACTAGCTGCGCCCCGCGGCTTCGTTCGCGTGGACATTGATTCCACATCCCCTAGGGGTAGTTTTGTAAAAATAAAAAATCGGTGTATTTACTTTATAGTTTTTTTTACAGAGTTTTGAGTGAATCGAACCGAGGAATAATAATTTTCCATAGACACTTTACCACCCTTTTTAAACCCCTCAGAGGTTAATTTTTGAAAATTTGATTAGCCTATGTGTTATTCTAGAACTTAAACTGCATATCAAATTTCATCTAAATATGTAGGTTAAGTAGTTACGGATATACGGGGTAACAAACATTCATACGATCTTTCCGATTTATAATATTAGTATGATTTATATCCGACACAAAAAAAATCTATATCCCTGAAGTTACCTGCAAAAAAAATCCGTTAAAAATCGATCTGAAAGGCCGAGCCTGGGTCCTACACGGAAAACTAAGATCGAAGTTTCGTTCGTGATTCGTTTTCGAGCAAAACCAACTCTAATGTCACTTCTGGATTATTGTTTGCTTGAAAACGATTCAGAAACTTTTTCTGTTTTCCGAGTAGGCCCCCAGAGCTGACTGATCTAAAAGCTTTTGAGCCGCATTAGCATTAGCAACTGTACGCAAAGCTTTCTGTAATTAGGTAGGTATAATACAAAATGCATAGGCACAGTACATATGTACTTGTCCCTTAACACACGTCGTACGTACGCTAACAGCGTGAGTGTGTTTGCGCAGGTGCGCAAAGGCACACTTTGTTCTTCAAATTATCGCCTCGAGCACAACACGAAGGAATGTTACCATGCCTTAATTATCGTGTTTTGGCCACTTCCTTTCCCTTTGTCAATTATTACAGTGAAGGGCAAAGTGGAAAGCCAACCAATTCTATTAGAGACAGCCTGGAAGACATCTTTTAGTAATTCTCACTGAGAAAAAACGAGAACCGATTGCCTAAAAGTTGATGGGAGTTGCAGGTAATGCCCGGCAAGGATTTCAGTACAAAATATAATCAGAACTGACTTGCAAAGATCTGTCGACGGAACGGTATCGTGCAAAACACATCAAGCATGTTTCATTCATCCAGCATAACAAAGATGAATAACTTAGCATAAAGCAATATTTTCTGTATTATACAATCAATACTATAGGAAGCAACCAACATATCTTACCTATCTCATTGTTTATACGAGCAATTCATGTAAATGTGTTATTTTAAGGAAATATGTATAAACATGTGATTGTGCATCGTAATTTAAATAACAATAGAGTTACACCGAACAACATAAAGCTAGATTCAATGCACCATGTCTCTCTCACTCCACTGGAATGTTGGCAAGCGAGAAAGAGAAAACGATCGTCGAGTAAATCCCGAAGTCGTAAAACAAGAGAATGCTGGGCCGTAGAACTAAAGTCCTAATAATAGAACAAAGCAGTTACACCAGACTAGAAAGCGGTATACCTATGTCGAGCTGAATAACACCTAATAACCTACAACATGGCTATAAAGATTTATACGTCTAAAATAAAATCTATCTCGATGATAGTGGTTAGGCAGATGCAGGGCCTTTCTGGTCCACCGCAAACTGCTAACGGAGCTGCACTTGCCACTGATATGATAAAATTGATAGATGCCACTGAATTGTAACTACCTTTAGAATATGTTTAGTGGTTGTTTTGATCCAAAGGTAAATCTATTGTTTGTTTGTTGACGGAAGGAAGAGATAGCAACAAGACGTTTGTAAATAATAAACGGTTTTGGTTACGTGATCCTGTGCACTTCCTAAGCCAGTAGGTAATAATATAATAAGTATTGTATCTAGCAGTCAGTGACTAGGTGTCCATTAATAACTCCGTTACTAGTGTAAACAAAGTAAATTACAAACAAATAATAAAAACAAATTAGAACTACACTGGCCTGCAAAACTAAGTAGGTATCACACTTTTAATATAGCAATAGCTTTTGAAGTACACAGGAGAAACTTTCGAAATAAAAAGGATTTATTATTGATACTTAGTTATGCAGGCCAGTGTATTATTTACAATTATTGAAACAATTAAGCTAACTGCTTAAGCTACTGTTGCAAACAATCTACAGGTAGCTCAACTGATCCATATCAATAGCAGTCGGAAGCATCCCAAGACGCTGCTGGCTAGTGTAAACTGAATCATGTCCTACTTACTATTACTAAAAAAACCGTTCTCTTGAATGACTTAAAATAGAAAGTAAATACAGAATTAATAAAAATTGTAACTCAGACCAAGTATAATATTTGATTAAAAGTAGATACAGATTTTTTTGTACCAAAAACCTCCTCAACGATAGGTGTGTCATGATTGGTGCTTCCAATGTGATAATGTGTCATTTTTGACCGATCTGCGAAAGTTCGCTTGTAGATGTTGGATGAGGTTTGTTGAAGACAGAGCACTACGGCGCTCATCAGGGAAGGAAAGCCTTTGTCCAAAAGTGGCCTAGCATATCTTTTGAGACGGTCATGCCGTGTAAAAAGATTATCAGCTCCTATTCAGCAACTAACGTATATTTTTCCTTGTCCACAGCCCGTCCGATGATCTCAGCGAGCCTCCCCAGCGAGGCGCTCGGGCAGCTGGGCGCTCTGCCGCTTGGACACTTGTACCCTCCCCCGCCCCCCTCAGGCATGACCCCTGAGTTTCTGGCGCCCCCTCCGCGGCCGTACGCGCGCTACAACCCGCGGCGACGGGACGTGATGCCGACCCCTCCTGCGCCTGCGCCGTACCCCTCAGTGCCGGCCTACCCGTTCCTTCCGCATCCGGGGTCGTACGCTCCGTATATGTACAGGAGGCAGCAGCCGACGTACCCCATCCGTCCTAGAGCGTCGTCTGGGTTCGTGCCTCCGTCGCCGGCGCCGCATTCGCCGCCTACAGCTCAGGCTCCGATCCATCCGCCGAGAGAAGTGAGTATATTTTTGCACTCCTTGTACACTTATCGAATCAACCGTAGCACGTGGCACAAAAAGGCGCATGACTGAAGCGAGTGGCATAAAAGAATTGAAGCTGATGCCCAGCAGAGAATAGAAAAAGGCTGATGGTGATGATGATCGAATAAACCACAATGTGAAACCACTAGCTAGGATCAAATAGCACCACCTAACTTTATATGTCGACCTAGTACGAAGACCTAGTAAGAAGCAAATCGTAAACAACAGTAGTCAACTTCTTTTTCTAACAAATCATTCTTCCTTTCAGCAACCATGCGAGCAGCGACCAAGATCTCCAGAACGAGGTCCACCCGCACCTTACTTCTGCCGAGGCGCGCTGATCCGTCTCGAAGACGGCTCGTACCGCCGTGTGGAAGAGATGAGGACTGAGGACTTCGTGATGAGCGCTGATAGGAACTCGGAGCTGATGCTGACACAATGCACGCTGCTGCGGCTGGATGAGCGAGGAGATAGAGCCTCGTTAACTCTTACGTATGGACGGAATCGTAGTCAGGTAAGCATCATTACTCTATAGATCCTGTTTTGACAGTTGAGGCGCAATATCCTAGACTCAGGATCATTATGCTTGATTATAATGATGAAACTTTTGAAGACAACATAAATATGTTTTTAAGTTTCATCAGTACCAAAAGCAATACCCTGGACACAGTATTGCTATTTGGGGAAGTCGATGTTAAGCAGTAGAAGAATGTGGGCTGATAATATAATATGCTGAACTAACATTAGTAGATTTTTGATGTGTATGGATTTCTTCTAACAAAAGTATGAAATGTTTATAGTGTCTGTCAGTAACGATTATTTCTCCTATTCCAGGTGGAGTTGGAATCAACGATAGAACATCCGTTCTTCGTATACGGCAGGGGATGGGCGTCATGCCGGCCCGAGCGCACGCTTGTGCAATACGGGCTTCGCGTGCAGAGGTTGCAAGTTGGAGATGTGTGTGTGTCGCTGGTGAATCGGAAGCACAGTCAGGTGGCAGGGCCCGCGCAGCCCACGGGCGCCGCGGGCCACGAACCGCATCATCAACCAGCCCAATCGCCACAACAGCCCCCGCTTCACCCCCCCAGGCCGCCACAACACCCTACTTCTGCGCCTCCCCAAACGCATCCAGAAAATCTCAGCGTTAAGGAAGACGCTCGGAGTAAGCGTCGCTGGTCAGCCTCCGACGCAGCCGAAGACTGCCCGCCCCTCAAAAAACGTTGAACAGCTTCCGTCGATCGTGTTGTGATGCCCTCGTTGCAAAGACTAGTGTGGTGACCGCGACCGACTGCAATGCGACCCCAGTGATTCAGTTGCGTACATTTCGCAGTTTCAACGGTCAGCGGTCACAAAAGTACGCTTATGATATTCTATTCGGGAACTTTAGGTGCTTTTCTGTCGGGTGCTTCTGTACTTCGTGTACGTTGTTGTAAATATGTAACATAGTACGTTGAATGTTACTCCGTGAATAGGTAGTGTGTCACAAGTAGCGTAATTACTTTACACTGTACGTTGCCGGCAACGTGGGCCACAAGTCAATAATTTCCATAATATACCTATAAATATACATCCTTAGTACTTCATCGTGACATAGAAATTGCATGTCTGAAGCGATATGATGCAATCGTATGCTTCGAATATGGGTTTTAATCATATGAGCACAAAATAACAATTTACTATTTTCTGCCAGATCTTATAGTAGTTAGATATTGTGATAACGATGAGATTTTAAATCGCCAGTCCACCTCGACACGGCAATGCATGTAAGACAAAACTAAATGGTACAATGATCGTTAGATGTAGGTATATGTAGCCGGCTGACGTTATCTTGACTGATTTCTTGGGGAGTTCCGGAGGGTGGTTAGGCCAGTCCCTTCGGAGCTCATACAATTCCAACGGTTGTGAGTGCAGACATATCCATGCCTATCCACGACTGTTGTGACGCGACCGGCGTCGGCTAAACTTGCAGTGCTTACGTACTCCCCGGTTCTTCCCGGCTTCCGGTAGACGTGCTTTCTGCACGGCCATGGCAAACTCTTCTGACAAATAATACGATATGTAAACTATATTTAGGTGTATTTGTAAAAATTGTATGTATCACGGTAATCTAGATGTCATCTCTATCGCTTTTTACGTCCATGTGTAATACACATTATAACTTTTTCTATGAGAAGATGTATACATAATTAACACACTGTCTGTGATATTTTGTAGTTATTGGTCAAAGTAGATATGACGAAGTATTGCTTGGATGAGAAGAGCATAATGTATGTGTTAGGATAGTGAATATTGGCAAGAACTGTATAGTTGTTGTTGTCGAAAGAAACACGCTGAAAACTATCTAAAGACAAATATAGCGTCAGTGATTAAAATACATAATCGTTATAACGACGCATTGCCATATCAAATCAAATAATTATGTATTTATAGAGAAAATGCACAGCTGGTGTTTTTAACTGAGATTTCAGTTCCAAAATTTGTATTTCGCATGATTATTAGATACTGGAGTTTGTCAGATGTATTAAATCAGTGAGTCACAAGCTCATCGGTCCTTTTTTGCATCATACAGCATAGCCAAAAGTGTGAGACCGATGACGATTTGTCGTCTTCCTGGTTTTATATCAAGTTAGGGTATAAAATGTAAATCCGCTAAATTCATATTTTCAATACTTGTTGTCAGGATTTTATGGGAAATTGCATTTGGCGGAGTACCAATTGGAGTCCAAGTTAAGTTTGCCATAATTTGCAATAACAGTGCAACTTGCCAAACTACGCCGCTGTTTCAGTGGGTGGGCACTAAGAGGGTCAGTTGATAAGTGCGAGTCAGCCACATTGTACCGTTGTACGTGCTTATTAATCATAAATGTCAGTAATCGACATCCATCCAAAATGGACACTCATCGACGATGGATGCTGTTGTAAAAAGTTTAATAATTTGTTGTATAATGTAATGTTAGTTTTATCGTCTTTATTAATTAATATTTGTAATTGTAATGAAAGATCTCATTTTAATAATCGGTATTTTGTAACAAGGCGCTTTCATTAGATCATGACTAAGCCTACCTCACAAACTTAGAGACTAGCCTGGAGTCGAGGGTTGACGTCACCCGCGACCGGTCGCAAACAAGTCTAAACAAGATCTCAATTTGATGAAAATAAACATTTTAAAAGACTGGGACGCTTTACTGAATGTTGTGGGACAGTAGTTCCTTCGAAGATATTACTTAAATTTATGAGATAGGGGCATTTATTTCGTGGGCGCGCGCTCCTTCAGACGTTTTAAACATTTTATGAAACACCGCTTTCAAATCCAATCATTTAGTACAAAATTTAAAAAGTATTATTTCCCAAAATCTAAATTCAAGTATTAACAAATTTCAATGAAGGTGCTATTAATAAACATTGTTTTCGATGAAATTATTCAGGTACATTTACGGTTGATTTTTCATGATATATGAAAGCTGGACAGTAGTCCAAAACCGCCAATAACTTTGGCAAAATCACGATCTTCCGCGCTCCTACAGAAGGAGTCACTAAACATAATCGTTGTCTTTCATAACACTTGTTTCTTTGATACCTATATGATAGGTGCTATAATTGTGTACATAATCTATTTCGCTGTTTTTTTCTTTATACACTAGCCAAACTAGATGTAGAATGTGTGTAAACAACCCACCCATACTTAACCTAAGATTCACTCTGTTGCCGCGTCTTTTTATATGCAATTTAAATTACTTGTCGATTTAAGATCCTTCCTTTAATAAATATTGCTTACAATTATATCTAAAACTCGAGACCAAGCAAGTGAGTTTAACGTCCGAATACTCAAACGCAACTCAGATTTAAACTTGTCTCAAATGACGAATTTTTGACAGATTTTCATTGAAAACTATCAAAAAAACGCGCCTTGAGACGCGCTCAAATCTGAGTTGCGTTTTAGTATTCGGGCGTTAGTTTTTGTGTCGTGGTTTGTTTACAAACATTCCACATAGAGTTTGGCTAGAATATAGCAACGGTGTATTACCTACATAATCCGACAATATTAACACTGTAGTGCAGTACCATAGTCTTTCAATGTATATTTGATACGTACGACAGTTTTTGGGATATTTTAATAAATAGACACATAGTTATAACTAGAATCAGGACTTAGAATCGCCAAACCATCCAAAATGCTTTGTAATTGGATTATTCGCTCAAAAAATACAAACACGTTCTAAACATACCCTTCTAAATTGCACCAAATTGCCTTTATACAAACGAGTGCTTTTCCAATAAACTTCCAAAATTACCTAAACACTTCATAAATAAACATTCACTGAATTGCGATTGACTCGATACGAATTCAATTGAAAAAGCTCTCCTTTCAATTTACCAATTCGCATTCAATTACAATCCTTACAAAGCCAGTACATTAATTCCGACCAACGAGCCAAATTCATTAATTCCAATAACTCAATGAATGCTCCGTCTCGCTCTCACGAAGTACATTCAAAAGGTAAAGAAAGAGATCAATACGCCGCTGTCCTGTGTTCGTGAAACCCATGAATGATCCAATTTCAACTGCATTTGGTTATAGCTTGAGCAAGATTGAGTCGCCTTTAGTGACTACAATGTTCATTAGTTTTCATAGTAAATTAATGAAATAATTACATGATGTTGCCAATAAGATACCGCTCTTGGTAGTGGGTCATTTAAAGCATAGAGCCGCAGTGGGGGCTTTAAAGTGGTTGGTCAAACATGAAAATAAAATCATGTTTTTACTATTTCTAGGTTCTACAAGTAATTTAGATAGCAGATAAGAAGTTTTGCGCACATTGTAAGTCATTTCTTCGGATCAATTAGTCGTTTTGGAGTATATACTCCAAAACGACTAATTGATCCGAAGATTTTTTTAGCGTGGGTTCATAGCAAATGACTTACAATGTGCGCAAAACTTCTTATCTGCTATCTAAATTACTTGTAGAACCTAGAAATAGTAAAAACATGATTTTATTTTCATGTTTGACCAACCACTTTAAAGCCCCCACTGCGGCTCTATGCTTGGGTGTGGTAGGTAAATGTCATAATGTCAATATTGACATTATGACATTTACCTAATTACTAAAAACAACATGTCGATAGACTCCAAAACTAAAATTGATACAAAGTTTGTTTCAGCAGATTTTTAGCAAATGGCTTACAATGTGCGCAAAACTTCCTGTCTGCTATCTAAATCATTCGTAGAACTTAGAAAATAGTAAAAGCCCGTTTTTTTTGCACGCCTGACTATCTACCAAGGCCACCATTAAGGCAAGGAATACATTGGTGGTGATTCTGTTGGCACGAGAGAGTGAAAGAACCTAAACTAGCTAGCCTAAAATTGTTGCCGTCCCTTTTTTTCTTCGTAAAAAGGGAGGGCTATAGTTTTTATACTAGTTTAGTCTAGGTTTTTAATTTTGAATATCTAAACATACGTTATATTTACACATACACAATGGTAGTATTCAACTTGAAAAAAATCAAACGGAAAGCTCTTTGTGAGGTGTCGTAAAGGGTTGTTTTGAAGTTTAATGTACCAACTTTACATTAAACTTGGTACTTGGTTTGTTCGTCTGCACTGAGGTTTGTACGAACCTCAGTTAGTGCAGACCCTTAAAGTAAAATACTATTTTCATACGCATTTTAAATTATATTGATCAGAATTTTTCGTCCATCAAAACGTATCAAACATGAAAAAAGATTTGTAAAACATATTTTTATACCACTCTTCCGAGATCATGAACACGCATGGCATTTTAAGCGAGATAGATATATTTGTCATTCTTCCTGCCAATTTAGTCAATCATTGCAAAATTGTATTTTCAGCACATAATTGTTATGGTTTCTTGCATCACTCAAAATGGTTGCTTACATATAATATCCGAAATCTTAAGCCTTTTGGGTGACGCCTTTAACAATTTTATGTCTCCATATTTGCCTCCGTTACAGGAAGGAAGAGAACGAAGCGTTGAGTTTCGATTTTCTATCCTTTAGTAATATAAATAGGGGGCTATTTCCAATGTACGCAAGTAGTAACAAGAATGTTGTGTCATTTATAGATAAATTATAAATAAATTGTTATGTAATTATGACAAATATGGCGAAAATATATGTATATTTTATTGTATAGCGGAATGAATAATTCACATTTATTGTAAATGGAAAAATGTTATAGATCAAGATGTTAAGTTAAATGTTTGTAAAAAGAAGAGAAAATATGTATAACTGAATATTTGCTATGAAGTTGTTTTATTTTCACCAAGTTACCCATCCTTGCAAAGTTATCAGTTAATAAACTTACAAACACAAGTTATATCTATAAAATAATAAAAATATAATTATTTAAATACAAATTCATTCACTAGCATTAACTACTCTACTAAAGATAAACAAAACAATACATAGCTACTCTACACATTACAGTTAACTAAAATTACTACTCACTACAAAATAAAGATTTTACTTTATTATAACTACTATACTCTGTTCGCCGAAACAAGCTAATAGGGAAATCATAGACTGCACGTTATTGGTCACAGATAACGAACATAGGGCACGTGCACACTGTGCACGCCGTGTGACCAAAAGTTAGTCTTATCTGTCTCTTATGCGGTGCGGACGTGATGTAGTAGAGCCTGGTATGGATGTTATGGATAGGAACGTAGAAAATATGGCAGAACGTTTCATTATAAGCTTGGAGTATGATTCAGATTCAAGTGAATAAGAAAGTGATTAAATTTGTAAGAAAAATTCTGATGTTTTATTTTTTGTCCACTACCCAAATTATACAAAATATATATTTTTAGGTTCACAGTATCATAATAAGTAAGGTCAATTATCAATAACCCACTCATCCACAAAACCCCTGGCGAAAAGCTAGTGAATAATGAAAGTAATAGTTTGAAGTGAGCAATCTAAACATAGCTTTACATTTTAAAATAATGGTCACTCCCACTGAGCAATCTTCGTCTCTCACGCTAGTAGTCCCGTCCTTTTCACTTTCGTACAATAGTGCAAGAGAGCGCGCGCTATATTAGCTTGTCTCCGTGAACAGAGTATAGGTAAGGTAGAATACAAGTTAGAATTGACACATCTTAGACCAAAACTAAACTAAACAAGGCGTTTTCCAAAAAGGGAAACACCAACCATAATATCTTCTTTAAATCTCAATTGAGGGCCCACGCACCCGACTCCGCTTGTTGGTGTTATACAGTCCATTATTAGAGAAGACAAGTCGCATTTCCGTCACAAATTTCTCGTGAGATGTTTATTGTCTTCGGGCGAGCTGTTGCGCTATCGTGCCGAGGTCCATTGGGTTTGATATTACTTTATGTAGCGTGCCAATGTCATTACATTACACACGAAAGTAAACTGCTGCCTTACCACCATCAATCAGCTAAAGCAAGGAAAGTTTGACAAGACAGCGGTATGCCGCCGGACCACTTGTACCATTAGGCAGTACCATTGATGGTACAATTGGCACCGATTTGACTCAATTGTACCATGCGTTACAGCGACGCTTTTCAGTGCGTTCGAATTAGCTAGCTGTATTTTTTTTAAGAATACGCCTTATTGCCTTTTTAAACTTAATGGGCTGTTGATAGCCTTTTTCCCTTTCATACCAGCAGGGCCTTAAATCAACTAAATTTATCGCTTCACCACAACAATGATATGGTTTCAGAATGACACATTTGGCATTTTACCTTTGATGAAAGAAACTACGCGCGTCCAAAGTGTCAAGCTTCAAACGCTTCTATCAATCTCTCCGTACAAATCGCTCACTCCGCACGTCCTAACTAGACTGTATTTCATCTATGGACGATTCTGCGACGATGCCATTGTCATAGTAATGCGATTGGTTAGCAGAATTCGGCCTCTGCTAGTCAACACAGATGTATTCGTGATTGTACCACTCATATTGAAACAATTTTAAATGTCAAAAAAACAAACGACTGAATAACTTAAGCAGGAGCTGTCGATAAAGATAACCATGCTATACTTACAAAAATTTATTTCTAATAAATAGTGCACTGGAATATTTCATACATCAGACTTGAGATCTAATATCACTTTCTCGCCGGGTTTGAACGCTGGCATACCGAGGTAGGGGCAGGTGGAGCAACGGAACGCATCGCCGAGGTAACACTGGAAAGATAACGTTTCGTTTCAACAATTTATAAAGTCGTTCAAGAAGAAAAGAAAACAGGAGTTCGAATTACATCTTGTTATATCAAGTAATAAACGTCACTGATTCTGATCTTGTCTTGTCTGGTAATCAAGAAGGGTTGGTCTCTTCAAGACAGTCAAGTCAATAGATGTCTTCTAAATCTTCGCTACACGTCGAATTTTACTATTAGGAGAGCCGATCAAAATATAATAAACCTCTTTTATTACTAAAAATGCTTCAAAAGTATATAGGATATACAGTGGATTTATTTGACAGGGCAGTAAGGGCAGGTACCTACCTTAACCGGTGAAGCTACCGTAAAATGGTCTTGGAAGACTATCCTATTTTTTTGAGAAATGTTCAACCTAGTTCTCAGATTTTCCAAAAAAATTAAAGATGGCAAAAAAATTTACATTTTAGACAAAAACTTTTTTGATGCCAATCGATCCTGTTTCGTATACTGATCAAAAACTTATATCGGACCAACTGAGGTGGAGTACTAGCCAGAAATCGAAAAAACGTTTCCCGTACATTTTGTGAGGAGTCTAATTGTAATTTTATTTTTTTTACTCATTAAAACTTTTCGTACAAAATCTTTGCCAATCAGCCAACATGTCCATCGAATTTCGAACTCAAAAAAATAATATTAAAATAAACTTTTTAAAATAGTTAATCAAAATTTCACACGGTACCTAGACTTTTTAATAAATAAAAGCAATGCCTTTATTAACAAAGAAATTTACAATTAACTAATAGAAACAAATTAGAATTACATTGTATTTACAGTTGAAACGATGACGAACGACAGTTGGAACGACCTAACTGCAGACTGTTGCAAACAATTTACAGGTAGCTCAACTGATACATATCAATACCAGTCGGAAGCGTCCGCAAGACGCTGGCTGCATTGCCCCACTGTATGGCAATGCTAATGCGCTGCGCCAGATACTCACCAGCAGTCACGCGTCGCTTCGACCAGTCCCTCGAATAATCTTTTAAGACATTTTTGATTTATTTACAATTAGTTACACATCTACGTAATCAGTTTGTCTTTGTTTTTTTAGTAAAATTCACAAGGTTTCAAAGCAGCGATGATTTCCTACAAAATGTATGGGAAAAGTGTTTTGAAATTTCTGACTTTTTTACTACTAACAATGATGACCTAAGATAGTTTTCATAGAAGGTAAACTTACACTGCCACATGAGGATTTGGGCGTGTCCTTGACCTGCCCCGCCAACTCCTCGGCGAGGCCACAGGAACAGTCCGCGCACGCCTTCCGTTTGCCCGTCGACGCGCAAACTGAAACGTTTATGCATATTATATGTATATACTACATATTATATTATATATATACTACATATATATGCATATTATATTATACATTCGAAACTAACTCTTGTCTGTCTATTACCTTTTCACGCCTAAGCGGCTGAACGGATATCAGTGAAATTTGGCAGGGAGGTAGATGGTATCCCGGGGACGGGTGGCGATCACAATAGGCCTTTCATGGCCGCCGTGACACGAAAGCCATCTAAAGCAAATAAAATAAAAAACCCCGGGGCAAACTTAAAACTAATTTTTATCCCAGAAAAAGGATGCAAAGCCGCGGGCAGCAGCTAGTTTATCTATACGATTGAGTAAGAAATCATTGTTTACATATTACATCCGTTACGCTAGGCTGCCTTGGCGGAGTTGGCGGAACCTAGGCGAATTGTCTAAAATGGCTGCCGAACTCTAGGCTTCGGAAGGGTATTAGAAACACAAAGAAAGCACTCGCTAGTGTAACAGTCTATCTAAACTCCTCAACCTCAACAGCTTATATTGGTCTACTGCTGGACTCGAGCCTCCCCCTGATAAGCGCCTTTGGCTTATATCTCATGGGGGTAATGCCCATAATTCCCACGCTGGGCATGCGGGTTGGGATCGCAGTTTGGTGGTAGAATTGTTCCGCAGGGGGCGCTGCTGCGTGTACGCCCCTGGTGTATATCCCTTAGCTGCCTCTTACGACACCCACGGGTTGGGGTCCGTCCACTCTATCTATACTAATATGTACTTATTTGTAAGTTTATTACAATCTTAAAATTACAGCGCCGACTCCAGAATTAGGTATTTCATAAATAGTTACTGGTGTCGATTCTGTTGTTTTAGAATTAGCTAAAATTAGGATTTAGGAATGTCAAATAGACGAAAGCTATACTATGTTTCAAAAATTAGACTGGCAGGTTTAAAATTAGGATGACAGATCTAAAACAACTCAACTTAGTTATAAATAGCTTTAATCCTATTCTTTGCATTACATTTTAGCTATGATTAGAAACGTCTACCTAATTTTAGAAGGCATCTAATTTGGTCCTGATTAAAATATATAGGCAAAATTCTGGATAAAAACCTTAAGGTTGTATACACTGACTGACTGACTGACAGACAGTTTGCGATTTTAAACACGTTCTAATTTAGCTACTTTTAGGATCGGTTTATAGAATAGCATAATTTTTAGGTCAACCTATCTTAGAAAATTTTGAAATCGTAAAATTTAAATTAGGAATCCTGTTTTGAGAATACCATAATTTTTAGGTCAAAATAACTTAAGAAAATTTAGAAATCGTAAAATTTTATTTAGGAATCCTAAAACAACAGAATCAACACCATTATCTAGTGGTTGTAATCTATGTTTTATAACCGAGCTGTACTATTTTACCTACACCTAACTATTAAATTCTGAATGAGGATAATAAAATCAGTAGGTAAACACTAGTCATGTTTACAAATGGCATTGATTGCTGTATGAATGACTGACTCAATTTTAATCTCAATACAAGAAACGTAATCATGACGTCAGAGCATTGAAACTCGCGACACAAAACCTCGACAACACAGCCAGCTGAATACAAAAGAAGGTATTTGGAGCAGTTGGGAACACAAAACCTCAAGGATGATTTCTCAAGATAACACCTTGATAAACGTTTTTTTAATTTACTTATTAGTTGCAGTATAAATGACTGGCCTGATACTAAAACCTATTAAACATATATTAATTACTTTACAATATAATTACAAATCACTTTTGTTCCTGCATGTATTAAAATTGGATTTAATTAAAATTCTAAATTAATTGATCATGATCAGTCACTCTGCAGAAATAATGACTTTTAAGAACACTAAAAACTAACAAACATTGTTGATGATTGCAGATATCAAAAAATACTTGCTTACCACCTGTAATGTAATACAAAGTTCATTTAATAACGCAAACATGAATAATGCAACATTTTGTTAATTACAGCATAATTTGCGAGTAATTAGGAATGTTTGTGAAATAATAAAACTACAATGTACCAATTATGCTTAATAAAAACTTGTCATAATTTTTACTTTCCTGATAGGACTATAAGGAACTTGGAAATCATTTTATAACTGAGTGAGGAAGTTCATTCTAAAGAGAATACAAACCTCTAAGTGAAGCCTGGTCAGGTTTCTTCAGATCCTCTTCATCCAGCAACTCATTGTCATCAATAAGTTCATCATCATTCATCCCAGCCCACGCTGCTTCCACTGTGTCATCTATCTTCCAAACTGCTGGTTTTGTATGTCCATTCAGCCTTAGTGATGCTTTGGAACCAACCTGGAAATCAAAATTAAGTTTTTGTGATATTGAGTATTTGGGAAGTCATAATAGTAATAAATATTCACAGCCCGCTGATAGTATTGTTGTGTCTTACCTCGAAATACTCAAACCAAAGATTTGTCTGTTGCATTTATTGACAAAGCTTCAATGAAAACTATAAAAAAATCATGAAGTTGTGCAATATGCGTTACGAGTATTCAGAGTGTTTACACATTTATTTATGTGATACCTTTGCAAAGGCAAATCAGGTTAAGGAGATAACTACAACCTGAGAAATTGTAAAAAATAAATGAATTTATTTACCTCAAACTTAGGTTTCTCAGCCACATAATGGTTTTCAGAAGACTGAGTAATGTTTACAAAACCATTCAATTTGAGTGTAGTGTTCAAATCTGTTTCATCCATCAGTAAAAGTTTACCGCTGGGTTTCAAGAGTTTTATCAAAACAGATAGGAGTCCATCACTGTGACGAACTGAGTGTGGGGAAATGAAATTGGAAAGTATAACATTAAAAGAAGATTGAGGTCTTGATGCTGAAAAAGAAAGGAGATTGAATTTATTATTAAAATAAGTATAAAACAATTTATTTAAATTTACATTGACAAAGTGAGACAGAGACTATTACAGGCTTTTAAACAAGTCAAGTGAAGAAGATATCTTTAAATCTATATAAAAGAAAGTTGTGTTAGTTACACTATTTATAACTCAAGAACGGCTGAACGGATCTCGGTGAAATTTGACAGCGTGGTAGATGGTATCCCGGGGCCGGACATAGGCTACCTTTTATTCCGGAAAAAAGCGTGCGAAGCCGCAGGCTGCAGCTAGTTTATTATAAAGAAAAGGTTTCTTTCGTGCAACTGTATTCCATTTCTGTTGTCAACCCTTCTTCACGCCTACATTTGTGTAATAGTTTCGATGAAAACAATGTCTAAATAATATGCTTACATTCTGTGACCATTCCAGCGTTTTCCAGAACAACTGAACCATTTTTAGTACGATTTTGTATATCATCGACAAAAGTTTTGAGGCTAGTCTGGTCAGCGTTGCTCCAAATAATCAGGACACTGTCCCCATTGTTGAGAACATCCATTGTATTTATTTTAGATGAAGATTGCAATCGTACAAGTAAAAAACAAACTCGAATTAATAAAAAATCACTCCACAAAGCGTAAAAATCTATAAAAACGACCTGAACTCAATGGCAGACTTGACATGAATGAATGGAAAATAAGCCAATTTAGCCAACCATGGGAAAATGGAAGTAAATGGAATGGATGAGACAACATTCAAAAACTTGGTTGACTGACAGATAAGATCGAATTTACGATCTAAAATCAAAAAATAAATTTGGTGCTGCCAACTCAGTCTGCTAAGAAAGTTTTTCAAATGATTGCTAAGAAGTTCAAATTATACACAGTGTTTGGTATTACGACGGATAAAATAGTTTTTCAGAGAGCGATTTCAGGTACTTTTTCATTAGTAAATGCCTTTATTGACATAACCAACTCGGACAGAGTAGTTATAGGATTTATTTATTTTTGTGCCAGTCAGGCAGGATGGTGGCGCTGACGCCGACCGGACTACCAGCTGAACAGGTGTGTGGTAGTTATACCTTAGGTATATATTATTTCTACGAACCCTTGCTATCATTTCTACAGCTAGTAATCGCGAAGGAATAAAACTAATTAATATATTTTGGTATAAAACTAATTAATAGAGGTCTTAGGGACCTGTCAGACAGAGAGCGGTCACAGAGCGGTCACGCGGTCTAGCGTTCAAACTGCGAGTTAACGTTATGTTATGTCAACCAACGCAGAACGCTTGACCGCGTGACCGCTCTCTGTCAGATAGATCCCTTAGATATATGTTAAAGCAGCTTTTTATCTTAAATTTATTTTTATAGACCACCAGCGGACGTAACATTGTATTGACATTGACTCAGTAAGTCATTTTTATATTTTCTATGCCTTTGGTAATGTACTGATGTTTCTAACCAAAGCGGTAATACATCTTTTTATAAATTCTCGGCTAAGGCAGCCGAAAAGCCTGGGGTTTACCGGGGCATTATGTTAACAGTGGCTAAATAAATGGTAAATCCCTTTAATAGCCAGCTTTTTATTTATATCTGTGCCGTCATTTCACGCGCTGCTTGCATTTCCCTGCGCCTTTGTTATCTCTTGTCCAAAGATCTTGTCCAGCGGGATAACGACCAAATTACGTATTTTTCAGTAGGAGACGGCCACCCTTTTGATACCGCTGGCGCTGTGGCCAAGTCAGTGACAGCGACGACGTAAATATAGATTGACGTTACCAACCGTTTCATGAACCATCCATATCCATCTCTGAGTACACTGTACTCAGAGATGTCCATCCTTATTTTACTGATGCAGAGCCAAAGAAGAAGAACACACTGGCAGAGTCGTCGTAGAGAACTGCAAGCGGCGCCATAAAAAAAGAAGTTGAAGGAGAAGAATTGTTTGTAAACATTGCTTCTTTCTCTCTCGTCTTGATTCTAATTTCTAACAAATTTGTGATTGATGTATAATTATAATACAAAATGATTTACGAAGCATTTCTAGCAGGCATTTGGGCTTCTGTAGGTAGTACTCTCGGCAAATTATCGGGAACAGAAAATGTTGTGGTAAGTAAAGTAAAGGTTTAAATTTAGGTGAACCTGGTCACGGTAAATATATCTGATAACAATGGCACCAGCACCTCGAAAGATTTGTTTAATCGAATTTATAATTATTTTTTTATCAATGATAGGGGGAAAGCTACATCATCTGGGGCAGTTTGCTGGTGACCATGGTCGTCGCGAATACTTGGGGCTGCCGGCATTACTTGCGTTCATTAGACGCTGCATCGAATTCGGTGGCGCCTACTGTGGTTTCCGCTGCTTCGAGTTATGTACTGTCTGTGAGTGTAGCTGTTACGTATATTTTTATTATGAGGGTGAGGAAATAAAAAGTATTGATGTGTTTGCTTACACACTTCTGCACTATAAAATAAAAAAAAATGTGTAATTGCAATCATACAGAGGCGTAATAAGTGCACATCTACAGTAGTGGTTCCCAAGAAATGGGCGAAACCACCAACTAGATATCGGGTCGGCGGAAAAATACGTCTCAGCAAATAAGAGCCCCCTTGAGACGTGAGCTCTTATTTTGTTTAGTTCGATTGAAACACAGCCTACGCACGGCCAGTGTCTTATTTCGGTAGCACATGTGGAATAAATGATATATTTAGCTTTAGACTTAGACTTAGACTAACAAATAATATAAAATTTTGATTAAAATTACCAATTTAAAACCACCACCACCGCTACAAATGTTGGCCAAATACACGCGCAAACTTTTGTGTAAGAACCGATTCTCAGAAGCAAACAAAGCGATGAAGCTCGCAAGAAAATAACAGCAAAAATACTTTGTTGCTTCTTAAATATAAAGATGATTTAATTTTGTATGTGACCCGTTATCTAGTTGTGTTGCTGATCAAAGACAACAACATTAAACTTATATTTAAAACTTGTACCTATAAAAGTTTTCCTTCTACAGGGAGTCATCGGCATACTTCTCTTCGACGAGGGAGTGTCTGTGCGGTGGTGGCTAGGAGCAATACTCATCACAGCAGGACTGGCCTTGATCGCATCTCCGAAGTCAAAACACAAGGTGGTTTAGTGTTTGCTTTTAAAGATTATGTTGATTGTACATACTAGATTATTGTTGATGGACTTAAAAGTGAATGATTAAAAAGTAAATAGTAAAAATAGATAATTTAGTAAGTATGAACCTGCAAGTGGTAAAATTACAAAGTAGGTAGATACTATTTATTTTATATTAAGAACCTAAATAGTACTTTATGTATGAGTTTACCTAAATGTACTTACCTGCTAAGTAGTTTATTTATTTTATACAAGCTGATCCGACTGATGTTGTCAGTCAGGTCAGCTTGTATAAAATAAATTATGAATATTAAGTTTTCTTAAATTTTAAAATTTTCTGCTCAACTTTCTTAATTTATTCTTCCTTAAGAACTTTCTCCTGACAATAACAAACACAACAAAAATAATTTGTGAAATCGATCCAATCGTTCACGCGTGATGTCGTGACCAAGGGAAATAAGGATTCATTTTTATATAATGTATAGATTAATTTTTGTGTTTTGGTGATAGAACAATGAACAGCCCAAACCTTGCTGAGTGTTCAAACCTGTTTGGAGAATGTGTTTTTTAAAGAAATTCAAGTAAAGAAAATGGAAAAAATTATAAAAAAATAAAATTATATTTATAATTATTATAAAAAAATAAAATTATAATTATAATTAAGGTAACAATTACAAGCATTACTACAATTCTAAGAACTTTTTAAATTTATTTTTACAACTGTTGGCGTTTTTTACTGCAGTAAACTGTATTTTCCCTTAGGTTCCAACCTCAGTTTAAGAGATCTTTAAAAGATAGATAAATAGTACATTGTTCACAGAGGTGAGAAAATTACTGATTCCTAATGAGTGTGTCATTTAAAACACACGAGGTGGGAATCGCACATTTTCCTGAGTGATACATAGTGCTTTATACTACACCTACAAGGAAAATAAAACATTTTCCGAAAAAGAAGTTGTACTCTTCTCGTTTTTCCAATAGGTACACGAAATCTTCATAAGTCTTGTATTTATTTCTGGATTTCTCGGGTAATAGGTTCTCAATCACTGCTTGAGCAGTTTCTTTTATTACTGGCGCATGGCGGTGTCATAAAATATTCACTATCACTCGACGACATTCGTAGAATTAAAAAATACCTAACTCAAATGTAAATTTCGAAGAAATGCCCTTTTACTAAGCCCCCGCTGTCCGTCCGTCCGACTGTCACTTGGCTATGTCTTATGAACCGTAAGAGGTAGACAGTTGAAATTTTGCAGATAATGTGTATTTCTGTTGCCGCTATAACAACAAATAATAAAAATAAAATAAACATCAAAATTAAAGGGGGCTCCCATACAACAAAGGTTATTTTTTGGCTATTTTTGCTCTTAATTTGTCAAGGCAAGGGTTAATTTGTCTCTTGAACTACAATAGGTAGACACATGAAACTTTCCATAATTAAGTAACACTTCCATTTTAATAATAACAAATACTAAAAATAAACAAACGTTGCCTGATTCAGTACGGAACCCTTCGTGTGTGCGTCGACTCGCACTTGGCGGTTTATTAATTTATTTTGAATTACTGTTCCGAGAACGGAAGAGGCCGATATCATATGATATGGCGGACTTGGCGTAAAAACTTTTTGTAGTTTATCCTATAATGAAAGTAACCATAGCCAAAAGCTGCAAATTAAAAAAATTAAAAGAACAATACACTTTAGAAATGGATTTCCATACATTAAAAATTATTATCTTCCGGCAAACGCGTGAGAAACGAAATTCCATCGTTTTCCGACCCGCATTCTAGTAGGTACTCCTGCAATGACATACTTTCTAGCTCAAGTTTGGAAAAGGAATAAGTTACTTCCCGAGCAGGTGTAGTATAAAAGAACCCCAAATAAAATAAACTTAAACTCATCTTGGAATATTCTTGCCTCAATTTGGTACCACTATTTATATTAATCCAATGTAAAAGGCGCTTAGGGATTTGCGTCTATGAAAGGGGTTTGAAGATTTTGGCCCTAACATTGGTCACCAATTTTTTATTTTTTTTTCAAAACTACCGCGCACTATGAAAGTTACCTATATATTTGGATGGAGGCCACCAAAAACAATAAAAATGTCTTATAAAATAATGTCCTAAAATATCAGATCTGAGATATTACAGACAATGATTTTAGTAGGTAAATGCCTCGTAACATAAATTAATACTGCAGGACATTTTCACACAGGATTAACTACCTATACACTAGCCAAACTCGATGCAAAATATTTGTAAACTAACCGCCCAAACGTAACAAAAATTCACTCTGTTTTATACGCAATTTACATTAAGTACTTGTCGCTTTGAGATCCTTCCTTCAATAAATATTGCTTACAATTATATCTGAAAGTCGACGTCAAGCTAGTGAGTTTTAGTCATTTGTGTTGTGGTTTGTTTACAAACATTGTAGGTAGGTACATTGAGAATGGCTCGAGTATAGGTACCTACTCATTTGAAACGATGAGAACAGAGGACGACATTTATATAGAAAAACTTGTTAAATTAAGGTCATTAAAAAAAACGGCCCTATTAAAAGATGCTAAGGTTTAGTTAACGAATCTTTAAGACGCATCGGGGAGATATAAATACTCACCCTTCTGCACCACTGGGTAACCTTTAGGGTTGTGATGTTTTATCGATAAAATGTTGATATACATTTTCAGAAACGCCTTCCTTATATGCCGAATGAAATGTCTTAGATGGCGGCCTGCTGCCAGCTGGAATATGATGAGCGTTGAAAGATCACTTACTGATGTTGTTTAAATGGTAAATTATACTGCTATGATTCCTAAGTCTATCATCTATCTAGGCACTAGCGGTGTAAGGGGAGGGGGATCATAATAACTTTTTGCGGCTCGCTTCGCAACTCATTATTTGAGCTTCCTTGTCTTGCTGAGCATGGCTTGCCATTTTCAAAAAACGGCTCACGCCGCTAGCCTATATTTATTTAGAATTAGTTTCTCAATAATTTTCGCAGCCGTTGCAAACTCTCCAAATTTTTCAGGGCTCACTCTGCTTGCCGTCGTATATATTTATATATATGTCTATCTACCACCAAAGCTCTTAAATTTTTTTGCGATTTATTGGGATTTCCCTGGGATTTAGAATGAGTCGTAATGCCTACAAGACCTATTCGTTGGAAGAATTAATAATACTGAGGTACGTGTTCTTCTTTCATAAGACACTAGCTGTTGCCTGCGGCTTTGCACTCTTTTTTCCGGGATAAAAAGTAGCCTATGTCCGTCCCCGGGTTACCATCTACCTCCCTGCCAAATTTCAATGAGATACGTTGAGCCGTTTAGACGTGAAAAGGTAACAGACAGATAGACAGAGTTACTTTCGAATTTATATTTATATTATTAGTACACATGGATTCGGAAGATTACATTATAAGTGACGTTTTTGACAAAGTTTTCACTTAAGTAGGTACCTGAGGTATACAAAGTCAATAGACGAAACTGCTGATCTTTAAGAGAACACTACCTAAAAGGCTAAGCATAAACCACTAACTATCGACAATTATTATCATCGATCAGCCAAAAATCCATCCCTATAGTTTTATAGACGCAATGACGCCCGGCGGCGCGGCGCTCCGGCAGTGGCGCGCCGCGGCCAGCCGACACGCACGTCTCCGTCCCAAACGCTCGACACCGCTCAACTTACCACACGCTTTCAAAACGATCGATAAAAACCGCCGCGAAAAACATCTCGTCACTAAAACAAAACTTTGAACGAACTCTTTTACAATCACCAGTTTTAATGAACCGGCTGAAAACAATGTAGCCATGCAGCGGCATAGTGACAACAATGCAATGTGAACTTTTGACGCATTTTTGACAGATGAATATAAATAATAATCGCAAATGGACGTGCTTGTGTGATAAATCGTGACAATAATTTCGTAGAAGTAGCTGATTAATTGGGGAAGATGGGAAATGGAATGAACAAGGTAAGAAACAACATTATTTATTTATTTAAATAGGTACCTACCTATCTGCCTAGTCATAAATAATGCAAAATGCAAGATGTGCAAGCGTAGCGACGACGGCGTTGTTACGTAACTTTACGAAGCGGCTTCGTAGCAGCGCGTAGCGGATCGTAGCCCGTAGCCAGTAAGTAGTTTCAGTAGCAATTTCAGCAAAACTTTCGAAATGCCAAGTTCTGTAAATTAATTTTAATATTTTAAACAAAGTTCTTCATTTATTTATTCATAAAATATTCTCTATGTTCAACAACCATAACAACTTACTAGGCTCTTATTGTTATTGTTTATAATTTATTTGTATTAAACATTGTTTATATAGTTAATCTACAGCTAACTCAAACCGTTAATCGGTTTGTCCGTAAGCCTCAGTCTATATGGTAAGTACAATAATAAATAAAACAACTAATTTAATACTAACTTAGGACCTGGGGCAAATTCTCACCAATTTATCACTCGATAAATATAAAAAAAACTGTCAAGTTTCACAGATATTTCATATAAAAACTGTCAAATTTGACAGTTATTTTGATATTTATCGAGTTTTTGGCGAGAATTTGCCCCCTGACTGGTAAACATGTTTCTAACAGTAAGTACTAACATAGACATTTTTGAGAATTAACTTTTCTATGTTAGAAACAAACAATTAGCTACAAGCAAGTATTAATAATCTGTTTCATATTTCCTTGATGGTTGTCCTTCTAATAATACCAACCACAGGTTTCTCGCTTATTTATTTACCTAGTGTAGGGGCTCGTCGAAGGTGTTACTAACTAGATAGATCCAACTAGGGCTGGCCTTGAAGGATGTCTGGAAAGGTTGCCTGGAAGAGATCGCTTCTAAGCGATAAGGCCGCCCATTGTACTTGTGTCTTATGTAATGTCTTTTGTATTGTATTTTTGTTGGTGTACAATAAAGTATTTTTGTATTGTATTGTATTGTATTGATGTCAGTAGAAACACTTCAGAACACTTAAATTGGTTTATTCAACCGTATACACACAACTACGTATTTAATACAAAAGTCACTGCACTGCACTTTACAATTCACTTTCGTTATTATTTTCCATAAGACTTGTTCGTTCACTGTTTTATCGCTTAGAACTAAACTGAATAAACGGCCAACAAGCTCGGCTTTTATACCTAAGGACTTGAGAACTTCTCCTGATTTGTTCGAGAAATTAATCTATAGGTACATAAATAGGTAGGTACTTACATGCGAGGGTTGTCGGCAGTTCGAACATGATTTTGTTATGGAGTCGGTCGTAACAGCTTTTGCATAACCCATGGAGTAAACACCTATTCTGTATTTATATCCTACATAATTTGAGCCTTGTCGTCGTCGTCGCTAACACCTAGGTACCTCAAACAAATAAAGCAAAAGGATAAAAATGCGGGAATTTGCATAACTAACTTCGAAAGGTACCTAACAAAGATTAAAAATCACAAGTTCTTAAAATTTTAATTTGTTCCTACTTAAAGTAGGTATTTACCTAACAGAAGAGCGTGACCAGCATAAGTCCGTCAAGTGCGAGTGTGACTCGCGCGCCGAGGGTTTCGAACGGTTGTCAAGTATACATATATGTACTATATATAGGTACTGGTTAGAGACTTTGCTATTTGATGAATACCAAAAAATTAAAGGTACCTACATTTCAGATGTATCGGTTTGCAAACTTCGGTGTAGGTACAGAGGGTAATAGTAAAATTTTCGAGCTTTTTCAAAAAGTTTTAAGCCTACAGAAGTTTCAAAAACTGTTTGGAGATGTACAAACCGATACCTTTCATTTGATACCCCACTCGGTGAGGTAGCCGGCTTTTGAAAATCCTGCAAACTTCTGAGATAGGGATGGGTAATTTTTCGATTTTTTTCAAAATATTTCGAAAATAAAGTAACCTACGGGAATTTGAAAAACTGTTTTGAGATGTACAAACCGATACCTTTCATTTGATACCCCACTCGGTGAGGTAGCCCCCATTTGAAAAAAAACCCCTCTTTTATAAATTTTTCATAAAGTGTTCTACTTACAGACTTCACTATATTTTTCCTGTAAAATATAGATCCATATTTAAAAACGCTACATACATTTCAGATGGATCGCTCTGCAAACTTCAGAGATAGAGGGCGGGAATGGGTAATTTTTCGACTTTTTTTAAAATATTTAAAAAAGTATAAAACCTACAGAAATTTCAAAAACTGTATTGAAATGTACAAATTGATACCTTTCATTTGATACCCCACTTGACACTGTAGGTCTCTTTTAAAATTTCGACATCACAATTTGTTTTGAAAATTTTCATTTTCATTTTTCATTTATTATTTTTTGTTCTTTTAATTTGTACAGGCGCACGAAATTTGTTATTATTTTAAATTTCACTTTATTTGCTGCCGTAGTTACTGAGATATTAAAGACGGAGAAAAGGACAAAATAAGCAATGCCGCTTATGGGGTTTCTTTCGGAACCGAAAAATAAAGTCTAGCATTGGAAAATAATAAAGCACGTAGTTAATCATACGTACTTAGATGTTTTATTATCAGTATGGTGTCCGGTATCCTCCGTTGTCCATAATAGCCTAGTATCTTCGAGGCATTCTTTCAACAAATTTTTCTGCGTATTCACGGGATAATGACTTCCATATGGCCTTTAAATTGCGAGTAAGCTTGGCGGCGGCAGTTAGCGTTTTTTTCTTCGAAGTTTAAGCTTCATCAATGCCCAAAAGTTTTCAATTGGGTGTGCGTCACGAGATTGTGTTGTGAGGGACAATCCAAGACCTCAATGCCTTTATCTTCTTTCCCCTAGCCGACTTCGGTGTTTGGGCTCATTGTCTTCTTGTAATATCCTTGATTCACTTGGTTTTGGGAACAGCCTTCGGGCAGATGGGAAAAATACTTTCTGGTATATTTGGCCTTGCAGCATTCAAAGATCCGGTGTTTTCTTGTGCCCTGGACATTCTTTTTACAACGTTCTTTTCTGATAGTTTCTAGTACCTTCCTAACAAAGGCATAAATCACAAGTTCATGTAAGTTAAAAGAAAATATTGAATATACTTAGTATTTATTTACATGTATACAAATACGAATATATGTATTTGTTTATGTATGTTCTTTAGATGATACGCCTTATACACGGTATAACATGAAGGTTGTAGAAAAAAAATTCAGTATATTTTTTTCTCTGGGAGCCTTCAAAGTTTGTTGAGAAATTAAGTTTGCGGCTTATTTTTGTAAAGATTATTTTTTATTTGGAATTTACAAAAATAACAACTCAAAACGATATTGTAGGACAAAAGATCAACTATTGAGCAACAACCTAAAAAATATTACGGTCGTAGACCTAACATTTTGGCTACACTGGGGACATGAAGCCTAAAATCGGATAATGACCAAAATTTCATAAAAATCTGAATAACTTTTGAACGACTGAAAATCGCGGTACATACAGGGGGGTTAAATCGATAGACATTGAGGTTACCCATCGCCCTGCCACCGTTTCGTATTCGTACGCATATTTACGATTGAATTGAAAATAAGAAACCTTTAATTGATAGGTACTTGTATTAATCTAAATGCACCTACTACTTACAAACTTACCTACTTACAATTTTTTACTACGATAACCCAAGAATTTTTATAAATATTATTTTCTCTAATACCTTGAGCAGATTAGCTAACACAAATCGATGTAAGCCTTGGGGAGTTTTCGTGCAGAAGACAGGCCAGGTCTTAGCTAACAATTCTTGGAAGTTTATTTTATTTGTTCTATTATTTACCTAAATCTTTTATTAGGTTAAATATAAGTTTTTTTTTAATTATTTTATTTACTATTAGACTCTAGCCGTGGCTTCGCTTTCGTGGTGATAATAACGTAGGTACTACAAAGTAACAGATTTACAAACTGACAAATTTGACTTCTAATACGATAGATATAAGAAATACGGATAAATCTCTAACATGTTTGCAGTAGGTACCTACCTACCTAGTTATTACTTAAATATTGAAAGAATTTTATCGTAGTAAGGGTAAGTATTTTATGCCAACTAGCAAACCCAACCATAACTCAAATAGACTGAATTCACTCGCCTTGATTGATGGATACGAAATCGTGAAATACCCAACCACGGTCGAGAAGAAGTATGGCTACTTTTTGTATAAGACTGCAAAGAATGGAATAAGGGGCCTTCCGTTCCATTCTTTACGGGTAGGCCTTTGCCCTGCAGTGGGAAAATCCAGGCCAATAATAATAATAATAGTTTTTCTAGTTTTGTAAGGTTTATGAAACTCTTAACATTAATAATTTTATTGTTTTGAAAACTCTAAAAACCGACTTTAAATTCCTTATTATACTGTTTTTATGGTTTCGAAGATCGGAGATCGGTTTCGAAACGCTTATGGTATCGCTTTATGTGTCTATTTTTTCCGTCTTTAATATCTCAGCAACTAAGGCAGCAAATAACTTGAAATTTAAAATAATAATACATTTCGTGCCTCCCACACCTCCACCTCCACAGCCTATATTGGTCCACTGCTGGACCCAGGCCTCCCCCTGATAAGCTCCTTGTTGGCTTTTATCTCACGGGGGGTAATGCCCATAATCCTCACGCGGGGCATGCGGGTTGGGAATCGCGGTTCGGTGGTAGACTTGTTCTGCAGGGGGCGCTGCTGCCCAGCCCCCGGTGGATATCCTTTTACATCTAACTACATAGAGCAGAATAAAGCTCTGCGCATTAATCCAACGCCGCTACCGCACAGCACAAAAATTTGCATTCGGATATGGACTCGTTATGTTTAGATACATTTTACAGCGACAAAATGCTTCTCGCCAGCTTCAAACGAGTGGCCCGCGAGCTATCTGTCATCTGATGCAGTCGTTATGAAAAGCGTCTAAATGTTACAAGATAAAGCCCATATTTGAATGAACTTTTTTGTACTGTGTAAAAATACTCAAAATCAACAGCGTTTAGAAGATATACCGAATTTAGTTCTTTTCTTAAATTCTAAATTCGAATAAATCTTCTAAACGCTGTTGATTTTGAGTAACTATTTTTATTTTACTCAAATATTTGTCAAAGTATTGTACACGAATTGAACGTTTCACGAATAAAACAAATTATTTATACGGCTACAGATAATTATTTTGTGTTCTCAAGGTCAAGGGGGGGTTAGGGCGTTATACAAGGAAAAGTAACTTGCCGCAAATCGTAAAACATTTTCTATGAACCCATGATAAAGCCAACTTCGATTCAATTGTATTTTGAGAGCATTTGGAAAACGTTGATTTTCACAGGTTACTAGAAAATAGTTTACGATTTGCGGCAAATTACTATTCCGTTAGTTTTATTCGAGAAAGCAGAGAAAATTCAAAACCACGAAAAATATTAAATCTCGTGCCAATCCGTGACGATCATCCTTAAACTCGTAAGTATTCAAGGTCAAATTTCTGCGCTCTCCGCCCTCTTTCTCCATTATTAAATAAATAAATAAATAATGCTGGACAATCCACATAGCATCATCTAGCCCCAAAGTAAGCAGAGCTTGTGTTATGGGTACTAGATGAGATGACTGATATACATACTTAATACAATACATAACATAGATAGATATTTTTTAATATATATAGAAAATACCCAGAACACCCGGAACAAATATTTGCAGATCGTACAAACATTTGCCCCAAGGCGGGAATCGAACCCGCAACCTTCTGCGTCGCAGGCGGACCTTCGCCCGCCGCGCCACATCGGTCGTCAACCATTATTGTCATCGAATTTTAACCACAGCCTTGCCTTACCTCAGATAATTTTTATACCTAATGCCATTATTTTCTAGCTGGGGATCACCCACTGCTGGGTATAGCCCTCCTTTTGCTTCTGCCAGCACCATTATTATCATTGAATTTTAACCACAGCCTTGCCTTACCTCAGATACTTTTCATACCTATCACAAATCGACACAGGTGGTATATCTCTTAATCGAATTACCTACTAAGAAATCTGATGGCGACCGTTAGTTTTACTGCAGCTCTTGTTTAATTTAGTTTACTAATAACGCTATACAGGGTGGTTTTTTGAGAAGGGCGGTGATGGCCAACTCTGAAACCACGAGAGTTAGGGAAAAGTCGTGAAAGGAGTCATGCCCTCGATTTATAAGAAAAGAATAACTGCATATTTATTTTTTTTATAAATCTTTTACTTTTGACGGAAATGGACTTCTGATTTTTGAAAAAAAAAATACACCCTGTATTATTAAACTAATCGATTCTGTTGCTGATAAGGATCAATCTTTGCAAATAAATGTTGCACTAAAAATGAATAAAAATAGCAAAATTTCACTTTTTTATTTTTAGACGGAAGAAAACTCACCTCCTATTTAAACTTTTTGGTCGTTATGTGTAAAGATTTGATGGAGGCCTATTTTTTTAAATTTGATCTGTATTTCCAGCAAGACGGGGCCCCAGCTCACAACAGCCGTGTGGTTAGAGATATGCTGAATGAACATTTTGGGGATAGATGGATTGGCACTCATGGTCCGGTGATATGGCCGGCAAGATCACCCGATCTCACACCGCTTGATTATTTCCTATGGGGTTACGTCAAGAACGAACTTTACAAAGCTCGTTACGATACATTTGAGAGCTTACAAAGCTCATTGCTTGATATTTTATCGAGGATAAATCCTACTCGTATCATGATATCAAATGCAGTTAAGTCTCTAGAGAGACGTATAAACTTATGCATTGGAGTCAATGGAAACCATTTTGAGCAACTTATTACTTAGGTAAAATCGAGATACTAAAAGTAAAATGTAAAAATTTGCTATTTCCTTTCATTTTTAGTAAAATATTTATTTGCAAAGATTAATCCTTATCAGCAACAGAATCGATTAGTTTAATAATACAGGGTGTAATTTTTTTTCAAAAATCACTCGGGTCCATTTCCGTCAAAAGTAAAAGATTTATGAAAAAAATAAATATGCAGTTATTCTTTTCTTATAAATCGAGGGCATGACTCCTTTCACGACTTTTCCCTAACTCTCGTGGTTTCAGAGTTGGCCATCACCGCCCTTCTCAAAAAACCAGTCTGTATATACATAGGTTAAGCTGTTTAATTTAGTTTACTAATAAATAACGCAATAAGGTTATTCTGGTTTTGCGGACAAAAGGAGGATGAAATCTACTAGACAAACAAGTCGAAGGTCGTAGTGTTTTCTCAATAAGCCCAAGAAAATATTGGAACTGCTTACTCGGATGGACCTAATGAAATGCCTTGTTGAACCTCAGTTCAGTTCCGTTATGTTAATGATCTTTTATTAGTTCATTTCATATTGTGTTTTGGATAGCTAGGTAGTACATATGATAGATACATAATGAGGCTTGTGATTATAGATGCGAAGCTGGCTTACATGGGTTTTCACCAATTGGTGTTCACCCGATGTTAACGGTGGACACCTATAAAGCGTTGGTAAACACATATATTAGGTCCTTACATATGAAATTGGCGTTTTTCGTACTGGCCACTTTAATCACAAATTTCTCCTCTTTGGTAAGGAATTCCAAATTCAAATTTGTACAGCTATAGACTCATGTATTTGTGCTTCGATGATCGTCATTCATTTGTTTTTTTTCTTCTGTTTTTTTCTGTTTGCGTCACTCATTTTACAAAATGGAAAACTTAAAATATCGCATTATTTACGAGTACGAGTTCCGCCGTGGCACTAGTGCTGCGGAAACAACTCGAAGGGTGAATGATGTGTATGGCGGTCGTGTTGCAAAAGAAAACACAGTTCGTTTTTGGTTCCAACGTTTTCGTTCTGGAAATTTTGACCTGCAGAACAAGCCCCGTGGACGGCCTGAGACTCAAGTTGATAATGAAGAGTTGAAGGCTATTGTGGAAGCGGATCCATCGCAAACCACGTCCGAGTTAGCTGCAGGCTGCGATGTTAGTGATAAAACTGTTTTAATTCACTTGAAGCAAATTGGGAAGATTAAAAAGCTTGAAAGGTGGGTACCTCACGAATTGACTGAAGCAAACCGGCAAACGCGCGTCGACTGCTGCGTTACATTACTAAACCGGCACAATAATGAAGGTATTTTAAACCGAATCATTACCTGTGATGAAAAATGGGTTCTTTACGATAATCGGAAGCGCTCAGCGCAATGGTTGGATCCTGGCCAGCCAGCCAAATCCTGCCCCAAGCGAAAATTAACCCCAAAAAAGTTACTTGTAAGCGTTTGGTGGACTAGTGCCGGTATTGTTCATTACAGTTTTCTCAAATCTGGCCAGACTATTACGGCTGATGTCTATTGTCAGCAATTGCAAACCATGATGGAAAAGCTAGCGGCTAAACAACCTAGGCTGGTCAATCGCTCCACGCCACTGCTGCTTCACGACAACGCTAGACCACACACTGCGCAACAGACGGCTACTAAATTAGAAGAGTGTAGCGGGGCCGGTGTTGTGGTGGTTGTTGAATAAAGGCAACACACAATTCAGTTCACAGGCAGGTTTATTTAAAGGCTACAGTTATAGATAGAAGGAGTGGAAGGCACAGTAGAATAGATCAGAGTTCACAGTAGAAGATAGAATAATGATAGGAAGAAGTTATAGCGAGAGCGGTGCGAAACAATAGCTTTTACAAAACAATTCATAGCAAGGTAGTGCGCGCCGTCAACAGATTCCGTACGACTGGCTCGTGTGACAGGCGGAAAGAGGTACGAGGCGCGGGGGGTTCCCGCGCACTGGTACAATACCGGTCGGCCTAAGTAAGCGGCCGAATATCGAGAGCTTAGTGCTGTTATGAGATAGATAGGTAAATCGATTACCATTAAATCTTAATCTATTATTATTTAATAAACCAGGTAGCAAACCTTTGTGTAATGAATATAATTGAAGCAATAAAATAGCGAGTAGAAAATCATTGAGGGTAGTGAAAATAAATGTGAAGTAAACATGTGGGAGTAGAGAGTATGGACAGGGTGTATGAGTACGAACGTTAAGCAAGTATGAACGGGAGATTGTATGGACAGTGTATGAACATAGTATGAACAGTGTGTGAACGTGTAAATATGTAATGTAGATATTATATACCGAATAAATAAATAAATAATGTACTTATATAAAACATTTAATCTGTAAATTATGGGGAGATCCCCACAAAGAGCTTCAATTGGAAAGTCTAAGACATCCTCCGTACTCCCCGGACCTTGCTCCAACAGATTACCATTTTTTTCGAAATTTGGATAACTTCTTGCAAGGGAAAAAATTCAACTCCGATGGGGCAGTCCAAATCGCCTTCAAAGATTTTATTGATTCCCGTCCGACTGGTTTTTTTAGTAAAGGGATCAATGAACTACCTATAAGATGGCAAAAGTGCATAGAAAATAATGGTTCATACTTTGATTAATTAAATATATTATATTAAAAAATATTCGACTTTTTGTTCCTCCCATACAAAACGCCAATTTCATATGTAAGGACCTAATATTTAACGTATATTTTTTCTGATTCAAAACATTCGAAATTTAAAATTTTAAAAGTTTAAAAAAGGTTGCATGAATTACTTTCTTTTTAAATTAATTAAATAAGTTCGTCTCAAAACTTATGAACACACGAGGTATATACAGGCTGGTTTTTTGAGAAGGGCGGTGATGGCCAACTCTGAAACCACGAGAGTTAGGGAAAAGTCGTGAAAGGAGTCTCGGATTGCTTTGGGTATAAGCATCAATACAATTATCATCCAATCTTAGGACCGAGAGCTGGCGGATATCTGGCGCAGCGCATCAGCATTGCCATACAGCGGGGCAATGCAGCCAGCGTCTTGGGGAAGCTTCCGACTGGTATTGATATGGATCAGTTGAGCTACCTGTATATTGTTTGCAACAGTCTGCAGTTAGCTTAATTGTTTCAATTGTAAATACTAGTTCTAATTTGTTTTTGTTATTGAATTGTAATTTTCTTTGTTAATAAAGAGTTGAAAAAAAAAAAAGAAATCTTAGGATAATAATTTATTATGATAGGTAAGTAATTATTATTGGTAGATTTCGGAACTTATAGGTTAGGAAGCTGCGTACGGAGTATACAATCATCGGTACCTTTTGATTTTACTTACCTATGTATATCGGTTGCATGCATTGATGTCCACATAATATTATATCATTCTAGAACGACCATACATTTACACAAAAGAGAAATATCATAAAATAGGTAAGTGGCGAAAATAGTATGAGAAATTTTATTTTAGTTTATAATTTATCGCCACGGCTATTTTACTGAGTTTTATTTTATTGGCATTGTTGAATGACATAAAAATATCAAAATCAATCAAATACAAATATGCGTAAAAACCCATTCCAGAACGATCAATCATGAATGACCCACCTTTCCTCGTTCCACAATCATGTTACTACCGCTTTTTACTGGTAGCCAAATGGTATCTAGCGGTGGTTATGGGTGTACCTACACCGGTGTTTACCCGCTGCTTTACATCTATACTTGTGATTCAAAAGTCCATTATACAAGCTCTGCTCACTTTGGGGTTAAATAAATGCAAACATTTATATTTTAATCCGTTACATAAACGCAGTTTTCGTGTGATCCAGAAAACAAGAAGACCTCGATGGCGCAGCGGGCGGAGGTCCGCCTGCGACGCAAGAGGTTGCGGGTTCGATTCCCGCCTAGGGACAAATGTTAGTACGATCTGCAGATATTTGTTCAGGGTGTTTTGGGTGTTGTAGGTAGGTATCTATAATAAAAAAAATATCTATTTGTATGTATCTAGTACCCAGCATAACACAAGCTCTGCTTAGCTTGGGGCTAGATGATGCTGTGTGAACTGTCCAGCATTATTTATTTATTTATAATTCTTTAATTTCGTATCTACTAAGACTTTTCTTAGTTTTAATTTGCATAGTTTGATTGGATTATCATTTATCTACATTCAAAGAACATGGTTTGGTTCTCTACCCTTTGAGTGTGCTCTCTCTTCTAAAGTGTGTGATTACTACTTTTTTCCATGAACCCACATAATTAATTAAAAGCGTGGCAAAAATCATGATTCATGCGAACTCGACAAGGCGACTAGGTGGATTTGGGTCACCATACAAAGCACTATACATTACCTTTGTACCTGTCACGCGACTGACACATCACTTTCTGTTCCACGTCAATGTTTTTTACCGCGGTCTATAGGAGGTCGTAGGTTCATTAACGTTCGTTCAACGATCGGCAGTGAATGACGGTTTTTAGCTACTGCTGTGTTTTTGTTTTGTTACACGACTGCCCAAAAAAGGAGTGTAATGTTTTCAGGGTTCATGTTTGTTTGTAGGTAGGTATGTATGTGAGTTTCTTTAGTCCTCCATAACTTTATGCCTGAACTGATTTGGATGTTATAGGGTAGGTACCTAACGTTAGGATCCTTACATCATGCCGAGTGACATAGGCTATGTTTTTTTAAAGGCATGCCAGTCGTGTTTTTATTTTTTTTCATTTCATTTATTCATTTATCTGGAGACTTGCAGTTACAGGTTTTTCTAAAACCTATAGCAAGCTCCAGCGTTTCACAATACAGGTTTAAATATAGATCTCTGTGCTTATAATAACTAAATTTTAAGTAAACCTATTGTGTAATGAGGAAATAAACAAATTATTATTATGTAATTTTTTTTACTTAAGTGCTTAGTTGATTGATATTATCAAGTACTTACACTTTTAATTTGCCTTAGTGTGATAATCATCTCTACTATTAACATTTTTAATCGACTTCGAAAATAGAAGGAGCCTCTATGTTTTGTTCGACAGTAAATAGTTTTTTATGTACCTACTTTCGCCAATTTCTCCATCAATTGTGAACCGACATTGATGATTATTTTGGTCTATTCTAGAAAGAAAGGGTTGGGATGATTCCGAGATGGTCCCATAAAAAAATTATCCCCGTTGGATTAACACCTTCATGGTCCACGACGTACATGTCCATCTTCAGGTCCTTCCAGTGACGGCGCGCCCCTGCGGGTCGCACAGTCGAGGCTGAGCAGTAAATGCGTTAAAATTAAAACGCAAAAACAGTGTAACTAAATTTGAATGAATACGAAGTCGGTTTTTAGTTTTGTAAAAAACATCATATTATTTTTTGCCCATCCTGCCCACACCAAATTAGGCTGACCACATGCGTTTATGAAAAGCCTAGGGCTTTGCGGGGAAAGTGCTCATTTGGCATTGTGCCTTGCAATTCACTTCAAGAGGCTCTTGCCTTGCCAGCGACGTAGATACGGCTTATTACTCACTAAGCCTAGCTTGGCCCTAAGAAACTACCTTCATTTGCTCGGCTCACCTCAGAGCGAGCACCTGCACATTGAGAGCGAGCGCTTTGGTAACGCACGTTATTATAAACCGCTAAGTGCGAGTCGACTCGCACGCGAAGGTTTCCGTACCGTAAAAATCAGGTAACTTTTTCAAAGAACATCAAATTTTCACTTGCTTGGAGACCTCTTTAAAATTTCAACGTTAGTTGTTATTACAGTTGAAGTGTTACTTATAAAGTTTCATGTGTCTACCTATTGTGATTCAAGAGAAGAGATACAGCCTTGACAAACGAAGAGCAAAAATAGCCAAAAAAAATCATGTTTTTTGTATGGAAGCCCCCTTAAATTTGGATATATATTTTAATTTTATTGTTTGCTGTTATAGAGGCAAGAGAATTACACATTCTCTGAAAATTTCTACCTCTTACGGTTCATGAGATAGACTCCTGTGACAGACGGACAGACGAACGGACGGGCAGCGGAGGCTTGGTAATAGGGTTCTGTTTTCATCTTTCGGGTACGGAACCCTAAAAACCATCTGATCCGATACATCAGTACACATCCGAACGCGCGATTGAATACCTACCTCTAGAAGCGCGTGTTTGGATGTGTAGGTACGAATGTATCGGACTATGTTCGAAGATCAGACCAGATGGTTTTTAAAAACATCTGTACTCACTCTCAGATTAAGAAGAAAATAATGAGTCTGTCGGCCCCGACAGACTCATTATTAGTGACCTACACTTGCCTTAGGTAAAGTGAAACCCTGAAGTGCAAACTTTTTTATTTTATTGGACTCTTGATATCTTTAAACTGCCGATGTCGTCTACTCGGGTGCAATAAGGTGAGTTTTATTGAACTTCCTGAGATTCTCACTGGACGCTTTACTCATTTATTTCAGATATAGCACAGTTTACATATACAGTCCATATAGCGAATAACTTTTTACTACACATAAGTACACAGAAACCAATTACAATAAATTAAAATAAATAAATTAAACTGAAATTTACACATTTGTAACTAACAGAAAATATGAGCCTTCGTCCAGTGCTGCATGAAGGGGGAGGCTGTGTCCAGTGTTCTTGCAATGACCTGCTGGTAGCTGTTGGCCCTGCCGCGCACCCTGCGCATCAGCGACGCTGTTCTCTTGCCGTTCTCTCGTAGCGAACCCGTCGACCCGCGTCTCCGCGAACATTCCTGATGCGCTACAGAAGCGCGGCAGCCCCTTCAGCCACCTGAAGGCATTGTTATATTGGACGCGAAGGGTGTTCCAGGTCTTTTGCGTATAAAGAAGACTTCAATTCAGAATAAAACACTTTTGAATTGATATCAAAAAGGGGCAAACAATTTCCATCATCGTAAAATCGTTACCTGGCACGCTGCCTATGTAAATTATTGGTAAGATATAAAAAACTTTTCTTTCAAAATATTTTTTCAAGTCCTTTGTTAAAAGTTTCCTACTAAAATTCCAACATCAGGCATTTCGGGGTATCGTGTTCAGAATTATTGTAAAGAGCCGAAAACAAGCTATGAAACCAAAGTGTGCCTTGTGCTAAACGGATTTTATGTTCTTTGTTCTGTGAACATGAATATTACAGAAGTTGACTCGGGTGGAGGTAATAAACGTTTGTTTATCACCCGGCTGTGTGAAATCTGAATTGCGTGTATTGCCTTTTAATAAAATTCGTAACAGGCAAATAAACTTCAGAAAAGCCTCCCCAGAAAGGACGGTCGGATGTCAATATTGTCCATAGCATAGCGCCTTGGTTTTACTGGGTACCCAGGTACATACCTAAAAAGGCCTTTGCTCATCTTCGAAATGCCATTTTTGTATTTTATTTGTAATCAATAGACCTTCGTTTGACGACAATCTCATCTGATGGATAGTAAGGAAGCGGCCGACGATGTATCACGAAGGACTAGAAAATACATATTCATGCTTGTTTTGAAGAGACCAAGATTGTACCTAATTGGCCGGAACAACAGCAGCAGGCAGCGTCATTATCATAATTAAATCGTTCACTCTGGACTCACTTTTAACTGATGTAATTTGGACAAAAACTTATCTTACCATTTTTTCGAATAGTCTAATCAAGAAGATCCAATATTGGTTAAATATCGAGATATTCTGAACGGCTACGATATTAAATATCTAGCCTGAACAAAAAAGTAACCTAAATAAATTGTTCAGATACGGGGTATCTGAACAATTTCTTTCAAAATTTGCTAACTGAACTTACGAAAGCTCTCAAAGTTTTATTATAGCTATTCGGGTTAAAAATAAAGCTTGTCAAACCAAGTCAGACCAAGTCGAGTGTAAATTAAATGAAATTTTGCATCAAATTAGAGTAATCTGTTCCGGAATTGAAATGTTGCGTCAAATTAGAGTAATCGGTTCTGGAATTCGCTGAGTAGTTAAGTTTCCTAGAAATGTCGAATGTGGCAGCTACCACAAAACGCAATAAGCTTTGTTTAGTGCGCTCTTCCATTTTCAGACATTAATGAAATTACATCCACACTAGCTCTTGTAAGATATTTAGGTAACTTTTATGAGAACGCTGTCCTGGTTTACTGGTTTACACATATGACAATGACCTACCTGATTCCTTGAAGCCTATTATCATCCTAGCTAGTCAATTTATGACATTCACTCAGTCTGTAAAAACTATCGTAGTTTGACGAATTCATTACGGATGTAAGCGGGTTGTGGTGTTCTTCCAACACAAACCCTATTTGTGTTGGAAGAACACCACCTATTGTTGGTGTTCTTCCAATAATTAATTCACTCAATCTGTTTTCCGCCCCTCTATTGGCTGTATTCTGAATGAATTACAGGTACCTACCAGCAGTAAAAGAACCTACGAACGGTATAAATTGCATAATCACTTATTGAATGTCTTATTGACGTGCAGGAAGATTGAGCGATGTTATCCTCGGAGTTAGACAGATTTTACAAGGAAGAACATCTTCCCATAATGGACCTATTGGAAAAGAGAACCCTTACACCTCCCTTACACACATATCTCCCTGACGGTGTTTTTTCACCAGATTGTTTAACCTGCGTACCTACGAGGGCAACACATTCCACTGCTTAGTTACCTATCTAAGCAGTGGAATGCGTTAAAGAAATAGACCCGATTGATGTTCATAGCTCCTTTTGGCTGTGTTTGAAACCTATCTTTCTACAACTAAAACAAACACCTACAAAGGTTAGGGTTCTCTTAGCGTGTTTTCACGCAATTGGGCGATTCTTCATTAGCCGATCCGACCCGACGCGCACAATTCTATGAAATTGTGTTTTGTTGAATTAGGGCCGGACTCCACCAAAGCGGAGACTATAAAAGAGGAGAGGAGATGTGTTTTAAACAACTAATAGAACGTCGATATTCACACATCTCGTGTCAGCTCAGCTTCAGTAGATACCACCGAGCGGAGATGTATCCTGTTTGTATGGCGATCGAAGTGGATGTGATGTGAGCTGTGCCTCGCCGAGATTGAGCTGGGCGGGGCGGTACAAAGCGAAGATGTGAACTGTGTCTCACAAGCTGGCGACGGCACGCAGTGGAGACGAGAAGAGATGTGAGCGGCGTGCATCTGGTAAAATATCCAACGCTCGCCGCACGCAGCTCAGTCCCGCTCTAGCCAGCACACATCTCCGCTTTAACCAGCACACGTCTCCGCTCCAGTCTAGCCAGTACACATCTCCGCACAGCTTAGGTGGGTACACCCTAGCTGAAAAACGGTTCTTCTCGTCTTCGCTTCGGAGGTGGTGTCGGAGTCGGGTCAGGTTGGTTAATACGGAAGCGCCTATTATTGGAAAGGTTACTAAATGTGGTCAAATTGTTGGCAGGTGCTCCCGGGGCTCTACGTAGGCAACTACCGGGACTCCAAGGACACGGTTCAGCTCGACAAGTACAAGATCACACACATTCTGTCCATACACGACGCTGCGAGGCGGTTGCATTCTGTAAGTAATTTTTTTTTTATTACCTACCCTGCTCGCGTAGCGGGTTCTGTTTTTCATATGATTCTGTCTTGGACTCTACATTTAATTTAAATATTTAAATACCAACCTAACCAACTTAAAAATAACAATTATTGTAATCTATCTACACCTACCTTAACGCAATAACATACTTGTTTGATTTCATTATGTGTTCATAATACATTTCGGACTGCATTTTAATAAAGTAATAATAAAAACTTTATTTAATTTCAGTTGGTTTTAATAAAGTAGGAATTATAATCTATCTTACGATAAAACTAAGAAGCTAAGACAAATAAGTTGCTATGTGCGTTATAAAACGTAGTTTTGTAAAAATTAATTACAATAATTATGATCATTTAACTATCACCACAGACTATCACCTAATGGTTTCCATAGCAACGAGCGTCTACAGCTTCATCCTAAGGTAAGGTAAGGCTGTTTTCGGTAAGATTTCGGTACGACATCAGCACTTTCGGTATATGCGGTACCGAAATCTTACCGAGCGCCTATATTTCTATGGAGCGTTTTCTGATTAGTCGGTAAGGTTTCGGTACCGCGTATACCGAAAGTGCTAATGTCGTACCGAAACCTTACCGACTAATCAGAAAACAGCCTTACCGCCCCAATCAGGAAACGCTCCATAGAAATATAGGCGCTCGGTAAGGTTTCGGTACCGCGTATACCGAAAGTGCTAATGTCGTACCGAAACCTTACCGACTAATCAGAAAACAGCCTTACCGCCCCAATCAGGAAACGCTCCATAGAAATATAGGCGCTCGGTAAGATTTCGGTACCGCGTATACCGAAAGTGCTAATGTCGTACCGAAACCTTACCGACTAATCAGAAAACAGCCTTACCGCCCCAATCAGGAAACGCTCCATAGAAATATAGGCGCTCGGTAAGATTTCGGTACCGCGTATACCGAAAGTGCTAATGTCGTACCGAAACCTTACCGACTAATCAGAAAACAGCCTTACCGCCCCAATCAGGAAACGTTCCATAGAAATATAGGCGCTCGGTAAGATTTTGGTACCGCGTATACCGAAAGTGCTAATGTCGTACCGAAACCATACCGACTAATCAGAAAACAGCCTTACCGCCCCAATCAGGAAACGTTCCATAGAAATATAGGCGCTCGGTAAGGTTTCGGTACCGCGTATACCGAAAGTGCTAATGTCGTACCGAAACCTTACCGACTAATCAGAAAACAGCCTTACCGCCCCAATCAGGAAACGTTCCATAGAAATATAGGCGCTCGGTAAGGTTTCGGTACCGCGTATACTGAAAGTGCTAATGTCGTACCGAAACCTTACCGACTAATCAGAAAACAGCCTTACCGCCCCAATCAGGAAACGTTCCATAGAAATATAGGCGCTCGGTAAGGTTTCGGTACCGCGTATACCGAAAGTGCTAATGTCGTACCGAAACCATACCGACTAATCAGAAAACAGCCTTACCGCCCCAATCAGGAAACGTTCCATAGAAATATAGGCGCTCGGTAAGGTTTCGGTACCGCGTATACCGAAAGTGCTAATGTCGTACCGAAACCTTGCCGACTAATCAGAAAACAGCCTTACCGCCCCAATCAGGAAACGTTCCATAGAAATATAGGCGCTCGGTAAGGTTTCGGTACCGCGTATACCGAAAGTGCTAATGTCGTACCGAAACCATACCGACTAATCAGAAAACAGCCTTACCGCCCCAATCAGGAAACGTTCCATAGAAATATAGGCGCTCGGTAAGATTTTGGTACCGCGTATACCGAAAGTGCTGATGTCGTACCGAAACCTTACCAAAGACTAGTTAGAAAACGGCCTACGACTGTAAGAGAGTCCTGTGTAAGTTCCCAGACTCATGAATATTCAATAAGGTTATCGATGGTTTGTAATAACGGAGTGGGTAATCAAGCCGTTTAATGAATATTGATTTTGCGTCTACTATAATAACCGGGTCTGATTTCATGACTAAGTACTAAGGGATCAAATGACATCATTATTTTCTTGCCCTTTTCCTATGCGGGGTCGATTAAACATGTTTTTTTCCTCAATTCACTTTTGTCCACTCAGCTTAGATCTTGAAATAACGAGAAAAAATTCTGTGTTTTTTAATGAAAGTGTAAGTAATTTTTATAAAATAGGTACCTAATCAAATCATATACTTATGCAGTATACACCTACGGCAACGTGTAGCGTTCTGCTACGGCGTAGCAATGTGGCGTAGCACCTATATTGCGTCAATAATTTTGCTACAGCGTAGAACTAAAAGATGGCATTTTCGTAGCAGCGTAGCAATATGCTACGATGATGCCTCTTTCCCGAATTTAATTCTTGAACTGCTGAGTTTTGATTATAGCTTGTGAATCGAATCTACTCAAATTCCACGGAATTAAAATTAGTCATTGTTTGTAAACATTGTTTTTGTTTTACGGCGTGTTGTTTTTTGTGGTTCGAAAACAATTTAATTAATGTTGCTGATAGTCTCCAGGTGTCTGTTTTTCTAAATTTCGTTAAATAATCACTAATGAAAGAAGAGAGAAGAGCTAGAAGGAACTTTTATTGAGTTATCTACTCCGGCCCACCTCAACGTTGATGAGCGTAGCTTGACATAATCTGACGTAATTCAGGCAGTCGACGAAGAATTGTGTTAATTACTCAGTACATTGTCATTCCAATCGAGTTAGGTTTAGTTTGAACGACGAGATAGAGTTCCTCTGTAGGTTGGTATTCACACTAATATTATTAATTCGATAGTAACTCTGTATGTCTATCTGTCTGTCTGTTACCTTTTCACGCCTAAACGGCTGATCAAATCTTAGTGAAATTTGGCAGGGAAGTAGTTGGTATTCCGGGGACGGACAAAGGCGACTTTTTATTTCGGAAAAAATCGTGCGAAGCCGCGGGAAGCAGCTATTTAAATTGTAAAGGAATTTGAAAGCTTTCATTAGGATTTTTTGCTAGAATGTATTACGGACTGTTACACGATTTTGACCTATAACCAGAAGTGGGTGAAGGGCTTAGTGCTCGCGTTAGAATCGACAAAATTCGACAAATCGTTAAAATCGACTCCTCCAACTCGGCCCGTGGATGCAGTAAAAGCCGACTAAAGGAAACTACCAGAGGAAGTGCCCTTCCTCTGGTTCCAGCGCATCAATCTGTGTATATATAACATCGCTACTCTACCGCCTGACAGCCGTGTTGATTTTGCATCGAGATAGAATCCTCTATCTCGATGTGATTATGGCAAAATCCCTCTTGTTTGGGGGAGGCATGTTTGGCGGTGGACGATTTTTAGTGATGCGGTATTGAGCAAGGTTATAAGTAAGTTTTATCCATACTAACATTATAAATTCGAAAGTAACTCTGTCTGTCTTTTTAACGCGTAAACGGTTGAATGGATCTCAATTAAATTTGGCAGGGAGGTAAATGGTATCCTATCGGACGGACACAGGCTGCTTTAGTGCAACAGCACTTTTTGTATGTTTGTCTAAGGTTTGTCTCCTAACTAGTTCAAACAAAGTTCCGAAGTCAAACTTTCTGCTTTCGACCTTTCCATCCACAATTCTTCGTTGACTGGACCCTAGAATGAATATTACAACTGTCTGAAGACGGGATGACGTCGGCTTGTTGCTCCATTCAACATTATTCACAATTAGGACTGTCAGCCTTACCGAGAAATTCGGCATTGTGTGTGCCGACAAACGAGGGAATGTTATTTTTTTATTCGGAAAACGACACAATATATTTATATACTTATTAATTTCATTTATAAAGGCTTGATTAAATGGAGTCATGGCACGTTGTTGTGATAGGGCATCGACACATGCCCAATAGAGAGGAAATATCATTTATTTTGTTTAGACAACAATTCCGCCAAATCGCTGCGGCGACCACTCTACTCCGATTGGCCGACTCAAAGTCAAGCATCACACTCAATATGGGCAAGCAAATATTTTTATCGATATCGATAGTCAATGCTTATAAACAATGAGCGTCGCGAAAATTATGTACGTCAATAATAATGAATTTATGATTTTTAAAACGCAAACAAATCAAATACGTGTGTTGAAATCAAACAATATCCCAAAAACTGCGACGGGACTTGAACCCGCATCTTTCCCTCAGTACGAGAACGTGCTAACCAACTACACTATGAGGTCAAATGACGTAGGAGTCGAAAACCTTTGAGACTTCCTTCGGACTTTAGCGCCGCCGTTAGCTCGACCTACAGGGGAAACATTGAAGTTTATCCAATCCTGTTCAAAGACTAAAGTTACGTTTAGTTCGTTTGACGAGAGGTGTCGCGTTGCTCATTTCTAAGGTTTTTATAATTATAATGAGTAAGCCTCACACTGGGTTAATTTATAAGAAATCAAATAATATCCCAAAAATTGTATTTCGGCGATCGATAGATTGGAATAAAAAAAATAAAAATAAATAACCTGACCATTTTTTTCGGTAATTTCCGTGCAGCGTGTAACATCGCATTATAAGCCAATATTTTATGCCGAGGTTTAGAGAGGGATTAATCGAAAACTTTGCTCACGTGGTTCCAGAAAGATAGCGCCACATATTTTACTTACTAGTTTTCATAATGTTATATGTATATTTTTTACATTTACTAAACCTAATTTTGCCACCCTGGTAAAATCAGTACTGTAGAAAAAACCATCGGAAAAATTACTGTTTTAATAATCAATGACTGCTAGTAGGTAGAGAAGCTTTATTAACGAGGGAAGAAGTGCAATTAAGTAGTTTAATCATTTAGCTATTTATTTATTGCCTTCACAATAGCAATGGGTATGTAAGATGGTATGGGATTTTTTATTTGTTATCTTTATGGCACTCATTGGGGGAGGCCTATGTCCAGCAGTGGACTAGGATAGGTTGATGATGATGATGATATTGATGTTTTTTTTTTATAATTATAATGTCTTTTAATATGAAGCTGTTATCAGTTGCGTTTTAATGTTAAAGTTATGGAATTCAAATAGTTAACCTTGCACACCTATAAAACTATGATACTCAGTAGATAGACTTTATGCTAACTAGGTACATCTTTTATTATACCACTGGGTATTTTGCATAATAAATTAATGAGTCAATTAAATTAATTATACCCACCACTATTATATCACTACTATTATTTTACCTACTACTACTAGTGGGTGATTTTGGCATAATAAATGTGTTAATAAAAGCAAAATGGAATGTTGGAAATATTAATTAGATACTCTGTCGTAGACGCCTGCTTGATGCTTTGACGGCTGTTTTGTATTTCAGTGGTCTAGCATAATTTATCATGCCAGAATTTTAAAGGCTAAATTTTTAAACTTTCTTTTATCTTTTTTATAGTTTTGGTTCATTTTCATAGGTATCTACGATAAGGTTAATAAATGTCTGATTTTATGCTTGCCTTTATATGGATGCTCTATTCTCGCAAATATTGTAAATCAATCGTTTATTGTACGATATTAAGTACAGACATTTCAATCAAAATCTGAGTCTCTTTTTAACTAATCTGATTTGAAAGCTCACTAGCATTAGCAAATCAGATTTATTGAGCATTTTATGCTTTAGGACTATTTTATACCTATATATTACCAAAGTTCGTGGAAGTTCTTAACTTCACTTGAGTTACAAAGAAAAATAAACAAGAAAGTATAAAACATATGATAAAAGAAAAGCATGTGACACAGCAGACTTTCAGAACGCCCAAGGCTGAAGTTGAAGGGTGAATACCGCCATTATTCAAAAGAAAGCCCAGCAGTAAAATAATACACGAGGAAAAGAAAATCCGTGACGCCCTGACGGGAAATTGCGAAAGCTTTCTGGAAAATATACCTATACTCTGACCAAACTCAAGATACAATATTATTATAAGCTTAACCTAAAATTCACTTTCTTGTTGTTGACTTTTTGACATAATTTGTACTACTTGTCGATTTTAGCTCTTTCCTACAATACTTAGTGCTGACGATTATATTTCAAACTCGACGCCAAAAGGAGAATTTTTAATTTTTGTGGTGTTAGTTGTTTACAATTACTATTTCTTGAGAATGGATCGACTATAGGTACACAGCAAATTAGTCGCATGCCGGGTAGGTTGTGTTTTTCTACACACATAGACAGATAAACATTTTATTTATAATTTGTCAAATTATACGTCACAATAATTATTTTTAGATAACAAAATAAAATAATTATAATAAAATTAATAAAAGATAGATACATAGACAATATTTTTATTGTACACTTATAACTAAGAAACAATTATAACATAAAGTGACAATTGGCGGTCTTATCGCTCAAGAGTGATCTATGCCAGAGAACCTGGTATAGATAGGATCGTCGGAAATACATGGAGTAAAACAATTAATCATATAACCTTAGTTCAATGAACGAATATAATATTAAACACGTCAATTTATTATAATCGTTCCTTGAACTAAGGTTTTATGATTCATTGTTTTATTAATTTTATTATAATTATTTTATTTTGCTATGTCAAATAATTATTGTGACGAGGTAGAATTTGACAAATTATAAATGAAATGTTTATCTGTTTATGAATAACCTCTAGGCTACAAAAACATTCGTAGTTTGACGAATTCATTATTAATGTAAGCGGGTTAACTACGAATCTAGTTTGTGTTGGAAGAACACCGACGTTTCATCCCTTAACGAAGGACTGCATCAGTATGAGTACGGTTCGCATATAATGTGAACCGGCCTTAACAATAACCATGCTAAGAAACAAAATGTGTTCATGAGTAGAACACATTTGGTTTTATATTGATAAAAATTTAAGATACATACCTACATAGGTAACTAATCGAATTCTTTACAATAAGGTTTTATAAAAATAGTTAAAAATGCATTATGAATTTGAATGGCAATATGAACCATATATGTACTTCACATGTGGGCACTCAAAGTGCTAGAATTGTTCTATCGAATGTAGAGACTGAAAATATTTGCAACCTTTTTCGGTAGGTATGGTGTAAGGTCCATAAGGCCCTTCAAATTTCTAACTCATGCAATTTTTTTTTAAATAAAGCCTTCTTCCATTATTATTTTGTTAGCGGATGAGGGCGCTGACTCCGCTACACAGTTTTTAACATTCGCGGTAGTCAGCGCACAATTGTACCATATACCAAGTAGCATTATTTAATCTGTGCATATACTCGTACGTGTTCTGTTCTTAATAAAGATTTTTGTATTTGTTGGCGTTGTCGCTGTACCCACAGAAATATATCTAGATAAAGCAAAGAGTTCGTCGTTTTGTATTGAAACCGAGCTTATAACATTTTGCATATGTACTTTGAAGTCACAAGTGATGTAAACACTTCTGGGTTATTGGTAATTCACTGACTATAATATAATAATAACAGTAGGTTCTGCCTATCATCACACACACGTTTATGAGGACACCAGGTCTTAATTAAATTCTTAAACATGGTATTGGTAGTAGGTGCCTACCGAGAGGGGTAGGCATCATTCAGTAATAATTCATCATATTTGTTCCGGGTGTTCTGGGTGTGGGTATTTTCTGTGTATAATAAAAAATATCTATCTATGTATATAATGTATTGTATTAAGTATATCAGTCGTCTAGTACCCATAACACAAGCTCTGCTTAGCTTGGGGCTAGATGATGCTGTGTGGATTGTCCATTATTATTTATTTAATTGTTTATTCAGTCGAAGGGCTTTATTTGAATCTAAACTTAAAAATGGCTTCTCATTGAATTAACAGTGGGTGTGGAAGTTGGGTTCTGGACAAATATGTTTTAACATTTTGTATCGGAGGTGATTTACACAAAATGTTTGCCGTTTACACGATTGTGTTCATGATAATGGGTAGAACCTGTAGTTCATGCTGTGTCAGTGAATTTCCAGTAACTATACTGGAGTGGTTTTATTCTCTTCGCCAGAAACCTTAAAGGAACTAACAATTCCAAATCTATTAATATGGATTATTTGTTGCAAACAGTTAAATAATTCAGGGGCTTTGGCGATGGCGGCGATAATAGATTCGAGCCCGCATGACAACTTTGTTACAAAACTGCGTTTTCACTAAACCGTTAGTTTTTAACCGACTTCAAAAAAGGAGTAGGCTCAATGGTCGACAAAGTTTTAAGTTAGTATAGTATGTATCAGTTATCTAGTACCCATAAGTTATGGAAGCAAACTAAGCAAAGTATAAAGTAAGCAGGGCTTGTGTTATGGGCCACAACACGAGCTCTGCTTACTTTGGGACTCAATGATGCTGTCTGGATTGTCCAGCAATATTTATTAGGCACCTACCTATCTATTAATTTCGATACCTAAGTAAGAGATCTTCCAAGCTGTGATTCTTCAAATAGTATATTTGCTCGGCGTAGTGAAATGACGACTTAGGCTGAAGGGCGTTGTGGTACGGTCTGGCTCTTGGAAATAGCTTTAGATTTATTACAGCATTTCTACGGCCAGCGGAGACAGGCACCATGACATAAATCTTTTATGTGAATAACAGTGCGATCGAGTCTAGGTACCTAACTACTAATAAATAATAAAATAATTTATTCATAGCCACGCGTCATGTTATACAAAAATAAGGGAAATACAAAAATATACGTAATACAGAAGGAAAACCTTTGGATTTAAATTTTGAACAAAATGTAAACAGCGTGTAGTAGAGTCACAAAGGTGTAAAAAATTGTCGAATCATTATCATCAGCCTATACTTACTAGTCCACTGGTGGATAAAGGCTGCCCATAATGATGCCATAGCGCCCTGTCTTTAGCTTGCCGCATCCAGCGTATCCCTGCATTAAATCTACTTTTCTGTGTAGCTACCTAGTTGATATGTAGAAGGTAAGCTACGTAGATCTTATATTTAGCACACGTCGGACACTCGATCATTTCTCCATAAAAAAGTCTCTGCACATACATGCGCAAATGTGTTGCGTTACACATGCAACTTGTATACATGTACATATGCTTTGTATACTTATAAAGTAATTGACATTTAAACGACGACTTTATAAATAAATTGTATTTCTGTATATCTATTTCTGTTTGTGTGACGTCTAGGGTCAGTTTATGAACATATTGTGCGAGTGAGATAGTTGCGAAATAACTCAAAGATGTTTTTCCCACTTACAAAAGGTGAAATCAAACCTCAAAAGAAATTTCGTACGTCCATGACCAAACAAACCATATATCGAGCACCACCGGCGTCGTCTGTCAAAATCATTACATCTGAACCCCGTGAGTGCGCCGTACGTCCCTTGTATTTGGACCACAATAAAACTCGCCTAGGAGCCGTTGGGGTGAGAAAACTCCGTCAGGTGGGGGGCGAGGAGTGTCCATTCTATAGGTTAGTATTATTATATATTCTCTGACATTAGTAGGTATAAATCCTGACGAGGTCACTTGGGATTCAAGATTGCACGTCTTGACCTTAATTCCTGTACTAAGAGCAAGATTAGATCTCTGGAAAATTCAAACAGGGTCTTGTATTGCTCAAAGTGACTGAAATTAGCTTTGAAGAAACGAACGAAGAGATATGCAATAAACTCTGTAATCTGTGGCCATAACAGCCTTTAAAGATGGGAAATGAGCAAAAACTCGTTGCTGTGATGGTACCAATCGACGATCCAACAAAAAGGAGCTATGACGGGGAGCAAAATTGAGTTCTGAAAATCCCGATCAATTCAGCAGAATAATTTCAAGTTCCAGCGGTTTTGTTAAGTTTAGTTACAGTACCCTAGAAACTTGTCTCTTCCTTGTTACTTTTCCTATAGTATTATTGTGTTAATCTTATTCGGTTTATTATACCTACCAACGTAGAGCTACTTTAACGCATTCACTGCCAACGCCAACCTGCAGCGATGCGACCTGGATGGGGAGCGGCGGGCGTGATGCTGCGCAACGAGCTTTCATACATCATCTTGTGCGTTGGTGGCTGTCAAGGTGTTAGCGCTTTCACTACCAAAGTGCCATGCTCCAGCGATGTGACCCAGACGGTCGGGGGCGCATCGCTGGGCAACGAGCTGTCCTAAATCATCGTGCACGTCGGTGGCAGTCAAACTGTTAAAACCTTATCGCGTATCAAATAAAACGTAGGTTGGTTCTAGCGGGTTATTGTAGGTAAAGTAAAGGTAAATCTGCGGGGACCTGCATAATTGATGAAGTTACGTTCGCGGTAGAGTAACGGACCAGCGAAGTCTCGTCACGGTGAAATGGACCCGAATAATGTATCACGTTATTATGAAAATAACGAAGTTTGGAGTGGTGTCACATCTCTGGGGATAGTAATATATTATGTGGGTTAGGTTCCTGTAATTTAGAACAACTCAGTGTCGCAACGCCCAACACCGCAGCAACAAAGCACAGTTTTTTGAGGTGCAAAAAAGGGCACTCCTTAAAAATATATTTAGTGTTGAACCTAGTTCAACACTAAATATATTTTTAAGGAGTGCCGTGAGTACTGAGGTTTCGGCCTAGGTTGTCAAACTAGGCCGAAACCTCAGTACTCACGGAATACCCGTGGTAAAAAAAACTCAAATTACATAAAATTCAACATTTTTTCTTTAGTTCCTTAAATGCAAAACAAAAAATAACGATAAAAAAATTATGAAAGTGCACTGTTTCGCACATAATTTGATCGAGATCTCAGGAACCCTGCGATCTATTGCAATGATTTTAGTTTTGGTAAATCTAATCATATATTTAATTAGTTATATATGATTAAATCATATATAACTAATTATGTTTATATTATGTTTAGATTTAATCATATATAATAATTAGATTATATATGATTAGATTTAATCATATATAATCTAATTATTTGGGTTCCTTGAACCTGTTCCTTCATAAGTTTTCTTGTAAATAAGCAAAAACAGATTTTTGCGCTTACGCTGCTCCAGGAACGTACGCTCTGTCCCGTTCCTATGCCTATCCTTAACTATAACGCGAAATCCTATGCCTATCCTTTAACAAAATGGCGCGGATTGCGCCGTCTTGCTTATCTACAGCTTACAACCCAGGCTAGGTCACATTCACATAATTACATCGATTTTCCTTTCCTAGACCTAAAACAATTACTTGTTTTATCAGAAGGCGGGGTGGGGCAGCTATTAGTAGGCTGATGGGATTCATAACTAGTTAACAAACAATATTACGCTGTCAAACTAAGAAAATTATTGGAAAAGTTATTGCTTCTTTACATAGCGAAGAATTGCTGTGGGTATAAAAATATAGAAAAACAATTGCACTGAAGTTTGCTCTATGGAGGTAAATTGAGCATTCAACCTTTAATGAATAATTGGTACCTATTTTACTATAAAAACTTTCGTAGTTGGACGTATTTATTATGAACTAACTGACCCGACAGACGTCCTGTCTTAACTATGAATATTGAAATTTTCTAATGTTCCGCGCAACTTTCTTAATTTTTTCTTTCGAACCTTCTGACATTAACAAATACTACAAAAATAGAATAAGCGAAATAATTGCAGCCGTTCACGCGTGATGCCGTGATCAAGGAAAATAGGGATTAATTTTTATATATATAGATGTCAACGGGTTACCTACGAATCTAGAACCGTACTCTATCTGAAGAAGTATTTCTCTTTAAGAGATGAAACGATGGTGTCCTTCCAACAAAACTAGATTCGTAGTTAACCTAACTAACATTCATAATAAATCGGTACCTAACCTAGTTTGAATCAATTATTCCTTACTCGTATATAAATTGCATTTAATAAAAATTCTCCTTTACTCGGTGCACATTTTATTCACTTATCGGCTTAAAATGGTAGCTGATTAAGTCATTCATTATTGAGCAGTGAACAAAATGAATCGCGCCTGTGCTGCAATGCGAGCGTTCTTGTTGTTATTATAGCATTAATATATTATTATATTGTATACTGTAAGACTATATAATCAATACAATTTTATAAATACCAAAATTGAAGATTTAGACATTTTTTATGGTGATGATATTGTTTAAAAAAAAAGCTGCTGGAATGGTTTAGCGGCCCTCATCAGATTAGAATTAAGATTGATAGGAATAACAGATTTCTAGTCTGTTATCGCCTTACTATTTTTTTATTTATCTAAGTCCCTAAAATAAAAAAAATATTGTAATTTTAAGTAGGTACATAAAACTGATCTCAAATTGTTAATTATTGGTAAATACCTAAGTATATGTTGTGTCCACCCTTATAAGTAGTATTAGAACCTGTCTCACACTGTAACATTTATTATATAGGTAAGAATAATATTTATACTTTTGGTGTACCTATTTTAATAAATAATAATAGTAAATAATAGCATCTTTTAAGTTAAAGCTGAAATAAAACTAGGTTAGGTACCAATTATTATTGGATAGTAAAATATTTTTTCCAGTATTTCTTTGTTTTTGTGTTTTTAAACATAGTTTTCTTGGATTCTAGATCCTAATAGAGGTGTAGTGTATTCTATTATTTTAGATTATTTTATTTAGGATGGTATATTAGAAGTATTTACTTACCTACTACCAATTATTCTTTGTCCATGCTATTACCGTATAAATCTTAGTTCGCTACATTTTGTAATGTACACAAATAAGCAGACGTCCACATCCGGTTTTCCTTCCCTCTCCCATATTTCTATTTTCTTTTTGGAAATATCTCTCTTATCACACTAATATAATAAATGCGAAAGTATGTCAGTAGTTTTGGCGTGAAGAGGTAACAAACATGTAAACAAAAAAAAATCGTATTTATAATATTTGTCGAAAGTTTATATGTAGAGGTACGTTTCGATGTTTAAATATTTGTTTAATCTCGGAATGCCAAAACTACTGAAAGGATTCGGGTGAAATTTTAATTTTGCACGGTAGTTCTTGACCGGGAATAACATTATAGGCTACTTTTTATCCTGAGTAAAAGCGTGCGAAACCGCAGGCGGAAGCTAGTATGCATCTGAAGTGTTGCGTGACTCCGTGATTGACATAGAGCGCACGCCCCTGACAAAATAGTAGGCACCAGGTAAAACCACACTGGTCTTTTCGCAGGATCTTATAATTTTGGAGGGTGTCTTGTTTTGCGCGTGCCAGTTTAGTTGTGTTTGAAGCTAGCGGCATTCACTAGTCAAGGATCTTAATTTAATCGATTTCCGGTCGCCGAGGAGAACTAATATCCGTTTTGGCCTATTCGTTAATCTGATATTTGTCTATCCAGAACTAGGTATAGGAATGAAGATTGCCCAACACTAGACTCTATGTTAGTGAGGCCGCACACCAGACACTTGAATTACAACAATTGTGATGCCACATTTGAAGCTCGACACATTTATCGCTTCCGTGTAACTGCGCGCAAGCACCAAGGACAAATTTATACACATCATTTAAAAAAGTCTTGAGACTGGTTAAATTTGCTAGGATAAATTAAGCTCTCAAACTCTGCCTTCGCTTTACTCTACGTTTGCGAGCATCATGTTTCTTATCTTTTGCATGACCTGAAAACACTAGGTATGGATATTGTAGAAATAGTAAGTAGATAAGTACTACCTACTACTAGTAGAAAGGGGTAGAAAATACGATATTTAATAATATTAATCTTAATCGTAAACTGCTTGTTTTACAGAACATTGTCTATTGTATTCTAGAATTATTTAGTGTTATTTCAGTGCAGTGTATTTTCTAGATCCAATTCGTTTCGATTAGGAGGTGAACAAGAACATTCGGTTGCACTCTTCAGAATACTAACTTAGATTTGGCATAGACTATTACACAGATTCTACAGAATTTTGGATTGTAAGGTACAAAATACCTATATAGATATACTTAGTTCCTTCGTTTAAAAATAAGTTACAGTAACAACTTAAAACGGGGCAATACGCGCCATTTTGTGAAAAGGATAGGCATAGGATTTTGCTTTCATAGGAGCATACGTTTTTGGAAAGGTGGCGTAAGCGCAAAAATCTAGTATTTGCGTATTTACAAGAAAACTACAAAACTTATGAAAAAACTGGTTCAAGGAATCAAATAATATTACCCTACGAATCAAAACGTAAGTCATTTCAATAGAACGCAGGGCTCCTGAGATCTTGACTAAATACATAGTTTTTAAGGGGTTCAAAAATCGTAGACCATATGTTGTTCCCCTCAGAGTTCAGAGTCATCCCCTTTCGGCTTAGTACACTTGTGTCGTGGCACCTTGTATACTAAAAACGACAAAGTAAATTTCTATTTCCGTTCAAACATTGAAATACTTATACGTTTCATAAAATAAACAGCTGAGTTCGGTCAACCCGTTAAAGTTGATTGCCTCGACCCGTTGGCGTAAACGCTCGAACGTTGGCTGATAGGTGTGCCTTTATGTGAGATCATTTCAGCGCTTAATATTCATATTGAATTGAAGTTGTTACCTTTTTGCTCGGTAAAAGTTAACAAAAACGTTAAAGGCCCACATTAGACCAACGACATATTGGTCTATTTTTGCAAATGGTACAGTCATCGTCAGTCTTTTCGCTCGTTACAAGATAACAATATAGTATGATAGATATATAGATAGAAAATACTTTTATTGCACACTAATAACTAAGAAACAACAAAAGAAACAATTATAACGTAAAGTGACAATTGGCGGTCTTATCGCTCAAGAGAGAGCGATCTCTGCCAGACAACCTGGATATATTTAAAAAACTAATCTTGGGACCTCGGGATCATTCTCTAAATTACAACTATCTACAAAGGCGAAATCTTTTTCTCCAAAGATATCGAAGAACGAACATTATCATGAGCCCATTGTGCAACGTAATCTGTATTTGTCTTTACGAGAACGTAAACGTTTACGTTTTACGTTTCCTGGAGAAACTTGGTTGGGAACATTTATGTACCCAACCAAGTTTCTCCAGGGATGTCTTGGGTACAACTCCCTACAAACCAGGAGAGCGTATGATCAGGCGGCAACTATGTGCAAGATACTCCGCGGTTTGATCGACGCCCCAGATCTGCACAACCTTCTCTTTCGTCTTAACCTACCTGATAACTACCTTCGCCACAGAAACATTAGGCTTTTTTCAGAGCCTTTCTGCAGAACCGTGGCTCGCGCCAACTCTCCACTGCCTCGCACTCTCGCCGCCCTCAACAGACTTCTTGAACAGAACCCGGACTGTGATATATTTGCGGACGAATGGATGGATATTATGTTGGTGTGCCTGAGGTTTTGCGAGAGTGATGAATGATAGAGTAATATTTTGAGTTTTTATAGAATTTTATTGTCTGGAGTCTTTATATTTATAAATGATCAATCATTATTATTTTTGCTTATTGTGTAATTTTATGTATAAATTTTTATGTTTCTGTTGTTCTAATATATAGGTATTGTAATTAACTAGTGTAATTGGTTGTAATGTAATCGTGCTAGTTAATAATTAAATAAAAAAAATAAATTACCTGTTCTGGGGGCAAATTCTCGCCAATTTATCACTCGATAAATATTAAAAAATACTGTCAAATTTGACAGTTCTTTTGATAATTATTGAGTGATAAATTGGCGAGAATTGGCTTCCTGAGCTTCTGTTTTATTTGGTGTGCAGTAAAGAGTTGTAGATTGTATCATACTAAAATTATAAATGCGAAAGTTCGTGTGAACGTTTGTTACCTATTTAGATAAAATTTGGATGAAATTTGGTATGTAGATAGCTTAAATTCTAGGATAACACATAGGCTAAGCTAATATTAAAAAAATAATCTCTGAAGGGGGTTAAAAAGGTTGGTAAAATTACTATGGAAAATTATTATTACTTGATTCGATTTACTCAGTACTCGGTATAAATAAACTATAAAGTAAATAATGAATGATGCAAGTATTTTTAATTTTTTACAAAACTACCTAGGGCTAGGCGGGCTAGGCGGGGCGCAGCTAGTTAAGTAATAAAAAAAACATACAACCGAGATACAAGTTAAGGTACAATACGACGACGACCGACGTCGAAGACCTCTGTGGCGCGGCAGGCGAAGATCCGCCTGCGACGCAGGAGGTTGTGTATTCGATTCCCTCCTCGGGACAAATGTTTGTACGATCTGCAGATATTTGTTCCGGGTGTTCTGGATGTTGTCTATGTATAATAACAAATATCTATCTATGTAGTGTCGGTATTGTATTAAGTATATTAGTTATCTGGTACCTATAACACAAGCTCTGCTTAGCTTGGGGCTAGATAATGCTGTGTGAATTGTCCAGCATCATTTATTTATTTAAAAGACGAATTTTATAGGGCAATATAAAAGCCAAATAAGGCTACAAGAACAAAAGAAACAAAAACCTAAGTATTAAGGCCTCAATTAATCACTGTTCGGCAATGGTGAAATTGGCACTTGGCTCTAATCCCTGGTGACTAATTCCATCGATTACAAGTTTCGGTCAGCGTGCTAGGGCGTGTTCCCACTGTGTCGTGACGACAGAAAGTCGTGCAATTATAATTAAAGCATCGTAGCTTGTATATTTAAATAGAGTTGTCAACATAATTATAGGACGATACGATTAACTGTCGTCAACGACTTTTTTTTGTTGCGACGATAGATTGTCGTTATAATGGGAACAGCTAGCACGACAGTCTAAAACGATTATAAAATAAGAAATGGTCGAGGCTTTTTAAACGCCAAGACCCTACACAAACCTTGAGGTATGCAATCTCAGAAATCATTTCCATCAAGCCGAATACCAGATACATCGTGATGTGGTTGCAGTTGATAAGAACCTTACTCCTCTCTCCTTAGCTAACGAGAACTGGCGCACCCCTGTTGTTTGTTCTTTTTATCAACGACATTATCCCTTAGTTTTAGCACATTCAATTTTTAATTTATGCTGATGACTTAAAAATACATCGCAAAATCACGTCAGTTCAGGACCGTATCTGGCTACAGGAAGACCTTGATCGTCTCACAACATACTGCTTAGCGAATAAATTACACCTCAGCCTCATCATTATCATCATCAACCTATATTAGTCCACTGTTGGACATAGGCCTCCCCTAATGAGCGCCATAGCGCCCTGTCTCCAGCTTGCCGCATCCAGCATCTGCCTGCAGTTTTTCGCAGGTCATCATCCCACCTGGCTGGAAGGCGTCCTACACTAGCAGAGTCGCGGTCTCCACTCAAGAATACGTTTACCCCAGCGGTTGTCGGTTCTTCGCGATATATGGCCGGCCCACTGCCACTTCAGCTTGCTAATTCTTTGAGCTATGTCGATAACTTTGGTTCTCTGCCTCCTCAGCCTACATAGCAAATCCATCACTTTTACAAAAAAAGTAAACACTATAGGCTTTACCTACTCTCTATGTAGTTCTCCGCTGGAAAAGGTACCTATGTATGATTAGGCATACTAATTGATTCAAAACTACATTTCGATGCTCACATTAAGCAACAAATTCACTTTACAGCAATGATTAACTCAATACTGCGACAGGATATAAATTGTCAAAACTTTAAATCGAGGTGGATTTTTAAAATAAACGCTTTTTCGGTTGAGAGCTTTTTTGTGCGACTGTCGTAAATATTCAGAAAAGGGAAGTTCGATGGCGTTTCCACGCGGGCGAAGCCACGGGGCGCAGCTTGTAAATATTTAAGTAGAAAACACCCAGAATACGCGAAACCAATATCTGCAGATCTCGCAACCTCCTGCGTCGCAGGTGGACCTTCGCTCGCCGCGCCACAACTGTCTAAAATTACTTGTTTCATACAGGGTGTCCCCCGAATATCTGCACTCCCCAAAGTAAGTAAAACTAGAACCCACTTTGGAGTGTGCAGATATTCGGGGGACCCCCTGTATAAGATCTCTTGTACAAACATCATCATCATAACAGCTCAAACACGTGCTGATTAATAGGCCTCCCAAAAAGGCGCTACAAATACCGATCCTGAACCTCCTCCATATATATACATATGTATATATACTATATTTGAAATAAAAACTTTGAATTAGAGCTCATTTCTGACGTGTGTCTTCGTCTCAGAGGCAGAAGATTGCAGGTTCGAGCCCTGCCGTGGGACAAATGATTACCTACGTTGTGGGTCTAAATTTCTTCTGTGTAGATATTATTTATGTGTTAAGAATCTGATAACACTGGGTTATATGTATGTGTATTCGTATAAATAGTTTAAATTAAATATAAGTTGCACCGCCATCCATCATCATACTCTTTTCATACCTATCTAATCTTTTTGGGTACCTGGAACAAATCGCTTTAAGCGATTAGGCCGACAATTCCACTGTCGTTATCTAGAATTAAGTTAAATTAAGATCAACCTGTTTTTTATGGCGATGAAATAAAAGCATTATCTATCTCTCTAGTTCTACTTACTTTGAAGCTAGTTGATGCTGTATTAAATTTATTTTATTCCTTGTTCCCAGGATAAGCATTACCTCTGCATCATGGCATCAGACTCTCCTGAGCAGAACCTGACGCAATACTTCAGTTTGTGCAATGACTTCATTCACGCGGCGAGACTGAGGGACGGCAATGTGCTGATACATTGGTAAGTAATTGTGCTAATACATTGGTAAGTCAAATGTGCTGATACATTGGTAAGTCAAATGTGCTGATACATTGGTAAGTCAATGTGCTGTTACATTGGTAAGTCAATGTGCTGATACATTGGTAAGTCAGATGTGCTGATACATTGGTAAGTCAATGTGCTTATACATTGGTAAGTCAAATGTGCTGATACATTCGAAAGTCATTGAACGCAGATATGGACTGCACCACTGTCGCACAGCACAAGAAAGTTCTTTCAAATATGGGTTTTAACTTGTAATATTTATTGCATTTTAAAATGACGGCATATAACAGTCAGCGCACGGGCCACTTAAAGTGGGCGCTTTATGCTTGTGGTAAGCCATTTTGTCACTGTACGCAAAATGACACTGATGTGACCTGGAGGGGCGCGTCGTCGCAGTGCTAGGAGCTGTCTACATGAGCGTGTACATCGGTCGCAGTCAAAGTGTTCAGAACCTAAACAAAGACCTACAGTTTAAATTTTTAAACAGCTGCGTGACAATTTTTTGTGACAAACTTTCCCGCAAACTTTTTTGCGAAACTCTTTGATAGGTATTTACTAAGCTCGTTTTTACATGACCCATTTTATTTATTTCTCGCAAAACTTGCTTTCGGGTAAAGTAACGACAAATTCTTACCCTTTTAATATGAATGATGAGGTCGCTTGTGGATGGGTATTAAAATAATCAGCTTAGGGAACCAAATAGGGGCTTCTAGCAATAAGTTAAGTAGGTAAATTTCTAACTGTTGTTAGGTACTGTCTTTTTAACCGACTTCAAAACAGAACGAGGTTCTCAATTCAGCTGTGTTTTTTTCTAGATAAGTATGTTTGTTACTCTCTATACATATGTATCTCTGTCAATTATTATCCGATATTGATGATTCAGAGATTCCGAAGTTGTCCCAAAGATTACTGAATCTCTGAAATAATAAAATTGTGAATCTGTGTTAGACAGGAATTTGATATCGGTTTTTAGGTTGTAGCAAAAAACATCTATAATCATCTATAATAGAACCCACTTAATAATTTATGTTAGTCAAGTATACAATATGGTCTTATCACTCTAGCACTCTTAGCACTCTCTTAGCACTCTAGAGAACAAATCAAATATCTATAACAGAAACAAATGAACAAAGTTATTCGATAACCTGAAATCAAACAACAACAATAACTGAAAAACAAAACGCCTCGAATTTATACCCGATCATAATAATAACGAGTTTTGTCATTACATTAAAGGCTTAGGGCGAATCGTTTTCAAATTAATACCGTTATAAGACCGAAGAGTTAGGCCTCGGCCGCACTGCGCGATGGTCGCTTGGATGGTAGATGAGAAAACAAAACGTACCTTTGAAAACGTACGGGACCGGCCACACTGCAAGCAAGCATCTAGCATCGAAACGTTTAGCTTAGCTAGTCGCCTGAGGCCCAATTCTGCTAACCGACCGATTTACTATGACAATGTCGTAAAATTGTCTCGTAAAATCTTAAGATGAAATAAACTCTAGCTAGATAGTCCGTGCGGTGCTATTTGCACGGAGAGTATGATACAATGAGGAGTTTTACCCATAATCACCACGCTTGGCAGGCAGATTTGTGATCGCAGTGGAGGTGTTAAGAATACACAAAACTGCCATTTTTCTGGTAGGTTCCCTTAGTTGATTCTTATGCCCCGACCGCTACGCCACCTGGACGTAGCGAGGCGATGCGCGATGTCTGTTATCTGATTTTAAACTCTACGCACCTAGCTAATAACGACGCAACCCGCTAAGCTAACATCATAGCAACAAGCCAACCTAGCTGCCTTTTTTTATTTGCCGAGTAAATTCATTTACGAATAAACTAGTCTGGAGGGGGGCCAGAATTATGTGGGAATCGACGTTCTGAGGAGGGCCTTATACCCACTAAAACCTCTCACCGGAGAGGTTCCCTCCCCCTCCTCTCTCACCATTTTCGCCGAACCACAGGAACATTAAACCTACCGCGGCCCGACTGGCGCCCCACTTCCTCCCATACATGGCCGGCGAACCCACCATTCCACACACTCGCCTACCCCATTCTTCCGTCACGTTTCCTCCCCCCGATTGAGACACAGTCAGGACAGACACAGTTGAACCCGCGAATGTCTATTTCCGTGCCCAGATGGGCATTTCGGTTGCCCCATACTACCAGGTGTGGGCTCGCATTTATACACACAAATACTCACACTCTCACTGAAACTTGGTCTGACATACATTTCTCGTTTATTCTAGTCACACAGGTACAGTGCCGCGCACACTCAGCCAACGCAAGCGCGCGCAACACTGCCCCCGCGTGTCCCACACCTGTGCACGAGTACCGCAGGTTGCGTCCCGCGTGTCTCGTGCTATCCGTCACCTTTAATTATCACAAAACCTTATGGCTTCATGGCCCACTCACACGTCGTCACATCTATCCCTCCTCTTCGCCCCTCTCGTCTTCGAGCGGCAGAAGCCTTTCCCCAGGCCTCGCGCCCGAAGATCTCTTTTGGGTGCTACTAATCAGCACCCAAATCCTACAGGCTCGGGAGTCAAAAACACCCACACTCGCGCACGCGCAGATGCGCGGCCGAGTACACCCCCAACTCGCTCAACTCCGCCAACAGCACCGACAGTCACCTGTCGTTACGGCACTATCCATCCCCAAGCTAGCTGCCTACCTACCGTCCTGCAGTGCGGCCGTGGCTTAGAGCCTTACAATTAAGTTGACTAAATTAGTTTGAGAAGCTTCTTCATAAAACGTTTGCAGGAGTAATGGGTATTATGGAATGGGTATAGTATATGGGAGTAATGGGACTACAAATAAAATAGTTTCACCGATAGAGAGGTACCAATGGCCCTGAAAGTTATGTATATTCATCCCCGAATAAAAGTTAAACAAATACATACATGTGTACCTACTTGACAAATAAAGTATAGAAACTAATTTGTTTTTTTTTATTAAAACCAGAAACCGACTTCGAATCCCTATCAATTTACACAGTTTTTTTAAGTTTTGCGGGGAAAATAGGTACTGGGATCATTATCTAACCAAAACCAAAAGAATTATCAAAATCGGTCGAAATTGACGTAGAAACCATTCACCGATTTGTACGAGTAAGTACATAACAAACCTACATACAGACACTACAGGCGAACATTATAAACTCCTCCTATTTTCAAAGTCGGCTAAAAATATCGTCTCGCATAAAATAAGCATCCCTGACCTTTATAGAGAACGTCATCCCATCGATCGAGAAGACTGGAAAATGTTTTATTAGCAACATCTGATCTGTGTTAAGAAAACACTAAGATACCTGTTTGCAGTTCAGTGCCCTACTTGGTAAAGCCCTATTAAGAATTTATTTCAACTGCATTGTTAATAGCCGGTTGACCTTTTATGTTGAATGTAAAATACTTATGAAGTTAGCATCCACCTGCAATGTTGGTAAAGCAAACTTAGTAAATGGCATGCCTGAAATTACTGCATTGACGTCAATGGAAAAACGTTCCCAAAATACATAGTAGCAAAGTGCCGTACCTAATTAATTTTGCTTTTAGATTATGTAAGTAAATCATACTTTTAACCTAACCTTACTAAATTTTCCCATATTGGAAAAATGGCGCTTAATAGCAGTTTTTGACAATACCTTCTTTTCTTTCAAGTATTATGAAAGTAAATATTGTAAAAAATCTGCTATCAGGCAGGGATTTATTTACTAAAGGAAAACCAGCAGAACATACTAAAATTTAGAATTAAGAAAATATGTTATTTTACAAACTTCGCCAAAAATCGACTTTTGGATTTTTGTGTTGTGAGGCATTTACAAACGTTGGAGCTCGAGAAATAATTATGTAATATATTAAGAATAGTTATGTTATAAACGAAGGTTTTTTTTTCAACAGCCTAGCAGGCATGTCGCGGAGTGTGACAGTCGCAGTGGCGTACATAATGTCAGTGACTGCTCTGAACTGGAGAGAGGCTCTGAAGGTGGTCCGAGCGGGGAGAGCGGTCGCAAATCCTAACCTCGGCTTCCAGCGGCAGTTGCAGGAATTTGAGACTTATAAACTGGTTGAGGTAAGCTTGTTTTAGTTTGCACCATCTCGTCATTAACAGCCAGTGTCTGTCCATTCTTGGATATGAGTATACATTCCAAACATTGGTTGTACGTATCGTGCCACCCACACTATGCGCCAGCCAGCGGCCCAATTCTGTTAACCGATCGCTTTACTATGACAATGGTATCGCCTCAAAGTCGTCACGTTAAATCCTTAGATGAAAGTTACTATAGATAGTGCGTTCGATGCACGGTGAGATAGATATAATGATTTCAACCTTTGTTTCTTTTGTATAAGCTAAAATAACAAAATTTATCATTCTGTGACGATGCCATTGTCATAGTGAAGCGATTAGTTTAGCAGAGATTACCACCCTAGATCGCATGACAAAAGGCTTTATAAGATTGACCTACGTTATCTCAAGGTCTATGTAGGTCATCGATAGATAGGTCATCGAAGGTAGACGAGGTACTAGCCTCTCGAAAGTGGAAGGCGCAAATTAGGTGCAATTAGGTCGACCCACCTCAGTCATAGTCAGACCGGCGCGGAGGCGTTCGTGTTACGCGTGCTTGCTACGACGCGACGTACTTACTTTAGTGTGATTTATTGACTGAAAATCGTGTTTGTTCATTTTAATTAAGTATTGCACAAGTATTGTGAGCGAGTGTTTGCGTTTAGTTGTAACACAGGCCAGTTGTTGAGTAAGCGCTGGGAGAACGTGCCATATCTACATATTTTACTTAGGTATATCTATGATGTAGGTAGGTATATTTCTTAATTTGTTGATCAAGGAGAGAAGACGCCTCAAGGAACGGTACCCGTCCCTAGCACTAGCAGACAAGGACATGTCTGAATGCCGAGTCATGCTGGACTCCTACCAAACGATGTTGAACCAGAGAACGATCTGCGAGGGAAAGTGCTCAATGGGTCGGCAGTGCCCTACTGGTGAGTTGGGTTTAGAAGCCTGAGGATTTGGTTCGATCTTTGCTGATCGACAATGACAAGAATAATGGTTAACAATCGATTTAATAGTAAGAGCTCATCAGATATTGGTGTCAATTTAGACGTCGCGTTGCTAAAACTAAACTAATTTGTCACGACTAATAATGTTGCCGTCCCTTTCATAACGATCAAAATAAAATGTACGGCAAATGTTTAGTGCTTTCAAATGAATTTAGTTTTGGTGACATCTGAATTCTGAATTGACACTGCATCAGTTGTTTTTATCAGATCTTCATCTTCTTCCTTCAACTGTTTTTAAGAAAGCCTCTAAGTATTTTTCTTGATTTTATGGTAACAGATAGTTCGGTTGTTAAAAATCTAATCACATTCCCAGGCCTTTAAAAAAAATCTAGAGTGCGTATTTGGGACATATGGTCAATTTTGAAAAGGTCAGTTCTTTGTTTTTATTATAGACGGAATCCCGGGAGAAAATTAACTGAAGGACTCATAGTATGTCAGTCACTGACGTCTGTCGTCTGTCGGATGCGTAACACTCACACATTGACATCAAAGTATGTCGGTTCTCTTCAGTTGTCAACCCTCTAAACACTCACACATGATGAGACGGTTGCTGGTTCCTGTGCTTCACTTTTAGTTCAGTAGAATCCCGTCTGTATTTTTTTACGTTTATGCTCGAAACATTGTTTGCGTACAGAGGATACGATACTGAGCGAATTATATTATTCTTTGAGAACAGCAGAACGAAAATGAAAGCTTTGTCGAGCTGATATTGTATTCAAAGGTAATTTATCTAGCTATAGTTTTAATGAATGTTTATTTTAATGCATGATAAAAGAAAAAGACTCGCACGGATCGGGCGGCAGTTTGAACCATCAGTGCGGGCGCCAGCGGTCGGCCAACTAGCATAGTACCTGTAAGGACCTTCACTACGTGGCCTTCTTAGTTATAGGTAGGTATTTTGAACATTATTGGTACTTATTTGTTTAAGCGTTGGAGATTCTATGGAAGTAACTTCAAGAATTTAAGATTTAAGAAAATAAAGCATATAAACACTTGGCGAGCTGATATGCGATGCATGCATGCAAATATAAGCAACAGATGCATGCTGAAATGCATCTATATTATAGGTGCAATCAGTTCATTGATTTTTGATGTAGGTATTGAACAGAAAATACAAAAATATAAGATATTTATGATTGTTTCACAATACAAACGGAATAATTACCCACAAAGGTTATAACAAAACTTTTTTATAGCAATACAATAAAATTTTTAAGAAAGATTTGTTTTCTTGTTTCGTTTTTGTGTACCTACTAGACTAAAGCTTTTGTAACACACGAATTTACAGGTTTATTGAGAATAAAGCCGACAAGGGCAGACAACCTTCATCAGGTCATCGATCCACGTTTTATGGGGGGGGCCCATAAAACGTGGATCGATGACCTGATGAAGGTCGTGGAAAACCGCTAGATGCGGGTAGCGCAGTCTGACTGGTCATTGTTGCAATCTTTATGGGAGGCCTATTTCCTGCAGGGAACGGCCATCGGCTGAGATGATGAGTGTGGATATCTCTAAACCATCTATTCCGTTTGTACTGGGAAAAAAAAACTGTAAGAAAATGGCAGAAACTTGGCAGCACCGTAAATTTCCTCTCTAATCTACATGATTCGTGAAGCACATAACTACAATCACCCCACCAGGTGTTTGCAGAACCGGCTCCAAGCGCCAGCCTCGCCAGCGGAAACCGTCCACCACATCTACCACGAGCGAGTTGACTGGCCTGAAGCGGTCTCCGTCTACTTATTCTACTGTTTCTACCGCGTCGGGTTACCGACCGCGATCGTCGCCCGCTGGGCTTTATAGTTATACTGGGGGTAAGATTTTACCGTACTACGTGGGTTGAAGGCCTATTTTAATTCTTCAAAATACGCAATCGACTGCTTTCTATAATTTTTTGTGTGCAAATTGGTACTCTAATTCCGTGTATTAGAGTACACCAAATGGCCGAAACGAAACACGGAATTTCGTGTTAGAGAATTAAAATAGGCCCCCTGTTACTTATGTAGAGCAGTACTGAAAATTAGAGTGAGTCGTTTTGATAGGTTGTTGACGTAGAATGAATGCAAGCCGACAGAGCACCAAAGCGTTTTCTGCGTAGCAAACCTGATGGCTGAAGACCCCACGGAAGAGAGAAATTAAGCTAGCGTCTGAAAAATAAGTTGGCAAATTATTTGAAAGTTATCTAAACTAACACCGGTAATTTGCCAACATAATAGTCGAAGATAATAAAATAGCTGACTTGTCGGGCGGATTTCTCGGGATCTTAACTCAACAATTTTTTACGGCGGAAGTATTACGAGGCGAGACTTGACATAATGTTATATTAATGTAATGATTAATAATGCCGGAGGTAACTTCTTTATCAAGCATTCTGGCTCTATATTATTCAAGCTTCAAAATTTACGGCTATCGAAAAGTTCTCCAGCTCAGATCCGAAAGAAATCTTGAACTCTGACACAAGAGTTATCTGGGTCTCAAATATTCCTCCGTTCAGAAAACGAAAATGGAAACCTTTGCCCAGCAGTGAGCTTTTAGATCCTACAGATGCTTTGAAAAGTATAGCCTGGTAGCTCACGAACCCATCTCTTCCCACAGCAACAGCCCGACCAACCCGGTCAGCGTCCGGCATCAGTTTCACGCGCATCACTGATCCTATCGGCGGCGGCACCGCGGTGGCAGTCGGCGGCTCCGAGTACTCCCGGAGACGAGCTGCCTCCGCCCCCGCCACGCCCGCGCTCTCCCCTGCCGCCACACCGCCTGGCTCGCCGCAGCAAGCTCTGCATAGGTAAACAATTAGAGTGTTCTAGTACCTTTAGAATGTTCGAGAACAGTTGCACGGCGGAGGCAGTCAGCGGCTCTGAGTACTCCCAGACGCTGTTTATACTTCTAAGATGCGAACGTTATCGCGCAAAACTCCCGCGCCGCGACGCAAAAATTGTTCCCGTGGCTATGGCTCAGGCTGTGTAAGGGTTATGAAGATCCAGAGACAATCAACCCTGTTCTTCTCGAACACGGTTGCTTGTCTCGTTTAATTTTAGTCTTCGCAATAATCTTACTCTTGCTCGTCAATAAGTCTGAAGGCTCTTCGTTCAACACAATCATGCAAATGTCAATGCTATCATACAATTCATATCAACAAACACTCATCCATCCATTCACTGTGCTACAAATTGAATGCCATGTCATAGACTATGATCGTCAAGTGCCTGTCGTGTACCATAATGGCCGGTGGAATTGCGTTGGAGACAATTACTGTAGCAAATGGGAATCGATAACCGCATACACTTGACGTAATAAATTATCTACCTTGGCAGGTAAGAGCCTAGGTACAAATACAAGAAGTTTATTTCCAAAAAGCTAATAAAAACACCATAATAACACAGGATTACATATGTTTTAGACTTGAGTAGTGACTAGTTTAAGAGGGCGCAATATGCGCTATATTGTGTAAAGGATAGAGAATTTAGAACGTTCATAGGAGCGGGACAGAGCATACGTTTTTGGAACGGCGGCCTAAGGGCAAAAATCAACGTTTTGCTTATTTACAAGAAAACTTTACACAACTTATGAAGAAACTGGTTCAAGAAACCAAATTAACAACACAAATTAACAATAAACCTATGAATCAAAACAAAAGTCATTTCAATAAACCGCAGGGTTCCTGAGATCTCGACAAATTAAGTGCGAAACAGTGCACTTTCATGTTATTTTTTCTCAATCGTGATATAACATTCAAGGAACCAAAGATAATTTTTTTTTTTATGTAATAGAGTTGTTTACCACTGGGATCCCGTGAGTACTGAGTCCTAGGCCTAGGCCTACAACCGAATCCGTTAGGTTCGCCTCTTAAGAGGATATAATTATTAACTATGACCCCCGCACTAGGCTAGTCCTGTTACGTGGGGGATCGTATAGATAGTCTGTTTGCCATGATTATTGGGAAAAGGCAGAAACAAATAAGGCAGAAAATAAAACGAAAACTATAGACACAAAGTAGGTAAGTGCTACAATGGCCGTACGTACCAAAAACCTTCTAAAATAAGATACAATAGAAATAAATATTATGTACGATACCAACTTAAATTATGTTAGACGGACCAGGAAGTGCTCAAATCAAACTGATTCAGTTATTCATTCAGTTTATTCTGCATGATGGTACAAAAAGGTACTACATGAAATAATTATGCGCCTTCCGTAAGCTGCACGTGGTAGTTTGTCGTGATTGCCCATATTTTAACGCTCAAATTTTTCTGAGTGAAAATTATGTAAAAAAATATGTTCAGATGGAGTAGGTACCTTGAAATTTTATATTGTTGAGAAAGAAGGCATAAATAGGTCTACTACACGTCTGTGGCGCTTTAGAGATTAATCGATAGGATATTTTCGATAAGAGAGAGTAATCAATTCTCGATTCGAATAAGTAGGTCATATTTTAGTATCAATATTTTTAAGCCGTTATCGTACTGAGTTGCAATATACCTAATCCATTCCCATTTTGCTTACAAACAGGTCACCACCGCCACGATGCTCTTATAATTTTATCTCACAAGCTTTTGTTTTATTTGTTCTATTGTCTTCGTGATTGTCGTTTGTTTTGTTCATGCATTGACTGTCATTTGTTTTGTTTTCCATTAGGCGCGGATGTGCCTGGGTCATTCCTTCTGTGAACTGGGACCCTGATTCAATGTGACGACACGAGAGGCATTATCACTGCACCCCATTTCAAGGTTATGATTTTCATTTAACGCTTTCGTTTTAAAAGTTATTGTGTATTTTTTTGTGTTTTGGACAGTAAACGCCTATTTGGGTGTGTACAAGACATACCTACCTATTAAACTTAGATATTTATATGTAAGTAGGTACTTGCAACTTATATAGATCTTACCAAAATTCTCATAGAGTCGACAGGTGATTGGAATGCTGGCTTCTATTTCGGTCAACGAATTTGCATTGCCATTCAACGTGGCAATGCTGCCAGCATTCTGGGCACTCTGCCTTCTGGTGACGGCTAAGATTTTTAGGAAATTGTTATAAGTATTATATACTAACTAGTATTTCCACTTATAACAATTTCCTAAAAATCTAAGCTATTTGTTCCAATAGGTATAGGTACATAGCATTCCAACTTTTTCACTTGATTTCCTATGTAAATTTTGTTTTATTTATATGATTTATAGCTCAATGTCCACTATTTATCTATTTAAAAGTCTGGTCTCTTATAAACACTGAAAAGTAAGATTTCTGATCAAACCTTTTTTTGTACTACTACTACGTCAGTATGATTATGTTATCTACATACGTATTTCTTACTTGATCCTTATCCACCTTCATACTTTTCTCCATAACATGATATTAAACAGAGTCCCTCCGCCGACGCGTCTCGTAAAAACACAGCTGTTTCAGCTATATTAATAAAACATCAGCAAATATGTGATAGCGTAAAAAAACAAGAGCTTTGGTCGTTGTTTTCCACAACACCAAAAGCAAAAATAGGTGGATAAGTAAAAATATTTTTATTAGGACTTATAAATCATGTACCTGTAATATAAATGCTGCTGAGCCGGACGGTGGGGTGACGATAGAGAGTAACTGAGAGTTTGTGAACACTATGCAAGTGAGCATGGACTCATTCATAATGTAAATAAAACGGAATACATGGTCTTTAAGGCCGCCGGTAAATGTCCAGAGAACAAGCTCAATGTTACTTAAGAGCATGAACATTAATCGCGTGACGAAGTTTAAATATCTTGGACATGTACTTACTGACGACCTTAAGGACGATGAAGACGTTGATAGCGAGCGTAGGGCTCTATCGGTTCGAGGTATGCACATGCTGGCTCGCAGATTTTCCCGTTGTAGTGACCAAGTTAAAATATCGCTGTTCAAAGCTTATTGTCAGAGTTTTTACACGGGAAGTCTGTGGGTCAGGAATACCAAAAAATCGATGGACACCCTACGTATCCAGTATAATAATATATTTCGGATGATGCTGCGACTGCCCAGATTCTGCAGTGCATCGGGGGTGTTTGCGCAGTACCACACTGATGGTTTCCATGGTTTCCATACGCAAAAAGACAGCGTCCCTGATACGCAGAGTGCAGGACAGTCGCAACAGCATCGTAAGAACTGTGGCAGAGTGCCTATCTTCTTCACTCTGGAAGTGTTTTGTGCGGAGGGTGATCAATGAGGGAAGCTATTTCCTTCATTTATCATCCTCGGCTCACGCATCTTATCAGTGTCTATTATATTTTATTTTGTTCATTTATGTGTGTTAACTTTATATACTCGAATTTGTATGGACTAGTATTGTCTGAAATAAAACATTTTGATATATATTTTTTTTAATATTGTAAAGGAAGCCTATTAATACCAATTTAAAGAACCTACCTACGCGAACATAAACTATAAGTAATTTACATAATGTTTGCAACAGTCTGCAGTTAGCTCAATTGTTTTAATTGTAAGTACTTGTTCTAATCGGTTTCTATTATTTGAATGCAATTTTCATTGTTAACAAAGTTTTGTTTACTTATTCATTCTAGTCTAAGTAGTTATTCTTAAAACAGTCTGACAACCGACCGATTCCAGTATCATTGTTTTTAAATATGTTTTGTTTGCGATAGAGCGGTAGACCAGTCTACCGCTTCTACCGCTGGGAAACTTCCTCTTTGTCTTTGTTACTAACCATAACCCACCAATCTTGAGCTTTGCGGCGGCTCGTTTACAGAGGGGCGCCGATGAGGTGTCTGCCTAGGGCGCTGTCGACACTTAATCCGCCTCTGACTGTACTGTATTATATACGATATCTCTTAGTTGATTCAGATCTCAAACTCTCGTGAACCAGTCTTGAGATGAATGAAGGCTGTTTGCTTGAGATATGAATAGGATTCTAGCTTATATTATTCCGAACTGTTTCTTCTATCTGCCCCCTGTAAGTGGGCCAAGATAGGCTCGGAGGGGCAGCTAGGTCAGGTTTATATTTAGAAGTTAAATATATTTTTTTCGCAACCTGGTATTGAAAGTTAGTGAAGTTAGAAAATGATCTTGGCGGATCTTTAGCACAAGGAATCACCGCACTGCGAGATGGTAGCTTGGATGTTGTTTCGATGGTAGCTAGGCGCATAGCTTAGATACTTGTACCTACTGGCCACATCGAGGTAAAAATCCAGTACACTTCTCGAGACATTCAGGCGACTAGCTAAACAAAACGCTTGCAGTGTGGCTGGTACATTCACCGGTAGCACTGCAAGATAGTGGTTAAATTATCATAATAATGAATAAATTAAAAAATAAATAAATTATGTGGTGGTTTACCTGACAGTCACGTAAAGTTGAACAAGAATTAAACTTTTCTGCAGTCTAACTCTGAATATAATCTTTAGCTAAGAAAGAAAACTGCATCTTTGCCGCTTAAGAAAATCAACATCGTATGATTGGAACGATGAAATTGTTTTATTTACTTATTTATTAGTAAGGAACATCCTAAGCTGTGGCGGAGTCTTCCAATTGAGAAAATAAGTGGGAAGCACATTTCTACCGCGATCACAAGTTTACAACTCTTACGCCTCAAAATGTATGCCAAGGTTCTAAAAAACGAGAGTTTTGGCTCTCGAATTTACCATTATAAGTAAGACTAAGAAGAAGGAATTTATCGAAGTAAACACTACAAAAAAGTACTCTATGTGTTTCAGACTTCGAAATGCCATTGTGTTCTCAAGTTTACAACAGTAAACTTGAGCACACAATGGCATTTCGAAGTTAAAATACAGACCGGAAAAAAGAATGCGCTACGATGAATGCTACGATTTTCGTAGATGTGCTACGGGTCTTAGCAAATTCGAAGAATTTTGCTATGCCGCGGCGTAGGTACAATGAAAATAATATTTGAAATAGCACGACGAAACTGTAGTTGTTTATTTATACCTAAAAACAACCTTCGTAGAAAATTACTGAAAATTATTTTATTTTATTATTTCCGTTATACCCATTTTATAAAACTAGCAGATAATTTACATAAAAATATAATGCCAATTTTATAAGTCACCCGATAAAGACGGAAACCATACTTAATTTGAATAAAATATAAGACAGTTTTATAAAATACTTGATTCTATTCTTGCCCTAGTATCCAATTAGAGGATTCGATCCCAGGATCCCGGACGTTTTCCACTCCCGAAAATTTCGGTACTACATTTGGGCAGATCCCACGATTTTCGGGAATAAAAAATAAATTTAAAGTTGCTAAAAATGTTGCACGAAACGAACCAAACACGCTTATTTTACCTGTCGTTTATCAGCTATATTGTCTTGCTAGCAAAAGGTGTATGAAAACTTTCGCCTGACATCGTGTAAGCAGTATTTGGTACGTGTTTGTACTAATAAATACAGGGCATGGCCTCAAGCAGAAGAACAAGCATTACCTTTTCTTTGGGGATTTAATCCCCAAAGAAAAGCTAAGGGATTGATTATCTTGAACTAGCAGAGTTTATTTTATTTTGTACCTTTGTTCAAACCTTCCTTCGTTTACTTTATTTTTCATACCTTCATTATTGCTTTTTAATTTCGCAAATAAACATAAATACTGACTTTGAAAACACTGATCGATTTCGCTACAGTACTATAAATGCATGTTGGCTATGCTGTCATTGTGAAACATTTTTTAAGGAGTTTTGGAATATTTGATTGCAATAAGCATTAAAATATGGCCCAAAACTCCTCCAAAATTGTGCTATACGGTAGCGGTAAGGCCCCATGTAATACAAGTTGATATTTGATTTGGTAGTTTAAAACAGAAATCATTAAAACAGTTTTTGGAGCTGTAATTGTTCTTTAGCCAATAAAAGTTAAACCAACTAAGAATGTCAACCAAACCAAAGTTTGGTTGACATCGTTATTGCTGACTATTTTCAGAACATTTCATTATGTAGTTGATAAAAAGATAGCAAAAAGGCTGATTTCAGTCTCTGAATTTTCATTGTTTGTCTCAAATCACTGCCCTACTTAGTATAATTGCGTTCTTTCCCTCGTTGAATCTATAATGAGATTTCGATTGACACACAACGACGGGGCAGTGACCGCGAAGCCTGGACAGGGCTCAGATTAAATACCATACTTCGAGTTTTCGTAAATAGCATTGGCTTGGAAGGCGTCCAACTCTTTATTGAGGTTTTATTTGTGCTGCATTGTTTATCAGTTGGTTTATCCCATCTGACCTTTTTTTAATTTTCTGGTTAATTTCAAATTTTTGGGAATACTTTTAATAAAGAAATGTAGATGTACGTACGAACTTACTGATTTTACACGAAACTGTGGCAGCCAAATAGGTAGGATCCTATTTTATCATCGTCGACTTGCGAAATCGTGGTGGCTGTTACTGTTTGGATGTACGAATGAATAGGTTGATGTTTGTTTGGCAGCTTCTTAATCTTCACGCCAAAATTACTGAACTAGCCTGAAACTTGCATAGATACCCGTTGTTGAAGTAAGTCCTTTCCGTAAGATAACTAGTTGTTTTCTGTTATTGTTTTAAGGTTTTAGTAAAGTTTTCACACATTAATGTTTTTGTTTACCAAAATATCTAGGATTCTATTTTTGGTAGGATATTTTTGTTTCAATAGAATACGCCTCTTATTAAAATGTCTTTATTATAAACTAAACTAGGTTTGTAACTTTTGTGTTGAGCACCAATTAAAAAACATTAACTAGGACAAGTCATCATCATCATCATGATGATGACATGTCCTAGTGCTAAACTAGTATCGGTAATTTTTTACATAAGTTGTTTTTGATAGTTTTGACAATCCAAAACACGAAACGAAGTGGTGTTAAACATTTCATTGAGTAATTTTATGTTTATATTTAGGTAGATACATTTTTACCTTAACGTAAAAAGCACGTTACCTACGTGGTAAAATTGTTTTTTTTTTGTGTTTTCTAGGTACTACAAGTAATTTATCAAACGGAGTAGGTAGGTACCTACTTAGTTTTGCGCACGCTATTGCTTTGCTTACCCATGCTAAAAGAAACTTCTAATCAATTGCCATTTTGGAGTCCATTGACACGCTACCATTAATTCAAAGATTTTTTAGCATGGGTTCATAGCAAATGGCTAACAATGGTCTCTAAACACATACAAACACACGTAATTTAAATAGCAGTATTTAAATTACGTAGGAAATACAAAACAAAATATTACGTGCGTGAAGTCTTGTAATGCAAACCGTTGAGTAAAAAACAACCTGCGCAAGGAGGGTTCCTTGCGCAGTCGGGAAAAAAAAGGAATAATTTAACTAAAAATATTTTAATATTTGCCTAATTACCTACCTATAATCTCTTCCCCAGGTCTCGTCCAGTCCAGCGGTGTTCATAGCGGTCGGCCCCCGCCCCGCATCCCCCCATCGCACAAAGGAGGTCGCTGCGCTGACGCATTGAGAATATCTCTCGCATACGCCATTTTTTAGCTATTAACTCTTTAACTTTAACGAATGACAATGTTTTGGTAGAAAGGAGTCATAGTGAGAAGGGGGGTCGAAGCTGCTTACAAACTTGGTTTATAAACTCCGTGCAACCGAGTACAACAAACGAATCAATCTCAATGTTAAGATAACCAGGGTTTTCGAAAACTGGACGCGCAGTAGAGCGTCAGCCAAGCCCGGAAAGAAACGGTCGATTATATTTCAGAAAAAAAAATTTGATGTCTAGTTTCGTTCTCTAACGAAATTCAAAAAATGGCAGTCATATGGCAGCTATATTATATTATTATTTATTCAATAAAATTATTCCAAGTACATGCGAAAAAGTTATTTTCAGCAACTGGTTTGATTTATGTAGTAGGTACTTTTTATGAGACTTTGAATACAGTAGGCGATTCACCATTATTGCCTATTAGGTGTTAACCCTATTTTGTTCCGCAAAATTTCAAAAGTGAATGGGCAAAAAACAGGGATTTGTTTTAAATCTCCCAGCAATAATAAAAAGTTAATCTTCAAAGTTTGTAAGTAGCGATAAGCTTCGACCACACCGTAAAGCGAACTACTCGCAAGTAAAGCATCGCTCTAAATTCTCGAAGTGTTGCAATGGACGTCTGAGAACATCTTCTAAGAATTATTGATATTGAATTGTGTCGCATATTAGCACGTTCGAAATGTTGTGAAGTGGAATAACGTAGATCTGCTGCTCGCTTACGCTAGCGTAAATTAGGAAACTTTGGCTGGTTTTTAGTCAAAAAAATGCTTGGTTTTGCCTATTAACAGTAAAGTTATGGGTACACTAGATCGGTGTCGGAGCGAACGGAGCGTAAGGATTTGTAAGATAGTGCACTGGATCGGCAAATCTGCCGATACCGATGTCAGAGGACGGTATTTCTGCCGATGGCGTCATCCGCAACAATATCCTCGTCACTCGGAGGATATTATTAAGTTTGCAAACTCGAACAATTTGAAAATACCTAAAATGCCGATGCAAAATCCGAAAGCAGTAGACGCACCCTATCGTCATATTGTAAATACCGACGCTGCGTACGTTCCCGTTCCGATCTAGTGGGCGAACAGTTTATATGGCAGATACCGCTACCGCACTACACAAAAATGAGCATTTAGATAATATGGGCTTAAACTCGCGCTCTTTAGACTAATCTTTAGATACTTTTTACAATGACAAAATGGCTTACCGCAATCTTCAACCGAGTGGCCCGCGAGCTGTCTGTTATCGAGTATAATAATTGTCAAACTTCTTGTCCTCTGGCGAACCACGTGACAAAGATGCGCAGTACGCAATTTTTAGGCCAAATTGGTGAGCGATCGATAACCTTCTAGACAGTCGCGTCGATTATTCACTGTGAGTTTTTATTCCAAACAATGAAAGAGCGAGACAGATCTGGAAGAAGCTGAAGATCTCTTTCGCCTGCTGCGTTGTCGGTGGCATATGAATTAAATTCGTGAGTGTACCTGCGCAAGCTTCCCAGTCTCGCTGCCCGTCACCGGACAAGTTGTTTACTACGGCTATTAATACCATATTTTAATGCACATTTTTGCGCTGTGTATTAGTGATGCGGTTTAGATCCCTATGTCAAAAATACAGGGTTGAAACTGTTGGTCGACAAAATGTCGCTGTACTTTTGTGTTGGTTATGTATGGCATTCACGAACAACGTCGTTTTAGTAGTGCCTGTAGTTTGTAACTTTTATAAGTAAGGAAACAACCTCGGGGTTACGTCCGCAACAAAATAATGTTACGACTGTCAGTGGAAGTTGGAAGTAGGTTCGAATAACCATGAGTGGTGCTAGACCAAGTCTTAACAAGTCATGAAAACTGGTATTAGTCGGGAGTCGGGACAAACAAGGAAGCTATTGGAAAAAATAACGTTTTTGAAAATAGGCACTTCTTGGTGTTGTTGTATGACAATTTTCATAAAAATATATATACAATATATATTCATCGATATATGGAATATTGTTAAAATCTCGAGATAAATGAGAGGGTAACATGAAAGTAACTATTAATAGTTATATAAAGTCCTGAATTTCTAAAAATATACTTACTTAAATGTTGTTGCGGCTCTTTCGCCATGTCAAGATTGGAGAAAATTATACTGCGCTTAAGATTTGATCAAAATGCGCTTGGAATTTCATTATTTGATAACGTGATTAACGCCTTTATCCATCGCTATTCATTAATTAATAACGTGATTAACACATTTGTCTATAGCTACGTGATACCTTGACTTTTTATGACAGTACCTGTACCTACAAATCAACAAACTTAGGTTAGAGCGGATGGCATCCTATGCTCAGTTCTGTATATTGGTGTAGCAGTTTGCAACCCATTTCACTGAAAAAAGTTATCACCAATAACACAAAAAACTTTTCCATTTCATGAATAACGATAATATTAACCACAGATATATCTAGATACCTTGAAGCAATGAGTATGCCGATTTGTATTGAAACCGAGTGTGTAACATTTCGCATAGTAGTTTGACGTCACGAGTGTAATTTAGTGATGTAAAACACTACAAAGTTGTGATCCGTGGAGTGGGGGCCCTGGGAGACTTGCAGTTACAGGTTTTTCTAAAACCTATAGCAAGCTCCAGCCTCTCACAATACAGGTTTAAATATAGATCTCTGTGCTTAGATTAACTAAATTTTAAGTAAACCTATTGTGTATTAAAGTTACACAATTTCCTTTTTTGGTGGAGTTACACATACAGAGAACAGTTAATTATTAAATAACAAGGCATTTTGTATTTATAACCTGACGTCTCACGTGAAAAGCGGTCAGAAGCGGACTGAATTCCGCGACGAGCAAAGAGGCTCTCGAGCCCCTTTTCGGCACGCGAGGTAAATAAACTTTTTGCTTCTACTCGTATCTAGATACCTATATTTCTGTGATGTTAACATATTGTTGTGGACGCGAAGTTTGCCTAAACGTACGGAACAAGTACTTAGTAACAATAAAATAGCTGGTTGTTTATGAACTTTTTTGATTGATTTGGTAATAATTTTATTAGTGGAATTGGACTGTGTTTTTTTGGGTCCAGTGCCCTTTAAATCCAACAATGTTTTCTAAATTTTATAAATCTTAATTCTCTTGCAGACCTGATGTGATGTTGCGACTGTAACATTATAAGGAGTTTACTTAAAGTTGTGATTGTAAAATCGATTGTAGGTAATTGAGGCATTAAAGCAAGTGATACTAAGATTATGTAATATATTTATTAAATTCTAACGTAAGGTACGAAAAATTGTAATAATCTTGGAGTAAAAAGAAAGTACAAGATGATGATATCTTAGGATACGATTGATTAAAGGTATTCTAAGGATTCTAAGATACTTAGATATGAATCTGGCTGGCACAGATATTTAAGTGTATTTTTAAGTAGATTCACATTTACTAAGCTAAGCATTTTTGGGATCTTTCTATTCTAATAATCTAGTAGCTTTTTGATTTGAAAGTAGGCTTTTCTATCAAGAATGTTCTTAAAGAAAAAACAATTGGGCGCAAGTTTAGGATAGGAATGGAATTTTGAGCTTTCAAGCTTATTGTGAATGAAGTTTCATAATTAGGTATATGCAGGCACCCTATCTTAAATCTATATTTCACCTAAGTACCTCTATATTATGATTATATGTATATTATATGTACCTAAGTAATATTGTACAGCAAACATTTTTTGGATGTTTATGTAATGGGTAGGTACCTAATCTGCGGAATTACCTTCAAGTCCGAACCATAAAATAATTACGCTGATAGTTGGTCAAGCACAGCGATTATTGTCGAGCTAGGGTAAACAAAAATGCCGTAAAGTGACATCGAAACGTCATCGAATGCGTAAAATATTTAAAATTTGACTTTAATAATTTGCGACTTTTCTATATTCTTGCCTAGACAAAAAAATCGATGTGTTAGGGGGGCAGGTACCTACCACATGAGCGAAGCTGCGACAAGTTCGTGAATTACAAATTGTGAAATTGCGCACTTTCATAACAAAATTTCTAGCATTTCAGCCCACTATTGTATCGTTAAGAAGTTTGCTCAATTTGGTAAACAAAATCCGTTCTTTTAAGCACAATTTTCTTTTACAATTCATTGTAAATTTCATGATTCACACAAAGTGAATTTTTGTGAATTCTAGAGTCAGAATTGTAAACTTTTGCATATCTTTCACATTATTACGGAGGCTATGCTCATTTTTACCCCTTAAATAAATAATTCCCTAATTTATACCCTAGTAACTTTTCAGTAGGTACCTAGTGAGTGACGCTTGAAATAAAATAGAGAGTTAAATATTTTCGTGTAATCGAGACAATCTACGAATCAACTGTCGTTTTGGAGTCTATTGACATAAAGAGATTTTTTACTTAAATCAACATTATATATGTCGATAGACCCAAAAACTACAATTGATTCAAAAGTTCTTTTAGCAAAAATTCATAACAAATGGCGTACCTACCATGTGCGCAAAACTTCTTACATGCTATCTAAATAACTTGTAGAACCTAGATAATTGTAACAACCCGTTTTTTTTTTTTGCGACGCTTGTTACCTCTTATGAAATAAAACACCCCCAGCTCCAGCTCTTAGTAATTTTACTAAGAGCTGGAATGTTCACAGTCAGTACTCAATCTAATGCAATTTCACTATACAGCATGTTTATAATATGTCAGTACCTGCATTGATATCTTCTTCTTAATTCGATCTTACCTCTGTTCAGAAGACTGAATGCTATTATTTGACTTCCTAGATTTCCTTTATATTTTCTCGCAGAAAGTGTGAAAAGTAGAGTTATCTTAGTAAGTAAATACTGACTTGTCTATATGCAATAACGCGCGTAAATTGACGTGCGTTATTGCATCGTTATCTAACTGTCGAATGAAAAAAGATCATCTGTATTTATACATTTTACCAAAAGCAAAACAATGACAGTCTCTTTCATACTCATACGATTGACCGCGTGCGAGAGAGAGACGGGCAGACTTAACATGATGCGCATCAGTGCGATGACGTCACGCCTCGCGCTTATTCACATAAACAACGAGTAAATTTGTTATATAAAGGTACCAGCTCTTACTAACCTAGCTATACAGGTTTTACTGTAGATGGGAACCTCTTTCATAATTTAATTTTCCTAATATAAGCTTTTACCTACCCTAAAAAATGGTCCCAGTTCGTCAGGCGTCTGTAAAAATGAGCATTAGCTAGGTATTATAAAATCTCCATAGATTATTTAGTGTTTAGTGTTTCGGCATTTGTAGATGAATAGATGAACTTTTCTATGATTCGTCCTAAAGCGTCACTGTAGCTTTCTTATTCTAAAAATGTAAGCAAATTTGATGTTATTGAACATCTTGAAGCGAAAGAATAATTGATATTTCCGCTAATGAGCCCAAAGAAGCGATTTTATTAGCTTGGAGTGTGGTGAAAATCTGTAGAACGTTTTCGTTACAAAAATATTGTTTTGTCTCTCCAATCCAATCTGTAGGTAAACCTACAAAATACCTCATGTATGTTATAGGTACACTTGTTTCTAAACTCGCTCTTAAATTCCTATTATATCAATCTATGCATATTTTCAATACCTCTAAAGCGAAGCTTACGCAAGAGTAAACTAAGTATACAAATGTACTTTATATGAACTAAAGACCTTGAATTGTATCAATTTGTATCTATCACAATCGACAATATTTTATGAAAAATTTAAACAGCCCTATTTTAGTCACATGTTAAAAATATTTTGTTATATTTCATACTAAAGTCCATTTTTAGATAACTATCGTGGTTTATTTGGAACTGACAAAAAATTGCAGCCTCAGCTCTAATAATGTTATGGTTAAAAATTTGTTTACATATAAAATGCAATTAAAGAATACAAACAAACTAGAACTACTATTTACAATTGAAACAGTTGAACTAACTGCAGACTGTTGCAAACAATCTAGAGGTAGCTCAACTAATCCATTTCGATACCAATGGAAGCGTCCCCAAGACGCTGCAGCTGATGGCGTTGTTCTAATAGTCCATAGACTTCGTAAATAACCCAATAATAATCCTAAAAACAAACTTAATGCAAGGCTTTTATTCCTATATTTTAATTGATTATTAGTGATCAGCTGTTTCCAGGTGTTAAATATTTTGTCAGTTATAAAAAGCCGTTTTGTTAACCCAGTTAAATATACATTCATGTTGAAAATATCGTTTTTATGCACCCGTGTACTGGCTTGTTAGGAATGGAAGCAATAATGAAATTGTATGTGAAAATACTATTTTAAGTGTGTATTTTATTACAAAAATATTGATTGATACGCTGTTTTATTTTTATTGTAAGATTTCACGCATGACTGATGATGATGCTTTCATTTAAACTTCCGATTGTGGAAGTGAGTTCACCAGGATCCCTCAGGGAATACCAAACCAATACGAAATAGTAGGCTCACGAGAAAACGGCGCGGGCGGAATAAAAATGGTTAGGTATAACCCTGAGGGATCCTGGTGAATTCATTAGTTCACTTCACGCTGAGTAGGTTGTCTATGCTTCGTAAGTAGTTTTAGTGGGAAAAGGTGGTAAATCTACGACGATCAATAAAAGATCAAGTAAAATAGTCCGTAGTCGAGGTGATTTTTTAGTAGAAACTATACTTAGGTACTAATAATTCACTTGATTAAAGCATACCTAGCGTTAAACTCCCCAATAATATTTTATTTAGTTTCTATTATTTATCCAACCCAATTCCTGGCCTATCATGGAACCTACTTTCCTTTTAAAATTGCATAATTATCTACTTGATGACATAAAAAATATTTTCTTATTAGACATTAAATTAAAGACAAACTAAATGCTCTGGGTCTGGGTTCCAGACCGTACCTATACGCTTCGTTAGCGCGAGTGCTCGTCAATTATTAGCAGCGACATCTAGTTATTTTATGTGTCAACTTTAGTCTTGCTACACGTCTATGACAATAATTTGTATGTTCGGTAAAATTCAAGGTAGTTATAACACTAAAATTAAAAAGCTGTAATTGATTTATTATAATTTATTTATACATACATAAAACTTGGAGCTAAAACATTTTGATCATTAAAATATCTAACGTCATCTTCAACATCTGCCCAATTTGATATCTCGATTACAAAAATATTTTTATTTGTTACATTGAGGAATAAAAAGCCGTCCCTAAAACTACGATAAAATAGCTTCTTGCAATTACAACATCAAAAGTAATTCGATTTAACAGAAATGCGACAAGACCTGCGACAAAATGTCGCTAAACGAAGGTGCGTCTTTTCATAAGTCGCCAATGAGTTTTGATTATCTTAGTAATGCGCGATATCCCAATCATTTTACATAAGTAGGTATAAAAAGAGTATGCTAAGACAAAGGCACAAAACAGCATTCTGTCCCACATAGAAAGTACACTCAAAACTAACACCAAAACTCTCGCATTTAAGAGTTCATTAAGAGAAGCAGATTTTGCCTTTAGCTTTGAGTGAACTTTTGGGTAACCGCTATAGATATTTTGTGCCAAGTGAGGCAATTAGTACGACATCGATAAGATCGACTAAATCTTGTTGTACCTAGTGACCAAAAGCTGTGAAGTTTCATAATTTCACCCGCCTCGAATGTACGTATGCTTCTCTGGATACTTCCTGTGCACCAATCAGAGCTGTTGTTGCTCATGTCTTCGCAATGATTAAGCTAAACTAATCTGGATTTAAAAATGTACGCATCAGTCACGTACAATGCACTATAGATCTTAAAATAAGTTTAGACATTTCATAGTTTGTTCATTGGAGGCGGCTGCATTCAAAACGTTTTAATTGACAAATAGTGCGAGAAAAGGAATTTAGTAGTTTTTTTAAAATATGCTTGTGATTGCAAGATTGTGAGTTTAGCACAAATTGAGGCTTTTTAACTATTCACATTACAGCTACACATAAAGTAAATAAGTTACTTACAAGTAGACAACGAAATATTAGGAACCTACACATAAACAGAAGGATAACATAACATTAATTCAATATTACCTTTAATATCTACGTTCTGTTCTGGTACACTCCTTCATTACATAATTTATATAAAGAACAAAAAACACTGTCGTATTAAAAAAGCAATAATGAAATTACTTTAAATATATAATTAAAAACGCATATTATATAACAGAATTGGCATTTTAGTGGTAAAATAAAATCACAGACAAATCTTTGGGCCTGAATGAAATGATTGTGTTTTGTGAGTGGAATTAAATGTCTTATTATTATTGTCGGTGAAGCTTATATTCTTCTTTTTATAACTCTTCTACCTTCTACCATGTCACTTAGTATTATTGGTGTATGGCATGCGTTCGTAGAATCTATTTATTTACGTTTTGTTAGATAGCTTAAAAAATATATGTTTTGATAAATTGTCTATCTAGGATTTACTTATTTCTATAAAAACACAAATCGGAGCTTGTAGTAACCTTCAGAATGTGCTTAAATTTAGATTAGACAAAATAAATACTTTTTACATACACTATTGTAATTTTATGCTATTTTGCATTGTCTAAAGTAAAATTAACAATAGTATTAATTCCAATAAACACAATTAGGCCTTTTTCTTACACGGTGACGGCACGGTCGAATTGCTATGCTAACAAATAATGTATGAAACCAACCAATCCATTAAGAAGACAGCCATGGGTATTATAAAATCTGTGCCATGGGTAATATGTAATAACAGCTTGCATTTCGTTACCACGTATATGTGAAAAAGGCCCAAGACTTCTGAAAATCTCTGAATTTTCGCCATTACGAAAGACTATTTGGACGGCGAAGCAGAGGTAAGCTCTTAATTTTTTTAGCTTAGTTTTCAATTCGAGGATTTATTTGTACACCTATGCGAAATTTTTTTAGGCAGTGTTTTGTCACTTTTAATAAAAACGCTATCGACCAAGAGAAAATTCATAATTTTGAGCTAACGTCCACATGACCCATGATTGGCAACGAACGTCAAAAGTGCACCCCAATAATGAAGAACTAGCTTTATATTGTAAGAAAATTGACGTTAGGGTTACCTTGGTCGAAACATTTTTGAGTTATCTAAGAAACTACGCAAAGCTACGTTCTTTAAATGATGTTTTATTATATGCTACGTTGTTGCTTACTTTAATATGGACCGAAACAACGGGAATCTTGTATTTTATTTATAAATTTATCTCAGTATGTTTGATGTGATGTTTTATCAGAGAAAATGTTTAGGGGCATGGTTACTTACGCTAACGATATAAATATTTATACATAATATATATTTAATATATTTATACATAGTTTATTTATACATAATGAGATTCGTGGCTATTACTATATTCCGATGTACTTATAACATACAGAATGGCTTTGTGAAAGTGTATGGGTAAATCCGAAAACCTGAGAGTTAGAAAAAAGTCAAAGAAAACAAAAATGCTTATTTTTTATTTTTTTCTTAATTTGTCATGACTCCTCAGACGATTTTCCTCTATTTCTGATGGTTTCCAATTGGGTCATACAATCCCATCTCAAAAAGCCGCCCTATACAGCGGAATTGTAATTTTTTAATATGCTATGCAAAACTGAATGAAGGCACAGCTTAGTTGCAATTTTAGAAAAAGTAGTGTGTTGTTTTTTACACAATTATATTATTATAAAATATCTGATAAACAAATTTTCAACAAATATTTAAACAGAAATCTTATAGCCATTCAAATTATAAAACATAATTCTATCATCCTGCACATTCTCAGTTATTTATATTCTATGTCTTAAATAAGATTATTTGTATATCTATATTTTACATTTCTTAGTTAACAGAGCCAAGGTCGTCGTTTTTAATCTTTGGTAGAATTAGCCAGATAGCCTAAAACTATCTAGTTTTTATTTATAAATGCGATATATCTTTCACTAAGCAATTTATTATCTTTCTTTTTTTTTGTTTCAGACTCAAAGTTTAACATAATAAGGTTTCAGAATAAAAAGTTCATCATATTTATGTTCAGACACTGTTAATATCTGAAATTATACCTAAAATCTGTTATAGCATTTTTCATGCATATTTTTAATATTTCGAGACCAAACGAAAAATGCATACTTAATCTGTACCTATCTCTTGTATACTAAAACGAGTATATTGATTTGAGTAGAATACGGTAGATAAGGCTCTAGGTTGGCCCTTTATCGCTGGATTGACGAAGTGGAAGCCGATCTCCGCGAACGCTAGGTACTTTACATATAAAGGTATTTTACTATAAAACTTTCGTCTTTTCGACGAATTCATTGTAAATGTGAGCGGGTTAACCTTGTTTGTGTAGGAAGAACAGATTTAGATTTCAGATTTCGATAAGTTTATTTCTTTAGGCTTTTTCTTTATATTTTATATACTATAAATTATTATCAAATAAGAAACCACTAGTAGGTACATTTATATATCACTTAAGTGTCTAATACTTGTTAAACACCAACGTTTTAACCCTCAACGTGGAAATTTTTCAGGGTTAGTGCGGTTTTGGTCGTGCGCGTTAAAGGATGAAACGTTGGTGTTCTTCCAACACAAACAAGGTTCATAGTTAACCCGCTCACATAATGAATTCGACGCTACTAGCTGAATACAGCTCGGGACCGAGGTTCAAGGAGAAGTCTTATGTCGGAAGCCAAGATGCACTCAGGGCCAACAACTTCAACTTTTTGGTAAATGACTATCTGGTTTCGAAGCAGCACACAGCAGTCGGTATTGACTTGACTTCTTTGTTATTGGCAACATGTGTCGTGTTTTGCTACTTTTCTGCCAGTGTCCGGTTCATGGAAATTTCATAGTCATGAAATGGAGGCGTGGTTACAATAATAATATGAGCGGTAAATTGTAGCCTTTCATTGAAAACTGTCAACTTATCATCATTTATGTCCAACTCAAACCTAAATGCAGCGTTCTAGTATACAGGGTCATAAAATTATTCCTATTTTAATCTGAAGGTGTACCGGTCTGTACTCTCACTGGAACTCGTCATCAGAACTGAGTAGCGTTGTCTTCTCGTGGTAGTTTGGTCCTTGGCTGATGGTAGCGACGCGTTGCGGCGGCGGGCGCGGCGCTAGGGCTGCCCCCTCATCAGGCTTGGCAGCGCCTCGCATTACTATACAGAAAGTTTGTTGTAATATTTGGTATGCTCGTAAATTTTTGAATGTAATTTGCGCTAAGTGTTGGCGTTGTAAGAATTGATTAAAGGTTTCTGTGCATAAGTAACGTGATTTTTCTTATCTCGGACAGAACGGGACAATGTTTAAACATTGTTACATACAAAAGTAGAGGTGTAAATTGAAAAACAGCGCTGCGTGAATATTAATGCATTACAGCAAAATGCTGAATTTACTCCTATTGTCTTAATGTCTTTTGTTTTATTTAAATAGATATAAGTCTAATTTAATCTTGAGTATTTTAAAATCAAGGCAATAAACGTGTTTCTATTATATTCCAAGTACAGTAGTAAAATAGTATACGAGACGCGGCTTATTCTTTTGTATGTAAATATAGTCCCGTTCCGTCCGGGACGAGTAAAATTACGTTACGTATGCATGAGACCTTTGGACTTTCATAATTTTTATAACTAATTATATTTTTGTTATTATTAGAAGCCCTAGTCCGGTAAATCTGACTATTTCGCATCACTAACTATTACAGGAAATTAGTTGTAATATTTAGTAAGTATCTTGGTAGAGCTAGCTAGAAAGTGTTAGGGTCCAAACACACTGACAGGCGGCTTGCTTAGCGCCTAGAGCCTTTGAACGTAGAGCGTGCACGCTTGGCGCCTTCGCTAGTCGTAAAATGGGCCGTAAGGCTCTAGCTAGGCGCTAAGCAAGCCGCCTGTCTGTAGGTTCGCAGCCGGCGGTTACGTGCGCACTGACTGCGGCTTGCTTAGCACCTAGAGCCTAGCGAGTAGCTTACTAAACGAATGTTTAGAATGTTCGCAACCAGTCGCACTGCGCTCTTGGCGCCTTCACTTGTCGCCAATCGGTCGTAACCAGATGTTAAGGCACTAGGCGCTAAGCAAGCCGCCTGTCAGTGCGGAACTGCGGACGTAGCCTTAGTGTTGCCTACAAGGAATCAGACTGTTCTAATAATTCAAAATTTTGCGGTTTCTAGTACCTATATTACGAACAAACAAAGAAGGTATTGGTAGCCTATTCTGAATAGGCTGACGAGTGAACATACTATTAAGTTCCTGTAATAAATATCGCGTGTGATGTGTATTTATGTCGTAGTGTAAGTAATGTTTCAAAGTCACATTTGATTAAAATTTGATAACAATGTGCAGAGTCAAAACCGTGTTTATGGCAGCTACCGTGATACTTTCTCTACAGCGCAATTTTAAATAATAATGTTATGGGAATCGAACCCATATCATCAAGCATCAGCATTGCCATACAGCAGGTATTGATATGGATCAGTTGAGCTACCTGTAGATTGTTTGCAACAGTCTGCAGTTAGCTTAATTGTTTCAATTGTAAATACTGGTTCTAATTTGTTTTTATTATTGAATTGTAATTTTCTTTGTCAATAAAATCCCTTATTGAGTTCATTCTCACGTATAATATATTTATTTTATAATTGAGCACAAATCATGTTCAATTGCCCCGTTGCGTTGTTAGAAACGTGCCCGTGTGTTAGAAGTGCTTTCAGTGTTTCAAATTAACTTCATAGCCCCAACTAATTATTTTTTCAGATAGGCATAAAATTGTTTCCTAATTAATAACTATTTAGCACAGGAATAACCTACTCAAACATGCGTAAATTAGCCAACATAACTGTGTATTTACATGCCATGATACGAACACAAGTACTATATCTAGTCAAACAATGGTCATGCGCGCAAATTATAGAAAAAGCTAAATATAAAAAATGCTTACCCTTCTTGACGAGCTCCATGGATTCAAAACCTTAATTTTATTTAATTAAAAGATAATTTAGATTGAATGTAAACCATTTATTAGTAAGACAAAACAGGGTGTTTGAAAATATACTGTCCGGTGATTAAGTTGAACTGACAAGTACAAACTTAAATCTAAACTAATTTCACTAGATTACTCGAAATATTTCGTAATTTGATTTAATTATTCTATAAATTACTTAGGTAAAGTATTATGAACATTAACTATGAAAAAAGATGGCTTCTCAGGCTGTTATTTTAAAATAATGTATTATTTATAACATTTCGTACAAAACGCATATTAATTACAAAGCCATATTAATATTCAGTGTTTTATGGAAAATGCCGCTCTTTGATTGCAAAGGTGCAATTTTCCGAAGAAATTGTCCGATTAGACAATTTGGGTCAAACCGGGCCAAGATATGAAGAACCTTATCAAAAGCACAAGCCGTGCCTTTAAACGTTTATTTCGAACAGATATTATCAATTGAAAAAGGGACCTTTCCCTTTTACAATCGAAATATTCCTCTCGCAACAACACAAGTAAAGACACCCTGTATAAAAGTACGCTTCGTTACTACCTTACGATTGAAGATATCTAGCACAAAAACTAAGGATTTTATCCTGTAACCGCGTAAGAAAACTAACAAAAGATACAAAATAAAAAGAAATAAAATCACAGAAAAACATTTACACACTTACACAACATAGACACTAACCCTCTTATTCATAATAGTCTGCTAACTTAGAGCATTGCTATCTCTCACTCTGTCTTCTTCTTATGACATAAGTCAGAGTGAGAAATAACGCTGCTTAGTTACTAGACCATTATGAATGAAGGGTTAAGGCATCAAAGTAAAAAAATTATAACTAACTATGGCTATGAAAAGTCCGAATACAGAATTTGAAACCAATTTTAAAGCGATTTTTTTTTTTTCCGAGGAAGAAATTGCAACACTTTGCAATTAAAAGAAAACTGTGATGGCAACAAATTGTTGTTTCACCTGGCAACTATCAAAAATTCGTTATGCGATTCGGACTAGCCAAATACATCGTTAAAAAATTAAAATACTAGATTATAATATAATTATTATAATAAGGCGTGTTCCGAGCACCAAAACTTTCAGGTAATTTTTAAAATCTTTATCTTCAAGGCACTGTTTTGGTTCGCATAGTTTTTTTGGGAATTTTAATGTTTTTTTTTTTGTTTTTATAGATGATTTTGACCATGAGGTTAAACATGCTCGGTGAACGTATAACACGGACAGAGATGCGGTCATGCAGAACAGCTATGGCGAATTATAGTTTCTCATAAGGCAGTTGGGATGTAACATCTGAAAGGAAATAAAAACCAAAAAAATAAGACAAACCTACTTTCATACTCTTCTTTTAAGTTATTGATTAAATTTCCTAGAAATTGAAATGAAAAGTTAAAAGCTACAAAAATAACTTAGCAGGACTTACCAAGATAAAACTGAAAAGTTAATATTATTTATGATCATATTGTACAGTTATTGGTAATTCACTGACACTGAGTGAACTACAGGTTCTGCCCATCATCACGAACGCGTTTGTGAAGATGCCATGTCTTAATAATTCTTAAACTTGGTATAGTCAAAGTCAAAAACTCTTCATTTCCATAAATACAATAAATGTACATTTAGAAAAGGTCGAATTCTTAATAATTAAACACAGACACGGAAATAAAGTGATATTTTTGATTTCAGTCGCTTCGGTATGTAGAATAAAGTAAAGAAGCGACGAAGAAACCTTTAGCCTGTTAGTTAGGTTATTTTTCGAGTTGGAGCAAACCCCTCCCAATCTTTTTTATCCTCTAGATAATCTGATATTTTATAGTAGGCCTTTTTACACAAGAAGGTTTTGACAATTTGTTTGAATTTATTTACTGATAATTTTTGCAACTCACTAGGAGTTTTGTTGTAGAAGCGTATACCAGTAGGTACCCACTCCATTCAATATTCCTTCTTTAGAAAGGCCTTATTAGAAACTAAACTTAAAACAGCTCTGCTCTGAATTAACAGTGGTTGTGGGAGTGGCAGATCGGTCTTTAGTAAATCATTGGGTTCCGGACAAATGCTTTTCTTCTCTGGTAAAACCAGAGGTAATTTAAAAAATAAAAAGAATTAAGACCTTAAATCTTCGCGAACGTGTTCGTGATGATGGGCAGAACCTGCAGTTCATTCTGTGTCAGTGAATTACCAATAGCCCTGTAGAGTAATATGGTCATAAAGTCAACATTGTAAATAATGTTGACTTTTGGCTCTTACAAAAATATGCAGCATTCATTTGAGATTTATAATATCGTGATATAGTGTTATCGTGACAAGTCCTTTGATAATATCATTTTTATAAAATAGAACATTTTATAAAAATGATATTATAATTTCAACTCTACAGACTATTTATGTTAGAAAAGTTTTAAGATTGCCAACACGCTAACAAAAAAAAAACTGTTTCAGGAAATAAAACTCAGTACCTAATGAAATGAATCTAAATTATATAATCAGATAACCAGCCATTCATTTAATCCCGTCATAGACTGGAGTCTAAAATTGAGTCTCCACAAGAGGCAAACTTCGAGATGTCTGAAATGAAGGCGTGGCATAAGATTTCTCTAACATTTGAGTCTATCAAAATCTACCTTACTCCACCAACTCACATAATTAAGGGCCGTTCCAAATATCAAATTATCTTTAGTTATCAATAGCACCGGTGGAAAAAAGTGTGGCTCAAAGGGTTAAATATTGACTTTTAAATGTAAAAAAAAAGTGTCCCAACTCGACTAAATAGAACTAAGGATAGATTTGACATTACAAATGGCCATAGGTAAGGATGTGGCCTAAGATTGAGTACTTTCATTCACAAGAAGTCAAAACATTCAGAGCATTCAGAGCCAGCAAATTAAATGCGATGAGGCTGAATGATGTCATGCAGTATGTATGACGTTGCCACAACTTATTTGTTCAGGTATTAAAGTACTTAGCACTGTATGGTATACTCATATGATATTGAATTGGTGAGACCGACCCGGTCTTACTGAGAAATACAACTGGTGTGGCCAGCAGCACGTACGGACGTACGGAGAGCACCCCTTTAACGTTTACACTTCTACCGCTAGAGGGTTACCAATTGACGATGCGGTCTGTACCACCGGTAAATTGGACCGGATTCATTGGAGAAATCATCATGTTAGCCTGGTATCACTGACTGCTAGGTATAAGCCTCCTATCACTTCTCCCAACCGCCTCTGACCTGTGTTTCTCGCATCCAATTTATAGGCTTAAAACCTTATTCATAATGGTCCTTTAACTTATAGCAGTTGCGTTATCTCACTCTGACTTATGTCAGTAGAAGAAGTCAGAGTGAGATATAGCAATGCTCTAAGCTAGCAGACTAATAAGAATAAAGGGAAAGAATCAAAGGGTATTTTTGAAGCTACAGCGTTATTGTAAATGCCAACGTGAACAGATAAGTTGGTGGCATTGGTTGTTATGACGTCACTTACCAGAGCTGTACTGAGTGTACTGCTGGTATTGAGGGTGAAAGTTGTGGAACGCATCTGTCATTATATCCTTGGGGTTCATTGTCTCCTGGAAATAAAACAAGGAAATAATATAATAATAAATAATTTATTGACGACCGATGTGGCGCGGCGGGCGAAGGTCCGCCTGCGACGCAGGAGGATGCGTGTTCGATTCCCGCCCTGGGACAAATGTTTGTACGATCTGCAAATATTTGTTCCGGATGATAGTAGAAAATACCCAGATTTTCTACGTAAAATAAAAAATATCTATCAATGTATGTATTGTATTAAGTATATCAGTCATCTAGTACCCATAACAAGCTCTGCTTATCTTGGGGATAGAATAACAGATGATGCTGTGTGGATTGTCCAGCATTATTTATATTTATTTATTCATTATTATGTTCACACCATGAGCTTAAATTCAGCAACATTGCGCGAGACTGGTGCCTGCGTTAGGTTTGAAAAGAACCTGTGTCACCAGGTTATTATTAACTAGAAGCTTATGGTTTATAAACGTATTATAAATAGAAATATGTGTGCTTTTATCGGATTATTGCAAGAATGCGAAGTCTAAAATACTTGAGGAGAGGAGATCGGAACTCCATCTGATTTTTTTTGCCAGCTCTGTTGAAGGTAAACAAACATTTAACATCCATTAGGAAAAATATCTCAAAACATATCAGGGGGCTACTCGGAAAAGGAAAATCGAAGTTTCTGATTCGTTTTCGTGCAAAACTAACTCTAATGTCGCTTGCATAAGATTAGCGTTCGCACAAAAACGAATCCGAAACTTCGATTTCGTTTGTACGAGTACGGGCCCAGGAATCTTTGTAGTTTTTAGTATAGTTCTAGTTTGACGATATTTGATGACTTGTTCCGATGTAGAATCAACTTAAACTGATAAGAAACGGTCAAGGACATACATGCGTAGTTGTCGCGACGCATTGCCCGAGCAAGGCCGATGCGTGTGACGTCAAAGGACAACGTACCGCTCTGATTTAGGCACTTTTCCTACCGCCGACGATGGACGAGAAGAGAGTAGAACTAGCAACTATACACCAGCTAAACTGTATGCAGAATGTTTGTAAACAAACCGCGACACAAATAATTAAAACTCGCTTGCTTGGCGTCGAGTTTCAGCAAAGCATCACAAATTTGTAAGCAATATTTAATGAAGAAAGGATCATGAAAATTGCGTATAAAAAGACGCGGCAACAAAGTGAATTTAACAGTTTTTTTACAAATATTCTACATCGAGTTTGGCTAGTGTATAGATACGAGTTGGCTAGCAGCGGGAAGCGAGTCTGTAATTCCGATAGTTTTGTCGCTAGGCGCCCACACACACACACACATATACATTCAACCAACACACACACACACCCTCACAAACAAGCGCGCGCGCGCGTGTGCGACGGGCGGGGCTGTGTGCGACGGGCGGGGCTGTGCGAACAGCCAGCAATCAACTATTCGGATCAACATATATTGTAAATTTCTTGAGCGAGAAAATAGTCGAGAGCTAATCGCTTTCTGTCGGTGGGACAAGTGCCTTATGAATGAAAATAAATATATAAATAAATAACATGTATTTATTAGTTCACTATGAAGAACAGCTTGCAACTATTGCAACATAAAAGAGAAGATTACGAATAAAATTACCAAGTTCTAAACAATAGCAACAAGTGTCTCTACGCAGCGAACCAAAAGGTCCTATCTCAGCATAATGTTGCTCCACAGAATGCATAGTAACTTTGGTTAAGATATATCGGCTTCCATATTAAAGATTATTTGTGTAGAATTTATCGCCCCGTGACCACGATCGCTGCAACGCGATGGAAACGTAGGGGAAAATAAAACAAAAGGTACGCTATAAATACCCAATTAATAATCTTTAATATAATATATATATATACAGATCGCGAAAGTTTAAAAAGTTTTATCGGCTTCCATAAAAAACAAGAGCTAGCCGAAACCGAATAAATTTCTAGTTGTACCTTGAGGCTGCTAGAGATGGACTGCATCGTCACAGAGCGGTGTGGATCACGGTGGTACACGGCTGCGGGGAAAGCGTAGCGGAGAGCGATAGCAGCTGCCAACATCTCGATACAAATCAGGAAGTTCTGGTACCCGGCGGAAACGGTACCCGCTGTTGTGGGGATGCCATTCGCGTCTGTGATGGGGGAGATCACTTCCGCTTTCTCGAGGATGGCTAGGGCAACACCTGTAACGGACGAAGATTATATTTACCGAAATATACAAACACTACCTTCCGCCCGCGGTTTCGCGCGCACTTTATCGGGATAAAAAGAAGCACATGTCTGACCCTGGGATACCGTCTACCTCCCTGCTTAATTTCATTAAGATCCGTTCAGCCGTTTAGACGTGAAAAGGCAATAGACAGATATACAGACAAAGTTACTTTCGAATTTATAACATTAGTATGGATATGCTAAAGCGCGTTCAAATTCCAAAGGCAGAATGGTGAAGTGTTTCTGATGCTATCTTGGTAGTTAAGTACTTTTGTTTTTTTCAAATTATCAAACGCGGCAGCATATATGCATTTTTTCTTAAACTCATAATTAAACTACAATTTTCTACACTATTTTGTCACAGTTGTGGCATTGATACACTTTGGGGAACTTCGTACTAAACCCCTTGATGTACCGTACAAGTCTAGCTAAAACTAGAAGATAACTCTTAAGGCCCGTAAGTATTAGAAAAGCTTGCTCAGTCATAGACCTATGCTTGAGTGACGTTTATGCCATAGAAAAGCGTTACTCAAGCATAGATCGATAACTGAGCAAGCTTTCATAATACGGGCCTAACAACCTAACAAGGTAAAGGTTTCTTGTGCGCTTCTTTACTTTACCTTAAAAATATTGAAGTGAACAAAAATCGAAGTCATCACTTTATTTTCTAGTTTTACTTATGTAATTTGAATTTTGTGACGTGTCCAAGAGTCCTGTAAGGTCTAAAGGAAAAAAAGCACTTTGAATTTTGAATTTTTTGAATTTTGCTTAAGGCTCAATTCACACCGGAATGGCAGAGGCGCGGCGAGCACTATCAGTGCCAAACAACTTTAAATTTTATCTACACACTTATAAGACAAGTATCGCTTAAAAAGCTCGAAAAGATCGCGCTGCCGCAAGCGTCTTGCCAGCAGTCCAGCTCGAGGCCGGTTGCGTCGCGCCTTTGACCCTAATACACTTGAAGCTTGTCCATACCTTGCCAGAACGAGAGAAAGATGACAGACTTCACGGTGAAGAACTTGAGCACCGGATCGAAGGGCTTCAGCATCTCCCTCGTGGCTCCCAGGAATAGGAACAGTCCGTACAGAGCCAAGCTGACCGAGAAGTTGTACACGATGGTAATGTATAGGTACCCGCCGTTGGGGCTCCAGTCGCCGTCGTGGTAATGGCCTGCGGACTAAGAGAATACATAGGTTTTTATAAAGTCAATAGTCAATATGAAATACAGATTAGGTACCTCCTTACTACACTTTTTTAAAAGCTGGGGCGATGCCCTTTTTTTTTCGTATACTGGAGGCCTGGGTTCGTGAGGTCAGCGTGAATAATTGTATAAACAAAAGACAATCGTGCCAGCTTTTCAAAGTTTACCTATACTTTTGTTCTAGTTTTTACACATGCAGCCTGTGGGTGCACCATACGCAAAAACAGTACAGCGCCCTACGTGTGCAGTATAATAACGTGTTCAGGGTGCTGATGGGGCTGCCCCGGCTCTGCAGCGCGTCAGGGATGTTCGCCGAGGCGCGCGCCACTGTTTCTACACCACCAAGCGCAAGTAGGGAGCATCTCTGGTGCGCAGGATGCGGACCAGCTCTAACAGCATTCTGAGCGTGTTGTTCGCTAATAGGTTTGACTGCATCTATATGTATCACATTTCAAGGGTGCACGCTTATACTAATAATAATAATATACAAAACAGCAATGCCAAATAATTATTTTAAATATTTTTTCTTTGTTTTGGTTATTAAGAAATAGTAAGAAAATGCATAATTTATTTGGACCCACAATACACAACACATTACAATAATATACAGATATAAGCAACACATGAAATTATAAATAAAAAAAAAAGATTGTGCTTTGTGTTCAATTTCAATGAAGTTAATGTAAATTTCTATAATGTTTTCTGTAGAATGATGTGACTATTTGATTATTATGTACCAATTTCATTTTATATGTCTGAAATCAAAAAATAATTAATTATTATTATTGTACGTCCACTGCTGAACGTGCCTCTCCCAAAAAAGTGATCCCATCAAGTTTTGCCATAACCACCACGCTTGGCAGGCGGATCGCAGTTAAGGTGTTTAACATACACAGAACGAAGCTGCTGTTGAGTTGGAGGGGTTGAATCTTACATTGCGACCGCCACAGCAAATACTCTAGATTACTCTGATTTTATTCAGTTCAGGTATAATGCTATATACAGTACAAGTTCAACTAAAGGGTGGGCCATAAATTTTTGCAAATAGTAACACTTAATTTCTCAAAAACCGTTAGAGAGATGGGCGTGCGGGTGGCAGGGAATTGTGCGTCACTTCATGCAATTTTAGTCCCAATGGAGCGCTTCACGGGACAACAGCGTGCTTTGTGTGTGAAACAGTTTTACAAAACCAACGACTCCTACGTTACTGTACGACGCCTGTTTAGAGTTGAATACGGATTACGCCGTGTAAGCGAGTGTCCAAGTGTTAATTTAATTAAAGTTTGGGTCAAGAAGTTCGAGCAAACGGGACCGACAACAAATATTAATAAAACAAACAGGGCGGCCTCGTTCTTGGTATTGCAAGAGCCGCCGAACGCTTACGCGTAGATGATTCTGGATCGTTCCTTACGGAAATTTCAGCCTCCCGAATGTTCTTTTCGCTTCTTCTTTAACGTGGTTATCAAGAAGAAGCGAAAAGAACATTACACGGCGTAATTCGTATTCAACTCTAAACACGCGTCATAGAGTCGTTGTTTTTGTAAAATTGTTTCACACAAATAGCACGCTGTTGTCCCGTGAAGCGTTCCACTGTGACTAAAATTGCATGAAGCGACGCACAATTCCCAGCCACCGCACGCCCTTCCCTCTAACGTTTTTTGAGAAATCAAGTATTGCTATTTGCAATAATTTATGGCCCACCATTTATCTGAGTCGGAGAGTTATCAACTGCAATTCAGCGCATGAATGCATCTAAGATACTAATAAATGCTATTTGAACCTTCAAATACAAGCCAAGGGCAATGTATACGCTTCTACAACAAAACTCCTAGTGAGTTGCAAAAATTATCAGTAAATAAATTCAAACAAATTGTAAAAACCTTCTTGTGTATAAAGGCCTACTATAAAATATCAGATTATCTAGAGGATAAAAAATCTTGGGACGGGATTTGCTCCAACTCGAAAAATAACAACTAACTAACAGGCTAACGGTTTCTTCGTCGCTTCTTTACTTTATCTCTAGTCTACATACCGAAGCGACTGATATCAAAAATATCACTTTATTTCCGTGTCAGTGTTTAATTATTAAGAATTTTACCTTTTTTAAGTGTACATTTATTGTATTTATGGAAATAAAAAGTTTTTGACTTTGAATAGTAATGTAAAAAAATGTTATAATGATAAGATCGATGTTAGACTTGCTATGTTGGATTATAGAATGTCACCGGTATGCGGTACAAACTTTACACCGTATTAAGGGCTAATATGATGATAAGGATACATATCAACATCATCATATGCACTCATACGTCCACAGCTGAACATGCCTCCTCCAAACGAGGGCGGATTAGGGATTTATATCAGTCTTCTAGTACCCATAAATAACACGAGCTTCGCTTAGCTTGGGGCTAAATGATGCTGTGTGAATTGTCCAGCATTATTTAAGTATTTATTAATTAATTATAATTTATTATTATTATCATACCAAAAATAATAAAAAGGCTTCTACGGCTTTGCTATTGCACAATTAAAAACAACACTATTCTGCCGTCACCATCAATTAAAACTACTCTATATTTTATTTGCTTGTGCATTGAAACACATCGAAGTTGTTCTCGACAAGACTTTTAATACAATCAGCATTTACTCTTGAATTGTTCTCTGCATATGGTTGTTCTACCTTTACCTATCTAGTTATTGATCTATACCTAAATAAAACTTAATAATAGTGATTATGATTAGACCCTTGAAATTATAGGCATATCTCCTAGGCACAAAACAGTTCTATTAGATAAGGTTGAGTTATCAACTACATAATTTGCAAAGTTGATAAAAACAAGTTGTATTTGCAAATTAGTTTTAATTGTTAGATTTTTTTAATCTTTTAGTCACCATGTCAAAGTATTTCATTCCGACAACATTGATAACCTTCTTGTCAAGCGAAAATGCGCATATTTTGGTAAATAAATATTTTCAATTGTCCCGCCAACTGTAGCTTATTCCATAATTATTCTTTTGTAAAGTATTTCTAAGTTGCAATAAAGTATTATCTATCTATCTATTTTATTAGCCCATAATAAGTATTGTTGAGTTTAGGCCTTCCCAATCATATAAGGTGTTTGCCATAATCACCATTATCTTAGTTACAACATCCATGGGCTAAGTTTTACGCCAACCGGGGTCGATTTTTACGCCGCCGCGCCGGCACCACCACGGTAATTTGTAGCTATACCATTATCAGCCCATATTAGTCCACATATTAAGGCTGGTCTATGCCCCAACGGCCTTGAGGACGCACAATAATTAATAATTTGTAAATAATTTGTTTTATTCGTGAAATGTTCAATTTGTGTAAAATACTTTAACAAATATTTGAGTAAAAGAAAAATTCTCAAACTCGCTCAAATAGAGTTTAGAAGAAATATCTAAATTTAGAATAAAAATAAATTTATTTCGGATATTTCTCCTAAACACTGTTGATTTTGAGTATTTAGAATTAAAAAAAAATATTCGAAATTCGTATATTTCTCCTAAACGCTGTAGATTTTGAGTATTTTTCTTTCAGTCAAACTTTTTTCAAAATTTTTTACACAAATTGAACGTTTCACGAATAAAACAAATTATTTATACGGCTACAGACAACTCTTTTGTGTTTTCAAGGCCGTTGGGGCATACACCAGTCTTAAAATGCAATACATGGATGGTCCCAAGCGAATGTGGATCACAATAAAGGAAAAATGAATACTCCAAATGTGCCATGATCAAGTAATTTACTAAGATTCTGAGCTCTTCATAACACAGATAACGAAAATGTTTTAATGATAGAATATTATGCGTTTTTTGCGCAATACGCTTTCTCAAAACGACCGAGCGGTGGTCATCAAGCGTTAATTAACCGACGCAAATGGAATTGATTTTACACGCAGAATTTACTGGTGTGCTTACTTTTTTAACTAACATGGACGATGTTCGCTTGTAGTTCCTGAGCGTTATTTGTTAAATAAATAAGCGAGAAGTTTAGGAAAATTTGTAGTAGGCAATTAATTGTTTCTTTTTCAATTCATGACAAATTTTAAGGGGTTTTCGTCAGGTATCTTTGTGGTATATAGTACCCATAATACATGTTCTGCTTACTTGATCTGTAACTATTGAAGCAAGTTAGAAACTCAGCAACATTGATCCTTACTTTTTTTTAAGTTGTCTCTCTAAGTGTTCTTGTGAGTTTTGTAGTTCATAAGTTCATTTTTTATTTGTGTAAAATTTGTAATACAGAAGTCAGCTGTTACATAAAATTAAGTGCACAGTGATCTCCATCTAGGCGTAAGGCTATCGGTAAATAGAGGGGCAACCGACCGAACTACTCACCTGCAAGAATAATGATGAACACGCAAAGCGGCTTCACGAGACAGAGCTGCAGTGTTGCCTGCTTGCAGAACCGCAGAAAGCCGGTGACATACGTAAAACCAGCGAGGCAGCAATTAGAGACTTGCTCAGAATTTGAACGTATTAGGAATTTAGCCAATGCTAGTCTAGTTTTCAGGTGCTTATCGACGCCATTTTTGTAACAGTTGTCGGGGGGAATCGATGGAGACAGCAAATGATCGCTATTTGTGGTGTTGTCTGGGGGAAGCCTATGTTCAGTCAGCAGAGGCTTATATCCTCTGCTGAACTGTTATGTTGACTCACCTGCAGGAAGATTATGATGAACGCGCAAAGCGGCTTAACCAGACAGAACTGCAGTGTTGCCTGCTTGCAGAACCGCAGAAAGCCGATCGTGTAAGTGGCCCCGGCGAGGCAGCAAGTCCCGTTGACGCAGGAGGCTCGCACGGGCCGGCCGCGCAGCTCGGACATTATGTTCCCTTCGCCGCCGAGGTATTCGTAGCATAGCGAGAGGAAACTGTAGATCACGAATGCTGGAATAGGAAAATTATTTTTAGAAAAGTAGAGCGATACCCGGTAATGAAATGGTTAACAATTTTGTAAGGCAGTCTTTTTTTGTTGGTCCTAGCGATGGTTTCGGGAAGAACTTGATGGTTATTGCTCGGATTAGTGAATTAGCCTTAGATTATATGAATGGAAGAAATCGGTATAAAGAAATGTATTCTCAAAAAGACACAATGTCACTAAAATGAGAGAAAATGTATTCTGAAGTAGTAAATTAAGTGGGTAGGTCGTTTTCGTAAGTATAATACTTATCCATCCTTATTAATACTTATCGATGCATCTAAAAATAATTATCTGACACATATTCACCTGAATAGTTTTGTTTTAAATGCATTGAAATGGGAGAACTTTGCCCAGCAGCAGGATCCGATGGAATTTTTGGATAAAAGATGTTCTTTATCGTAGTTCTTTATTGAGTAGAGAAAAAACTCGTAAGTTTTAAGGTTTAAAAGTTTTAATGGAAACTCGAGTTTTAGTGGTTTTAAATAAATGATTCAGTGGGAATTGATTTATGAAATAACTAGCTGCACCCGGCGGCTTCGCCCGCGTGGAAATTGATTGCACGCCCCCTAGGGGTAGTTTTGTAAAAATAAAAATTACGTGTATATTTACTTTATATATTATTACGAATCACAAACATAAATAACCCGATTTACACTATTTTCAGATTTTTTTTTATTTTTTTTTTTTACTATTTGTTGTTATAACGGCAAGAGAAATACACATTATCTGAAAATTTCAACTACCTCTTAAATACCTCAAATACCTCTTACCGTTCATGAGATATAGCTACGTGACAGACGGACGGACGGACGGACGGACGGACGGGTGGGCGGACGGACGGACTTTGGAGGCTTTGTAATAGGGTTCCGTTTTGACCCTTCTGGTACGGAACCCTAAAAACGATTAGTATAATTTTGATGGTCGTTCATTTAATTGTTGATTTTGCAACAACAATTTAAAACCAATTACGATATTCAATTCAATCGAAGGTACATATGAAGTATTATTCAGTTTTTTATTCGGTACTATCCTGGACAAAGTGGAAAGAGGGAGTGTTTAAAGTTAAAGACAAGCAAGTCAAGAGAGAGCCAAATGAAAGAGATTAATCAACATGCCGGTCATTGCAGGAAGGCTGGACACAGCCTCCCCCTTCATGCAGCACTGGACGAAGGTTCCATTATCTGTTAGTGTTTAGTGTATTTAAATGTTTTCTGTGTACCTGTGGTTTACAATGTTTCTCGTTTTATGGACTATGTAATATACTAATGATGAGCTGGCTGTCTGTCATTAACCGACTTCAAACAGGAGGAGGTTCTCAGTTCGTCTGTATGTTATTTTTTTTTGTTTTTGTTTGTTTGTTACTTGATATCTCCGCCTATGGGTAACCGATTTTACTGATTCATTATTGTGATGAATGATCCCGAGATGGTCCCATAAAAATTTTATTCCTATTAGTATTTATCCCGTTAAACTTAAAACACGCCAACTTATTTTAGTTTAATTTAACCGAAAAAGCTAACCCCTCCACCTAATGACACCACTACAATGATAACTAGCTGGAAGAAAGAGAGAGATAGAACTTTTAGCTGAAATGTCAACAAATATCTATTTCAGGAATCATCATTAGCATTATAACAATATAGAGGTAGTGTTATAAAAAAAAAAATATTTTCAGTATTTTAGTTATGTTTTAAGGTATATTACTATGGACCGTAGAATAAGTTAATTAAGATCTACACTGGCCTGCAAAACTAAGAATTACCATTTTTTTTTTTTTTTCTAAACTGTAGTAGTTAGAGATTTAAAGTAAAAAACGTTTTATAGCAAATTTTATTAGCTTTCTTTGAAACTATAGTAAACTATACATTAGTAACATTTTAAACTTAAAAAAAAGATAAAACAATAAAATGGCCATTTGTAGCTTAAGTGTCCAAAAACTCAATTAACATTCACACATTATATTAACATTTGAATATGTATGTTTTACATGTTATTTAGTTTTTAATAACTGGTATTGCCTCCTCGGGCTCTGATTACAGCTTCGAGCCGGTTTGGCATACTGGACACGAGGTTTAGGAGCCGATTTTGGGGAATATTCTCCCATTCTTCTATGTACAGAATAATAATATATATAATAAATATTTTTGTATAGAAAATTAAAATCTTTTTCGAGTCCTTTTTATTTCCAATGTATATCTTGTGTACTTAAAAACATATTGCAATTTTAAAAGTGTGAGACTTGCAGGCCTGTGTGTTACTTTCTAAGTTGTCTGAAATCAATATTTTATTTATAATTATTGTTATTACTCATTCGTTAGTTCTACGATAAAGTAGGTTGGTATTTTGCAACATTTGAGCCAGCGAAGGCTACCGGTCCGAGGCTTCTTTGGTTTCAAAGTTTCGAGGCAGCAGCGATCACGTTCCATTTACGTAACGAACGTTCGAAATGTATACATTTCGAACTATGCGCAATCAATTTAAATCTATGAAGTTGTTCTCTGCTAAATGGCAAGAATGTTTATTTATCTTGCTAGTATTGAACATGTTTTAAGAGGGCGCAATGCGCGCCATTTTGTGAAATGAATAGACAGGTATTTCGCGTTCATAGGAGCGAGACCGCTGTTTGTGGCGTCGTTTGGGGGAAGCCTATGTTCAGCAGTGGACGTATACGGGCTGACGATGATGATGATGATGAGGAGCGGGACCGTGAGCGGGACAAAGCATACGTTTTTGGAACGGCGTCAGCGCAAAAATCAAGTTATTGTTTATTTACAAGAAAATTCCGCATATTAAGAAGAAACTGGTTCAAGGAACCAAATAATTAGTAATAAATAACCTACGAATCAAAACATAAGTCATATCAATAGACCGCAGAGTTCCTGAGATTTCGACGAAATTATGTGCGAATCAAAAATATTTTATTATATCTTATTTATATTATATATATTATATAATATATATTATATATATTATCGTATTTTTTTCTGAATCTTGTTTTCACATTCAAGGAACCAAAGAACATTTTTTTAATTTTATGTAGTTCGAGTTTTTTACCACGGGGATCCCGTGTGTACTGAGATCTAGGTCCAGTTTGACAACCAAAGCAGTTATTCTGAGTTGGTGGATGATATTTTATTTGTTATTTCAACGCTCTTCTTCATGTGTGTATGAGCCATTGTTGCTCTTAGCGAATTAACCGATTTCAGTTTGGTTTTATTTTAATATACATTTCATGTGACTACATCACAAGTGGCTTAGCTATGTTTGATGCAAATCGGGTTAATTTCAATCAGAATAATAACTTTTTTCAAAGAGGTCCTATGTTCCGCTGTATGTATGTTCTTTTATTGTATGTTCGCCTATTTCTCCTTCAATTATGGGCTAATTTTGATGATTCTTTTGGTTTTGTATAGACAATGATCACGGGGTGGTCCCATATCAATTTTATTTCCAAGAGATTACTATTTATCCCGCAAATCTAAAAAAACCTGTGTTAATCGATAGGAATTCGAAATCAGCATATTTAGTATTTAAAAACATCTAATTATTATAGATATAAAAGCTGTTTCCAAAATTGTCCCAGTTCTAAGTAGCTCAGTAGCATTATGGTGCTACATTGAAGTGTATAGGCTGTCACTCTGTTTATAGCATACGGCCACTAAAACAAGGCCATAAAACACACAGATAAAATCACGCCTCACCAAAATACAACTTTAATACTTTCAATGTCGCTTGCCCAGAACCTGTATTGTGTATGACATTTAGCTATTCTAGATGTATTATTTTGAATATTTCGAGGACATTGCAACACATTTTCTAGCATTTTTGATATAGCTGATAAACACGCCATATCTACTTCAGTATTATGATATGACGTAATTAGCACAGAACGTAATCGGTCTGTAAGTGCTTGACTAGTAAGTCAACCTTTTCGAATCAAGTTTAACGTTAGGTGAATTCTTCAAATTAAAGTAATTGAAGAGAAATTAGCTAAGAATTCCGTAACAGTGACCTAAAACGAAATACTATGCTATACTTGGAACATAATTTTGGAATAACCAAAATAGCTATACTGAAGCCATTTTCAAGATAATATGATTGCAAGTAAACATAGTTAAGCCAAAATCAGATCCTAGTTCTAAAGTCATTTACAACGGTATATTATTAAACATGATTTGATATTTAACCATGATCGTTTTAAAAGTTTTATCACAGCAATTTGTTAATTTGAGCTCTTTTGTACAATGCATAATACTGACAATTATTTTTCCAACTCGACATCAAAAAGAGAATTTTAGATTTTTGTGTCTTGAGTTGTTTACACACATTGAATCTTGAGAATGGCTCGAGTATAGATTACATCAGTAAATTCATGAGTAAAAGATTAAAGTCCATAGCTAGATTAGTTTCTAACAAATACCACTACGTACTACGTATGTCGCGGAGCTCTACCTAGACTCATCACTTCAGGCAAAACGCGATAGAACAATGGAAAGTATGTTTGTTCACTCACACCCACTCCACCGCTCTCGTTAACAGTACACCAGCCGATATAACTCTAAATTGACTCTTCATTGAACTCTAAATTGGGACACGTAACTTTATATTTTTACTAGCTGCTGCCCGCAGCTTCGCACGCTTTTTCCCAGGACTAAAAGTAGCGTATCTCCGTCCCCGGGATACCATCTACCTCCCTGACAAATTTCACCGAGATCCGTTCAGCCTTTTAGGCGTGAAAAGTTAACCGACAGTCAGAGTTACTTTCGAAAATATAATATTGGTATGGATTTTTTTTATCCTTGATTTTTTGTAATGTTTAGTGTAACTAAATTATTGATGGACAACGTCTGAATACAAAAAAATATATTTTTTTATTTTGTTTATAACACAGTAGATAGAAACTATTATAACGAAAAATGTATTCCTTGTGGGCAAAGTCGCACGCAATATTTTAAATATTTTAATACTAAGTATCGGTCAGCGGCTTACGTTCCTTCAACCGTGGCTGTGTAGTCTAGGGCAACGGCATTTCCGGAAAATAATTTTCTAGAAATATATCAAGAGCTTCAATAATGATAGGTTATTTTAAATTATCGACTGTACTTCACACTACGACACCAATCACACTATATTACTATAAATGCCAAAGTTTGGCGTTTATAATAATCGCATGAGCTGCAGGTAAATGTATGATTGTTATTTCTTCACGCCAAAACTGTACTGAACGGGTCGCGGTGAAATTCGACAGGATGTAGGTTTAGTCCTAGAATAACGCATTGTCTTTCTCAAAAATCAGTTCCCATGGGATAGAAATAACCCTTAAACGTTTCCATAGAAACAACGCGTGTGAAGCCGTGGGCAAAAACTAGTTATTTACACAAAAGGAAATGAATCCATAACTTTTCAACTGAAGCTCTAATTTAGATTGATGAAGCCCCAAAAACGTGGTCATAAAAGTGATCAGTACATCAATTGGATACTGCTGTTTCGGAATTAATATTTGTTAGAAAATCGTCACTCAAACTAGGAGGAAAGGAATTAAGTCTTATAATAGAACATCAATAGTAATTGGAGCAGCGTTTAATTAGAATAAAATCTTTGACCGCGATGACCTCATTGGTGACGTTATTAAAACGTTACGTTGCTGATGTCTTTGGACGGAATGAACACAGCTTATGTAATTTACACAGTTTTGCGTGGCAGATATGTACTTTCCACAACTAATAATGTTATGCTAAGAACGAAACTCTCTCATGCCCGTATTATGAAAGCTTGCTCAGTCATCGATCTATGCTTGAGTAACGCTTTTCTATGGTATAAACGTATAAACTCGGTAAACACGGTAAAAACTCAAGTATAGATCTATGATTGAGCAAGCTTTCATATTACGGGCCTTAGAAAGATACACGATCAACAGCCTATGCTATTCCACAGCTGGACATAGGCCGCCCCTGATAATTAGGGGGTAATAACATAATCCTTACGCTGGGCATGTATTGGGGATCGCAGTTCAGTGGTTGATCTGATCTGCAGGGGGCCTTGCTGCCCACCCCGGTTGATACCCCTGCCTTTTACGGCACCCGCACACCTACTTCCATAAAACTTATCAAACTTTCACGATCTTTTAACATATTAAAGATTATTTTCCCCTACGTTTCCATCACGCCGTGACCACGATCGCTGCAACGCGATGGAAACGTAGGGGAAAATAAAACAAAAGGTACGCGATAAATCTATATATATAAAAGAAAGTCGTGTTAGTTACACTGTTTATAACTCAAGAACGGCTGAACGGATCTCGGTGAAATTTGGCAGCGAGGTAGATGGTATCCCGGGGCCGGACATAGGCTACCTTTTATTCCGGAAAAAAGCATGTGAAGCCGCGGGCTGCAGCTAGTACCCGATAAATATTCTTTAATAATCTACTTCCATCTTTTGGACACGGACTACACGACTTACGCAACTGTGACGAATTTTTGCTTATTTTCGTTGAAAACTGTCAAAAAATCGCGACTTGAGCATAGATAAGTAATATATGCTTTTAACGAAGGACTTGAGACGCGATTCTTATTATCTTTCAGACAACCTTTAACGTATGAGGTTGTGTGTGCTTTATCGTTGTCTGACCACCTGTGTTTTATGGTCTTATTTAAAACGAAGTTCAAAAGTAAAATTTATTTGTTTAAAATATTGTTTTTATGCCATATAGGTAGTAGGTTGGACGAGAGAATAAGAGGTCCTAATCAGATCGTCAAACCACCTGGCCAAAGAGCTCCTCTATATTATTTACCTTCATAGCAATCTCGAACGGTGAAGAAGTAGACATAGTACGAGTCTCCGTTGAAGAACAGCAGAGATATCCAGCTGTAGCAGCCGTATATGGGCACGATGAACAGGATGCGCACTATCCAGCGCTGCTCCGATGGGTTCGTGTACCAGCGGAGATGCTGGTAGATCTGTAACCAACGGGACACATTAAGAAGATAGATAACAACTTTATCGTGTACCACCAAAACTTGTGGTGAAGGTGAACTGCCTGGGGGAAATTGATTTTAGCGACAGGACCGCCATTCGGCAAACACACGAATAATTAATTGTATTTTTTGTGCCTATCTACCCACTAAATTGTTTTCGACACTACCCAAAAGTAAGCACCTAATTCTTTACATCCAAAGGTTGCCTGGAAGAGTTCGCTTCTAAGCGATAAGGCCGCCCAATGTTCTTGTATTTTATGTAATTTCTTTTGTATTGTATTTTTGTTGGTGTACAATAAAGTATTTTTTTATTGTATTGTATTGTAAGCAGGTAGAGAGTGCTATCTAGCATTATGTTCGCCTATGTACAACGTTTGTGCAACAAAGTACCTATATTCTATCAGTGTCCAAGACTCTAGGTGTTGTTCTTGTAATCCTTGTAGCTGGCACAAGGAGAGGCAGGCAGGGAAGCCTTATGAGAGGTGTTCTTTGAAAGATAATCAGACGATTAAATGCTGTCGTCAGTTAATTTGACGTGATGAAAAAATCGTATTATGAATGGACCCATTGATGGTTAATGGGGTGGTTGGGAATATATCGATTATTCTATCGAAAACAATAAATAAAATAAAAAATGCAGTGTTTTTTAAGACTCGCGCCTATGGAACTGGAAAGTAATTTTATTTTAATAGCTCATTATTCCTGCAGTAAAAACTTGACGTACTTTATTTTTACGATATATTTTATGATAAAAACCTATTTCTACACGCGTTGCATGCAGGCCTATTTATACCATACTTTTTATTCCTTATGGGTAAGGTAAAAAAAACTACTGGCACTAATAACAAGACACGTATGAATCCTCAATAATTATCGTGAAGATAATAGGCATCAAATTAATATTCATGCTCTGATAGCCCGATGCGAAATAGACATTATCATAATTGCATACAAGGTTTTGCTGCACACCCTTCCAAAACATGACCTAGTTGTGAACTCGTGTTATCTCGATTAGAGGTAAATACATGTAGGGCGAATAAAACGTTAAGTTCAAAGTAAACTTTTAGTTCATGAGAAAAGATGCACAGAACGTTTACAGGCGTCTGTCTATTCGAATGCAACGTATGCTGCAAGCGTGCATAGTAAGGAACGATCGAAATAAACAACACAAACCAGAGATTTCATCAGATCCTCTTTAACGGCGTGAGATAGATGGATACAAAATACTTTATTATATAACTGAGATCGAATGAAGGTAATATAAATTCGCTGGCAAGTGGAAATATCAGGCTTAGCGTAGCGAAAATAGAACTAAGCCAGGATAACATTCTATCACAGAAAGAATTACGGTCTTTCAAAACGAATTCCGAGGCTCAATGCTCTACCTAACTCAAGTTCACTGAACGCATAACGTTTCGGTAACAGCATCAAAAAGGACAGTCACACATGAGCTTGTTTATGATGTAGTACTACTTGGAAACCTTTTGTTTTGGTAGATACCTTTGTTTTACGGTTCAAAGAACACAAGCCAATGACAAAATCATAGCTATTGCTGTTTGAGGGTGAGTGATACTCAATACTCCTATTGTGATGCCGCACCCAGATCGTAGTTTCGTTGTTTTGTAGATAATTCGCTTGAAAAGCTTCCAGGTAGAAATAACAAGGTAAGTTTATGATGAGACTACTGTAAACTAATTCCACAATTATATAATCGGTGTGCAGTGCAGTTTACTCCAATTGAAATCAATTGCATCTAAGATACAGGTCGGCCGAGCTTCACAGTAGTAAGAATTTACTGTCTCAATGAACACAAGACTTGCACATTCTAAAACTACATTATTTTAATACATGTATTCATAGAGAAAAATTACGTCACTTTGTCATCGAATGCGTTAAATATTTGGAAATCTTTCCTTCAACTTCAACTGTAGGACGATGCGATGTCATTATTATCTATTCTACCCTAGAGAACAATCCGCGTGCTTGGCCTACTGTTTGCTATAAAAAAGCAGTCTAGAATAGAACTAGACTGCTTTTTTTTCGCCACGCAGATAAATTATATTATATATAATATAAAAATAAATCCCTATTTCCCTTGGTCACGGCATCACGCGTGAACGGTAATTTTTTTGTTGTTTACGGCATTGTTATGAGAAGGCTCTTATGAAAGGAAAAATTAAGAAAGTTGCGCAGAAAATTAGAAAATTTAAGAATACCTAAAATACCAATTCGAATTCAATATTCATAGTTATGACAGGACAACGTCTGCCGGGTCAGCTAGTACAAAATAGATTTGGACATTTTTACACCCACCATTATCGAGCCACGAAGTAAAAAAAAGTAAGGTTACAGCGAAAAACCATGAGACTCCTTGCCCTTTGTCAGTTTTATTGTAGAGGTACCTAGCAAAAGTGTCTATTTATAACCTGTTGAGCATTTGATACCATCGTAAAAGTGCTTACAGCGCTTACCTATAAATAAACCTACGCCCAACCCATGGCCCAAAAATCGTAGCTACGTCACGGACTCGTAATGACATTTTCGCAGTTTAGCGAGTTCGAAAGGTATTTTAATATTAGGTCCTTACATATGAAATTGGCGTTTTTCGTACTGGCCACTTTAATCACAAATTTCTCCTCTTTGGTAAGGAATTCCAAATTCAAATTTGTACAGCTATAGACTCATGTATTTGTGCTTCGATGATCGTCATTCATTTGTTTTTTTTCTTCTGTTTTTTTCTGTTTGCGTCACTCATTTTACAAAATGGAAAACTTAAAATATCGCATTATTTACGAGTACGAGTTCCGCCGTGGCACTAGTGCTGCGGAAACAACTCGAAGGGTGAATGATGTGTATGGCGGTCGTGTTGCAAAAGAAAACACAGTTCGTTTTTGGTTCCAACGTTTTCGTTCTGGAAATTTTGACCTGCAGAACAAGCCCCGTGGACGGCCTGAGACTCAAGTTGATAATGAAGAGTTGAAGGCTATTGTGGAAGCGGATCCATCGCAAACCACGTCCGAGTTAGCTGCAGGCTGCGATGTTAGTGATAAAACTGTTTTAATTCACTTGAAGCAAATTGGGAAGATTAAAAAGCTTGAAAGGTGGGTACCTCACGAATTGACTGAAGCAAACCGGCAAACGCGCGTCGACTGCTGCGTTACATTACTAAACCGGCACAATAATGAAGGTATTTTAAACCGAATCATTACCTGTGATGAAAAATGGGTTCTTTACGATAATCGGAAGCGCTCAGCGCAATGGTTGGATCCTGCCCAGCCAGCCAAATCCTGCCCCAAGCGAAAATTAACCCCAAAAAAGTTACTTGTAAGCGTTTGGTGGACTAGTGCCGGTATTGTTCATTACAGTTTTCTCAAATCTGGCCAGACTATTACGGCTGATGTCTATTGTCAGCAATTGCAAACCATTATGGAAAAGCTAGCGGCTAAACAACCTAGGCTGGTCAATCGCTCCACGCCACTGCTGCTTCACGACAACGCTAGACCACACACTGCGCAACAGACGGCTACTAAATTAGAAGAGCTTCAATTGGAAAGTCTAAGACATCCTCCGTACTCCCCGGACCTTGCTCCAACAGATTACCATTTTTTTCGAAATTTGGATAACTTCTTGCAAGGGAAAAAATTCAACTCCGATGGGGCAGTCCAAATCGCCTTCAAAGATTTTATTGATTCCCGTCCGACTGGTTTTTTTAGTAAAGGGATCAATGAACTACCTATAAGATGGCAAAAGTGCATAGAAAATAATGGTTCATACTTTGATTAATTAAATATATTATATTAAAAAATATTCGACTTTTTGTTCCTCCCATACAAAACGCCAATTTCATATGTAAGGACCTAATATACAGTTCTTCATTTTCGACCAACAGCATCATCGTGGAAACTAACAGTCCATGTGTCTGGATTGTACGTGTTACTTTTCATGTAGAGACAGGACATACGTCAGGAGTTCAGGACATATGGACGTTGATAGCTACATGCCGTTGTTGAAAGAGTATTTATTGCGACATGCATTTTATACGTACAATAAAATGAGGCGTTTTGGAAAAAAATAAAACCCTATTTTCCTTAGAACTCAATAGATGGCAAGGTTCTTTCGCGGCGAATAAAGCTACTGGTAGAGTCTAATGTCAACCTGTGCAGTGTGCAAAATTAAAGTGGCATTCACACTGAATGCCATTTTAATTTCAACGAAAAGCGCCATCTTTTTAGTTTTGTCGAATATTTTTTGACATTAGGAAAACGCCACATCTATTTTCAATACTTAATTCAAAAACAAGACAGGTATTAAATTCAGGTAGATCATTGAAGCTGGTCAAGTTATCATTTATAAACCCGTTGTTCTATAACGTGGAATTAATAAAGAAATATCTAGAGTCTAGACCAGTTTGTAAACAGCAGGTATTTTAGTGCAGTCTGAGACGAGTTTAATCCCACATGTCGTCTGATCATCGAGCTGGGACGGATATAAAATGAAGCTAGAAACCGTATTTGATTGTGCGATATTGTGTCTAGTATACGTCCAAATATTATCGCACGGATTCAAGTGTCGCACTAATTTTATTAATGTGAAAGTATGGAAGGATGTTTGTTACTTCTTCACGCCAAAAGTACTAAATGGATCAGGCTGAAATTCAGCATAGGTGTAGGTCTCAGGATACCAGGTCTAGCCTGGTATAAAACATCTATACTACTTTTTATCCCATAAATAAACTTATTTCCCATGGAAACTCCCATGGGACAGAATAGTCGATTTTTTGATGGATGACAAGACAGAGTTTAATGGGTGGTTTTGGCCCGAGTTAAATGGGAAAATAACCTTTTCAGTTGTTCCATCAACAAAGTTCCATTTTCAAAATAATTTTAAATTAAATATATGTTATTTAATTTAAAATTATTTTGAAAATGGAACTAATATTTACAAGAGGGCTCTTGTAAATTGTTGGATGTGTATTTCAGACAAGCAGAAGTTGAAGAAGGGTGATTCTTCCTCCATGGCAGAATGCGTACTTTGCGTTGCGCGTAACAAATTCATTAAATAAGTTTTAGGTGAATTGAAGGTGAACGTGGCTTAGGTATTTAAATTAATTGAGAATGTAACAATAAGGGCAATAACAGGCAAATGGAAAAGAAGGGCAAATAAATAATCAATATGAATCACCACAGCCTATATTGGTCAACTGCTGGACCCAGGCCTCCCCCTGATAAGTGCCTTATTGGTTTTTATCTCACGGGGGGTAGTGCCCATAATCCCCACGCTGGGCATGCGGGTCGGGGATCGCAGTTAAGTGATAGAATTGTTCTACATGGGGCGCTGCTACCCATCCCCGGTGGATATCCCTTAGTCGCATCTTACGACAACCGCGGGAAGAGTTGGGGTATCGTATACGAATCTGTTGCGGTCGAAATCACATGAAATATATTGAAAGACTTATTATATTTGACGACAAATTCGTGAAGTAGAGAAGTGAAAAACGTGTGCATTATTTTTTAAGTAAAGGTAAACTTTGATTGTCGCAATTGAAGTAAAAAGTAGAGTAGTGTTTAACTCGGGCCAAAACCACCCATTATAACCTCGTATATAATGGGCTGGTTTAGTCCCTGTAAAATAATCTACTATTAAACGTTTCCATAGAAACAACCCGTGCGAAGCCGCGGGCAGAAACTAGTAGTCTATAAAATGCTTGTATTTTTATTAATTAAGGGTGATCGTCACGTGTTAGAGCAAGATTTATTTTTTTCTGCTTTCTAGGAATAAAACTAACGGAGAAGTAATTTGTCGCAATCGTAAACTATTTTCTATTATTAACCTATGAAAAAATTAACTTCGGTTCACTGGTATTTTTAGAGCATTTGGGAAAATAGGAGATTCTGGGCTAAAAATCAACATTTTCCCAAATGCCTACAATACAATTGAATCTCAGTTAGCTTTATGATAGGTTCATAGAAAATGTTTTACGATTTTCGGTAAAGATTTTGATATCAGATTTGCGGTAAATTACTTTTCCGTGGTTTTATTCCTTGTAGGACGCCGAAATAAATTAAAAACCACGAAAAAATTTTAATCTTGCGCCAACCCGTGACGATCAACCTTAAAGTTACATATTCATGTCTCGGGCGAAAGCAATCGTATCAATGAATCGTATAAATAATATAGTTGAGTAATTACTGAGTGCTACAGGAGCAGAACATAAATGGTATCGGTAGCGAACTGTGAATTGGTTCTGAATTAATTCGAATTGGCATCGATCGCACGTTATAAAATCAATGATCATATGCAAAATCGCAAGTCTAAATCAGTTCTCAGCTTCATCGAGCTTGACCTTAATTTCCCAGCTTTCGAACAATAGCTCAATTTTACCCGACTATAGGTACGTATCTCAGTTTATTGCCTAGACGTGATGCCACGTTCGAACCGCGATAAACCAAGCACGCAAATTGTTGGAACATTTCCGCAATTTTGTGTAATTTTCTTTTAGTATTTCTTTCGCAAATCGTTGTAGCTCTACATTGTAGATGAGGTTTTCTATCAGAATTATATGAACCTCCTAATGTTTAATAGCCATCAAACACCTAGTATATCTACCAACCATTATCATCCATAATATTATTACAAATTCCAAAGTAACTCTGTCTGTCTGTCTGTTACCTTTTCACGCCTAAACGGCAGAACTGATCTTAATTAAATTTAGTAGGGAGGAATATGATATCCCGGGGACGGACATAGGCTACTTTTTATCCCAGAAAAGAGCGTGCGAAGCCGCGCGCAGCAGCTAGTAAATGATAAATGAATTTATTATTGTTTAACTAGTTAACATTACATTGGTCTTACCTCTATATTATATTTGTATCTCTAGTCTGCCATGTTCAGGCTTACAACATTGCTATAAAAAAATATTTGAGTAAAAGAAAAATACTCAAACTCAATATCGTTTAGAAGAAATATCCAAATTAAGAATTTGAAAAAATATTCGAAACTTCGGATATTTTTTGTAAACGCGCGCTGTTGTGTCAGTATTTTTCTTTCACTCCAATATTTGTCAAAGTATTTTACACAAATTGAACATGTCACGAATAAAACAAATTATTTATACTGCTACAGATAACTATTTCTCAAGGCCGTCCACGCGTGGTAATTATGACAAAACCTCCCTTGTCAGGGGGGAGGCATGTTTAGCAATGGACGTACGCTGATGAGGACCCACAAACACTATGCTCGACGTATCAACTAGGATATAAGCTAGGATATTAGTATCTACTAGGTTTATGTATGACTATTGCACCGAAGTGGCGAAGAACGACAATCGCCTTGAAATAATAAATAAAGCTTAAACAACTTGTTTTATACTAATGCAGGTAGCTTAACAAAGCCATTGACTTTCCATCATTAAAAGTCGTCTCTGTTGTGGAAACAATGAGTCAAAAGTAAACTTGAGAGCCCCTATGCAAACGGTTCCGAGATGCATTGAGTTGCTGCGTAATTCACGGAACGTCGAAGATTCGTTTTTTTTTTAAATTCGTTCACAGGCATGTAGGCAGGCATACTCGTAATGTTATGCTAAAATTTTTAAAACTATCGTGGTTATTAACATTAAATTCATTAATAACGGGATATTTAACAGGATTTGTGTTATTTTCAGTTTTCGAATATTTCGGCCCAGTTGCCATTTTATTACATAATTACAGTTTAATTTTTATTGGCAGATAGATACCTACCTATAGGTACCGATATCAGTATGGCGCATGCAACTGTGCCGAAAGATTGGAAATCTCAAAACAACACCAATCATGATAAATATCCCGTTAATATGTACTGAATTTAGTTTGTTGTACCTACAGGGTTTTGTTCAAATTAGTGAAAAATACTAAAGGACGTCATTCACCTGCTACCACAGATTTAATTGAAAAGAAATTAAAAAATTCTGCAAAAAATTTATTGTTTGCGGCTTGGTTTGTTCACTGTATATTAATCTGTGGTAGCAAGTGAATAACCTCCTTCAGTATTGTGCACTAATGTGAACAACATCCTTATATTATAGTACCTGACAGCCCAGTGACAATATTTTCTCTTTTGAGTTCCGTGAAAGGAAGGAAGGAAGGAAATACCCTTCTCTCAGAAATGCTGTCATCAATTTTTGAAGTCTTGATTTGTCCAACATGCAAAAATGTTGCCTTCGCTTCGGGCAAAATATTTTGATCTAATCGTACGCATGTGAAATATGACCCATTTGATAACGATTGTTTTTTTTTTTTATCTAGAACAGAATAGACATTTGTTTGTTTGACCACAATCTCACCGAAAACTAGAAACTACCATAAGTCAAGCAGAATATCACATTACTCAAACTAACTTGTGCCCGCGCCTTTGCGCGCATTTAGCCGAGTTTTTTTTATTGGTTATGACAAAGCGTTTGACCAACATCGCACTTAAGAAAGTGAAGATGTGGCCTAAGATGGGGCACGATTTCCCTGAACGAAATTATTCACTTGGGGTATGAAGATTCCGAGATTGTACTCTACCGGAAAAACGGACGCAAGAAGTTCGTTCTACTCTTTACCTGTACTTATAACGAGATTAAAAGTATACATGTCATTTCTATTAATCTGTAATTGTGTACCTGCCTTTTTATTTGTACCTAAATACTGTTTTTGTTCATCTGTTATTTTTTCCTGTGCTGTTTGTGTGTGAACCTAATTTTTGTTTTCTATCTATCTATCTAAATGTTACTCGAAAAACCCAGAAATACGTGTATACAAAATTTCAGTCGATGTGTTCAGTAGTTTTCGCATGAAGAGGTAACAATAACGAACATTCATCATAACATAATTGCTTTATGTTATGATTATGACATGCCATGGAATAACATAATATAATATTATAGGTTACTATACCCGGAAAAACGCGTACGAAGCCGCGGCCAGAAGATAGTTTAGGCAGCAGTTTTAGTCCATTTCACGTAAGAATCGTTCCAGAAAAGTTAGCTTTTGCTTCATTTTACATATAAATTGACTAAGATGGTAGGTAATCTTATTTATGTTTGCTATAGTTGCTGCTCACGCGCTTTTCAAGTAGATAGGCTACTTGAAAAGCTACGTCCCGGGCTACCATTTACCATTCTGCCAAATTTCATTAAGATCTTTTCAGCCGAAAAGGACAAACAGACAGAGTTACTTTCGAATAAATGGATAAATGTTTACTAATATTTTATTGTTCCAAAATTATATGAGCCCTTGAGTCAATTAATTACACGTGAAACAAAGAAAAAGTGACTCTTCAGGGAACAGTTCCTTTGTGAAGGGGATAGTCCATTCCACATAGGAACCGTTCCTAGTATGGAGTTTATAGACAAGTTTTTGAGTTTTAGACTCAAAAAGGCTGTTTAAAATTAGAACGACACCGAAGCATTATTCATAAACATGTTATCGGTAGTAAACTGCGGATTACTAAAAGTCCGATAACAATAGTCCTGATAAAACAAAAGAATTGCTCATTGCAAACTTCATTAGACCATTCACTTGAAAATGTTATTGTGAAAGAATCATTCCGGCATTGAGGTTTTGTGGTGTCTTTATCACTACGAGTAGGTGCGAAATCTTAAAAACGTAAGAGCAAGTAAACAAAGAATATGATATTTTATTATGATCTAGCTGCTGCCCGCGGTTTAGCACGCTTTTTCCCGGGATAAAAAGTAACATTCGGGATACCATCTACCTCCCTGCCAAATTTCACTGAGATTAGCTCAGCCGTTTAGACGTGAAAAGGTAACAGACAGACAGAGTTACTTTCGAATTTATAATATTAGTATGGATAGCTACAATCATTTTTGCTGCAAGCTGCAAAAGAAAATGTATTTATTGGTTCACTATGAAGTGTTCTTCATAGTGAACCAATAAATACATTTTCTTTCTTTTTTTTCTTCTTTCTTTCTAAGTACTAAAAAAATAACAGTTTAAATCCTAAAGCAATGAAATAAAGCGGAACTATTGCATTTATTGGTTCACTATGAAGTGTTTTTCATAGTGAACCAATAAATTCATTTTCTTTCTTTTTTTCTTCTTTCTTTCTATTAAGCAATGAAATAAAGCGGAACTATTGCATTTTTTGTCCCAAAAGTGCTGTATATTCTTGCTTCATAACTCTCGTTCCCAAAAGGTCAGGGTCCCGGATGCTCTGAATCTAAAACTGTACCTATTCTACAATCTCTTTAGCTATCGCAAAAATAAGGTATGTTGAAATGAAAATAACAGTGAAGACGTAAATATTATATTAAAATTAAATAGTTTTGAGTGGAATTGTAGAGAAATTTCCACAAGGTTTCGTTCATAATAAAAGAGATTATAAAATGACGTTGCGTTGTTCTTCGTAACAGTTCACAACTTGCCTGTTGACATGAGTAACTATATAATATCGCATAGTTAAAGAATCGTTAGAAAACAGACGTAAGATTTGTTTCTACGACATCGCTACGATGACTTTGTCGTCTACGGCTAAATTATCTTCTACCTATGCACAGCCATAAGCTCTGCTTAGCTTGAGGCTAGATGATGCTGTGTGGATTATCCAGTATTATTTATTTATTTTAAGGCTCGAGAATTTTTGAAAATTTACTGTGCAGCGATCTATGTCGTCGACTGTACTTAATGAATCTAAGCAAATAATGAACGGAAGGTTGCAAAGTTTATCATATACGCAAGGTTCATCACAAACAATTACCAATAATTAATCTAGTAATCTACGAATTTATTGACCTCAATTCTTGCACAGTTGTTCGGTACAACATTTTAACACTCAAATAATTGTGCTAGACTTCTTTTGCAAGTAATCATAGGGCTATAATACTTAGCTATGGTCTCTTGTGAAAGCTGTGGGAATTCTCCACCCGTTATGGGTAGAATAGACAGGTAGGTAGGTTAGGTAGAGTAGGTTATACTGCATAGAAGTGGCACTCGACGATGAAACTTCGTCAGCGCTTGAGTATAATCATCATACAGATCCTTGGCTCTAGAAAGCCGGCTAAACGTCACGGCAACGCTGGTTTATCTCGTTGAGTTATTTGTTCAGCTAAGAATGCATCTTTTGTTTGTAACATAAAAATAAAAGTTGAGTCATTTCGATCAACATCATTATTTGAGTAATATAAATCTAAGCAAGCAGCTCATAAATCTATTTTTTCTCCGAATCAATCATTATGCATCTCCATCCAGTTTTTTATTTCTCGATGGGCGCGAGCGCCTTTTTAGCCGGCCGCCGAGAGCGCCGCCGTTTCAATGCCAGACAAATTGAGCTTACGAGATTCGTTTCTATAAGTTGCTTAGCTAAGTTCAATCACCATGGTTGCGGCAATTGTGGCTTGACCAGTAACATTTCGCTATAGTAAAGTTCAGTGCTACTATAACGGAACGGGACTATTATGAACGACATTTGAAACGCTTTTTTACCTACTTTATACTTGCACTGGCTGTTGCCCACGGTTTCACACGCGCTTTTCAAGTCGCCTATGTCTGTCCCCGGGATACCACTTACCTCCCTGCCAAATTTCATTAAGATCGGTTTAGGCGCGAAAAGGTAACAAACAGACAGAGTTACTTTCGAATTTATAATATTAGTAGGGATCTTGGCACTTACGGCTTCGCAGGCACTTTTCCTTGATTAAGAATAACTGAACCAGATCTGAAAGAACATTTAAATAAAATTTCAGCCCGATCCGTTGGGTATTAGCGTAAAGGCGTTACAAACTTACGTTCATCCAAACGTTCGCATTTAATTGCGTCTATAAAAAACCTTTAGCATGATGAAGACATTTTCGCAACGAACACGTAAGAAATAAACAAGGTCACAGCGTGCTGTGGATCCGTGAACGTAAAAGCATGACCTAACCTGGTAGAGCTATTGCTCTACTAGCGGCTGTCCGCGGCTTCGCACGCTCTGTTCCGGGATAGAAAGCAGCATATGTCCGTTCCCGAGATACCATCTATCTCCATGACAAATTTCGTTAAGATCCTTTCAGCCTATTCGGCATGAAAAGGTAACAGACAGACTTATTTTCGATTTAATAATAATAGTATGGATTCCAATCCAAGTCAACAGAGATCTAATTTCAATGTATACCTAGAATCGTTTTAAGGTTATTTATATCTCATGGGAACTGATTTTTGGGATAAAATTTTGCATATTTTTGTATGTATTCTATTTCGGGTCTACCTACATGTATTAAACATTTCAACCCGATCAGTCCAGTACTTTTGGCGTGAAGATATAACAAACATACACCCATCCTTCCAAACTTTAGTGTGCAGTGTGGTTCTCTAATATACTAGTCATTGTGGTCCAGTAAGTTACGGCAACTCTCAATCTTAAGATCGTGGGTTCAAATCCTAATCGTGCACTAGGTAGGAACTATTGCCCTGGGCTAGGACAAGCTTAAGATGGCGCAATCCGCGCCATTCTGTGAAAAGGATAGGCATAGGATTTCGCGTTCATAGGAGCGGGACAGAGCATACGTTTTTGGTTGGAGCAACGTAAGCGCAAAAATCATGGTTTTGCTTTTTTACAAGAAAACTACACAAGTTATGATGAAACTGTTTCAACGAACCAAATAATTAGCAACCACCTACGAATCAAAACATAAATCATTTCAATAGACCACCACCAAACCGACCTAATTATGTGCGACACAGTGCACTTTCATGGTTTTTTCTTCATATTTTTTTTTGCAATCGTGTTTTTACATTAAAGGTACCAAAGAAAAAACATTTGAATTTTATGTAATTCAGTTTTTTACCACGGGGATCCCGTGAGTACTGAGATCTCGATCTAGTTTGACAACCAAACCTGCTTAGGTTCGCCTCTTATGATTTGTTCCTAGATTATCATATTACTTAAGGGACTCTTAGGTAATATGATAACACTATATTAGTCCCGCTCGAAAAAAAAACGGGTTTTAAGTACTACTTTCTAGGTTCTATAAGTAATTAAGATAGCAGATAAGAAGTTTTGCGCACATTGTAGGCCATTTGCTAGGAGTCTTTGCTAGAAGAACTTTTAAGAAACTTTAAATCAATTGTAGTTTTGGACTCTATAAAGATTTTTCATTTTGGCATTTGACTTTTTTCGAGCGTCACTAACCACCTTAAGAGAGAGAGAGTGAGAGAGAAAGCAAAGTACTAAAGTAGAGAGTTGTCTACTAGTGTTTAGCGGTTTGAAGATTTTGGCCATAAAGTCGGTCATAATTTTTTTTTTTCAATATCTTCTTATAACTTTTATTGTGCGCGGCGATTTTGAAAATAAAACAAATGTTAGGGCCACCCTCCATACAAAAATCTTCAAATCCCTTTCTATTAGTGCTCAATGATTACAGAAATTATACATTAGCCAAACTCGATGTGGAATGTTTGTAAACCAACCACGACACAAAAACTAAATTTCACTTGCTTGGCGTCGATTTTCAGATAATTGTAAGCAATATTTATTGCGGGAAGGATCACAAATCGACATGTAAGGTAAATTACTCATAAAAAGACGCGGCAACACATTTTAGGTTAAAATGATAAAACTACCAATCATATCAATCTGCAGTTCATATCGTAAATGATGGTAGGAACACCAAATGCGTCATGTCATCATATAAGTAATCTATGTGCATTATGTGTGTGACCAAATGAGCAAGCTACTTATCGTCATACATAATTGGGTACTTCAAGTATTATTATATAATATAACATCGTGGAGGAGTTTAAAGTCACACTGACTTTATTCACGCGTTAGATTTACATCTGTCAGCTACCTACATTATACGGCAACTCACCCCGGCTTCGCACGGGTAGCAGAGCAGTTTAAAAACTATTTTTAAGAGGAATAATTCCGTAATACGTTGTTTTCATGTAACTCTATTGATTTACGCGGCGCACACCAGCAAAGCTCCCAGTTGGGATATTTTTTTTCCGACATAGGTATCTTCAACATCATCAGCCCGTATACGGCCACTGCTGAACATACTATATAGTATGTTCAGCAGTGAACGCTATATAACACAAATAGCGGTCCCGAGGCGCCTCCATCCATCGACTCCCAGCGACCGCAGGGCATAAATCCTTTATTATTAATATGCCGCTACAATGTCGTCGGTCAATCGAGTGGAAGGTCTTCCCACACTTCGTTTCGCATTGTATCGCTATTTCATAATTATCTTCAACAATCATAGTAATAATAATAGTTTATTGCAAAAAAATCACTACAAATAATTACTTACATAGCAATTTGTCTTGACATTATGAAATATTACACTTGTGAGAATTCTTATTTAAATAATTATGTATTAGCATCAGTTGCCTAAACTAGACTAAAAAGTCTGTAATTTAGACAGCTGTGCTCCCCTGACGATGTCACAACAATAAAATAATGGTGACGTCTTCAATAATAGAACAAAACATTAAATTATTCAAGGATTTGGTTACGTAAAGATTGCCATGATTCTAATCTTATTATAAATATTTTTATAGAAAGATTTACAAAAGATTATGCGAGAGATTATATTACAGCGAACCTACACAGAACCATTATGAATTATACACCTTCCTCATGAAACATTACGGCGCGTCTGTTGGTGAAATCCGTATGAAAATGGGATCGGTTGTATGTTTCAGACAGACTTTGATTTATGATTTGTAGCGATTATGAACTTTCAATGTCATAAAACATTTTCTATAGTGATTCCGATACTTGAATTTGTCTGTCGCCTGAATAATTGAATAATATTTTGCATGTGTCTATCAAAATAAAAACTCCAACAGCGTTTATCAGCCTGGCTTCTATGTCAAATTCGATGTGATTGTAATCACCATGACATGTTATTCTGCCACGTTGTTCTGATTCTGGCTCTACCTAGAAATGTAGGTTGCTAGGTTTAGGTTGCTAGGTTTATGCATATAAAATCATCATGACTTGATGAGTTTAAACAGCCATTAACTAATTTGATAGCACTACGTAACTTAATTTAATGAATTGTCTAGCTAGCACCTGTTATAATGGATGTGCTGTGACGTCATACGAGCCGTGTTCTATCGTATGCTATTAACTGCCGCCGTGCCCATCGATTTGTGAGGCTTAATTTTGCTTCACATATTTTATCAGGGTCCTTTTAACTCGCACAAAAGAGTTTCTACAATTTAAATACCCGATCAAAGGTACAGTAACCAGCACTTTGTTACTTTGTCGCTAAAGTTGACTTATTCGGTTTTTTTAATTCATATAAATTCGAAACAATTGCTTCCTATAAAACTTTTGACAAACTATGGTGAATCGTACATCTGACTCCAACACATTGTTCTTTCAAAAACCTTTGAAGAACAATACAAGAAGAGAGGATCTCCGATGGACCATGCACTAACGCAGTCCCCGAAGTGGAAATGTCTTTGCCGAATGGTGGCCAAAAGCATATTTTGGTCATTCCAAAGATAGACAATGTCAATCACAATGTCGCCTGATCGGGTTGTCTCGGAGACAACCCGATCAGGCGACATTGTGTGATTCAGCTGGCACAAGACCGCCAAGAGTGGCGTAATAGCTTAATTTTTCATTTGCAATAATAACCTGTGTTTTAAATGTAATTGTCCTATTTAAATTTGGTAAACAACAACATCAAGTGAATATAAAATAATTCCCACGGTGGAATTAAATGAAATAACAGTGGGTGTTATCGGCTGGTTAGATTTAAACAAAATGTTGTAAAGCACACATATCTTACCTGTTGGCATGTAATAAAAAGCGCAGACCAGACAAAGATCCCGGCTATGATCTGCACCGATTGGGATTGCAGGAATATCGGCTTCTGCAGCGGCTTCAGAATATCGTGCACGATAGAGTCCGCCATCATGGGTTGAGCAGTCACGTTAATCGTGTCTGTGCTCATCCTGAAACAAGGGAGAACTGTATGAGGAAACAGAAAAATAATTGGACGATTCACACAACATCATCTAGCACTAAAGTAGAGATTGTTTTATGGGTAACAGTAACATATGGCTGATAAAGATACTACTGTAGGTACTCCAGCCAAACTCAATTTATTTGTTTCAAGTTTCTAAATACTCCATTCCACTCTGATCCACATTGCCAATCCGTTAATGGATCAGTTTCCACTATTTTCTGCTCTGATCCACCGATGGAATAACTATCAACTAAAAAAAACTCTTTTTGGCGTGGTGTTTGAAAACATATTGTCAGCGTTATGCATTGTAAGAACGAGCTCAAATTGACAAGTATAGTGCAAATTCTGTCCCAAAATGAACAACAAAAAACTATTTTTAGGTTACTTAATTACAAAAATTATATTCAGTTTGGCTAGAGTATAGCTCACCCAAACCGGGCCAAACCCAGATATGTTTTACTTCCTAGACGCAAAAAGAGGGGTTTTATAAATTTGACGTGTGTATTTGTATCTGCATGTCTGTCTGTGGTAGGTAGAAAGTGTATATAACGGAAGAACCTGTTATGATTTATGGTTTCTTTTATGACTAGATGAGAGTATTATCGCTGTTTTTGTTCACTAAACAATGCAAGAACAATAACAGCGAAGGCTTGATGAAATTACACCTTTAATAAAGCTGGCTGAGAATCAAAAAGATGAGATGAGAGGGAGAGGCCCATTTGCCCAGTTGGACGACACTTAATTAAGGCAAATTGTCATTGTAACTCTTTTAAACTATATTCTTACGAAAGAGTCTAGTCATCATGGTGCTACTCGTACTCACTAGCGCCGCGACTTATGTACCTATTTCATCTTATATATACATCTTATATATTTCATCTTATAATACGTTATAAGAAATAATTTTTAAAAATCTATGGGCAGTTTGTGAAACCTATCACAAGCTTTTTTTAATGCCTTTGTAATCGTTTTATTTTTTATAGTTGAGGCAGAGCTGCGAAGTTGCTTTTGGCGGCCACCAAACTCAGTTTTCGCACTTCTACCTATATAAAATAAAAAAACAAACACAAAACATTTAAAAAAATCTGTTAGGTATCACAAACTGCCCAATGGATTTTTTAAAACTCCTTTGTTAAACGTAATAATTAGATAAAATATGTTGCGGCGCTTGTGTGATTTGGGGGACCTTAATGGTTTTACGAGATTCATAGAATAAAACATTGATAGCCTACAATGATTAGGACCCCAGTGAAAGAAATAGACAAAATTACAGCTGTTTGATAAAAAATATATATCAAGATGAAGTCTTATCAGCTTTGCTCTCATAAAGGTCTAGCTAATTAGTAAACATTATTTTTAAAATCAATTTTGGCCTTCCATCCACAAGTACTATCTACAGCTTTCCCCCGAGGTACATTATTATTTACATTAATACCTTTGTCTAGGTCTTAGGAATTTATAAAACATTTTTAAGATAGTATCATCACCATCACAAACCACTGTTTATAATTCCAGTATAAACTATTTGATAATAGATAAGTGTTGAATGCAAGGCCAATAACAATGCAACATGAAAACAATAACATCTCAGAAGCGTCATACATAATGGACAAGTTCAGCAGATTAAATGCTAGTTTTAAGTCAGTTTAATTTGAAGATTTTAGTCCTAACATCTACTACCACTCTGTTTTTTATTTTCGAAATGACCGCGCACGATAAATATTATAACAAATAAAAAAAAATCCCATAACATAATGTCCTAGGGGCCCCTAGGCTATTCTACTAAACTAATCAAGTGATTTAGATAAGTATCTATGACCACAGATTTTATAATACTATACCTATGACGTCGACTCGCACATGAAGGGTTCCGTACCGTAAAAATCAGACAACTTTTTCAAAGAACATCACATTTTCACTTATTTTTAAATTTACAACTTTGTTATATATTTTGTAGGTATTTGTTGTTATAACAGTTGAAGGGTTACTTATTATAGAAAGTTTCATGGGTCTATCTATTGTGGTTCAAGAGATACAGCCTTGACAAACGAAGAACTAAAAGAGCCAAAAAAATCACGTTTTTTGTATGGAAACCTCCTTTACGCTTTTACTTTCCTGTGCGTGTTCACTGCCAAGCTTTAGCGATGCCCGGGAGGAGCGCGCGTCGCTGATCTGCGAGCACCCGTAGGACGGCGCGTGCGTCGGTGGCAGTCAAAGTGTTAATTTGGATATATATTTTATTTTTATTATTTGCTATTATAGCGGCAAGAGATATACACATTCTCTGAAAATTGCAACTGCCTACCTCTTACGGCTGTGACAGACAGACGGACGGACAGTGGAGGCTTAATAACCCTGTATAATTTGACGACCGATTTGGCGCGGCGGGCGAAGGTCCGTCTGCGACGCAGAAGGTTGCGGGTTCGATTCCCGCCTTGGGACAAATGTTTGTACGATCTGCAAATATTTGTTCCGGGTGTTCTGGGTATTTTCTATATATAATAAAAAATATCTATCTATAGATATTGTATTAAGTTTATCAGTCATCTAGTACCCATAACACAAGCTCTGCTTACTTTGGGGCTAGATGATGCTGTGTGGATTGTCCAGCATTATTTATTTTATTTTTTATTTAATACCTAATATGCTTTTATTTCAGATGCTTAGTATTAGGGTTCCATTTTCATCCTTCGGGTACGGAACCTTAAAAAGAAAAACACCAATTTACATTACAACTGATAGACGGCGTGGACTTTTAGCGGAGAGCACAGTCTTATGATACTTAATATTAACTTTGATACTAATTTGGCGGCCCTACCTTTGATACTAATTTGGCGGCCCTACGTAATGTAAGTGCTATTTTTTCAGGTTGTTTGAACTATTATTGATGTTAAGAAAATGCCTCACAGAATGACCAGTTATAGTATTCTACCTTAGATGAAAGAAACTGGATGGAAAGACGCATGTTAAGGTTGAGACCTTTCTGTGAACATTCTATCAATCTCTCCGTGAAGATAGATCCGCAGGCACGATTTAGACTTTATTTCATTTAACTTGATGATTCTGCGACTATTGTCAGAGTTGTTGTAAAGCGATTTTCCCTAAGCCTAAAAGCTGTGAACATCAGCTGATTAGGGGGTCAGCAAATCATTGGTTTTCTCACCAAAGAAACGTAGTTATGCATGACCCAGTAGGCGATAAGGTCTGGCTCATAATTACAGCCAAATAAAAGAGTCTGGTCACTACAGAATGCTGTGTAAATCATTTACGGGAAAAGGGACTTTCCACATTTGTTGGGTATATTGCTTGTTGAGAATTCCCATTGTGTCTTTGCTTGTTTTAATCAACAGGAGTGGGTTTATTACCAGTTAATATTATAATAATACTAACATTACCCTTAACAGACATAACAGGATCATAGGTCTTGAAAATACTATTGTTCAATAAAAGAAGCAACCTTCCTCACAATGTAACATTGAATGAAATGTGTACCAACATTCCAAAATCGCTGAGAAGAAACAGTTAGGTACAGTTATGAACAAACCATTAGATCAAATGGTGTCATGGTTCATTGGAAATAATGGCCTGTTTTGTTCAAGATAATAGTAGAAAGATTATTGCTGCCAGCACCGTATGTTTAAATTCATGAAGTTAGGCCTACTCTGTTATAATTCTAGAGACATCAGTGAGTTTGAAAGATAAGTTTAGATATAGCTATAAATCAAATACAATTAATTACAATAAAAATTAAAATCTAATACCTTTTGCATATGTTTTATCTACTAAATTCTGACAAGTTTTAAGATAATAACTTTAAGATAAGATATTTCAATGTTTACTATGACACATTATAAGTAATTTACAGATAATTGATAGAATATTAGCAGTTTATAATAATTATGCTTAAATTGCTCTTTCACTTTAGCTATGATGGTCTGAGACAGCCAAGTTGAATCCTTTTCAGCACACATACGTCCACTGCTGAACATGCCTCCCCAAACAAGGGGGATGCCATAATCAACATGCTTGTGATCACAGTGGATGTCTTAAAAATATGCAAAAGGAAGCTGCTGCTGTTCCTTTGATGGGTTCCATTAATCAACTCTTACATCTTCCACAGGCTGAGATAAAGGAGTTATACATCAGGACCACCACACCAGTCAAATTTAATATAAATAAATTTCTAAAAGAGGCATTCATAGTAAGGTTAATTTTGTGATTTACATATCTGCAGAAAATTTTACGCTCAGAACAACAATTTGGGCTTTCAAATTCAAACCTTTTGTTATAGGTAGTCTCATACATTCTGAACATGTTTGACGTCATAATTCAACAGCTGTTCCAACACAAGACAATACAATAAAGATTAAATAGAATAGTGTACTAGTAAACCTATTTTAAACATTAAACAGTTTTGACTTGATTTTGGCATAAATGTAAAAAATACACTGTACTATTTATTTTATAGCCAAACACAAACAGTGCAGCATTATAACATTAAATTCCCTCTCAATAAGCATTGATGTATTCAGGTGTAGAAGGAACCTTGGAATTAATTTTTATAGTTTAGTGGTAAATTTACCACCAATTACCTACTTCCCTGTACTTACAAGATAAGGTAGTGTCCCAAAGATTTAAAGGAGATCTACACTGGAGTAGGACAGGACAATGTGTGCTGTATTATTGAGATCATAAACTTGTAGAGTCATTTTAAAGCAGGAACCAGGTATATTGGAGGTCACACGTAGATCGTAGTGACATTTTTCTTGTTTGTTGTAAGAGTGAAGGGGCGCAGTGACGCAAACCAAATGGCGAGTAGTTTTACAGAGAAGCCTCTAAGCAGTTCATATCTTTAGGGCAGTGTTTATTACCTGATAATACTTAATTAAGTACACGTCTTTTCTTGTGTTTTCCTTTTGTTAGCAGATGACATTCGATAACAAAACTCTGCGCATATTGTGCACAGAACTCACAATTTTGGTCTTCACAGTAAGTAAAATTAAAGCACACAACACTAACACAAGCTAAGCACAATTTCACTTTATTTACAATTGCTTTCTCGCAATCTGTTCGTTTCGCTTCATTCACAGACACATTTCGCTTCGTCGTCAATTCGCGATTTCTTTTGATTTTGTGACGAACGAAAAGAGAAACATCCGCGAAACATGAACAATGAATGAACATGGAACGAACAAACGAACGACGCCACAGATCAAAATATGACAAGATTTCTTCGTTCATTGTCTAGTAAAGTTCTACGACGCGACTATAGATGTAAAGCAGCGGGTAGATACCGGTGTCCACCAATATCCACCGGTATATGGTGGATCCATTTGGCTACCAGTTAAAAGCGGTAGTAAACCGACTGTGGAACGAAGAAAGGTGGGTTATTTATGATGGTGACAATCGTTCTGGAATGAATTTTTACGCATACTGGGTGACTTTTGTATACATTTTTGATAGTTTTATGTAATTCAACACGGTCAATAAAATAAAATTCAATATATTACCCGTTCCGGAATGGAATGGTTCTAGAATGCCGTAATGGTCGTTCTGGAATGGTACAAAATTATGTGGAAATCAATGCAACCGATAAAGGTAGGTAAAATCAAAAGGGTACTGATGTTGTACAATACAGAGCTTCCTAACCTATAAGTTACAAAATCTACTAATAATAATTACCTTTCACACATTGATCGAAGTAAAATCTTCCTTTTTTACTTAGATCTACGCTTTCACAATACATTATTTATTATTCCTAAGATTGTATTGATAACCAAGCAGAAGTACCGGGGTTTTATAGGTATCCAACAATAACAGCAAGTAAACACCAATTGGTGGAAACCATTGTAAGCCAGCTTCGAAACTATAGACGGGTCCACACTATCACCGATCATTCATCCACCGAAGGACAGCGAGCGAAGGCCCGCCTGCGACACAGGAAGGCAATTCTCGCAATAGATCACTCGATATTTAAGGTAAGAACTGTCAAATTTCAAAGTTCATTAAAATAAAAATAAATTTCTACAAAATAAAACTGTGTTCTCGCTAATTTATCACTCGTTATATAACAAAATAACAGTAAAATTTGACAGTTTTTATATGAAAGATCTGTCAAATTTGACAGTATATCGAGTGTTAAATTGACGAGGATTGGTTTCCTGGAAGCCAATTGCCGCCAATTTATCACTCTATAATTATCAAAAGAACTGTCAAATTTGTAATTTTTTTATGTGAATGATCTGTCAAATTTGACAGTTCTTTTGTCTCTCCACTATATCACTCGTTATATAACAAAAGAAATACCTTTTTTATATTTATCGAGTAATATATTGGCAAGAATTGCCTTCCAGGAGGTTGTGGGTTGGAGTCCCGCCTTGGGACAAATGTTTGTACGATCTGCAGTTAATTGTAGGGTTTATTATTAAAGTAATGGTAGCAGCAGCTATAAACTCCACGTCCATCTTGATGACTTGCTGGTTAATAAATGATCACGGACGATAGTGTGGGTGCCGTGGGTGGATACTTTCACGATGAACGTGACGATTAGATATAATTACGATTACGATTTATACCTTGCCGACTCGGACGAAGGAAATTACCCACTCTATATACAGAATAATCTATAAAAAACTTCGAAATAATCTATAAAAATCTTTGATATGCAAATTAAACCTACCCATGAAGAACTCTACAAGAAAAATAACACATTTTCTAATCAAGAAAAAATTATTTATTTACTTTACTGTGTCCAGTAACAACAAACTAGTCATGCAGAAGTTATAGGTAACATTATCAATTCATTTATTTAAGTCACAGACAGCTTAGACATCTATAAATGGATAAGAGTAGGTAAATTAATTATATAATTAGGTATAGTACACTAGTCGGTCTGCCTATTAAAGGACGTTATTCAACTGAAAGGTACTATATGACGAACTTAATTTTAGTTACTTATTTAAATATATGTAGGTACATATGTAAGATAACAATTATAGCTACAAACTTTACACTAGGATAATTCCTGTGTCGTAGTTTTCATTTAGTTTTATTTCGAACGACGAATTTACGAATTTTATAATTCTGAAAACTTAATAAATTAGGTTAGTCAAAATAGGTAAATCCTTATTCTAGATAAGGGCTAAGTAGGTTAATTTATTTATATATCCTTCCGTCTGCATTCGACGTAGGACGTAAATTTTTACTGTATTAATTTATTTAATTAGCATTTAATACAACGTGCCTACGTGTAGGTATTATAGATACCTACTTAATTTTTAAGTTGGTATAAGGTTAGTTCTACAAACTACACTAGTTTTATTCCTGTGTCGTAAAGTTTAATTTGTTTTAATTTGGCACATTAACGGGTTTAATATACCTCTAGGTATGTATATAGCTTTGAACATAGATGAATAAATGAGTGTACCTAGGTTGGTTAATTTGGTCATAATTAGAGGTGTTTCAGTTAGGTGGAGTTAGTAAGTGGTTTAGTGAAAGTTAAGCTATAGAATAATAGTAGTAGGTATGTAAGTATTTTTGTTGTATTCCGTGTATTTAAAATAAAATAGCATTAAAAAGGATAGGTTGGAGTCTGAAAATGAAGAAGAGAAAATAAATGTGTAGGTAACAAGTTATTTACTTTGTATTAGTGCATTTAGGTATTTGAGGTTCCATTATCAAAACATAGTTTTTAGGAGAGATTCGGTTTGTTCATAATCAAGTGTTTGAAGCCATAGGTACGTTTTCTTCTCGCAGGTGTTTTTAGTGCACTGAAACACTCAGTTTGTTATCTACCTTTTGATACAGATATGGCCCCAGAATACGAAAAGATTTATGGGCATATTTGGTTTTTACCTGAGGTACATATATCCTATCTTCTTGTTCTGGCTGACCTTTGGGGTTTCCGCAGTGTGCCGATTGCTGTACGGTGAAACCTAGTTACTGTTTTTTGATAGATAGATAGATAGAAGATAGAATATACTTTATTGCACACTTAAATCTAATGATACTGGTAATTCGTTCCATAGTTGAACAGCCCGGGCAGTAAAAGAACGGGCGAAAAAGGAAGTAGAGTGGGCAGGTACTTGAAGCATAAGGGTTTCAGAAGAGCGCAGAGCAAGAGCATGAGAAAGGTGTAGAAAGGTGAAACGTTCTTTGTGATAAGGGGGTGCAGAGGCGTGAAACAAGATATTATAGAGAAGAGATAGAATATGAGAATTCCGGCGAAGACGTATAGGTAGCGACTTGAGCTTCCTGCGAAATTCCGAGACATGGTCATATTTGCGCAAGCCAAATATAAACCTTATCCTGACATTCTGCAGGCACTCAAGTTTGTCTAACTGTTGCTCAGTCAGATCAAGGAATGAAGAATTGAGAACAGGCAGTTGGAAGGAGGAGAGATTGTGTAAGGTAAATTTTAGTAGCAATAAAATTTACGGCTCCTACGGCTGATTTCAGATATCTGTGGTCCCCATGACAGATTTCTATCAATGAGGACACCTTATGAATATTCTCCTTTGCATGAATATCTGTATAACTATAAGGAATTTAGTTTCGAGATAAAAAGAGTTCGTAGATAATTGGAGGGGTTTTCGATAAGCTATTTTTAATATAGCTCGCTGTGCCGTTTCTAGGCTAATAAGATGAGTTTTGCCTGCTGAACCCCATGATGAGCCACGACTCCATACGATAGTATGGACTGACATAGTGCTGTGTAAATAGTCCTTATCGTTTGTCAATTTATCTCAGCTTCTTGAGTATATGCATGAGTTAGCGAGTTCTGCCTGTTAGTGCCCCTATTTGTTGTGTCCATCCTAAATGGTTTGCCACAATAATGCCAAGGTATTAGGTATGCATTGCAATCTCGGTGCAGTCACAATCAGTCCTAAATGGGAATTCCTTACAGCTATGTATTTTTATGTTCAAGCTATTATTAGGAGCAGATCTCTCTGTAATCCTGAATGCTACAAATTTGGTTTTACTGGCATTTAGTGTAAGTAGGTTTGTTTGCAACCAGTGCGCCAATCGAGCCAAGCCCCTCTGAGTAACATCAACCACCCCCTCCCAGATGTCAGCATTGAAGACAAGAGCTGTGTCATCAGCAAACGTGATAACACGAGCACTGTCAATATTAGCGTTGCAGAGGTCGTTGATGTAAGCCAGAAATAGGGTTAGTCCAAGTACACTTCCCTGTGGTACTCCGAAATCTACTGACAACAGTTCACTCTGCACTTGACCATTGCTGAGAATTACGCGCTGTGAACGATTTCTAATGTAAGACTGGAACCAATCAAGAGCAACGTCGCGCACTCCTAGAGCTTCCAGCTTCCTGAGTAGCACGGGTCTCGAGACCGTATCTGAGAAGTATCTAATTATGTGCAGGTATATACATAGGAATAAGAGGCAACAGTTCCGTTACGTGAATTTATTCCGACTGTCGGCGCCTTCGCCCCGAACTACCCTCCACCATATTATTAATTATTATGTAGGTAGTTGAGAATACACTACAATCCTCCACACTAAATCTAGATTACTTATGTACATTATCAACTTAAACTACTTACAAAAGCCACTTAAAACTATATTCGTTATATAAACAATGGCAAGCTTATAACTTATAATTTGGTTTATTTAATTTACATTGTCTCATGGGGCGAGCCCTTGGCAAAATCTTCTCGGGTGACAGATCTGGTAAAGGTTCCCGGGGTTCAGGTTGCGCTACGGGCGGCGAGGCCTCCTTCGCCGGGTTCTCATGAGGGACAGGCCGCCTCGACTGGTCCACCACTAGCCCACCATCATCCGCATCATGGAAAACATCGTTTTCTGTTAAAACCTTAAATTCCAACTTGGGACTCTCAGTATCTGGGTGAATCAAAGAACTCCTAGTCCTACGTTTTAATTGATCGATATGACGATGAGCCCTAACACCTTCCTCACCAATAACCTTATAGTTGGACGGACCAACTCGAGATTCTACCTTTCCCGGCAACCATTTGTCTGTTTTAGAATATTGCCTGTACCAGACGTTTTCACCTGGACTAACCAATCTACTCGCCCCTCCCGCGTTATCTACTTGGCGCTGTTGTGATTTAACCATTTTTACTTCACGATCAGGTTTTAATGCATCTAAACGTGTTCTCAACCGCCTACCTTGCAATAACATAGCCGGACTTTCCCCCGTCGATGCATGTTCAGTATTTCTGTAATATAGTAAAAATGTATTTAATGCATCATTAACATTTTTCTTTTCAAAGACTGCCTTCTTGATTACCCGTTTTATGGTTTTTACCGCATTTTCAGCAGCTCCGTTTGAAGCTGGATGGTATGGTGCCGTGAGTATATGGTCAATAGCCCTAGTCTTAACAAAATTCTCAAATTCGCTACTTGTAAACGGTGGTCCATTGTCAGTAACAATTTGCTTTGGATAGCCCCATCTACTACACAACTCATTTAATCTATCTAATGTGGAAGTCGCCGCCGTACTAGGTACCATAAATACTTCCAACCACTTTGACGTTGCATCTACTACAACTAGGTACATTTTACCGTAAATCGGGCCTAGGAAATCTAAATGCAGTCTAGACCAAGGCCTAGACGGGTACGGCCACGGGCGTGGAGCCTGCCGCGGGGGCGCGTCGGCCTGCGCCCCGCATGTGGCGCAAGCTTTACACATGACTTCGATTGCCTCATCAATTCCGGGCCACCAAACGTAACTTCTAGCCAAAGCTTTAGACTTAACTATACCCATGTGAGGTTCGTGTAATACTTTTAACACCTTTTCCCTACAGGGTAATGGAATTACTACCCTATGACCCCACATTACGCACCCTAGTTCTTCATACAATTCATTTTTGCGGTTAAAATATGGTTGCAATCCAGTAATTTCACAATTAACAGGCCAACCATCTCTAATGAACAGTAACAACCTACATAAAATTGGATCCTTTAAGGTATTGCTTTTTATCTTGTTATAATCTAGGAGACAAGCTTCCTGAGCAAAATGCAAATACGTCTGTTCTGGTAGTACTCGCGAAACCGGTTTCTTATCGCGCATTGGCAGCCTTGATAGCCCATCCGCACTGTTCACGTCTGTTCTTACATATTCAATATCATAACTGTAAGCTGATAAAATTATAGCCCACCGTTGCATGCGGCTCGCAGTCATGGTAGGAATGCCTGTATTCGGTCCAAAAATTGAAACTAGCGGTTTGTGATCTGTACGAAGAGTAAATCGTCTCCCGTAAACGTATTGATGAAACTTTTTCATGCAGTAAATAATAGCTAAGGCTTCTCGGTGTATTTGTGAGTAATTTTTTTCTGCATTAGTAAGTGTGCGCGAGACAAAGGCGACCGGCCGCTCCGCCCCGCCCCGGTCCGGTTGAGACAGCACCCCCCCGACCCCCGCTGCGCTCGCGTCACACGTCACAATAAGTTCTTTGGACGGGTCATAATGTGATAAAACTTGCGATCCCGTTAAAGTTTTTTTTATTTTCGTAAATGCTAGCTCGCACTCTTTACTCCAATGCCATTTTACGCTTTTCCTAAGTAAATTATATAGCGGTATTAATTTTTGACTAAAATTCTTTACAAACTTTGCAAAGAAATTACATAACCCTAAGAACGATCGCAGTTCAGTGATATTCTGTGGTTTTTCCATTTCCAGTACCGCCGAAATTTTGTTAGGGTCCGCTTTCAATCCATCTTTTGACAAAACATATCCTAGGTAGGTAACCTCTTGAACGAGGAACACACATTTAGATTTTTTTAACCGTAACCCACTGCTTAACAGCCTCTGGAACACTGTTTCTAGCGCTTCTAAATGTTCCGTCTCGTTTCTACCTCCGATGATAACGTCATCTATAAACACTGCTACATTAGGTATTCCTTTCAATAAAGTTGTCATTATACGTTGGAATATACCCGGGCTTGACGAAAGTCCAAAAACTAGCCTATTATAGCAGAATAGCCCCCTGTGCGTATTGATAACCGTGTACTGTTTGGACTCATCCAGTTCAATTTGGTTGTATGACTGTGACAAGTCTATTTTGCTAAAAAACTGTGCTCCGTTTAACGCTACCAGAACCTCATCAATTTTAGGTAACGGATATCGATCAATCACTAAAACCGGATTTAGAGTTGCCTTGTAATCCACACAAATCCTAAGCGTACCGTCAGGTTTGTTGACTGGGACTAGTGGTGAGGCCCAGTCGGAGCAGTCGACGGGCTCGATGATGCCCGCGCGCAGCATGGCGTCCAGCTCCGCGTCAACACGCTCGCGCAGCGCGAAAGGCAGCGGCCGCGCGCGTTGAAACACCGGCGCAGCACCCTCTCGCACCCGCAGCGTTGCCTTGCCGTCCGTGAACCTTCCCAGACTGCCATCGAACAAATCTCTAAACCTGTTTAACAACATTTTTACATGAGAATTAATTTTCGAACTTCCTTTACTGCAAGTTACCTTGTTACACTGAAAACTGGGAATTGATATGCCTAATTCGGTGAGCCATTGCCGGCCTAGTAATGAAGTCGTTCCGTCTTGAATTATAAACAATTCTAGTTTTTTCTGCACCCCTTTATATTCTACCCTAGGCATAATCACACCTAATGGTCGAATGTTCGTACCATCAATAAATTTAAGGCGCAAATCATGAGTCAGTATTTTTGTGGAGCTAAAATACCTATCATAAAGTTGCTTGCTTATACAAGATATTGGTGTACCAGTATCTATTTCCATCGAAATAATTTGGCCATCGATTGACATGGGCAAACTCACCGCCTTATAGTCCTTTACACACAACTGATGTAAATCGAGGCAATCCACCTCCTCTTCCTGGTCCGAAGAGGAGTCCTTCTCGGTGTGGTCGCCGTCGCGCGTCGCCTCACCGTAGTGGAACCTCCGAGCTGCGCCGCCAGCACCCGGCCGCCCCGCCTTGCTGGTCCTTGCGCCGACGCCACCGACGGTGCACATGCGCCGCAGGTGCCCCGGTTGTCTGCACCGGCTGCATACGAAAACTCGGTATTTACAGTCACTATATTCATGATCTGCTCCGCAACCTTTGCAAGGATTTGCCGCGGCCCACCGCCGCTGTCCTTGTTGCGAGCCACGTGTCGCGGCGCCGCCGCCGCCGCCGCCGCCCGCGCCGCCACGCTGGCGCCGCGCCGCCGCGCGCGCGCCGACCGCGTGCACCTCCGCCTTGTCACCGGCCTCCGACACAGCCCGTGCCTCAACCGCCGCCGCATCCCGCTCTGCAGTCTCCAAGGAATGAGCTAATTTCATTGCATTGGCAAAAGTCATTGTGTCCGCGTTCTTTGCCGCAAATAACCGTTGACGCGTGACGTCACTCTTTATTCCACAGACAAACTGATCTCGCAAATTTTCATCCAATTTGTCGTTGAATTTGCAAAACCGCGCCATCCTCTTCAGTTCCGCCACGTATTCCCCTGTACTTTCATCCGCAGCCTGGCTCCTCTGCCGGAAACGAAACCTTTCCGCCAAAACCGACGGATTCGGTTGTAGATGATTTTGTAGAAGCTCCACCACCTCCTCATATTTGAGTTCCGAGGGCTTTTTAGGACTTGCCAAGTTCACTAGTAGTTCGTAGATATTGTCCCCCATGATAGATATCAAGGTGGGCAGCTTCAAATCGTCCTTTATGGCATTCACTTTGAAATACATTTCAAGTCTGTCTGTATACGATGACCACGTACCACTCTTCATATCAAATTCACCAATTTTCCCGATAGACATCGTAAATAGTCTCGCACGCTCAATTTTTATACTCGATCGCCACTGAGAAGTATCTAATTATGTGCAGGTATATACATAGGAATAAGAGGCAACAGTTCCGTTACGTGAATTTATTCCGACTGTCGGCGCCTTCGCCCCGAACTACCCTCCACCATATTATTAATTATTATGTAGGTAGTTGAGAATACACTACAGTATCAAAGGCTTTCGCCAGGTCTATAAATACTCCAATACAGTTTTGGTCCGCTTGCATACTGATTTGGTCTACCAGGGCAATGATAGCATCTTCAGTGGATTTACTCCACATTTATACATCGATGAAAATTTGGTTCAAACACTACTTATACACGGACAGCTGTCTGTTACGCAAAATAAGCTCATAAAACTTTTTCTTAAACTCCCTTACATAATTTAAACACCCTTACATGATATAAAATCACGTTAAAATACACAAAATAATGTTTTTGCCAATAAAATTTGTTTTATTATGGAGGTTGACTATTCAGAGGTTTGATATTCCATGAAGTTATAAACATAGAAAAAAAAATTTGACCAGGGAAGACTTGTGTTGCATAAACTTTTTTTAATGTGTGTCGCTTGATCAAAGCTTGCCGATTACAGACGATTAGAGGTAGTGAGTGGTTAAAAAAAAAAGTGGTACGGGTACGGCTATCTATACCCTTTATCCATAAATTTTGTTTTTGGTTAGACCAGATCACCAGAGACAATCAACAAAATAAAATGAAAAATGTCCGTCGTAATCGCTGATGAAAGATAAACCAACCCAATTTTTACAGTCACTGTTGTGTTCTAATCGTATTTTGCAATGTAAATTAGCTTTATTATTTATTTTATTCGTAGAAGTGTTTAAAATATAAAATCATGATCGTTCAAGAGCCAACACAGGTAATATTTGCAATGTCTCGCAAATCCTCAAGATATTCGTGAAGCAAGGGCCGTTTCAATAATTCATTTAAATTCCTACAGGTTATCGTTTGGGATTGTCTCAACAATTATGAGTACGACAACGCTATATTTCTGGCCGAAAGATTACATGCAGAAGGTAATTGTTTCAAGTTGTGCTCAAAGCAGCTACGAAAACATTAGGCTAGGCGTGATTGTTTCGTACCTGCATTCCTGCAAATATTGATTTTTACGCAACTATAAACTGCTTTGTTCGTACTTATCTTTGCTATTATCTATAGTTAATGTTCTTTACTGTAGATTTTCATTGTTGTAATGTTATTTCAGTGGCTTCAGAAGAGACTGCATTTCTTCTGGGAACTTCTTATTATAGAGCTGGACGTGTGAAAGAAGCTCATCATTTGCTACACAATATATCATTGTCATTACCACAAGCTAGATTTCTCTTAGCTAAATGTTCTACAGAATTAAAATCGTAAGTATTATGTTGATTGAAGCTAATGGATGTTCATTGGAAAGGATCTCAAACTCGAAATTTTGTTTATGCCCTTTTTTTACTTTTTAGGTACCAGGATGCAGAAGTAGCTCTTGGAACAAACCTAGATATTGTTGCAACTGAATTTGGTGAACAAGCACCATACGCATTACAGCTACTTGCCAAAATTTACAGTCTTACTGAACGCCGGGGTAAAGCAGCTGAAGCACATCGAAAAGCGCTGTCACTGAACCCATTCATGTGGAAATCATTCACACAACTGTGCAACATGGGGGAGAAAGTAGATCCTCGTCAAGTATTTCAAAACAAAACTGAATTTCCATTTGGTGTAACAACATTTGTGAATATAGTCAGCAATTCAGAAAATATATCCTATGTTCATAGCAACATTACAAATAATACAAGCAATATTTCCAACAACACAGGGGTAATTGCTAATGTGACCCCCACTAATGTTGCAATGAGAACACCAATGGCTATGTCTACAAGCATCACTCCTGAAACACAAGCTCCAAAAATTACAAGAATGCATAGTGTATTTAGTGGTATGGCACCTATTCCATTTTCACCGTCTTTTGGCATGTTACCAATGGAAGAATCTCCAGTGCTCTACACACCTACCCTAACCGACTCCAATGAACAGAAGGCCATACCTAAGATAGTGAATTCAATAAGAACTCAAATGGGTCAACTGAAAGATGCTGTGTTCAGTCCTGCACCGCGATGCACTCTTGGACCTGCTCCTAGAAGATCATCAAGACTTTTTAGCAATAATAATAGTAGTTACTCTGTGAAAGAAAACAACAAATCACCTAGCAGAAAATTTGTAGCCCCTAAGAGTCCATCAAGAAAAAACAAACAGAGAATTGCAAAAAACATAAAGTCAAACAGCACCGTTGAAGCAAATGAACGAAATAAAAGTATAGACACACTCACACCCACATTACCCCAAAAGTCATCAAATGGTGTGGCACTGCTAAACTTGATGCGTGATTTGGGAGAGGCATATAAAGCTCTGTCATTTTTAGATTGTAAAAATGCTATCAAATTATTCCAGGACATGCCGCCAAAACAGCTAAACTCACCTTGGGTTCAAACACTAATTGCCATAGCTCATTATGAATTAGCGCAGTATGAGGCTGCTGCAAGAATATTTGCTGAAATCAGAAAACAATACCCGAGCCGCACAGAATCAATGGATATTTACAGCACTTGTCTATGGCACCTTCAGCGAGAGGCACAGCTATCAGCCCTCTCTCAAGAGTTAGTGGAACTTGACAGAACCAATCCTATTGCTTGGCTAGCAGCTGGAAATTGCTTTTCTCTACATAAAGAACGGGAAACTGCGTTGAAATTTTTCAAACGCGCTGTACAACTTGATCCTGATGATTCTTACGCTCACTCACTCCTGGGACACGAGTATGCTGTTGCCGAGGAGACAGATAAAGCATTGACGGAGTTTAGAACTGCCGTAAGCATTGATCAACGTAACTATGTCGGTTGGTTTGGAATCGCGACCGTGTATGCGCGGCAAGAGCGGTGGAAAGCGTCAGAAGTGCATGTGCGTCGCGCGTTATCAATTCACCCAAACTCTGCTGTCTTGAGGTGCCAGTTGGGCCTGGCGCAAGCTGCTTTAGGCAAGATGGATAGAGCCCTTGCCACTTTAGAAAGAGCAGTTGCACTAGATTCAGAAAACCCCTTGTGTAGATTCCATCGTGCTTCAGTGCTTTTGAGGGCTGGAAGGGCGCAAGATGCTTTAACAGATCTGCACCATTTGAAAGACATAGCACCAAGAGAATCATTAGTTTACTATCTACTTGGTAAAGTTCATAATAAATTAGGTAATTCACACCTTGCTCTGATGCACTTCAGCTGGGCTACCGACTTAGACCCCAAGGGTACAGGAGGACAAATAAAGGAAGGTTTTGACCATTCAAAACAGGAAGACCCACCAGAAAGATCCACCTAATATTTGGTATTAGTGTGATGGAGCATTAGTGCACCTGTAATGCCTGCCAGTCTGTTGTTGGCAGTGCAGTCACTTGACTGATCTATGTAAATATCATCCCTCTTATCAAGCTCCAATTCACATCAAAATCTTCCAAATAATAGCTTTATGGAGTTTGATGGGTGTGTGGTGGCTTTTAGTCGCTCTAGTAATGTAATAGGGGCGTTTGTGGAAGTGTTTATATAGAGTAAGATGTGGATATTCCTAAATATGTATTATCCTTTTAGTTAAAATGTAATAAATATATCTCGTATAGATAGTCACTTTTAGAATTGAATGAGAGTAATTTAGAGTTACAACACTGGGCCTTGATCTCAATGGAAGGTATCAAATTGTAATCAGAAAAATTAAATTGAATTATGACATTTATATTGATGAAAAATTTTACAAATTCTTGATATTTAGTGGATGTTTAGCAAAAACCTAGTTTTCGTACAAACATATTCAGCAGGTATGCAATCTTGAGGAATTAGTTTGTATAATCGGGGCCGCTGGCGGTATGTTGACAAATCATATTTATTTTTCTTTCCTATTATCATTCTCATAGAAAGTGCATGTACATTTTTTATTATTGACAAAAGGCTTTGAATGTTAGAAAATATCACAATAGTAGTTAAACCAGCCAATTAACCCCATATTGTTTTAACCAATAGATGATTAGTTGTTTGTCTAAGCCTTCATTGTGTGGATGTACATAACTGTAATAAAGCAAGCACTATTGTCACTTCAAATCACCAAACTGCTAGTTATGTGGACTGTTAGCGAGACCACCTAATTATGTACGAATGTATTTAAATAAACTGATATAATGTTATCAAACTGTTTTATTCAGAGGAAAAGGATAAAGTTTTTTCTTATGCTAGATGTACTTTTAATGTGCTAGACAAACTTCTGTAGTATTGCATCTAGAGCTTTTTTGACGGTGGGGTCGTTCAAAAGCTGGTTCTTGCCTTGGGAAGCGGGCAACACTGGCGCTGGTACTGGAGAGGGTTCGGGTATGACGTTCTTGTCATTAAGAATGTTCAGTATTCGTTTTTGCAAGTCAGCTTGGGCCTTGTTTGGAGTCAGCGGCTCGCCTAATTCGAGTTTTACTTGCTGTTCTCTGCGTTCCTGTAAAATAATGTACTGGTTATATAAATTTACCTCTTGTTTTTTGTATACTGAAGGACCTACTTTCATTACAATATTTCGTTTTGTTTCGTTCGATCCGTACTGTTATCGAACGAAAACGGAAATTTCGTATGAAATTAAGCTGCTTTAAAATGATGATAGAATTTTTTTAATTCTACTTGACACAGTAATTGCTAGGGTTCCGTACCCGAAGGGTGAAAACATAACCCTATTACTAAGCCTCCGTAAGCGAGAGTAGCTACACGTTTAGTTTTGCAGCCGTATTTCGCAACTGCGGATGAAAATACTTGTATTAAAATAGTGTCGACAGATTTGTGACGTTGTTAGCTTAGTTAATTGTATGAAAAAACAAAAGTCAAGCTCGCCAGCTTTTAAAAAATTACCTATAAACTATCTCAGCCTCTACTTACAAATATTTTAATTATTTCTAAGGTCGTAAGCGCTTTGCTTTTAAAAAAAATACTTTTAGAGATTGACTATACTTTTTGTCTTCAACTAACGTGTGTTCAACTAACCTGCAGATACTCGATAACTTTATCATACTGCAGCACGGTCAACGTGCGTCCATCAGCGAGCTGGCCCAGCAACGCGCACAGAGCTTCTCTGCCGGAGGAGCCGCCGCGTTGCACCTCTTGGAAGTTACGGGAAAGCAGCTGTAAAGCGTCTTCTAGGGGCATGTTTCTGTGCTCTGCATAAGAAACAAGCTCATTTACAAAAACTATTTAAACTCAGTTACAATGATGAATAACTTTAGAACTAGCTTACATTGTTATCAACATAGCTAAGAGCATTTCCAGATAAAATAAGCTTTCTTTACAATAATATAATATTTACTTTTCTTTTTTTTAAGTTTTACGGGACAAATAATGACCCGGAAATAACTTTCATGGCACCACCTCGAAATCACTCTATAAAAAGGCGAAAGAATCATCAAAATCGGTCTACGATTAAAGGAGTAATCAGCGAATATACAAAATAAAACGAGATCCGCCGCCGAGAATAAAAATAAAATAAATATCCAGTGATTTTTTTGCTCCTTGTTTGTTAATGGTGTATCTCTTAAACCACAATAGGTAGACACATGAAACTTTCTATAATTAAGTAACACTTCAACTGTAATAACAAAAAATACTAAAAATATTATGAAGTTGAAAATTTAAAATGCTCTCTGAACAAGTAAAAATTTGATGTTCTTTGAAAAAGTTGCCTAACTTTTACGTTACGAAACCCTTCGTGTGAGAGTTGACTCGCACTTGGCGGTTTATTTAGATTTTATTTGGTTCCACCTACTTTACACTCTATGGCACACATTTGCTTACTAGACGTGCGAATTAGTAATAATAATAATGCTGGACAATCCACACAGCATCATCTAGCCCCAAGATAAGCAGAGCTTGTGTTATGGGTACTAGATAACTGATATACTTAATATAGTACATACATTGATAGATATTTTTTATTATACATTTAAAATAGTAATATTGGTAGGTAGTTGTTAAGCTTACCAACCATCGTAACATAACGATTCAAAACGTATATCACACGTAAAATATATAATTTTTAAGTACCTTGCGGCAATCCATGGAGTATTGTCAACGTCAGAGATCTATTCTCCTGATTCTGTGGCATAACCAGTATGGCGTAGAGGCAGCCCCGCGACGCAATGTTCCCGAGAACTTTGCCGATGGGCACGTCTTCCATCGGGAATAGTAGGTCCACCACGATTCCTAGACGTTTGAGGCGGCCTTCTATGTATTCTGCGTATTCTCTGGAAAATAATAATTTATTTTTCATTTTAGCCTGCATCTTAAACCGATGGAGGCATCCTTTTATGACACGATTTCTTAAGTTTTATTGGAAACATGAATGTGAAACCGGGCAAAGTTCGCATGTTGCTTCAGCAATAGAAATTGAGTCCTAAAAAAGTGCCAAGATCCATAGTAATTCCGTCACTTTTAATTTGTTAGGTAGTCAGTATAACATACTAGTTTTTGCCCGCGGCTACGCACGCGTTGTTTATATGAAAACGTTTAAATTATATATAAGTATTTATAAGCCAAGCTTAGCTAGCGCCTTCATAATATTAGAGTGATATGTATTTGGTACTAGAATCCAAGATATTTTATATAAAACATCACAAGAACTGATAATGATAACCGAAAAGAAGAAGTTAACTACTAAAAAAAAACTTCAAGAACGTATAATTGCACAAGCGCAGCGAAAAAGCTTTAAATTTGAGTTCGAAAACGGACGACAGACGAATAAAATAATGAATCAAAGCTTTCAAAACCAAAAATTGTTCTGCAACGTGCTCCGATAATCCCAGTGTTATAAAATATTGTCTACTAATATTTCTTAGATTGTCATCTAATCCTGATTACAAAAAATATGAAAGATTTATAATAATAATATTTATTTTCTCTTCACAAAATGTATTCTTACAGTTAATTGTTATAGCTAGGTGTAGTGTAGAAAATACAGATACCTGTCTGTGAGAGACTGGTGCCAGTGACAGGTTTTAGATTCTAGAACTAAGCTAATAATAATCAAATTAAATGGATATGACGTGTCTTGACGACTAAGCAAAAGGTCTAATAGTTTATCTAGAGGCCTCCTCAGTCCTCGCCTGCATATTGAAAAGAATATGTACATGCCTTCCCCAAGGGAGCGGGAGGTTTTATCTAGAGGTCTAATATGAGCTAATAAAGGGGTAGGGCATAGGAAGTATATAAGAAATAAGATGCACTTACGTAAGCCCCTTTGACACAACGATAATCTCGCAGTCGTTTCTCTCTGGCACGGGTAGCGCTCGCGGATACTCTGGCTGGGTGAAACGCTCGTATCTATCGCGCTCAGCTCGCTCTTGCCATTCGCCTGAAAAACAATAAAGTTGGAGCAATGTTTGTCTCTTTTCTTGGGAAAACTGTCTTCTTCGAAATTTTCGGAGAAAATACGCGCAATTACAGCTGCAACGCGGGCCAAGTACCAGCAAACCAAGAGCCCAATCATATTACCCAATCGCGTCGTGAAGGCTTGGGAACTGGTTGCCGGAATCAGTGATCAGCGGGGGGCACTGATCACTGAGTCCGGTCTAGAAACTCTTTCAAAAATAGACTGGAAAATATTTACACTGACAAGGATTCTAAAACACGCATCAGTTTAGAGATTCCTGCGTGTAGGTTCCATACTACTCATCCATACTACATAGTAGATTGTATCCTAAGGGAGCAAAATAATATTTTTACGGCGAAGGCGCTTTTTTCAATTCAGAGTGTAGTGAGGGATTCCAGAGTAGAATCCCGAGTATAGCGACGGATTCTTTAGTAGAATCCTGAACGTAGCGAGGGATTCACAGTACGTCGCCCGAGCCAAAAATATATTTTGCGTCCGAGTGATACACTCTACTTTTCATCACCCTCTATGAGAAAATACAAGGCGCCTCATATTTTATTGTAATATTATTATTTAATAAAACATAGAGTAACAACTAAATTGAAATTAAATAGTAGGTATCTATTAATAAAACAACCAAAAACTTATTATGTATTTACATTTGAGACATTTTCGGAATTATGAAAATTTATTGTTACAGTTTTATTAGGATTAGAGATTGTTGTAGATTTAATATTCTGCGTGTTTGAAACAATGTCCGAATCTGACTCATTTTGAGGCAAAAAATGTGACGATGAATCTCGTTGTTTGGCTGTAGTACCAGCCAGTCTTTATACAAAAAATATTTGCGTTCGATTTCTTTTGTTGCAAATTCAAAAAGTGCGCGGCAAAGATAATTGCGGCACACTTATAAAGAGGATTAAAAACTCATTACTGCCCGCTAAAAGTTTCTAATAGAAAACACCACCTTTAGGTGCACTTAAAGGCGAACCAAGTCGCCCTTTTCGAATAGATGGGATGAAAATATTATATACCTTTCCACGCCTAAACAACTGAACAATCTCAATGAAATTTGGCAGGGAGGTAAATGGTATGGTATCCCGGGGACTATATAATATATATATATAATAGATAAGCTTTTTAAAAGCGCGTGCGAAGCCGCGGGCAGCAGCTATACACTAGCCAAACTAGATGTGGAATGTTTGTAGACAAAAACCGCCCATACTTAACCTAAAATTCACTCAGTTGCCTAGTCTTTTTATACGCAATTTACATTGTCACTTCAATAAATATTGCTTACAATTATAACTGAAATTCGACGCCAAGCAAGTGAGGTTTCGTTTTTTGTGTCGACCTACCACAGAAATCTAAATAATTATTTAGTTTTCTGTGGTACCTACACATCGAGTTTGGCTAGAGTATAATTACATTTACATATATAAAGATATGCTATTTCGGATATGGATACGGGTATGGGAATAATATTATATCGGTTTCGGATACGGTTGCAGATTTTAAATTATTTCGGATTATCCGGTAGTTTCAGATAGTTTTGGTTACGAATATTGGATTTCTAAAACAATAATTATTAACAATGATTATTAATATTATTGTTTAAGTATTATTTCCAAGAATTGGTTATTGACACTTTAGTCCAGTTGACGATAGTACAGAGATGTAATTGTGACGTCTCCTTTTTCTATGGGGTTTGGTACAGCGTCTCTATGGTGCGGACAGGGAGCTACGCAAATCCTAAAAATGACACGTCACGATCACGTCTCGATACTATCGTTAACCGGACTCAGCTCAGTATTACTAGGGAAACCCATCCCGCATCAAAACTTGCGGGATCGAGATCCCGCAGGCTTGCAAGGTAGAATCCCGCAGGCTTGCAGAATCGAATCCCGCGAAAGCAAACGTATCAGAGTAAGGGCAGCTTCTTCTGTGTATTTTTGCCTGCCAAGCATGGTGGATGAAATAGTCAAAATCCTCCTCATCTAGGGGAGGCATATTTAGTGATAAAGTGCTGGACGCTTTTAAGAAAGATTAACCGGATCGAATAATATATAAAATCACACTTATAAGTTACTATAGAATTGGAGCTAACAGTACTTAACAGCAAAAGTTGAAAGACATACCTCTGCCTCCAACCGGAGATCTCTCTCGAAAACCGCCCCTGCCGCGTCCGCGGCCGCGCGCCCTTATCGGCCGCCCCCTAGGCCCTCCGCGGCCGCCCCTTCCGCCATTTTCCTCCTTCCAACCGTAGCTGTCATCTTGTTGTTCCTCTTCATATTCTGTTGACATTACAATGGTAATTAAGGGTTAAGTCAGGTTCTATTTTTCGTGATTGAACGCTGGGAAAGGCAGGCAATATTAAGCAATGAAATTTCCATTTTAGGTTACTTTTAATTGGCTTTGCCCTGTACAGGATTTATACAAATCATGATAAAAAAACATCAGATTAATTTTATTTAATACGGATTTATTAGATTTAAATCAGATTTTTTATTTCTATGATAATCACTTTGGTCTATCCATTTTTAAAGGTTTTTATGGGAAGGTATGAAAGGTTCAAAGGTGATGCAAAGTACTAGCAGAAAGAGAATACGCCAAGATTTTCATAAAAGAAGACTAACAATATTTTTAAAATTAGGATTTCTATGTCCTTTTATTCTTTATTTGAATTATATTAATAGCTATGACTTGCCGCAAACACATCGGTTTAGCATCTTTTTTTTTACATTTAACAGTATTTAAACTATGGGGAATGAACATATGAAAGAAAATGTGAAAATTTGCAAAAATTATTAATTTCAGAGGATTCCCTGAATCCTCAAACAGGAAAGCAGTTAGAGGTATATTGGGTGTGTACACCAAAGCTTAATTTGTGCACTCCCTGTACATTTGTACTGCTTTTGTTTTCATAGCAGTGAAAATATGTTTTTTTTTTGTTATCATTTGATTTATATCATCTCAACCCTGTCCCTGTCCTATTGTTTGTCATATCAATCAAGTATTCAACAAAAAAATTTGGAACACTACAGGCCACAAACACCAAAAAACTTATCTATTGTGAAGCTTAAGGATATTAAAGGTAAAGCATACTATGTTACGAATTGTTTCAAAATCTTACAAGTGCAAGCTAGATGAGAAAGCAGAAAGTCACTCTATCCTAAACATAATCCAACTCCTCCCAATCCAAAATAACACTACATGCTAGCATAGCACTATCAAGTGCACTACTCATTCAGCCTGTGATCAATGAGTAGTTCTTACTCTTATCACCGATATAGTTTCCAAAACTGTCATATTGATCATCACCATCATCATTGCGGGCAAGGTTGTCTGTGAGGGCCACGGCAGGGGGAACCTCAGATGAAATTGACACCACTTCGACTTCACGTCTGAAAAAATAATTATGAGACATTACCATAATCTTTGTGACCACTTATAAATACTTAAACACCTTTCTATCTATAGTTTGTGGGCACACTTTGTCTATGAACCATATCTATGCCGCTATACATTGGGGTGCAGAATTCCCTATTTGCTAGTAACTATAGGCAGACTGTGCCAACCCTTACTTTGGATTGTGCTGTGCAGTTTTCACTGAAATAGATTTTCCCAGGAAATTGCTTCCAGCAGCTTGGCTGATGGCAGCTAGGGCGCTAGATTCTTCTTCAAATTGCACAAATCCGAATTGTCTGTTTATTGAAATGCCCATTATCTTTCCGTAGGGTTTGAAATGTTCATACACATCATTCGGTGTTGTGGCCTCCGGTATACCTCCGACATAAATGCGGAGATATGATGTAGATGGATCTTTCATAGCATTTCTATCGAGGGGTAGATTGTCTGAAAACAGAACACAGCTGGGTGTGTAGGTATTCATAGAGAAAAGAAAGCATTGAGCAGAGTTAGCTCATCAGTAACAAGCCAGTTGAATGAAGCTTAGGCCAAAATAAATAAAGTTACCCAGCTACTGTAGGTACTTACCCGCCATAATGAAGATTACAGATATTAGTAAACAAAAGAGGTTTATAACTTGTACACGATCATGTGTGTTTATTTATAGTTAGAAAACATTAATTCTTCACCGAAATCATGGATGAGCAAAAATCGCCAGCCAAACCAATCAATCAAAACAAAATTTGATTGAGCGAGAAGCCTATACCTAATCTAGCAAGCGAAGCAAGCAGGCGAAGCAGCAGCAAGTGCTGCCAGATCGAAATTGATTTATTTGACAGAATCGTTAAATTTATGAAAGTATCAGTAGAATTTGAAATAAAACTGGCAAAGTGCGAGTTGCACACGCAGGGTTCCGTACCATTGTTTAAAACTATTTCGTAAAAGATCACGTAAAAAAAAGTTTTTTTTTTTAAAATCATATAGAGTTACAAGCCGACATGACGCGATCACCCATCCAAGCTCTGACCGTGCCCGACGTTGCGACTTTGGTGATCGGTAGGCACTCAATGTGGTATTGACGTTGCCCCTCTAATTCGTTGCTAGCTTAGAATATTTAGCAAATGGAAACTATTTACTAACTTGTTTCCTGAGCTCCTTAGTATGGTGTATAGTGCAGTACAATCGTATACCCGGAAGGCGAAAACATCAAATTTTAAGAGAGATGATGTTTCTTATTTTACGTAAGTACTTTTTAGTAATAACAACACAAGATTCACATAAAATTACAATTCCTCTTCCCAAGGTTACGACACATACGATACAAGATGTCGTACAGGCGGCATAGTGATGTGCCAAAATAATGGTTGGTGTGGCAATCAAATTCAAGACCGTGAAAATTTTCGTATAAAAACCTGATGCCATCAAGTTTTTTTTGCGAAAATTTTCCGAGCCCTAGGTTATTCTGCGAAGCTACTCATTTCTGATTCGATCTTGCAGAGAATCGCCAATATCTCTGAGGATAGCCCTTGCCATTGCTCTCTGTGTGACCTGCTTTTTTATGACACCTGTTAGCAAGGTACCTATCACTTTTCTATGCCATATGTCGACATCACTGCAACACAGTGGTCAAATAATTTCGCATTGAGACGAAAAGACGCCAAGGATCTTCTCGGTTGCAGGTCCATGACGCTGGAGCGGATCGATATCTTTATCAAAGTTTTCCTTAGTTGCACGATTTGGTACTAGACATCATTTCGGGGTATTACCGGCGATTGAGACGGGAGTTTGTATTAGATGAGCATTTGACATGATTCTCGTCTGGCCTATGGTAATTCGAAGATCAACTCACCTCTCTACCTAGGTCACCGGGCATTGCAATAAGGTCCTCCATGGTCGTAATCATAGCTGAGATATACCTAGGTACTAACTTCGCCTGCTGGCTACAACCAAAATGTTTTTTCAGCTACTAAGCGATTTAAATAAAAATATAAAGCAATAGTGACGTATTTAAAACAAAAATAAGATCCGTCTCTGTTCTACGACTGCGACGGTATGTATGTTGAACAGGCGCAGTTCTAGCCCAAGAATTTAGGGGGGTCACCCTTGGTCAGGGCCATAGCCAGGATCCACTTCAGGGGGAGTGGCTTGCATTCCCCACCACAAACCAATAAACGTTATCGGAAAGCGCGTCGAGGCGCGATAAAATTGGGTTTTTGTAAATTTCTCACAGTGATGGGCAAAGTGATCTTAAACGGGTGTCAAGCACTGGACCGATAAAAGCAAAATACTATCAGCGAGGGGAGCAAGCCGTGAAATTTTATGGTTCCGTTAAATTTTTTGCAGTGTTTTGCATATTGACCGCAAACACGACATCCCAACCCTCAACTCCTAATAATAGTAAGTATAAATAGTGCAAGCGAAGCGAGCAAGAGCTGCATCAAGCAAGAGTAAGAGTATGACAAAAAAAAATAACGAGCGAAGTGACCCCTGAAAATATTCCATTTATTAATATTAAATTTTTTAAAGTAACGTATTTTATTTGTGTTAAACCCTTTCAATGTTTTAATGTTTTATAATGCTCGCTGTTTCTGATATGTACAATGTTACAATGATAGATAGGTACTTGATATTAATATGCGCCTATTATTACAATTATCATAAATTTGGGAAAGAGGTAAATAACATTATTATGGTATCTTAATACTTTTTTGGTAAGACCTCAAGTCCACAAAATCTGACATCTGATAACTTTATTGCAACAGTGTGTGGATTCATAATATTCAGCTTTTAAAACAATGAAAAATACAGTTCAATTTATTCTAATACCATAACTACAACCATCTCAAAATTATAATCAAATTTTCACTCCGCGCATTTTTAGGTCTCCTGCATAAATTTAGAAAAGCTTCATAATGTTGTATACCTCTGGAGGTACAGATATTTATTTATAAGCTATAATCTTTTTGGGTGAAGGGGAGTGCAATTTTTGATCAGGACATTGGCCTCTAAGTTAAAGGAGCGCGGTGGTACAAATCAAAATGTGAACGAGACTGAATTTTGAAAGTTTTTTTTCTACTTTATCAACAAGTATTTTTATATCATTGCATCGGGAAGGCAGTGACTTGTTAGTGAGTGCAGTGTTTCTTCGGGATCTCTGAGTTTTATTTCCGCGCATATTAACACCGTATTTGTGCTGCAGAAGAGGGCTGTTCGTGCAATCTATAATATGGGTCCCAAAACTCTACGTGAAACATTCAAAGAAATAAACATAATGACAGGACCATGTCAATATACTTATGAAAACTGGTTGTACTCTCAAAGGAATATCAATCGGTTCGCTAAAAATAGCGACATACATAATTTAAATACTAGCATAGAAAATAGTTACCAATGTGTGTGTTTATTATGTCTGTTATCTTTGATTATTTTCTTTAAGATTTAGGATTTTTTTTATTTATGCGACGCGTTAAACCACTGTAGGTAATAATAAATTCTAAAAATAAAGAGAACCCGGTGTTTAGACAGACCTAACATAGGCTTTAAGGCATTGCTAACCAATTTTTGTAACGAATTTTTATTTAATAAATGATCTATTCTATCTATCTATTATTTACATTGTAGTTTATTATGAATCACAAACTTTAATAACCCGATTTAAACCATTTTCAGGAAAAATGTTTAATACGTGTCCAATAGTTTTGTATTTTTAGTATTCTCTGTACAAGCTACTCAAACTGCTGCTCAAAGCTGTCAAGCTAATTGTCCCCCTGGTTAATGAGTTACAAAAAAAACTTAAATAACTTCTACCCTCATTTTACCCTTTATAAAGGGTTTTTTAATATTTCTGCAACACTTGTTTTAATATATCATAATATTTATTTTATTTTTATTTACAAAAATGTCCAAATCACTAATTTATTTTTACTATTTGTTGTTAACGACCAGTGAAATATACACACTGAAAATTTCAACTGTCCACCTTTTACTGTTCATGAGATAAAGCCGACGACGCTGACAGATGGACAGAGAGACAGCGGAGGCTTAGTAATAGTGTCCCGTTTTCAACATTCGGATACGGAACCTTATAAACAGGTTAGTAAACGCTTCCGATGACGCAAAAAATGCGTGTTTAAATTGTTCAAACATTAGGTAGATCTACTGCTACAGCAATACATAAGGCAAGACTGAAAGCAGCTCAAGCAGCGCCCCGCCCCGCCGCGCCGCCGCGCCGCCATAAACTAGCCAGCGAAATGTTGAAAAATCTGATGAACTACATTAAGGCGCTGTGTGTTCCTAAAATCGCGGCAGAAACGACTTAAGAGAAGAGAGTTGCCCACGGCGCGCGGCAAGCTGATGGTGGCGCACGCATATCGTAAATATTATTGACAGTTTTTATGAGATCGTGTTGCTGGTACATACGTAGGCAGGTAATAAGGCTTTACTATAGGTAAATAAATTGATAATAATAAAACAATCCACACAGCATCATCTAGCCCCAAAGTAAGCAGAGCTTGTGTTATGGGTACTAGATGACTGATAAACTTAATAATTAATGCTTAAGTAACTTTACACTCCTCATATCCTGGCAAACAGCTGCACCTGATGTTACTACCTGCCTAAGTACCTAGTACGTATTTATATTAAATCTCATCATCATTATAAAATATCTAAGGGCATAAGGCCTACCTACTCTACAGGTTCGTGAGCCGCCTCTATCCACTGACTCACCACGATCACTATTGAATGATCAATCTAATTTTTTATAAACATTTACAAGATTTTACTTTGTATTTTCATAGTAGCCCAAGAAACCGGGATTCTGCACATACCAACTTTAAAAAAATATGTATTGATACAATTATAATCCTAGATATAAAATCCCGGTATCCCGGGATTCTGCACTTACGTACTTTAAAAAGATATTGGTAAAATTAGAATCTTATACCTATATAAAATCCCGGGGTCTTGGAATTCTGCACAAAAAATTGGTGGAATAAACATATGGGGTATACAATCCCGGGATCCCGGGAAATGCCAAAATAATGCCAAATACAAAGAAGTCAAGTCAAGTCTCCAGTGATCAGAAAGCTTGTAAGAAAACATCTCAGAGGAAAACATTTTGCTGTGTGTCAATCAAAATGGCTCTTCTTGTCAATGCCAAAATAAATAGAAGCATGGTAAGGTACCTATTGTCTATTGTATAAGGGTCAGAGCCAGCAATCATCGAAGGAAAAGCCTGAACAGATTTTACGCCTGTAGTGCCAAAAGACGTAACAGAGAGTGCTGACTGATGTAGGTACTTAATCGAAGATTTCTTCCGTCCACGATTAATTGCTATGACAACCATGACATTTAAATTTTGCAGAAAAATAACCGTCATATTTCTATCTGGTATTTTTCTGTTTTGTTTTCGCCGTTTTCAGTACCTATATTTTTTGTGCTATTGCAGTGTTTTCCACGGCTGCGTTTGTGTATTGACTACTGTCCTCCAACCCAGTGTCGATCCTTTTATCAATACTTAGTGCTAATATTGAGATAGGACTCTAAAAATATTTAGTGAGACAGAGACTTGTGTATGTGACCGGCTATTTCGCTAGAAATGCCAAAAAAAAGTATTTAAAAACTGCAAACAATGCGTCCATGATTGTACCTACTTACATAATTGCAACCGTAGCCTTGGAGTACATCCAATACAGAGAGTTTGCAGGTCGCCAATGGCTTTGCAGTCCCACCGAAAAGTTTATTGAACGCATGTCTAAGATATTTCGTAGGTATAAATTAATAGAAGAATGTATAGGTACATAAGAACTATATTTTAATTTTTTAAACTGTTCAAAACAAAAAGAAAAAAATACAGGATATTTAGGTATTAAATGTGCCATGTAGATGTTTTATACATAATTATTGTAGAGAAATAAACAAAATACTAAATAGAAAATTGGACTACAGCAACGACGATGTAGGCATTTTAAAAACAAAAGCCCGAAAATATTATACAAAATGCAGCAAAAGACCGCGAAATATACTAATATATATTTACATAGTAAACATTTGAGTTTTATTTCTCACAGGAATTAGGTATTGTTAACGGTAGCTTGTTTCCTAGTTCTACCAAATAATTTTAGTGTATGTGCGAAGACCACAACTATTTCGAACAATAATTTTTCTACTGAATTCATTGGCTACTAAACCCCTAGGTTAGCTAGGTAGGTACTAGGTATTATAATACATACTTACCTATAGGTGCCAATATAGTAGGTACCTACCTAGTATATTTTTTTTTAGCATCCTCTGTTATCGCCCTTTGGAACTACAGGCGTAAAATGTATCTAATTTGGCTATGTCTTTATTTCCCGCTCGCTATACAAAAGATGGTAGGTACCAGTGTGGTCAACGTAGGCGATTTATCGCCATTTAGGCTACTCAGGACTAGAATCGGCAATGAAAAAATCAGAAAGGCGACTGGTCGCCTATTAGGCTACTTCAGGGACAAGCCATTTAAATAAGCCGAATCGCAAATGAACTGCTTTTAATAAAAATCATAGTTACCCTACGGTCTGTATGTCAATTATTAAAGAATAATAAAGAAATGATATTAAAGAATAATGGCCGCACTATTCGTGTACGTTTCGTTGGTTGGTAAGTTTCAGGGTGGGGAATACCTACCCCGAATTTGTCCTAGCAATTATGATAACAAATTATGGAGGCAATTAAGTGAAAGGTACATGTATTGCTGCTCATGAATACCGGAATTATCTACATACTGACTAAATAGTTCGGGAAAATGTTTAGTCACTTTCGTTTCGTTCGCTTTGTATCTTCTTCAAATTAACCACCATAAATTAGCCGTTTGTATTGTTCGGTTCGTGTACAAAGTAATTTCAAAGACATTATTTCTGTGATAAAACATGGGAAAACACGGAAAATATGTAAAGCTTTAAACGCGATGAATGGGTCAAAATACCAGCATTCAAAAGTAAGTGAAATAAATGTTTTTTTACTTTACGTTTATATTAAATTTAAACTACAAATTCATTTATTTCATATTTCGGCTCCTTTTTAGGCTACAGAACCCGAAATTCGGCTACATTAGGCTACCTAAGCTGTGAAAAATGGCGATATCAGTCCCGGCGTCGTTGGCAACACTGGTAGGTACTTTGTGTTCTAGTGTAATAGTTATTTTACATTAGAGGTGTGTCATTGAAGGTTTTTATATTAATTTAACGTAACAGTTTTTCGTCAATGGCGAACAGGTTAAAAAAGCTGTTAATTCGTCAACAGGTTCTAACAACCTGTTAATGCATTGAAAGTTATGCTAACACTTGAATATTAATGTCAACGTTTTCGTAATTTCTTAGCTAAGCATGAAAAAAGTATAATGTTAACGATTTTTTGAAGTAAAATGAGCTTCCCTTCGTACTTTTTCCAGGCTTAGCATTTACATTAACTATACATTAACTATAGTCTCGATTAATAAATATTTATACACTTTTATATACACTATTAAACACTAGGTACTAAACAAATAACAACAGTTAATTTACATAATCGAATCTCATCACAGTCATCACTCAATGCTTCTCCTGAAATCAAAACTTTTGTTTGGTCGGACGCGCGCGATGCAGTTCATCCGCAGTGAACTTTGGCCTTGAACGCACTGATTTTGTTTGTGACGAATTTTAAAATAACTAGGTCAATTGAAACGAACTACATACAAAAACATGCACCACACCTGTAATCATTTAAATTAGATTCTAAAACACGAACAATAAGAACTGTTTTCGCGTATTTTCATTCAGGTGTATTAGTGGGAGTGCGAGTGAGAAGGTATGATTAGGCGCGAAAGGATTGGAACTATGGGAATATAACATGTCGCTAATGAGATTTCGTTGCGAATACGTTGACGTAATTTATTAGTATAACATTCAACTGCTTTTTTCAAAGACGAAAAACAGTTAATTCGTTGACGAACAGAAAGCTGTTAATAAAAGTAGTTAATTGATTTAACGCCCACCTCTATTTTACATGTATCTTGGTTTGAGGTTATAAAATTACGACGTCTCAAGAGGATATGGCCAACAGTTTATTTACGTTACGTACACCTTCGAGAATTAGCTAATTAACTTCTCGAAGGTGTAAATAAAGATTTCACTTCAATCCCATTAGGCCGCTACAATCCACAACGAAAATAAGTACTACGAGTGAAATACCATAAAGTAGTTGGGTTGTTTGTGGATGAAGGAATTAGAAAGGCCTCCCAAAATTATCTTTGTAAGTAAATTCAAAGATTTACTTTGATTTATGAGATAATACTAGCACGATAAGTAGGTACTCAAAACCTCAGTCAAATCCTTGAGGTTGGTTGGCGGAAAGTAAAGTAGAAAAATAACCTTAAAATTTATCACCAAGACAAAACAATTTACCAGGCTGCAAGAAATGAAAAAACATCTTAAGGAGCGCGGTCATATAGATCGCTAAAGTTGATAAATCTAGTCAAACCATTCTCACTCTAATAAATTATATAATTTTGTTCTAGATAATTGATTATGAAAATGATATGCCTGTAAGAAGGTTCTTTTCAAAAGCGTATGGAAGTTACAAGCAAGCCGTGGATGATGCATTCAGTCGCAAGAATCTATTTTACACCAATGTATTACTGTCTATAGGGATTTCAATCTGTGGTGATCTAATTGAACAAACTTATGAAAAATCTCAAGGAGAAATAGATAAATTCGATTATCCTCGCACTGCTCATATGGGCTTGTCAGGATGTACTGCTGGTATCATATGCCACAACTGGTACAAAATTCTGGACCAAGTTATCATTGGTCGCACCATCAACATGGTTTTAAAAAAGCTGTTTTTGGATCAGTGCATTTGTTCACCAGTGATCATCTTATCCTTCTTTGGAACTGTAGCTATATTTGAAGAGAATCCCATACAATGTTTCACAGATGATGTTAGAGACAAGTTTTGGACGCTATATAAAGCAGAATGGGTGGTATGGCCACCAGCTCAAATAATAAATTTCTACTTTCTGCCAACAAAGTATAGGGTGTTTTATGATAATACCATATCATTGGGCTATGATATTTACACTTCTCAAGTTAAACATCAAAAGACACCAAAAGAAACTTTAAAATAAATATTGTATTTTTAATAAATGATCTATTCTTTATATGCCAAGTTAACCTAAATTTTACTGAATAAAATGTTTATAAATTCTGAATTGTTTTTGTTTAATGCCAAAAAAATTTTTTTGCAGATCAACCAGATGTAAAATGTTTTCACGTTCACTGGGACTCACATGGCGGAAGATAGCAACACACATCCAAGTATCAGGGCCAGTCATTGGCTTCAAAAAGTCTGTGAAAGTAGCATTCAGTGACAAATACTTACTACTTACAAACATCACTATATCTGTCAGCTTATCATCATTGGGTGACTGTATTGAACAGAAATATGAGCTGTACTTTGAGGACCAGGAAAAGTATGATTGTTCTAGGACCAAACATATGGCATTCACTGGTGGTACTATCGGGATACTCTGCCACTTCTGGTACAAAATATTAGATAAATTTATTATTGGAAAATCACTGAAAATGGTTACAAAAAAGCTGATACTGGACCAATTTATATTCTCACCAATAGCGATTACGACATTTTTTGCAAGTGCTTCATTGTTCGAAGATAATCCTTATGAAAACTTCATAAAAGAGGTTAGGAGTAAATTTACTACTCTTTACAAAGCAGAATGGTTGGTTTGGCCTCCTGCTCAACTTATAAACTTCATTTTCTTACCAACTAAATATAGGGTGCTATATGACAATACCATATCATTAGGATATGATATTTACACATCCAGAGTCAAGCATAAATCCATACCAGAAAATTATATTAGTTAACATTGACATATTTACCAAAATAATTTTGGTAACTGGTACTGATAGTGGAACAATTATTGTTCGACTATCAGTACCAGTGTCCAATCACATTGCACTAATATCATAAATGCGAAAGTTTGGATGTAAGGATGTTTGTTACCTCTTCACGCTAAAACTACTGAACGGATCGGGATGAAAATTTGTATACAGATAATTCTAGGCCTGGAATCAAACAGGCCACTTTTTATACGATAAATCAGTTCCCATGGGGCGCGTTTAGAAACGAATGCGAAGCCGCGGGCAGAAACTAGTGCGTAATAATTCCTTCCTTTTTGAAGGTCTTAAAGTAAAATGTCAATTAGCCATTAAACTATAGGTGCTCCTAGATGAAGCCCTTCAGTGCTTTTAGATGATTTAAGGTACAAGTCTAATATAACGCTTAGGTACCTCAGAAGCCATGCTGTGATAAAATTAAATAGGTAGTCTGTAAATCATGTCATCTGTTGTATCTTTTGTTGACTTTGTACATAGTAATAAAAGAGTAATTTATTTACAACATATTTATATTTATTTATGTACTTACCTACACATAACACTACAGGTAGGTAACTACTCATTTTAAGTTAGGTTAATGCATTCAAATCTAACTTAGAAAGCTGGAGAAGCCCTAAATGACTGCAATAATACCTTTATACTGAATTTAATTACGACGAATATAGTTTTAACTCAATTCAACATACAGGCATATTTTTTATCAAACAAATCTATTTAGGTGTCAAGAACGGGTCTTCAAGCTGTGAATTCCGTCCGCTACCTCTCAGGTTATTAATGACGCCTCGTACAACAGAATCTTCGTAAATTCTATCGGGCCATGACTCTGATCTTCTTCCCGCTCTTAGTTCTGTGATGACAGGCAGGTTACTGGATCTAGGCGTCCCCCTGTGCGACGTGAAAGATCTTCTTTTGTCTTTGATGCCGAGGAGCGAAGTTAGGAGCCGGTCTAGTATGGCGATGTCGTCGGCACTTGGTTTGGCAGGGGTAGGGGAAGATGCGCCTGATTCATTCAAGCTAGATCGTTTTGATGATGCCGATTTTGGCTGGAATCCAATCGTTCTGATCACCTGTAATTGTTTGTCATTATTGGTGCTTCATATGTTTAGTTACCTACGTTATTTGTGGTATTCATTTCATCCTTACCTACCTAAAGCAAGTTATTGCTGGAACACTTCGAAAAAGACTCAATAGTTACAATTGTTTGCTGGCAGGCAGCCATTCGGTAATTTTGCACGTAGAATGGCTAGAATTATTTCTGGTTCTCACTAGGTAGGTATTTCTATAGTGTCACAGGTATTTACTGTTTGTTATGTTATGAATTAAGTAAATACTTACGGTAATCTAGGTAAGGCTCACGGGAAAACCCGAAACCTTAGGTACGCACCTACCTACCTACTCTATTGTACGTACCTAGTAGGAACTAGCATATCTCGTAGGTATCAATCATCTACTATCGAGCACGGGGTAAGGTAAGGTCGGGTCGGCCTCCAATCGACTCTGCACGTTACATAATCACATCACTAGGCGATTGGAAACTGGGGCGCTGATCGAATTTTATCGTAGGTGAATTTGAAACCCAAATTGATGTTTATTCAATTTGTAAGTGATGTGGCGTGGGTTTTATTGGTTAGCCGTGGGGGTGTGGGGTGCCGATCCATGATAAAAAATATCTTGTCATGAATTTTGTATGCAGTTGCTAAGATTATAAAATTATCGAGATAAAGAGTAAACTGTAGGTATCTAATCCTTTGGTGTGCAGATTATTTTAATATTCTCCTTTTCTAGATGATTAAAAAGCTTCGCTACAAAATTAAAGATTTCTTGTAGTGTCTCGTAGTCGAAGCTATTTTCCACATTTTTTATGAGAAACCTTGAACAGGGTCGTTTTAAACCCTCGATACCTAAGTTCGTTTATTCAACTAGACCACAGAGATATACCTACTTAGTTTAAGATATTTGTGAACTAGAAATACATGAATATTAAGGCCTATTCTGACCTACGCGGTAATCGCTGCCCAGACCTGCAGCGGAAAATTTCGCTCGGTTTCGCAATCGTCATCCTATCATTTTGTATGTACTTAGGTAGGTAGATACCCAGGCTCGGTTTTCGCTGCCGCTCTGTCTGGGTAGGTAGTCCGCGTAAGTCTGAACATGCCTTTTATGGGTTTTTGTGTTGGCCTACTTGGCATTCTACCATGGAGGAAGAATCAAAGAGAATAAAACCACTCCGTTGGAAGAATAAGAGCGCTTGTCCGTTTTTTTCACCGGATAACGGACCGTCAATAAACGGATATCCTTGTATACATAGAATTTTTTTACCGGATTGATGTTCGTGAGTCAGTTTCTTCGTTGTGAGATTGTGCGATGTTTTTTTCTTGAATCTACTATTTATGATCCTCGACATACTTAATTGGGTTGCTATACCTCATCAGCATTATGGCTTTGGTAGCTCATTCTCTTGACTTTTCTGTATGTTTCATCATCCAATGCCTCTTGGATTGCAGACTCCAGTTTATCCTTCAATTCCTTGTCATTCTCCTGATTAAGGTCATCCATGACTAACCTGTTAATACGACTTGCGTAAGTTGGTTTAACTAGGCTATTCTATTAGGTACCTACCTACCTCATAGAATAACCTATAAGTCCTATAAGTAAGTAGGCCTACAAGTAGGTACTCGATATCCTAGTTCGTTATTGGGGCATCCATGAGCCGCTAACGAACCGATATTTGTGACGAGACAAAGATCCTACACGTAGCATACCTAATAGATAGATAACAAACTAACAATGTCTCCTTGCACTTAAAGTTTTGGACTTGATGCTCCGGAATCTCGTGCGCAAGGAGAGAAGACAAGATAATTCTTGTTAAGTTACCTAGACTTATCATATTCACTACTTGACTCTATCGAAGATTGACCACAAAAATTCGCCTTAGTCAAAATTAAGGTCTTCTTCAATCCTGATTTAATCTCCCTCATTCTTTGTTGATTGCTCTAATCTCGATAACTTACTCATGCCTCTCATCTTCTTCAGCTTTCTGCAAGTTAGCTCTGTTACTCTCCCGTGCCACCCTGATGTCCTGTTCCCAGAACCGCCTCAGGTCAGGGCTGGACGTGTACGGAGCAGCTACTTCCTTGATCTTGAGGAATATTATGGCTGTGATGAATATGCAGATCACGTTTACTATTGTCAGGCAGCAGCTTACAATGCCTGGAATAACATTGTTCATGTTTACTTGGTTATGCGCATTTACATGATTTTCATTACTAGCCTTACGCAGATTAAGCAGTCCTACCCCCTAACCTAGGTAACTTTGTTTCTTACTATCGAGTCCTAGACTCCTATAAATATTTTATCTTATTTTGTTTGCCTTATCGTCCGACTGCTGCTGGGCAAATGCCTTCCCTGGAGAATTTTATTCGCCACAATGACGATCTTTTCTGTCATTGATTTGATATAGGTATTCGATTTGTTTCTTTTGCATTTTATCTTTCACTGACCGGTTTTCTTACGAAATATGTAGATCAGCGTGCTATTTATGAATAGGTAAAGTCCCTACTTACCATTTATTGCAAACTCAATGGGCAAGTAGTCGTGGTAAATCGGCTCGTATGATGAATTGCCAATGTACGACTCGCCCTTGATGTGTGGTATTTTTACTCCCGGATACAATAGCCATATGCACGCCAACGCCCAGAATAAACCCTGAATGAAAACATTATGCGCTATTTCTTCAACTCATATCTAGGTGCCTACCAACCTTGGTAGAAGCATTCAACTACCTACGCATTTCGGAACCTACTTGCTAGAGTCACGATTTATTCACTCATAAATCCAATTATATTTTAAAGCGTAAACTGCAGAAATACTCACACAGTTGACAACAGGAGGCAGCAAGGAAGCAGAAATTGCAATACCGATCAAAGGACCAGCACTGCCTGAAAGCAACGCTAATGCAACGCCAGGCCCAGAAGTAAGTGCCCAAAGCACGCCCATCCAGAGAGATCTTACATTTCCACTGCAAAAAGAAGAAATCAGAACGGTTCTTGAGTCGTAAAATGAAATGGAGAGTCGATTTTACCGTGATTTCATCTCTTCTGTCGGCCAGTCGCCGAAACCCCAAGGCATCTCGGTGGTTCCCAAAATAAGGCCAAAAATGAATCCGAAGACAAGAGAAAAGAACATTCCAGCGACGAGACTCTCGAACCCACTTCTGACGAGGGATCTGTCCGATATTATAGTTCCGAATGTGATTGACATTACTGGTCCCATCAGTGGCGATACCAACATGGCTGCTACTATGTTCGACGCGTTGTTTTCTACCAGACCTAGAGCAGCAAGGGAACTGAAAAACAACAGATCAGGAATATTATACATCGTTTAATGTCGTTACGGGAACGATTCTACTTACTCAGCAGTAATTATGAGTGTAAGGTAGTCAAATGACAGCTGTCCGCCACCTCTTACACCATCCACGACTTGTTTCACTGTAAGTTTTGACCTGATGGATTCCACAAAGTTACGCCATTTCCTCTCGTCTTCGGTCTTATGTCTAATTCAACGAAAAATTTGTTGGTTTTGAAGTCATTAGGTAAAGTTAATCATTTAAATATACCTTACAACAATGGAATCAAAAACTGACACTCACAGTAAATTCTCATCATCTGAGCCGTCATTATCAACCGCAGAATGCACCACGTTGCAAGGAAGAACACTGAAAGCACCGATAAAAGAAAATGCTTTGTAAAGGAAAGAAAATAATCCAAACAATCCACTTCCAAGAAGCAGAACTAATTCACGAGCCTCCTATCCTACAGTTCCTACCTTACTATAGACTTGCATCTGACGCCAATCCCGAGTTGTGTGAGGCAATGCAGCATAGTTTCGCATTGATCCCCCGTCGGCAGAGGGAACATGACTTCAAAGTAGCTCCCTGCCTTGTCTGGCACCCATACAACATGCTCCACGTTAAGTTTGTTTAGCAGTTCCTGCAGAATCTACAAATAGGTAGGCATAATTAGTACAGCGCTCTGTTTGAATTGGACAGGATCCAAAGATTAGTTCAGTTTATCTCAGTGCCTTTCGCTCAACGAAGACAAACTAGGATCTACCTACTCGCAGACTTAAAACAAACTGTAAAATGGAAGATGCAACGTTGCAATGCACAATGGACATCAACGTTTAATAGCTTATTCTTACTTACACTTTCCATGGTGAAGAATTCACTGTCCTCAGAAATCTCCATCATTGGGTTGAACGCTGCATTGTAATAATTCTGCGTGAAATGAATCGGAATACTCCTTGACTTCTTATTCCTCAGCTCCACCGCTAAACGAATGGGCTTGTAGTCTTCATCGTCAACTAGAACAAGCTCTTTGGGTTTCCCGAACTTCAAGATATGTTCATAATTGCTGGACGGGATGCAAACGATGAAAATCACCCCGGAAGGCATTGTTGTCAACGCACGGTGAAAATGCGAATGGCTTTGAAACTATGAATGTCATACGTTGATTAGCATGCAGACTCGACCTGATTATAACTGAACTAATGATGTTGCGGGAATTGCTTAGGACAGGCATGATGGTTAGGTTTTACTGAATGTCTACGAGGCGTCAAATACATATTTTGCTGCACACTCTTAAATACCAGAGGTCAAACGTGTAAGTATAATTACCCGATTACATCGTGTTTGAAACCGAGATTATACCTCGAAGTTGTTAATTAGAAATGTTCTGAACTTAAACTCTGTAGAACAAGACTCAAGGCAAGTCGAGAAGATCATTCGGATGTTACCGAAAAGTTTCACTTGTCTGAATCCGTAATCCTACTTAGTGATACTGGGTTGGCTGATTTACCTGATACTTGAAAAAAACACGCGTAACTTTGTATAGGAGGTATAAGTAGGTACGTTGGTTTGGCAGGTCCTTCTAAAAATAGGATTGTATAAAAAAAAACATCAGTAGTATATTTAGGTAGGTAGGTACTACCCACGTACTGCCTACTTTTAACATTTTTAACAGACTTCGAGAAAAGGAAGAGGTTATAATGTTCGGCTGTATGCTTAAACCCTCTAACTCATTTTTTTAATGTATGTTTATACAGAAGTATAGATAATTATATATATAATTATGTAATTAATAGATAATTTAAGAAGATAAGTTTGTTGTTGTAAGTTAAGTTGCCTATTTGATTTACACCTTGCGTGTATGTACACTGCCGGCCAAAAGTTTGAGACCACCTACATCAAAGTAGGAAAATGAAATAAAACTCAAAATACAAAGCAAGAGGTTTAATTATGAATTAAAATACTTATTTCCTAATACACATACATTATGAAGAAAACAAAAAAATCAAGAAAAATCAACCATTTACTTTAAAAATGTCGCTCATATTTTATACAGATTTTTCGTCGAAAAACCCTCCCTTGCATTTTATTACTACTTTCACTATTCTTGGCATACGAGCAATCAATTTGTCGATTGTATCTTGTGATATATTGTTCCAGCTTTCTTGTAAAGCCTTCCACATGTCTTCTTGCGAAGTGGGACAACAACTGCGCACATTTCTATCAAGCTCTTCCCACAAAAGCTCAATCGGGTTGAGATCCGGACTCTGAGGGGGCCACACCATGTTTTTTAAAACCCCTTCTGTTTCTTTGTGTTCTAAATAACCCCTGCATAATTTTGAACTATGTTTTGGGTCATTATCTTGTTGGAAAAAAAATCCATCTCCAATTATTCTTGAACCAGACGGAATGGCATTTTGCTGTAGTATTCGTTTATATTGCTCCTTTTTCATGATTCCTTCGACTCGTACCAAATCTCCGGTTCCATGGCCCGAGAAGCATCCCCAGACCATAAGGTTATTGTGTTATGAACACAAGTCTTCGACAACTTAAGTTGAGAGGCAATCGCACGTTCAGATTTGCCTTCGCCGTATAAAACAACTATGGCAGAGCGAGTTTCACTGCTAATTTCGCGAACTTTTCCCATTTTAAGATGTCTTCACTGTAACAACGACGAGCTCAGACTAATAAGGTAGAAAATAATTTACTCCATAAAAACTCAGGTACTAAATATGTTTTAGGAAGCTAACATAATCCCTGATATCTGTTAACGCGAAACAAACCCAAAACAATAAGTAATGAGCAGATCATAAAAATATTACAATGACTCTACCACCTGGTCCTTGCGCGGCGCTCATTGATGTTTTGAAACAATAGACATTTTTAGGATGATAACTTAAACAACAACATAAATAATGACTCTTAGAAATTCTTTAATAATAATAGAATACGCAGGTGTTCAAATTAGCTCATTATCATATGTGTACTTTGAAATATTTTGTTGGTGACAAAGATTTTTACAGTGGTCTCAAACTTTTGGCCGGCAGTGTACATACACCCTCATGTCCTTGGTGGGCTCCTTGGTGTCCTTGGTGTCTAGTTAACTTTGTACACTTTTCCGAGCTGAGAGCTGGTGGGTATCTGGCGCAGCGCATCAGCATTGGCATACAGCGGGCTAATGCAGTCAGCTTCTTGGGGATGATGAAAAAAGAAATGAAAACTGAAAATGAACATTTTCAGTAGGTACAAATTGTGATGTCAAAATTTTAAAAGACACCTACAAGGTCAAGTGGGGTATCAAATAATAAGATATTGGTTTGTAAATCTCAAAAAAGTTTTTTTAAATTTCTGTAGGTTCCATACTTTTTGAAATATTTAGAAAATAGTTACAAAAATACCTTAGTTAGGTATATATATGATTATATATAAATTATCATTGCTGGTTTGTCCATTCCTCTTAGTCGGGGGTTTTACTTAAATAAATATTTCTTTTTCGATTACAAAGTAGATATCCGTCGTGGGTTTTACAATATTTTAATTTTGTTGTTATCTTAAGATTTTTAAGTAGTTAGTAACGTAAGTGACGTCATGTACCTACCTAAGTAAGTAAAATAAATAAATTGAAATTGAATTGAGATTGTTAAGCCGTTGGTTTTGCGCCTGACTTCTCCCAGGTCGTTTCACTCTGCCGTCCCATCGGATTATGAGAGTGAGGGAACAGAGAGTTCATCTGTGTTTACGCACACATTTTAGCACTATAATATGTCATGCGCACCTGGATAATCTCCGTTGCGACTAGCCACCGGCCGAAGATTCGGCTAGGAGGATATCATCTTCACCTATGTGTGTATCTTGGCTGAATTCCCCACGCTGAGGTTCTGGTTGATGATGAGCCTTATACATTTTACAGAAAATTGTGTCTAAATTTTAAAATATTGATTGCAACGCCCCTGGTGAGTAAACACTATGCAACTTAGCTAAGAACCATCAGCAATGAACCTTATACCTTTTACAGAAAATTGTGTCTAAATCGATCAAACTGTTCTGGAGATAAATAGGAACATTAGTTTTCATTAAAACATTGATTAAACTAAAACTGTGAAAAATTAAGGGAAGTATCGAAGTAGGTTTTAAGTTTTTTCAAAACACCAAATTATTATTTCACTTTAATATTGTTTTACAATTTAGTTTTACATGTCTTCTCAAATTATAACTGTAATTGACTAACAACTAACACGGATTGTTTAGTTGTTACGATTTTGAATAGTATTATTTTTTAAAATTTATTTTGTAAGTGAGATTTAATGGAACTTATAAAAAAAAAAAAAAAAAAAAAAAAAAAAAAAAAAAAAAAAAAAAAAAAAAAAAAAAACTTACTTATACCTCTTAACTTATCTTTTCTTACTTATCTTTTTTACTTATCTAAAGTCGGGCGCTCTCGTGAGATTCTCTATTCACGTAGCCTAAGTTATAAAAAACAGAACTCTGGAAATTCAGTCTTTCTTTCCGTGTCGTTTGATTTTATAGAGTTCGTTGGTAGTTTTCTTGCGATCTGTAAAAATAATTTCGAATTTGATGAACTTTGTTCTAAATCTACGAGGCTCTTTTCGATGGTCATACTAGCGATTTTGATAAGGTTGCTATTTGTTCTCTTACCTATTGAGAAGATCTTTGTATAAAGTCCAAATTATATCGAATTCGTAGCTTAGAGTCGAGGCCTTGTTCAAGGAGGGCTGTATCGTTGTGAATGTAACTATGGATTACCCAAATCTAGTTTAAAACTTACTGGATATTCCGAAAGCAATTTTTTATATGCGTTCATCCTCTGTATGACGTGTGGTCTCCTAAACGTTATTGACTCGTGAACCTTAAGATCTGTCTTCTCTGGTTGGCTGCACGAACATCTGAAATATTTTATCTATTTAAATCTAAAAGTTTCTACGTATTGAGATCACCGAACTGTCTATTTGAAAATGTTGGTACCTACCTACATTTAAATTAATCTTAATAGAGCTACAGTGGTTAGCCTACAGACTCTACACAATAATTGCTTTACGGGAAATTTGGTGTCGTTAAATATTAGCCATATTCAAACCAGATCATCACAATGTCCAAGTGTCCAATTGATTGTCTTATCTAATTAAATTTGGTTTATCTTCGTCTATAAAATGTGATATATGTACTTATTGCCACTGAAAACATCGATATTGCCGGGTGTCTTACTTAGGTACTAGACCAGTAGGGCTGTCTTTTTACACGTCTACTCCAATTCTCAGTAAATTTAGCAGGTAACAAATTGTTTATCCCTATAACCTTGGCTGAACTTCACGATAAATAAGCTTGCCTATCTGTGTGTCTACCATGAGTTGTCACAGTTAGATCGCCTGACGTTTCTCAAGCGGTCGTGTGTAGCCGATTCGATGCCTGCAATCGACTCTTGTTAGCACTCCACCAGGTTATATCCCTTTTTTTTAACGGGGAAACGTTTTTTACCTGAAAGCTTAGAAACTTTTCAACAAACAAAATGTTAAACAAAATGTTTCGTTCTTGCTAAAACATTTAACCAACCTTGATTGGGTAACGTAAACAATCGGTTATCAAAACCAATTATGATAAAAGCAAACATCGATTTTAGTTAGAACTACTTAAAAACTGTCGAGCAGTTATAAGAATGGCTGTATATTACGGAAATTTTACGTCATTATCCGAGAGCGAGCTTCTCTTTACCTCGTAAAACATAGCTACTCTGGCCGCTGCGCTGCATGAAAATATCAAACAAATATCTCTGTCTCCATTATATATTTTATTTGGTTTATTCCCAGTCGCCACACTAATGGGGCAAATGCTTTAACCTGCGTACTTATGATTGAGAAAGACGTAATTTTTCATGCTGTCCCGAATTCGTTCGTCGCGAATTTGATCTGAACGGGACGGCATGACAGATTGTTGTGATGTCGACATTCGCAATCCAATAAGTACGCGGGTACCAATATAGCTTGCTACGACGCGATGTGTCGTATCATTTGATAATATTTTTCCATTAACCAACTACTACGTCGCGTCGTACCTGTAATACTAGCGGTTAAGACTTTCCTCTTACTAACACAAACCTTATAAACAGTAACTCCAGCCACAAATATAAAGACGATGTTGACCAGAGTGAGGCACAGTTACCTTGACCCCAACACCGCTAGTTCCAACGGGTCTCCTACGCGCCAGATCAGGTCGTTAGGGTACCTATACCATCCGGTAGGCAGACATAGCCCAGAGCAGACCCTTAAAACAACAAGATCCGTCAAGTGCGAGTGTGAACGTTTGTCAAGTATGTATCCAAATGTATCTACTACCTATATGTACCGGTAAGAGACTGCTATTTAATACCCAAAAATTGAAGGTTTGGGTACATTTCAGATGGATCGGTTTGCAAACTTCGGAGTAAATTATTCGACTTATTTCAGTATATTTTTAAAAGTATGAAACGTACAGAAATATCATAAACTGTTTTGAGATGTAGAAATTAATACCTTTCATTTGATACCCTACTCGGTAAGGTAGCCCCCCCTTTTAAATTATCCACCCCTTTTTGACCATTTTTCAAAAAGTGATCTACTTACAGACTTCTCTTTATTTTTCCTGTAAAATATAGATCCATATCTACAAACGATATGGATCTATATTTTACATCGCATTTAGATCGCTCTGCAAACTTCGGAGGTGGGGGGGGGAGGAGCATTGGGTATTTTTTAGATTTTTTTCAAAATATTTCAAGAAGTATGAAACCTACAGAAACTTCAAAATACCTTTCATTTGATAACCTACTTGGTAAGGTAGCCCCGCTGCTGAAAATTATCCCCCCTTTTTTCACCATTTTTTAAAAATTGTTTTACTTACAGAATGCTCTATATTTTTCCTGTAAAATATAGATCCTTATCTTTCGAAAGATTTCAAAAAGTATAAAACCTAAAGAAATTTCAAAAACAGTTTTGAAATATACAAACTGATACCTTGCATTTCATACCACTTGACTTACATTCCTCCCCTGAGATAAAAGCCAACAAGGCGCTTATTAGGGGAGGCCTGGGTCCAGCATTCATTATAGGATGTGGAGGAGGAGTAATTTGAAACAAATCAAATCAAATCAATTCACAGAACTGTGAACTGAAAATATTCATTTTCATATTTAATTTTTTTTTATCTGTACAGTCGCACGTAAGGTATTACTAATGACGGCAAAAAGGACAGAAAAAGCGAGACCATAAGAGTTTCGAAACCGATCTCCGATCTTCGAACCCCAAAAACATGTAGAGCTAAACAGAGCTTAAAATGTTTGATATTTTGAGTCAAATAAAACAGCCTTAATTGGAAACATACATTTTTTAGGTGTTTCTTATTCTACGAAAATCCAAGCGGTAGTACAGGTAATTATCATGATCATCATAGACAGCCTGAATCAACGCAATGCTGAGAGCTGGGTAAGCCAGTTGAGTAATCCAATTCTTATAGATAGGTAGGTAGAGTAGGTACTATTTACTCCCAAATAAGCCTTTTCAGCCACACACGCATACGTAATTGTTCGCCTGCCTTTTACTAACTGGATGCCCCTGATGATGACTTGGGCATAAACTTTTTCCTTATTTTGCAAATGCAAATGAATCATGAATTGCTCAATTGTTAGCTCTACACTCACTTACAGCGTTCACAGCAGGAGGCAGCAGTGAAGCTGATATAGCTACTCCGACCAGCGATGCTGAGTTGTCTCCCAACACAGCTATGACCGCGCCAGCTTCGCTCGGAATAGCAATCAGCATGCCCACCCACGATCGATATTCACACCTGTGCCACGGAATATAGTAGAAATGAGTACCAAGATACGATGCAGCTAAAGCCTGGGGATTAAGGACGGCCCGTATCAGAGGAAAAGTTTGCAATAGACGGTTATTGTTTGCAGGAAAAATCCCGATATGATACTTTATGCTTACAACTTTCTAGCCAACTACCTACACTTTGATCATTTAGACAAAAGACCGAGAAGCGATAGGGCTACCTAACTAACCGAACTAAGAAATCAGAAGACATTATCTTCTAGACTCTTGTCATCACATCAGAGATGTGCATGATGCGATCGACCAAAATTAAACATTTATAATAATAGGTAGTCGCAAACTTTTGAATGGCATCTTATTGTATGGTTCAACCATATGTATAGATTGGTTGTCTTTATTCCTATGAGCACAAATAGGGATCGCACTCATAGTTGGGATAATAGACGTAAGACTTACGTAAAAGCTTTCCGCCTACGACGGACTCCTGTTATTACTTGAAATAGCCACGATGTGATGTGACGCCTCGTAACATTGAAATCGTCATTTCAATGCACATTTTCTGATATGACATCCACAATGTTTCATGCAAATACCTACGTACAAACTTGCCTTACCGACATAATGATCTTGTACCCTATATCATTTTGAAAATCCGCAGCCAGATTTTACCTACTGCTGCTAGTTCTTCGGAACATTTGGAAAAATCGGGTCAAATTCGATCAAGTTCCAAAATCAGCTTCAACCACTGACTTATGCTTAACAAGGAAGAGCTTCGTTGATGTGTTCTCGTCACTGATGTAGGTTACCTAATTTAAGCTGTGCCTAAGCGTCGGTTTGCTGAGGTTGTACGTGAGGATACCGTACTTATTCATAGACGTAAGTTAAAATGTAAGTATTTAATGTTTGCCATGTTTAGGGTCCAAGGGCGCGCTAAGTATAAGTATCCCCACTTAACATAATAGGTACATGCAAAAGAAACTCTGTCTGTAACCTTTTCGCGCTTAAACGACGGAACTAGTCTTCATGAAAGGCAAGAACATAGATGGTATTCTGGAGAAGAACACCATTTATGTTCTAGGCTACTTCTACTTCTATATACTTATATATATAGAAGTAGAAGTAGCCTATAGAATATATATATTCTATAGGCTACTTCTTATTCAAGAAAATCGCTTTGATAGCCGCGGGCAGAAGCTGGTATGCATTTAGATCCTTTAGATCAATTAGACCTACCTATCATACAATACTCTTTACAAACGATTGTAGAATGCTCACCTGCACACGTGCCTGCATATCGTCTCTCCAGTAGGCCAGTCATTCACAGTGTTCAACTGGCTGTCGACGGCGCAGATGGCGAGGTCGAATATAAAGCCAATGGATAAACTTAAAAACGAACCCTGGAAAAAAATACATAGATTTCTAGTCTTATTGACAAGGATCTAACTGGGACTATTGGGCTATGAAGATTGGATTATTAGGATATTAACATTTCCTAGCGGAACACTACTTAAAAATAGGGCAGATGTTGGGCATGATCCTTCGAGCCGGATTTAAAAGAGTCGCACTAAGTACCTACCTACTTTAACACATCTCTAATCTTTAAAACTAGATTTTATGTTTCCTCAACACTGGGCCCCGATTTCGATGTGATACGGAATGTTATAAAATTGTGTTGTAAGTTAGTAGGTACGGTTTTGCATAACAACAAAATCAGAGCAATCGGGATACAATACAATACACTTTATTGCACACCAAAAAAAATACAAAAAAATACAGGAAAAGAGAGAAAACTGAGTTGCACAATGGGCGGCTTTATCGCTAAGAGTGATCTCTTCCAAAAAACCTACACTACTACTACTAAGATACTATTCCCCACTACTGGGATACTTCGAGCAGAGAATACATATACAGGGTGCCACGAAACAAGTGTGCTAAGCTGAAAGGGGTGATTCTGACCTTCGAGTCAAGTGGGGTTGAGTAAAAACAAGATTCAAAAGTCAAGTGCGAGTGTGACTCGCGCGCCGAGGGTTTCGAACGGTTGTCAAGTATACCAATATGTATATATGTAGGTACTAGTTAGAGAGTTTGCTATTTGATGAATACCAAAAAATTAAAGGTCATTTCAGATGTATCGGTTTGCAAACTTCGGAGTAGGTATAATAGTAAAATTTTCGACTTTTTTCAGAATATCTTAAAAAGTACAAAACGTACTTACAGAAATTTTAAAAACTGTTTTGAGATTTACATACCGATACCTTATATTTGATACCCTCACTCGGTGAGGTAGCCCCCCTTTTGAAAATGATCCCCCCTTTTTTGTATTTTTTTTAAAAAGTGGTCTCCTTTCATACTTTCCTATATTTTTCCTGTAAAATATAGATTCATATCTACAAAGGCTACATACATTTCAGATGGATCGCTCAGCAAACTTCGGAGATAAGGGGGAGGAATGGGTATTTTTTCGAGTTTTTTCAAAATATTTCAAAAAGTATTAAACCTATAGAAATTTTAAAAACTGTTTTGAGATGTACTACAAACAGAAACCTTTCATTTGATGCCCCACTCTGTGAGATAGACTTCCCCTTTTGAAAATTACCCCCCCCTAGCCTAGATCCCCCCTTAGCCTATTTTTCAAAAAGTGTTCTACTCACAGACTTCTTTATACTTTTCCTGTAAAATATAAATCCATATCTACAAACGCTACATACATTTCAGATGGATCGCTCTGCAAACTTCGGAGATAGGGGGGGAAGGGGTATTTTTTTGAGTTTTTTCAAAATATTTCAAAAAAGTATAAAACCTACAGAAATTTTAATAACTGTTTTGAGATGTACAAACCAATACCTTTCATTTGATACCCCACTCGGTGAGGTAGCCCCCCTTGTGAAAATTATTCCCCCCTTTTTACCATTTTTCAAAAAGTGGTCTGCTTACAGGCTTCTCTATATTTTTCCTGTAAAATATAGATCCATATCTACAAACGCTAGATACATTTCAGATTAATCGCTTTGCAAACTTCGGAGATAGGGGGGGAATGGGTATTTTTCGACTATTTTCAAAATATTTCAAAAAGTATGAAACCTACAGAAATTTAAAAACTGTTTTGAAATATATAGCCTTTACTGGACGCACCTGTGGACGCAGGCCCCTTATAAGCGCCCTTTTTGGCTTTTAATCCCCGTTGTGAGTGATCTCTCTAAGGATTTTTATCCTTCTTGTTGACCTTTGTCTAGTTTCGATAAGAATAGAAAAGAAGCAAGACAGATGTTGTGCTATTGTACAAGTCAAGCCTTTATTATTTTTTTACAACGCAATGTTTATTTGTAACGACTAGAAGTTCTGGCTCCTACTTATTTCTGTCAATTGTGTACAAGTTCGGTCATTAATAAACGTTCCTGAAAATAAAAATTTGTAAACAGAGCTCGGCGCCACTCAATTCATTTTCATGAATATTTAACTACGAAAGCAGGTCAAACTCAACCAGGTCCGACAGGCCCCTGTAACTGACATCCTTTCTAAAGTTATTGGTTTCATTATTTATATCTTTTCCTGCTCATTACACAAGCCTTTTTTGTGAAAACACTCGGCTGCTACACCTATCTATCTACCTACTCTACAATAGAGTATATGAATATTCAGTTTGTAATCTTTATATAAATAAACAAGATCCGTCAAGTGCGAGTGTGACTCGCGCGCCGAAGGTTTCGAAAGGTTGTTAAGTATACCAATATGTACTAGGTACTGGTTAGAGACTTTGCTATTTGATGAATACCAAAAAATTAAAGGTACTTTCATTTCAGATATACTTATAGGTTTGCAAACTTCAGAGTAGATATAGAGGGTAATAGTAAAATTTTCGTCTTTTTTCAAAAAATATTTCAATAAGAATAAAACGTACAGAAATTTTTAAATATTATACCCCCCTTTTTTGACTATTTTTCAAAAAGTGTTCTACTTACAGACTTCTCTATATTTTTCCTGTAAAACATAGATCCATATCTACAAACGCTACATACATTTCAGATGAATCGCTCTGTAAACTTCGGAGATAGCGGGGCGAGAATGGGTATTTTTTCGCCTTTTTTTTAAATATTTCAAAAAGTATGAAACCTAGAGTAATTTACAGACTTCTCTATATTTTTCCTATAAAATATAGTTCCATATCTACAAACGATAGGGGGAGGGTAGCGGGTAATTTTTTGAGTTTTTTCTAATTATTTAAAAAAGTATGAAACCTACAGAAATTTTAGATACCTTTCATTTGATACCCCATTCGGTGAGGTAGCCCCTCCTTTTGAAAATTATCCCCTCCCTTTTTGACCATTTTTTAAAAAGTGCTCTACTTACACACTATATTTTTCCTGTGCTAGAATATATACCGGACAAGTGTTAGTCGATTCGAACACGAAGGGTTCCGTTCCATACTTGATATACTTTCGCAAAAGGAACAAATGAAACCATAAAAACAGATTTTTTTGATGGGTCGCATAAAAATGCAAAAAGTCAAAATGACGCGGTCATCCATCCAAGTACTGACTGAGCCCAACGCTGCTAAACTTCGGTCATCATTGTTCCACTAAGTTTTAATTATCAAATTTATATTATTTTTATTATTTGTTGTTATGTGGACATAGATATGATAATGCACACTCTGTAAAAAAACAACTGTCTACCTTTCACGGATTAAGAGATACAGTCTTGACAAACGAAGGGCAAAAATAGCCAAAATATCTCATTTTTGTATGGAAGCCCTCTTTAATTTGGATATTTATTTTATTTTTATTATTTGCTGTTATAGCGGCAAGAGAAAACACAATACACATTCTCTGAAAAATTCAACTGTGGACCTCTTACGGTTTATGAGATAGAGCCCTCTGACAGACGGATGGACGGACGGACGGACGGACAGCGGAGGCTTAGTATTAGGTAATAGGGTTCCGTTTTTACCCTTTGGGTACGGAACCTTAAAAACTAGAACCAGTATTTACAATTGAAACAGTTGAGCTAACTGCAGACTGTTGCAAACAATCAACAGATCCATACCAATACCAATCGGAAGCGTCCCCATAACGCGCTGGCTGCAATGGCCTGCTGCATGGCAATGCTGATGCGCTGCGCCAGATACTCACTAGCTCTCGGGTCACCCGTCGCTTCGACTAGATGCTCTGATATTTTTTTGAAAACGTGACCGTGCAAATCTTTGTATGTTATTAAGTATTATTAAACCAAACTTCTTGAAATGATTGAGTCGTTTTTGAATCAAATGTGATAGATGTCATACGCTAGTTGTCTATACGCTAGATGTCACAAAAACATCAAGAAATCGGTGAAAAATGTGGCATTTGCCAGACGCGCGGTAACAGCGCGTACGAGTATCGCCGCTGATGGTTACGCCGCGCGTAAGTCCCGCCAGCTATGGAGGACCTTGCACTTCAGAAACGGTTAAAGTAATTTTGATTTGTAATTTAAATTATTCGATTTGGAGTTTTGCTCGTCTTTTGTTATTTTCTAAAGCTCGTTCTCTTTTGTTTTTTATTAAACAATTTTCGAATTCCTTTTGTGGTACGTTAATGATGAAGAATGTGCTGCTGTCGTGTTAACAATATTTAATTTAACAACATTTTAACAATAAAATATGAAAGTTACTAAATAAACACTCGTTGACCTAAGAACGATGGTGGGTATTATCACAGGTCACTGAGAACTGAACCATCATCTTTTCAAGACTGGAGCTACAGGCGGCAGCCTGTGTCATTGCTGCTTCCAAGAAGACGAGACTGTGGAACACGTTGTGGTACATTGCACGGCCACAGAGCAGGCCAGACACAAGACGGGACTGCAGAGTCTCAATCAGGCATCAACCCCATCCACACCCACACAAAAGCTGAAACGAAGCTGTCAGTCACCCATGGTCCTGCTCCGGTACTTCAAGGTGCTGGGCCTGTTTAGACAGGGGGCAATGCACAATAATCTCCTATGCGAGATTTCCGAGATCTCAGTTCCCTTACATAGAATTAGAATATAATAGGTTTGTATGAAGAGTTTTTGTTAAATTAATTTAGTTGGTTGTATTATATAGGTTTTGGTAAATAAGATAGACGTCGAGGAAAATCTCATAAACTAAGTTTCTGTTAAGTTTATTTTGTTCTGTTACATATTATGTATTTTTGTTGGATTAAGCACTATTGTTATTTAGAATTACGGGGGTGACATGCCATGTTCGGCAAAACCCTCATGCACCAAATAAATGATTAAAAAAAAAAAGAGTTAGAATACTCTTTGGTTTTTGGATTGGATTTGGTTGTTGTTTTCAGACACTTTTAGCACAAGCGACGTCTATCAGACTGTATGGACAGAAGTCTCACTGTACTTTACCATTATTGCTTAGTATTAGGTTCTACCTACATAGTAAGTACTTTTGTATTGGTAAGTACTAGGTTCTAGGCGATTATTCAACATAGTTGACGAATCATGGCTGCCTGTGGCAAAAGGCAAGACAATTGACCTCCGCTATTATTACGCCAGTAGGTTTAATGTACCTATTTACATAATCGTTTTGTTTTCTTTAATTATTTCGTGATAATCTTTCGTATAAATCAACTAGGTTTCCCCAGAGATTTGGCACGCGTGGTTCTCGCATAATATATAAATAATGCTGGACAAATTCACTTCATCTAGCCCTAAAAATGTAAGTATTGGCCGTTTTGTTGATTTTTCTGAACATTTGTACTGATTAAACGTTTTAGTAGGTAAGTATTTATTAAATAGATAAAAATGTATTGAATTTTGGTAACAGATGCTTTTGTCGTTTTACTCTAAATCTATTCCATAAAGAAACATTGCCTGGAATTTTTATGCCAATCAGGCAAGAATAAATATTTTAAATAAACTTATTGATCAAAAGATCACATTGATAGTTAGGCAAACTTTTAATTGTCAGAACAATAAACAACTCAGTCACGTGAATGTACCAACTCTACCAGCTACCATTTACCACTTGCCAAGCCATTTATTTATTGCCATTTATTGACAAGCTTCACGTGTTAGCTTCATCTCGGCAAGTATCCCCTCGGTAAAAGTTGCGGGACAAAATAGAGCTTATACGCGCAGCCGTGGCGAGGGGTGCGGGGCGCGGTGACCGAGCCCGGCGCCCGCCCTACAGTCGCGGCGCAGCCTGCCGCCCGCGCGATCCACGCGCCCTCACCTCGCGACGCGATCAATACCATCAAAGACAACAAACCCTCTATAAAAACCCACCAAAATTTCGGTAGTTGCAATCCCCCAAAACCATTGACCATAGTGCGTATCTCAACATTCGCAAGCAAACGCACACGTAAACACCATAAAACATGGCCAACTTCGGAAACACATGATCACCCATACGTAAGCTATTCTCGGTCTTAGTAAATTCCTTTGTGTATCTACTAGAGTTAGGTACTGTTTATGAGAACACTTTCATTTTTATCGTTACGTAAATGTTCGCTGACGACGAATCGATAAGTTATTATTCGCATGAATCCGGAATGATGTGATTCATTCACCGCGAACTCCAAGCAGCCGATAAAATAATAAAAATCCGGTTCGTTTCATATGTTATTATCAACAGAGACTGCGAGAGTTCATCCGATCAATATCAGCCATAACATTCAGTTCAACGCTACCCTAATATTAACGGCCCCCTTCAAAGTTACGAATTGTGTAATAACTCCCGCAAAACTGCTCCATTGATAACAGGATATACAGTATTTTCATTACATAACTCTGTCCTTGTCGTGACGTAAGTACCATTCATATTTTAGATCAAAAGCTCCCATAACTCTAGGCAGAAGCCCCAAATTAAAAGGAAGCTCAAGCGTCAAAGTTGTAAAGAAAATTTTCGTTTCTTGCCTTCTGCCAGCCAACACAAAGCGGCCCTGACCTTAGACTTCATACGTAATCCATGGCTCCGCGCTGCTGAAATATCGCTGAAGCCAAAACACGTATACACGTAGGCTGGAATTTAGAACTCTTGATGGAAGAGATTTTGCTAATCGAATTACAATTTGGTTTTAGAGCAATTACTCAAGAAATCAGCTTTGTGCCTCGAGTGAAATTTAAAATTGCATGTTAGATTTTGGAAAGTTTTGTATCGAATATAAGGCAGTGTCTTGCCTATCAAACAAAAAAATGAAAAAATGAAAATTTTGTTTACTTTGGCTATCCAATTACATAGTAGCTTTTAGCTGCCATATCCATTCAACACTGATAGCGCAACCCCCTCATAAAACAGATTGCAAGTCCATCTATTTGAATCACAAACAGTTGCGTAGCCCTTGTAAATGTATACGTAACGTACGACTTTATTGCCAAAGCATTTAGGTTAATAGTTGTCGGACAAACTGGCCAATCAATAAACATCGCTTTAGGGCCAGATTTTAGTTCCAGTAGTTGTTAGGTGTACTTAGGTCCGAGGCCAAGACTTCGGGCAATGATTTCGGTATTATTTAGATTGATTGATGTGACAAACAAATATCGACTCTATGTTGGTAGAGATTAGTATGACGTCGTAACATCGAATCTAAATCGCTGTCTGGTATGCGAGTTTGAATAAACTTCTTGGTATCAAGGAGTTCATGTTTCTTATCAAAGATAACGAAAACCAACACTCAGACAATGGGCATTAAACGCGAATTTAGTCTCATCCGATGGTCTCATCAAATTAACGTTCCGAAGGGATGGGGGAGTCACCACGCTCGGCAGGTGGATGTCTAAAAAAAGTAGAGAGGTCCAGAATACACATAACTTGGTGTTCTTCCTCTGGTTGGTCGAGTTAGTCAGCTCTGATGACTTCCGCGGGGAAGTTGGAGGGATTCTTCCAAGCACGACGGAATCCAGAGCATTTTTAAATTACTGCATTCTAAGGATGGATGAACGTCTTATTACAAAAGTTTTCACGCGAAATATTCGTTTTGTATACCGTTTGATCCCAAGTAAGGGATAATACGCTCCAATGCCATAAACTGCAGTAAAATTACACTAACTGGGTTGTAGCCACCCCTTTTCTATGGTGCAAGTATTCGCTCGTCGAAAAATTGATTTATTAGGAACAAGCCGCGCCTTGCGGCTTTGCCCGCGTGGAATTTGATTGCACACCCCCTAGTGGTAGTTTTCTAAAAATAAATATATACGTGCATCATTATTTACTTTATAGTTTATTTATACCGATTTTTTAGTGAATCGAACCAAGGAATAATAATTTTCCATAGAAACTTTACCACCCTTTTTGACCCCCTCAGAGAATTTTTTTTTTAAATAAGATTACCCTATGGATTATTTTAGAATTTAAACTATCTACATACCAAATTTCATCTAAATATGTTATGTAGTTACGTAGATACGTGGTAACAAACATTCACACGAACTTTCGCATTTATAATATTATTATACTAGAGACAGTGTGGGGCAAGACAACGTGGCATAAGTGAAAGATTTACGACGCCAATTACATTGACTTATTCGTTTAGAGTTATTCTAGCGTTTTAAAATTCTAGCAACGTTGTTCGGATATTTTGCATCTTTGCAGCTTTTAACGGTTCGGCGACCCCTGGACCTAATGCACTTTCAAGACATGAAACATCTTTGCTGAAGTTGCAATTTTATTAGTATAACTTACACGAATATGTCCTTCGTATACGAGAAATTCTTTAGGTACTTTTAGTTCTCCAGACAATCGATAGATGTCGCAATAAAATTTTATATTTTAGTCGCAGTTTCATACAAATTTGCGCTTTCAAAACCGACACGAACTTTTGACATTGGAGAGATCTTTATTTAGCATCCCGAGACAATATGTAGCAATAATTTTGAGATTTTCGTTATGAATGATTGACGACCGATGTAACGCGGCGGGCGAAGGTCCGCTTGCAACGCAGGAGGCGTTCGCGGGTTCGATTTCCGCCTTGGGACAAATGTTTGTACGATCTTCAGATATTGGTTCCGGCTGTTCTGGGTATATTATGTATATAAAAACATATGAATCAGTTGAGCTACCTGTAGATTGTTTGCAACAGTCTACAGGTAGCTCAACAGTAGCTTAATTGTTTCAATTGTAAATACTAAGTATGTCAGTTATCTAGAACCCATAACACAAGATTTGCTTAGCATGGGGCTAGATACTGTGTGGATTGTCCAGCATTATTTATTTATTTATTCGTGCCTTATACCTAAATGGCCTAAATTAGGTTTTTGTACGGGCGGCTAAATGTACATTATACCACTGCTATAACCTATAGCTAATGCTTTGTACTGGATGATTTGTGAAGGACATCGTTGCCGAGCCTGGAGATTAATAGGAGTATCAGATTTTACGTGCATGAACTTTCAGGGTTCCTTATTACACCCAGAAGGGAAATTTACGAGTACATTTTCACCTTATAAAATAAATTAAAAAATATTTAGGCCCGTATTATGAAAGTTTGCTCAGTCATAGATCTATCTTGAGTGACGTTTATTCCATAGAAAAGCGTTACTCAAGCATAAATCGATGACTGAACAAGCTTTTATAATACGGGCCTTAGTCCCCCTAATCTAATAATTTGCGCATTTTCTTGTTTTGCAGTAAGTACCTAGTTATATCGGGATGGTTCATAAGATGATTCCAATCAAGTTTACGCTGGGCCCTTTTTGCCAATTTTGTAGGCTCAGCCATAATCTTTCGTTTGGGCAACTTGAGTAAGTAAATAAGAGGAAATAAGTTGAATAAATGTATAACTGAGAACACAACGAACCTATTTAATATGCGATGATTCTCTACGAAGTGTTAATCCAATTGGGTTTTCAATTTTCCTCGCCGCTGAACTCAAACGTGCTGCGGTGTCTTTCTGTCCAACCTTTTATGTTTTTAATTAGAACTTATTTGACACAAATAATAATTTTCTTTCATTTTACAAAGTAAATATTGCTTTACGAAATAATAAACAGGACGCCATTGCTGTGTAACTAACAATTGACAGGGGTCGTTAATAAAATATTTTGCATTTAATTATCAGTTATTAACGACCAGAAATAAAACTTCTGCGTAAAGACATACCTACTCGTACCTACAACTGGCATTACTATTCATTATACGGAAAATCATACAGAGACTCGATTCCATTCTTCGTCTAGCAAAAATATTTTACTTTTCGAATGAATTTTTTTTCGCTAAAAGTACCTATAACTTTCGTTCCATCAAAAGTTTTTGTTAGATTCACAAGTGTATTCCCATTCCCAATGTTGTGTCTGTCATTCCGTGAAATAACTTTGGATAAAGGTAGTTTTCATGATCGAAAACCCTACCTAACTATTACAATATTGGCCAAGGAGTAATCTATCATTAAAAATGTGTTAATAAAGCCACAGATAGGGCACTAAATATGATGCTACAATTACTAAGTTAAGGCTAAAAATCATTACTTACCTACGCGATATATGCGAGTAAAATCATTACTTACCTACGCGATATATGCGAGTAAAATCATTACTTACCTACGCGATATATGCGAGTAAAATCATTACTTACCTACGCGATATATGCGAGTAAAATCATTACTTACCTACGCGATATATGCGAGTAAAATCATTACTTACCTACGCGATATATGCGAGTAAAATCATTACTTACCTACGCGATATATGCGAGTAAAATCATTACTTACCTACGCGATATATGCGAGTAAAATCATTACTTACCTACGCGATATATGCGAGTAAAATCATTACTTACCTACGCGATATATGCGAGTAAAATCATTACTTACCTACGCGATATATGCGAGTAAAATCATTACTTACCTACGCGATATATGCGAGTAAAATCATTACTTACCTACGCGATATATGCGAGTAAAATCATTACTTACCTACGCGATATATGCGAGTAAAATCATTACTTACCTACGCGATATATGCGAGTAAAATCATTACTTACCTACGCGATATATGCGAGTAAAATCATTACTTACCTACGCGATATATGCGAGTAAAATCATTACTTACCTACGCGATATATGCGAGTAAAATCATTACTTACCTACGCGATATATGCGAGTAAAATCATTACTTACCTACGCGATATATGCGAGTAAAATCATTACTTACCTACGCGATATATGCGAGTAAAATCATTACTTACCTACGCGATATATGCGAGTAAAATCATTACTTACCTACGCGATATATGCGAGTAAAATCATTACTTACCTACGCGATATATGCGAGTAAAATCATTACTTACCTACGCGATATATGCGAGTAAAATCATTACTTACCTACGCGATATATGCGAGTAAAATCATTACTTACCTACGCGATATATGCGAGTAAAATCATTACTTACCTACGCGATATATGCGAGTAAAATCATTACTTACCTACGCGATATATGCGAGTAAAATCATTACTTACCTACGCGATATATGCGAGTAAAATCATTACTTACCTACGCGATATATGCGAGTAAAATCATTACTTACCTACGCGATATATGCGAGTAAAATCATTACTTACCTACGCGATATATGCGAGTAAAATCATTACTTACCTACGCGATATATGCGAGTAAAATCATTACTTACCTACGCGATATATGCGAGTAAAATCATTACTTACCTACGCGATATATGCGAGTAAAATCATTACTTACCTACGCGATATATGCGAGTAAAATCATTACTTACCTACGCGATATATGCGAGTAAAATCATTACTTACCTACGCGATATATGCGAGTAAAATCATTACTTACCTACGCGATATATGCGAGTAAAATTTTTATACTTATACCTACCAAAAAAAAAACAGTTGGGTTAAACTCGAAATATTAAAAAAATCCTATAGATAATCTTACGATTGTGCAACACTTGAATGAATGAATGAATGAATGAATGAATGAATGAATGAATGAACACTTTATTGAACTTAAAAAAATAACATATTATAAACCTTATATCTACATTTACCAAATACTTAGTACAATAGGCGGCCTTATCGCTGAGAGCGATTTCTTCCAGGCAACCTAGGAATGTAGAAAAAGATATAAGTACACAAAGTGTTGGTAGAGCACAAACAAACAGTATAAAAAATGAAAATTCTTAAAATACATACTACATACAATATAAAACAATACAAAACTAACAAGAGCTAACTTGAGCTCTTTTCAGACCTAGGCCCCCCGTGGGGGCAGAGGAGAGGTCTGAGATCTAAGCTAGCTAGGTAACTAACTAACTAACTAACCTATTCTTCATAAAAAAAGCTCACCAAATCAAGTGTCTGAAAGTAGGCCGACGTAAAATGACTTCAGGGAATACAAATAGGCAGGGAAAATTGTGCCGCGAACAGCTGGTAACAAGTTCAAGGACGCTGCAGTACCTACCAGGGCTGTCCAAAATACAGAGGTAAATTAGTCTTGGCTCAGAGTCAAATGTAGAAAATCTAGTGAGGAACGAAAAAAGGCTTAACAAGCATTAACTCAATTTCACGAAGAGGTGACCTTCGAAGGTTTGTGGTACTGGTTTTGCTCTACCTTGAGTCTCCCTGAGCCTTTTCGATATCCGGGTTTCTCCTTACAGGGATTTGATAGATATTTGAACCTACTACCTACAACGTGGCAATGCTGCCAGCACTCTGCCTTCTGCTGACGGCATAGATTTTTAAGAAATACTAGATATAAGTGTAAATACTAGTTGTAATTGTTTTATTCTGTTATTATAATTTTCTATGTGCCAAAAAATTCCACCTACTACCCTGTGACACACCTATCTATTTACTTATGTTCAAAACTAATATAAACCTAGACGAATAAATACGAAGGACAAATAAATGAATGCCTGCCTGATAAACCATGCATGGGAAGTTGTTTGCTTACAAGTCCACACGGTTCTATGAATTTCGATTAGCTTATGAACTTTTGATAAAGTGGTTATAAAATATTCTCATATTTTCAGTTTTATCATTACATGTTTATTTTCGTTCCTCTTCGTGAGGTAGGAACAGTCAGCTGCTCAGATATGTAAACACTCCCAAAATTTATCATATGAGAAATTTTGGGAGTGTATTTCGGATTCGTTATTTTTCAAAGACAAGTACACAAACTACATATTTCAAATAAATGTAGCAATCGTAATCGTCAGAAATCGGTACCTATACAATTTAGCAAAATTATGTGACACGATTTTTGTCAAGGATAATGTAGGTATCTCGGATATTATTCATATGATATCTAATACATTCATGTAAATTAATTTGGCATGTTTAAAAACTATAAACTGACTTCAGATTTCGGTAAATAGTTTTGTTAGTCTATGATAGTATTCATCTATGTCTCGAACGAACGAAATCACCCCTCCCTACTTTCCCTTTCTAAGATCACGTGCAAAAATTCAGTTTACACTTCGATAGCACGATCTAATTTCCTTATTAGCGACATGTAGCTACAGCTAAAGTTTAATTTAGTTTTATGACACATGGATGAAACTGTTGACGCCCGTTGCCATAGAAACCATTAGGTGATAGTGAGATTATCATACTGTGATGATGTTTTACAAACCTTCGTTTTACAGCGCACATCAATAATTATACACAACAGATATAACAACGAAATCATTATCTAAATGCATTAATAACTAGCGCAGATAGGACCAAAATTGTTGTAGAGAGTCGTGATTTTTCAAAAATACAATGCTGTGTTTTAAGTTTTATGGTATAAAAACAAAAATTTTATAAGATCATTCTCTATACAGAAGATATAAAATCGGTTAACCATCGGCGGAGATATCAAGTAACATACATACATTAAAAAAATACAGACAAATTGAGCAGCTCCTCCTTTTTGAAGAGGGTTAAAAAAAAAAATTATGCTGGACAATTCACACAGCATTATCTAGCACCAAGTATTACCTAGCAGCTTGTGTTATGGGTACCTAGTAGATAACTGATATACTTAAAACAATACACTCAGTTGAGCTACCTGTAGATTGTTTGCAACAGTCTGCAGTTAGCTTAGTTGTTCTTGTAGCTGCGTGAGTGCAACTGCTTATAGGAAAACTTTGTCCGAAGTTTGCTGTAACCCAAAAGCGCAGCCCAGAGGTAAAACATTTAACTTTTCGTAGACATTTCCAATAAAACGTCGCATGACTCACTGCAGTGGCCCTGAAATCCACACGTTTGATATACTTACCTACCACATGTGGGTAAAACGTCGATTTGTAGCCAACGGGCCAAACGATAGCCCGGGGTTTAGAAAAATATTATTATGACTAAAAAAGCTTATTATTAGATTCTGTTATTTTGGACCCCAGTCTGATGGACTTCTAAGCTAATAAATAGGTAATTTAGTTTTAAAGGTTATCTGTGCGTCTGGTCGAAGCGATGCGTCAGTCATCAGCGCATCAGCATTGCCATACAGCGGGGCAATGCAGCTAAAGTCTTGGGGACGCTTCCAATCAGTTGAGCTACCTGCAAATTGCTTGCAATTGTTGCAGTCTGCAGTTAGCTTAATTGTTTGTTTCAAATACTTTACTACTTACTTACTTAATCTACTTAAGGTATCCCAGACTAGATCAACCCTTTAAAAAAAACTATTATGTGTCCAACGCAAAATGTATCACGGCAACTCTTTTAGTTTCCTTATTTCAATATTTATTTATAAAAATAGGTACACCAACAGTATACATATTATGCTTATACATATAATAAATGTTAACATGAGACAGGTTCTAACACTTACAAAAGATAGACACAACATTTTATATAGGTACTTAAGTATTTACCAATAATTAACAATTGTATTAATTAACTAGCCAAGGAAATAAACATAAACTACGTTAGATGACCTCTCTAGAGCTTGCCAACCGTTTGCCAATAGTGTTTTGTTTGTAAAGTAACGCTGAAATGTTCTCTTCAAACTGCTGAAACTGCTTTGCGTAAGCGATAAATGGGTTATATTGCACAGAGATGCAATATTTCACTGTCAACAACGTTCAGAGCTTATGTTTTTACCAACTTTGTTTGAGTAATGCCCCCAGGATCCCCCAGCTTTATCTCCTTAGGGGAGGCAAAAAGAAGTAGAGAAGAGCTAGGATAAGGCTAGTCTGTGCCCCAACGGCTTTGAGAACACAAAATAATTATCTGTAGCTGTAGAAATAATTTGCTTTATTCGTGAAATATTCAATTGTGTAAAATACTTTCACAAATATTTAAATGAAATTCGAAATTTGAGCTGTTGAGTTTGAGTATTTCAAACTCAACAGCTCAAATTTCGAATATTTGATATATCTTCTAAACGCTGTTCAATATTTCCATTATTTTCACGGAATAACTCCGTGATCATAGCGCATGAAACTGTGCCGAAATATTGGAAAGCTCAATACTCACATCATGGTAAATATCCCGTTGTAAATGACTTTAGTGTTAATAACCATGATGGATTTAAAAGTACTATCTTTTAGCTCACATAAGTATTAGCATGCGGCCATATTGGCAAGTCATTGTTAATCAAGCAGTCCTTTTAGGACAAACGCCAGAGCAGAAGGAATTTTTATGTCTGACTATGGTGCGAGCTCATATGCCCGATGTAATACTCTCGCAATTGGGGCGCCTGTGTGGCGCTGTCCTGAGCCTATTGTCTTGTCTAGGGATTTGAAAGACTAAATACTATAAGCTGGCTCCATATAATGGACTGCAAGCCAAAGTCTGCCATGGGGTGAATTTGGTTAGTAGGGGAAGCATGTCGGGTTTTTATCAGTTTTCGAAGTATGAAATCTGTCAGAAATTAAAAATCCATTCGCGCTTCTACGATATAACTCTTTTGGGATATTATTATTACCATGCCTCCATTCCTTGACTATAATATTTACATGAACCGGACACTGGCAGAAAAGTGGCAAACCAGACACGTGTTGCCAATAACAAAGAAGTCAAGTCAAGTAAACTCTTTTGTCGTGTGCTTGCTATATACCTTTGAAATCGTCGCACTTCTGTAACGAATTTTGCGTTGTGTTCAGCTTTCGAACATAAGCGAGCCTTATTTTATAAATTACATTCCAGAGTTTGTAGGTACTTATTTCATGAATTTAATTATAGATTAGCACGTCTATACAGTGTAAAGCTCTACCTATTTAACTAGGCACTGTTTCTAACACAAGCTTCATGCTACCTACAACGTCTGCAACTCACTATCGTAACAAGAATCGCTCTTATTACGTTTTTTGAGCAACCACTCGTAGGAGATGGTGGTGCTTTCCATAGACTTCGAAGGAAAAAAAAGTCGAAGGAATTCATTTCAATTATTTTACGCATTCGATGACGATGTGACGTATTTTTCTCTCTTCTATCGTAGACAATAATCCCTGTTCTTGGCCTACTGTAGACATTTACTTATCCTGGAGAATGGCGCCGCCTTGTCGCGTCTGAGAGCCACGCTTATATCATATCACTTGAGTACTTAATTGAGCTTTCAAGTACGTAGACAAACTTTACTGAAAGCTTTAGATAGATGAAAGCGAATCTACGACGGTAGGTAATTATTTGAATACAAATAGGTTCCTACATAAATAGGTATTACGCATCTAAAGTAAAGTCTTTCTAGACGAATTTTCGAACACGGTGGCTAGTCTCAATGGAGACAAGTCATGTGCGTGGGACATAGGTCTATACATATAAATCATATAAAATGCTTTGTCCTGAATGACGGACTGACGGATCAACGCACAGCCTAAACCGCTGATCGTAGAGACCTGAAACTTGGAGGGTGTGTTCTTTGTATGACTTAGACATCCGATTAGAAAGGATTATCCAAAATTTTACCCCTAAGGGGTTGAAAAAAGGGGGCAAAGTTTGTATGGGACAACGTGATTTCATGGTCCAATCTGCTTCAAATTTTGCATAAACCTTTTTTAACAGAATTGATGGAAGACATGTTTCGTATTTTATTGAAATTCATCCCTTAACGGGGTTAAAAAGGGGTAGAAAGTTATTTTGGCGGTGATTTGCTTCGTCGATATCAATACTCGATATCAATAAGTCGATATCAATACTCCTTAGTGCTTTTGATTTAAATTACATTTTAATTAATTATTAAATTAACCCAATTAGCTTGAATCTTTCAGAGAATACTAAGAATAGAAAAACATTGAACACTAAATCAGCATTTTTCAAAATTTTCCTGAAAATGGGGTAAATCGGTTTATTAAAGTTTATGGTTCGTTATAAATAAAGTATATAATGATACAAGCGTTTTTTATTTACCAAAACTACCACTACGGGGTGTGCAATCAATTTCCACACATGTGAAGCCGCGATGCGCAGCTAGTTATATTATAAATCAAAGAAAATCTAATATCGTTATACTGCAAAAATGTGTGCGCAAATACAGCTGGACTCTCTATTTCCTCACTCGCATTATTCATTAATTATCCAAAATTTAGATATGTAATAGATAAAAATGATGATCTTCTACCATTCACAAAACTAAAAAAAGCCCGCCGTTTTGCGCAGTCGTCGGAAAAAAAGTTTAGCTGTAGCTCCATAGCAAAGTTGTTTCATGATGTGTATTAAATGTGCAATGTTAATTAGTGTTAATTACCATACCTACATAGTAATTTATACGTATAAACCTCCTCTAGGTATTATGTAATATTGTTAGAACCTATTATTTCTGTTCTTAATTCAAGAGTTCCGCACAAGTGGTTTCATAGAGTCCATTCTAATTTGTTTGCCACAACAAAATTTAAATTATTGTCAACAACTTCGACAAGTATTTGTATTTATTTTATTCCACTTTAGGTACACATGTTACATTTGATGTCGTTATATTCTATATAATTTATATTATAACAATCACACACAAAACTTTTAATTGCATAAACGCCGTAAAATACTCGCATGCATTTTGAACCTTGATAAAATCATTTCCGATAAACGATTCTCTTTATATTGTTTTATTCATTTATTTACCGCATTTATCGGCATAGCGAATGGTGTGATTTCGCATGGAATGAAAAGTGAAAATATTTCAGTGCGTGTTCTAAGTTGAAGAATTGAGGACCAATGGGAGGCTGTAGAAAGTGTGAATAAATAGATAGTGGATTGTTGAATGTGTGTGAGGTGACAGATGGTGTAAAGATGACGTCTCTGAAGCACGGAGTCAATTTGAGCAGGCGCGCGTGTAGGGCGCTGCTGGTGGCGGTGTTGCTGACGGTGGCACGAGCCACGCCTATTGAGGTGAGTTTTCCTATTCTTGACACTAAATAAAATAATAAAATCCTTGACACTAATGTGTCTAACTATTGACGTTTATATTATGTTATATTGGATACTTTTACAAATTAGAGACTGGTTAACAAATGTTTCAGAACTTTCACTAATTAATAGCGTATTCACAAGAAATTCCAATGTGGACCCTCAGTCGTAACGAATACTCAGAATTAGCAGGCTGAAGTGGCGATGGGCAGGACATATAGCTCGTAGAACCGATAACCGTTGGGGAGTAAAGGTTCTCGAGTGGCGACGGTGATGCAACTTCAAACGGAGTGTGGGAAGACCTCCCATTCGATGCACCAACGACATTGTAGTATAATTTTTCTTCCCAACGTTCGCACTAGTGTGAAAAACCGTGTACGTACCGTGTTAATTATGGCAAGGAACTTTCCTATCCCTAACACTAGTGTTACGTATAGGAATTTTTCTTCCTCACCTTCTTCACACCAGTGTGAGGCTGCGAACGCATAGACTGGTGGCTTGCTTGGCACCTAGCTAGAGCCTTATCGGCCATTTGACGACTAGCGAAGGCGCCAAGCGTGCACGTTCTACGTAAAAAGGCTCTAGGTGCTAAGCAAGCTGCCTGTCAGTGCGTTTGGACCCTTACGTATTGATTGTACCAATAAAATTACTATCTGACTATCATAAGGTTAGTACGTCGTTCTTTGAGGCCACGACTACATGCACTCCACGCGATGGTTGATAGGTAGGCTACCTAGCCTACCTATCAACCTATCAACCATCCTGGAAGCAACTACCTGGTTGCTTCGATGGTAGTTGGACGTGTGGCTTAAAGTTCAAAATCTGAAAAGACATCGCTATTCTACATATGGATGTAGCCAGCCACCTGGATGGCCAGGTGACTGGCTAAGCTAGGCGCTTGAAGTGTGGCTGGTCCTGTACATTTTCGTACGTTTGTTTTCCACCCTCCAAGCTACCATCTTGTAGTGCCGCCGATGCTTTATTGTTTTGGTGAACATCGGCAGCGATCGAGGAATCCGCGGCGAAAACTATTTGTGCTAACCACTGGAAATCCAGTATAATTCATTTAATTTATTTCCACCGTAGGTATTATATGCACTTGATGTCGTTGTAATGTATGTTGTAAATATGACAATAACATTTAAAACACAAGTTATTATTACAAATGGAAAAATGAAGCACCATATGGGATTGTACGCAGAAAGAAAAAACAGACAGACAGAGATTCCTATGTGTACAATAAAATAAAGATTATAAAAGTTGGCTCTAAAAGAGCCCAGTGTTTTTAAAATTTATTAATAAGTGATATCATCATCACCAGCCCGCTAGCTATTGCTTGCTAGGAGTCAGCATAGCAATAATACGAATCAGAAGACGTCCACTTCAGGACATGCCTCCTGCTGTTTCGCACCACAGGTTCTCACCCCAAATTCATTTTTGCCGTTTCATACTACGAATAGCTGTTATTAAATCGGAATAATTTCTTAAAAAACCTATATCATAGGTAGGTTATCATTGTTTACAAAGTAGGTACCTAAGTATTAGAAACGCATATGTTAATAAGTATTTAAAATTCATACATGCACAGTAATGAAATGACGCCTTACAGTAATAAAAAATTATTTGTTCAGTTTACAATGTTTTTTGAATAAAATTGTTATTATTAAAACGACACACGACATTTGGGATATTAATGAGAAGGTAGCCTTGGGAAGGATCCTACTTTTCATACACAAAAACTCGCGCGAATTCGCGGGCAGTAGCTAGTTTGCAATATCGAGGTTATCGTGGTGTATGTAGTTGACCTTACGATAAGGATTTTATGTTACCATAGAAAGTTATGGACATAAAATTATGGTAATGCAAAATAAAAAAAACACTTTCGCAGAAGAACTATACGGGGTGTTCGGCACAACGTTTGTCATATGGAAACTGGGGGGTAGGAACCAAGTGTAATAAATAAATAAATAAAATAAATAATGCTGGTAAATCCACACAGCATCATCTAGCCCCAAAGTAAGCAGAGCTTGTGTTATGGGTACTAGATGACCGATAAACTTAATACAATACATAACATAGATAGATATTTTTTATTATACATATACAATGTGTCTGGTCACCGGTGTCGGAGACTTTGGGGGGGTAAAAAACGGTCAATTTTATCGACAAATCACTATCCCTATTTTTTTTTTCTCTCTCCATGATAAAATGGCAGCCATTTTGTTTTTTTTGCCTCAAAGCACGGGTGCTTGTACTGATTAAGCTATAGCTACCCATGTAGAGGTCCTAGGAAGACGATAGAGGACTCATTTGATAGCCAATAAAGTAGACAATAAAGCAATGATAACAATGTTGCAATTTCTATTTTATAATACAGGAAAAGAGAATGTATGAACAAAAAAAATTTTTTTTTTTACATTTTTTTTTAATTATTAGCTTTTTCATAAAATCGAAACTGTCAAGCTACATGTTTTTTGGTTTTGAACGATAGTACGGAATGTGCACTTCAAAATAAGTCTTGCATCTTAGCGCTAAGTAAGATAGTTTAGAAGTTATGACGATTTCAAAATGGTAAGTGTTTCCAAACCCTGGAGTACAAAAAGAAAACAAAATAAATCGATTAGGTACTTTAATGGTTTATTCTATCGAAATCCATACAAAAGTTACAGCCACGATTCAAAATGTCCTCCGTGGTATTGCAAACAAGCTGTTGCTCTAATTGACACATGTTGTGTAGCGCGTCGGATCATGTCTTTGTCTCTCCTCAAATCATTCCCAACTTGTATAATTTTTTCAATAAGTTCCTCGCGTGTATTTGCCACGTCGACGTATACTTTCTGTTTCATTGTGCCCCACAAGAAAAAATCAAGGGGTGTCAAGTCCGGAGAACGCGGTGGCCAAGCGATTGTACCACCTCGTCCAATCCACGTCGAATATCGTTCATTTAAATAGTTTCTTACATTTACTGCAAAATGTGCCGGAGCTCCGTCCAGTTGTAATATCATTCCTAACCTATAGGTCAATGGTATTTCCATGAGTGCGTCATGGTAATCCGTTTCCAGGAACTCCAAAAATCTTGGGCCATTCATCGTGGCTGGCAAAATTAGAGGCCCAATCAGTATGTCGTCGATCATTCCAGCCCAAACATTCACTGAGAATTGGTGCTGAAATGTACTTTGTCTCACTGCATGTGGATTATCGTGGAGCCATTGATGTTCGTTGCGGTGGTTTGTGTATCCTGATCGTGTGAAAGTGGCTTCGTCGGTCCACATAATTTTTTTCAAAAAATTTGTGTTAGATCGCACATTTCTTAATATCCACGAACAAAAAACTGACCTTCGTGCAACATCTGGTTCAATTATTTCTTGCACTCTTCTAAAATGATATGGATGCAATCCTTCCCGTTTCAAAATCTTCCACACTCGCCATTTGTTTAAACCAAGTCTAATTGCAATGCGCCTGACACTCAGTTTCGGGTCTTGAGTGATCAATTGTAATATCTCTTCTTCCTCTTGCGGTGACACTAAACGAGAACGTTCGTTAGCGGGTCTTCTAATACCATTTTCAGCGAGGTTGAGGTGTAATCGTATGAATGTGCGAGCGTTCGGCGTTGGTTTATTAGGAAATCTTCTCGCATACTCTCTTACAGCAGCGTTAGCGTTCCCGTTGCAAAATCCATAGACGAAATGGATGTTGGCCACGTCCTGGCTGGAATAATGGACGTCTTCCATTTTCGTTAAATTTCGTCAACTTAAAAACGATAACTGAGTCCACAACAGAACAAAAAGTCCAATAACGAAACAAAACTTCACAAAAATGTTCAATAATAACAACGCACAGTTTGTCGGCACAAGAGAGTGTAATCACAACGCGGGGCGACGGACGACTACCTGCCAGCGCGCCCTACTCTACAACAAAGCACAGCATTGTCTAAAGACACGCCCTTGGAATTCCACGAAACCGTGAGTCTAGTTGTATGGTAACGGGATATTCAAGGGTCATATTCAAACCGTCATAACTTCTAAACTATCTTACTTAGCGCTAAGATGCAAGACTTATTTTGAAGTGCACATTCCGTACTATCGTTCAGAACCAAAAAACATGTAGCTTGACAGTTTCGATTTTATGAAAAAGCTAATAATTAAAAAAAAAATATAAAAAAAAAAATTTTTTTTGTTCATACATTCTCTTTTCCTGTATTATAAAATAGAAATTGCAACATTGTTATCATTGCTTTATTGTCTACTTTATTGGCTATCAAATGAGTCCTCTATCGTCTTCCTAGGACCTCTACATGGGTAGCTATAGCTTAATCAGTACAAGCACCCGTGCTTTGAGGCAAAAAAAACAAAATGGCTGCCATTTTATCATGGAGAGAGAAAAAAAAAATAGGAATAGTGATTTGTCGATAAAATTGACCGTATTTTACCCCCCCAAAGTCTCCGACACCGGTGACCAGACACATTGTATAGAAAATACCCAGAACGGAACAAATATTTGCAGATCGTACAAACATTTGTCCCAAGGCGGAAATCGAACCCGCAACCTTCTGCGTCGCAGGCGGGCCTTCGCCCGCCGCCGCGCCACATCGGTCGTCAACATTTAATAGCTTGGCGACTGAAAATCCTCTCGGCTATTTTAAGAACGATGGATGATGAATTTAAAAGATTTGTTTTTAAGAAGTTTTACATCATATCTAATTAATTATTTTTTTGAAATTTGAACTACTATTTAGTGACGTGTCTGTACGAAATAACATGTGTTGTACATTTTTTTTAGTTACATTTTTTTAATTCTGTCAATTAATTCTGTCCCGACGGCATGACACTAGTCCCATGGGAGTTGGGGAGGCCTATTGTGTGGGACGCTACATGTGTCGACACTTTTGCGCCTTCCCATCTTCCGAGGACATCCGTGAGGGCTGATGCGACGGCAGATTTGGCCGAGGATCTCAAGAAACGGAAATATGCAGGTCTCGATAGAGCCTATACATTTGCTCCCTTTGGGGTCGAGACCCTAGGTCCGTGTTGTACCGAGGCTCTCCGGGTTTTTATAAAGTTATCTGAGCGTCTGGTCGACGCGACGCGTGACCCGAGAGCTGGCGGGTATCTGGCGCAGCGCATCAGCATTGCCATACAGCGGAGCAATGCAGCCAGCGTCTTGGGGACGCTTCCGACTGGTATTGATATGGATCAGTTGAGCTACCTGTAGATTGTTTGCAACAGTCTGCAGTTAGCTTAATTGTTTCAATTGTAAATACTAGTTCTAATTTGTTTTTATTATTGAATTGTAATTTTCTTTGTCAATAAAGATTTACTCTGTCAATTGTGTTCAATTTCAGAAAACATTTAAAACTCAGTTTTAAATTCTCACTTTACAACACTTTGCATGCCCATAGCTGCTTTATTTACCAAGATCTCACGTAATTATTGATTTTATTAGTAAAAGCTAACATGCCACAAGTAATAAAAAAAATTGTATGCCACGTTATTTCGTACAAATAAAGTAACAGCCCTTAATTAACAGTTCAAGTTTCGGAAAATATCTAAAAACCTTTAAAAACTTCTTAAAAACGTTAAGTTTGGCTTTTCAGAGTTAAAAAGTCGCCAAACTATTGCACTTGGTTCCACCTAACCCCAGTTTCCATATGACAAACGTTGTGCCGAACACCCTGTATGAGTGAGTCACCCCTAGGTGATATCTGTACCACCTATACTCAATATATAATATTTATTGTTGTCTTGACATTGGTAGGTAGGTTATTATCTGTAAGTATCACAATGTGCACCCTGTTGGGCGAAACAACAAGTGGAAGGCAGACCGAGGTTGTTTTTGGTAAAAATATGTAGGTACTAAGCTAAGTACTTGTCTAGTTTAAGTAAATAAAAATTATAATGTTGATACATACATTTTTCTAGGACTATATCCGACTATACTAATGCGATGAGTTTTTTCTCGAGGAAAACCCAAAAACTTCAATAGTAATAGTAATCTTTATCATAGTTAAATCTATTTATATAGATTACGTAGGTAGGCTGTTTAGTAATTTCAACAGTATTCTCACAGCCCGGATAGCTCAGTCGGTAGAGCATTGGACTTTTAATCCAAGGGTCCAGGGTTCAAGTCCCTGTTCGGGCGGCTCTATTTTTGCTTTTTTTATAGATATTTTTTTTTATTGAATTTTTTTTTCATTATTGTAATTAGTCACAAATATTTGTTGATTTTTTTTTTTAGTTATGTTTGTCCAAAAAATTACGACGCTGTTAATGATGAAGTTTCACGCACAGAAAAATTACTTAATTATGAATAAAAAAATAAGTAAGTAATTTTATCGGAATTCCTTCAACAAAGTTTAATTAAATGTGGGTTATTCACAAATAGTGAGTCACCCTTAGGAAGATACGGCGCCAGAATCATTCAGAATGTAGAGAAGTGCCTTTTTGAACTTAATATTAGTGCGGTTGAGACATCGCCTTGAATAAATACAAGGTTCTTCAGATTCCTATTAAAATAAATAGAGCAAAGCGTAGTGTATTCTTGGATTTGATGTCAAAGGGATCATTACCGCCATTTTGATACCTTTTACCACAACAAAGTTAAGTAAAAAGTCTAGGTTACACAGACCTTTGATAAAACTCAGTCATCTAACCTGTGTTCATACCTACCATGTACCTAGCTCATTATATTTACATATATGTAGCAGAGGAATCACAACAGCACCAATTAGGTAAAGATCAACATTAGATGACCATTAAGAATGAATGCGCGTTAAAATCTTTTGTATTGGGCATTTTTCGTAGACCTCTACGTACTACGTAGCTCGTAACGCGTAGAACTTTGTCTCAACCAGGGACATGGTAAGTACGCACGTACAACGCCGTAGGCCGTACCTACAAGTTCTTTGGTCTAGGTTTGAATCTAGGTAATGTTCGATAGATATGGTAGGTACGTTCTCCTAGCGCTAACTCAACAAATGACCTGTGTTGTGTTAAAACTAACTGTAATATACCTACCTACCTAATGAACAACAAAGATGGAAAGGCGCACTTAGACCGAAGTACAACCGAGACACTAATACGCACGATAAAAAAAAAACGTCACCGGTCCGACTACGACTGAGGTGGCTGTCAACTGTCATTCTTGAAAGAAGTTAGACATCTTTTATTAGCTCCTGAAAAGTGGCAAAATGTCGATACGTCTCTATGAAACGATTCCCTCGATAATTATGTCGCCGCCGGATCGTAGAATCAGTCCGTTTGTAGAATGGCTAGGCCGATTACAAAACGAATGCTAAATTCTTGGGAATAGGTACCTAATCAATTTTATTCGACGAGATCGCCAAGTGACTTTTAGTTTAGCGATATTGTTGAACGTTCATCGTTCAACATTTGACAAAGGCAAGTTATTGATTTGCTCCGTTTTGCGCTGGCTCAGCCATTTTACGAACGGGCTGATTCTACGATCTGGCGGCGACATATACATGACTAACAGTTCACAACACTCGTTCTAACTTCATCGACATTCGAGAGTGTTTTATCCATGTTTGATGAAAACCGGTGCAGCCATTCTAAAGTTAGATTGCTGGATTGAGGACGTTTTGTTCCGACGCCGAAAAACATTGCAAACGTTTTTCTACGAGAAACTTTTGCACTACTCTCCACTTCGTATTCGGTTCTTTGTCTTTCAAAACTAAGTCAAAGGGTTGTAGTGTGGTGACTACTGAGATAATGAGTAGGTACTTTTTTCTACACGCGGCTACGCACGCGTTGTTTCTAAAATGTTTAAGGGTTATTTTCATCCCATGGGAACTCATTTGCGGAATTAAAAGTACCTAGCTTATGTGTTATTCCAGGTCCAGCCCTACATCTATGCAAAATTTCAGCACAATCCGTTTAGTAATTTTAGTGTGAAGAAATAATAAACATCTAGTACATAATATCGATGGTCCATCCATACTTTCGCTTTTATAATATTTAGTGTGATTGTGATGTGATTCTACCTCTTAACCCATTTTTGTTTCTGTGGTATTGCGTTTTTTGCAGATTCGTCTACGTACGTTCGCGGTAAATCATCTTATGTATTCTGCTTGAGCTGAGGGATGAGTCTGTTTGACGTTAGTAACGAGACGTGATCGTGACGTCTCCTTTTAGTACGGGATTTGCGTAGTTCCATGTACACACTATAGAGGCGCTGTACCAAATTGTATGCAAAAAGGAGACGTCACTCTTGTCACTAACGTCAAATAGACTCTCCCCTTTGTAAGCTGCTCATCCATTTTGGGTATTATTGTGTTTGCCACGCCAACGGGACACTCGTGGCTTGAAATGCGGTCAAACAATATTTACAGTTTGTGGGTGTCGCAACCTTGGCTGCCAAGGTTTTGCGGCAGACTTGGCTTATGTCACGGCCGCAGATTGTTACGAATCTTAATAACTATTAAGGTGAACGAAGTAAAGGCACTAGAACTGTGGAAGGTATCTAGATCCATACTAATATTATAAATTCGATAGTAACTCTGCCTATCTGTTATATTTTCGTTCAATGTCGCCTACGGCTGAACGGATCTCAATGAAATTTGGCAGGGAGGTAAATAGTATCCCGGGGACGGATACAGGCTACTAAAAAGCGCGTGCGAAGCTGCGGGCAGTAGCTAGTAGATTATAGCTTTATTGCACCAACAAAATATATAAAGCAATTAAACAATAACATAATACTTACTTATATCTAGTATAATCTACTTATATCTAGTGTGGCACAATCGGCGGGCTTATCGCTAACAGCGAACTATTCCAGGCAACCATTGGATGGATAGGATCGGTGGTATTAAAAACTGGCGGTGGTGTTACTGACGGCGAATTAAAACTAAATATAGATATTTTTACTACATAAAAGTATTTAAAAGTTTAAGGTAGATACTTACGTACTTACAAATAATATATTTTGGTAATTTTATTATGTTAAAACGCGAAGAGTCAAAGAAGGGAAGGAAGACCCGCTTATTCTCAGTAGTTCTGCGGACTACTGACACAAATTGTTCTAGTAGTTCTGTGCACCAAAAATACTATGCCATGCAGTGTGATAGAGTCAGCTAATTCGTCATAACCATTTTCTAGATTCTTGTAGGAAATAAATTGGCTGCTAACTCTTAACGAAAAAAAAACTAAAAATCTAAGCACCTGCAATCGTCCATGCAAGACAGTGAAGCCGCTTAATCCCTATCGAATCCTTATAAGACCTTATTTAATTTGGAATGAAAAACTAACTTGAAATACTTTACGAAAATCCTGTAAAGGAAGCGTATTTCATACCGTGAATAGGTTTAAACGAGATCGAGCCTCTTTGAGAGTCCGTCTTGCGTTCACCCGCGCCTTCGCACGCCCTTTTCCGGGATAAAAAGTACCTTATTTAAGGATTTACATTATGACATAGATGGTAACCCTGGAAAGTCCCGAGTATACCTACCATCTATCTCCTAATCTCCTGGCTAAATTTTCTAAAGCTTATTTTCTAAAAAAGGTGTCAGACAGACAGGACTTTCGCGTTTATAATAATTTTATTGATGCTTTCCTATGTGAAGTTTTTTGTGCCATGTCTAACTAAGAGTTCACCAACAGATGGTTAATTTTCAAAGTTGTTTTGACACAAGTTTTACGTCAAAGTTGACTGACGCAGCTGCCTAATTGTCCGATTTTCTTTTGGTGAACACAGACCCAATGATCGTGCTGAAATTAACTAAAGTTCCAATGTTCTAATCCAGACCTAGAACTCTAGTTTAGTAGGACCTATCGGGTACTTTTGTTCCTAGTATAACGCGTGTGGAGCTACGAGCAGATGTTGCATTAGGAAATAAAACCTCTCGAAAAGAGGAGAGAGAGAAATGTCTCACATGAGACATTTTGTACTGGGATATATGTAGGTATCTCAAGATTTAGGAGTTTAAGAACGAGTGGCTAACCTTTTCATTCTTGAGTACAATGTTCACAAAGTTTAATTTGAATGTTCTCAAAAAACTATAAAACGACTTCGAATCCTCTATTTTCACTGTTTTTGTATTCCCACTGTTTTAAAGTTTTGCAGGACAAGTACTAATCCCAAAGGAATACAAATGTACCACATAGCGAATTTTCAAAGTCAGTCCATATTTGACGGAGAAATCGACGAGCATACGTAAAAAAAAACATACGCAAGCCGTACAGCCGATCATAGAACCGCCTGAGTACATAGTAGGTAGGCACCTATTATTCGCACGGATTCTACCTTTTCGTGATTCTTACCTAAATGATTTGCGGCAAAATTTTTTTGCTTATAAAACTGGATTCTAAGTATATTTTGTTAACTTAAACAACGAAATGAATTCATAAAGATCCGGGTCTACCTTTTATAGCAGTCATTTACAATATTAAATGCGAGAAATCCTCGTAATTGGCTCTATTAGGACGGAGCCATTGTGAGCCGGATTGCTGTTTGGCAAAATATACCTACTTACTATAAACATATGTAACCTTAAAATATCGTTTAAAGTTTTTACAAGAGGTTCAGCTTACAATAAACTCAGACATTTTACTTACCTAGATTTTAATTGTTTTTTACAAATTTAAAATGTTTTTTTTGTTTTTATTACTTAGTCAACTGTATTTTTATTATTGTTTCTTTTTACTTTTTACTTCTTATTCTTACTTAGCATCCTGTATAATTGATGTATGTGTGTGTCTGACTGAAGTCGTAAATAAAAACCTTTACCTATCTATCTATACAGGGTGTGCAGGTACTTGTGGGGGGGCAGGGGGTAAACATGGAAAAATATTAAAAAAAATCTATCTGCAAAATAATAAATGTTGAAATTGTTTGCCACCTACTCAAACAATTGAATTAGTAGCAAACAATTTGAGCATTAATTATAAGACTACCTATTTGAAATTGTTGTTTCAATTATTAATAACACCCCAACCACCCCAAATACACTTTCATTGATTTTCGAAATAAATTTATTTTCTTATTATTTGTTTTTGTTATAAGAAAAATAGGGCTAGAGAAACATAGTTAGCCATAAATCGGTCATTTCACAATAAAAAAATTTAGTTTAATACCATTTAAGAAACTACATGAAATAGGCATGTTTTATAAGCTTTGGGCCACCCCGGTCTCCATACGATTTTTTTGTACCACAGTTGCTTAAACTTTATCATAAAAAGATCGAATACACTAATTTTTATTTTTAAGTATTTGATAAAAACAAACAGTTGTGGCTAGGAATATTTTGTGATGCGCCATAGCAAGGCCAATTATCCACAGTTATTTCCAGGGAAATCCAATTCGTTATTATTGATTTAGTAGCCGTAGTGTTTATAAATATTAACAAAGGTATCAAACAAAGGACATTAAAAAAAAATTTTAATGTCCTTTGTTGAATCCTAGACCGTTGCAGATAGATTTTTTATTTTTCTGATTTGCCCTCCTGCCCCTTCCCCCCCTCACAAGTACCTGCGGGGTTATCCATTAATTACCGGACAACCTGTATAACAAAAAGTTTATGATTGATTGCGTAGAAGGAAACATTAAATTTTTGTGGTTGTACTTTACTGAATGTTTGTGTACAAACCGCCCATACTTAACCTAAAATTCACTGTGTCTTTTTATACGCAATTTACATTACTTGTCGATTTGAGATCCTTCCTTCAATAAATATTGCTTACAATTCTGAAACTTGACACCAAGCTAGTTTTAGTTGTTTGTTTACAAACATTCGACATCGAGTTTGGCTTGTGTATAGGTTATCTACAACACAACACAGATCGTAAATAAAATATCTTACATTGTCTGCGCTGAAAGATGTTTAATATAAGCAAACAACATCAATCTGCCACGAGTCTTTCAAACTAGTTGGCACAGTGCGTGCCTCGAAAATGTATTTCGTCTTTATTTCACTCACCATCTATGATCAATCTACTCATTTTATTGAAGATACACGAGATATATATAGACTCAAAAAGTCAGATAGTTACATTACAAAAATAAATATATTACAGCTAAATGAAATTCGTTGATATTTATAAATAGATTAAGGAAACGGCTCTTAAAGAGTTCTTTTTACTCTGTAGACGAGTTCTACGCTTTACCTAATATTTAAATTGGATCATAAATGAATTTACTATATCATTAATTAATTAGTTTTATATTAAATACTATTATTATTATTTATGGTCAATATTAAACTCTATATTACTGACCTTATTAATTTTGACTTGTAACTTGGCGTTATTAATAAAGAATTGTATTGTATTGTTGCTACGGTGGTGTACGTAGCAACGAATTTAATTGATTCATCGATTTTTTTTATTTATAGATTTATTTTTATATATTTATGGATTTATTCTGTATGCTCTTTTTGGTTTGAATATCACATACATATACGCGAACGGATGTCACGATATTTATATAGGATTCTACCTACACATTATTAATGCTATCCATACTGTGTTTCCCTTCACTTTGAAACACAGGGAGAGGATATTGGATTTTACATGGATTATAATTTATTCTTTGATTTGTCCAAAATCAGAACAGAGTACTGAGTTCGTTTACTCGATAATAGCATCACGTCATCGAAACGTTCCATTTTATATGGGATTTGCGTAAAAAAATTCATAACCGCACGGTAGAGGCGTACCAAATCCCATACAAAAATGGAACGTCCCGATACCATCGAGTAACCGAACCCGGCCCTGATTGGGTAATGAAAAAGTTCTAGTTTAGGTTAAGAAGGTATATGCAATAAAATGATTTAAGTATGATTATTATTATTAAAAACTTTAGGCTAATTGGTTTTAGCAGAGACCAGTATACGTACCCAAATTTGAGGGTTAAAAGGTAGGTAGTGGAAATTTTTAGAGTGTGTATTTCTGTTGCCGCTATACAACAAATAATATAAATAAATTAAATTGATTAATAGCCACGTTGAGTACCGATCACGGAAGTTAAGCAACGTCGGGCGTGGTCAGTATTTGGATGGACCTTATGCGAAATAGTGTTTTACGATGGTACAGAACCCTCCGCGTGCGAGTAGACTTGCACTTGACCGGTTTTATTTACTTTTCATGTAAGTAAGTCTACAAAAAATCAACACCTTCAATAACGACAATCTTCATTCCAGAGCACAACAAAATCCAGTCCGTCCATGACAGCCGATGGCGTGGCCACCTACCCCGGGATGGACTTCGGTCCGATGGGCCCCGCGCGGTCGACCCCCGGAGAAACCCCCGGGAGCCAGCTCCAGCAGCAGCAGGCCACGGATGCCCCCGTGGCTACAGAGAGACCTCACAACTCTGAGAGAAAGCTGGTTATAGCTGCCTTCGAGTTTCATAGAGTGGAGACTCCGTTTCTTATCGGACTGTGGATATTTTTCGCTAGCTTGGCGAAGATAGGTAAGTGACACTCGGAAAATTATACGGTGTATGATAGAGTTACTTACTTATACTTGACATCTTAAAAGTACTGCTGTAAAATCAGAGTGGTGTTAAGTTGCCCATTTCGTTAAAGTACTAGTAGTAATTCTCTAACTCTTCATTTGAAACATACTAAATCACCTTATTATGAAGGTAAAGTTTAGTACTTACCATAATAAGCTTCTTCTCGAAGATATACCTACGAAGTTCTTAAAATGATGAACTATCGTTTTATCGACAAGGCATGGTCGCAGGCCTCCCTGCCTGTCAAATTGAGAGGCTTAGGTATACGCAAAATTTCAAGTGTAGCCCAAAATTTCCAGCGTTCCTGTCTTCTGTCTACAGCACTAGTGCTCTAGTTGAAAAAAATTTAAAGTCATCTTGTTTGGTCCCCCCTGGAATTCCATTCAAAATTTAATTTTTAGACGAAGCTCGAACGGCTTGGTATAGTGCTTGCCCCAATGCTGCTCCCCCAAAATCTCTTTTGTCCCAACGGCAATGGGACGGGCCTCTGTGTGAGTTGACACGGAATTGTTTGTTACAAACGTGCTCCAGCTCTGCGGGTCGTGCTCGTCTCCTGGCCGTTTCTAAATGGGAGTCAGGACATTGGTTGCAAGCATTTCCTTCATTTAACACTGTCACTTTATTGGATCTCGGAACCTTTCGTATCGCAACATGTCTTCGGTTGGGTGCAATGTGTTACACGCCTCATCAATGCCAATGCGGTACTGCTGTCGAACAGCTTGGTCATTACGGATTATCGTGTACTAGGGCCGCCGCCGGTCGGATATCTCGTCATGCCAGCCTTAACGACATTATCCAGCGGGCCTTTGTCACCGCTAACGTACTAGCTATTCTCGAACCGAATGGTCTGTGGCATGACGATGGTAAGAAGCCCGACGGCATAACACTAGTCTCATGGGGAGATTTGACCAAGGATCTCAAGAAACGCAAATAGGTCTCAATAGAGCCTATACATTTGCTCCCTTTGGGGTCTAGACCCTAGGTCAGTGGGGTACCGAAGCTCTCCGGGTTTTTAAAAAGTTACCTGAGCGTCTGGTCGACGCGACGCATGACCCGAGAGCTGGTGGGTATCTGGCGCAGCGCATCAGCTTTGCCATACAGCGGGGCAATGCAGCCAGCGTCTTGGGGACGCTTCCAACTGGTATTGATATGGATCAGTTGAGCTACCTGTAGATTGTTTACAACAGTTTGCAGTTAGCTTAATTGTTTCAATTGTAAATATTAGTTCTAATTTATTTTTATTATTGAATTGTAATTTTCTTTGTCAATAAAAAACTATCGTCTTAAATACACTTCAGTTTAAATAATAGATTTAGGGGTTTGCGGAAATCCATTGCAAAATATTAAGATAAAAATATTTAGTAACAATGCCGCGCAAAACCTTCACTGATGAGATTCAACAAAATGCATTCGCGTGCACCGCCCTCCCTCCCACAAATTGACCTGCCATGCAATCAGGGAAGGTAAAAAACTTAGGATGGTGCACGCGAATGCATTTTGTTGAATCTTATTAGATAAGATGGATAATCCTTTATTCTACCACACAAATACAGACAACAATACAGAAATATAAGGTTTAGCGCGGAATTGCTACTAAATATTTTTTATATTTTATATATTTTACACCGCAGTTGAATTAAAACTAGCTCGGTAACTTTCATTGCACTATAAGTGAAAATAGTAGGTAGGTAGTCTTCATTATAAGCCACTAGAACTAATATTATATTATATTACTAGAACTAGTTGAAGTAGATGAACGTCTCGCACCAGTCTATTGTAAAGCCACACAGCATACACTTGCCTGTAGCAGGCACACGGGCATAACAGTTCCTCGCACGTGCCATCTATTATCAAATGTGTGTACACTAACTGGCATGACTGTACCTGGCAAGCAATTTGATTAACCTGGCATTCAATTTTAAGAGTGGCATGCCAGTAACTGATTTGTTGTCGCCGTTGATGCAAGTTTTCTTTATCTTATTAATTTAGCCACAATGTTACAAATAAGTAAACATTGAGAGTTCCTACCTACGCTTCTAGATTGAATAATTCATAATCTATAGGGATTTCGTTACAGGGACCGGTTACCTACCGTACCTACTTGATAATACTATGTCTATCGTAATTTAAACAAGATCCGTCAAGTGCGAGCGTGACTCGCGCGCAAAGGGCTTAGAACGTTTGTCAAGTATAGCAATATGTACTATAGGTGCCGGTTTGAGACTTTGCTGTTTATTGTATATCTAAAAATATTTATTCCCCCTTTTATGAATTTTTCAGAAAGGGTTCTACTTGCAGACTATTTTTTCTATAAAATATAGATCCATATCTTCAAACGCTACATACATTTTAGATGGATCGCTCTGCAAACTTCGAAGATAGGGGGGGGGGGGGGAAGGTAATTTTTCGATCTTTTTCAAAATATTTGAAAATGTATGAACTTACAGAAATTTCAAAAACGGTTTTAAAATGTACAAATTGATACATTTCATTTGATATTTCACTTGATCCCCCTTGTAGGTCTCTTTTAAAATTTCACAATTTGAAATAAAAATTTTAATAGGTTTTAATTTTTCTTTTAGTCTGTACAACTACACGAAATGAATTATTATTTTTAATTTCAAGTTAATTGCTGCTGTAGTTGCTGAGATATTAATGCCGAAAAAAAAAGGCAGAAAAAGCGAAACCGAAATTCGAAACCGATCGAAACCTTAAAAAACGTCATTATATGTCGGGTGTAGGATCTACATCTATTTTTATTTAAAATAAATGGGACTCACTCAAATTTAGAGAAAGTGATTCAAAAGATTTGAAAAGCGACATAAATTTAATAATCCAAAAACAACACAAAGAGACAAGGAACCTCACTAATCGGTAGAAAGACACAGGACTAAAATCAGACACATCATTCAACATAAAAAATAAACAAATTAAGATTTAGCACAGGATCTTATTCACACGTGTTGCTCGTCTCTTGTACAGGAAGCCTCGCACTTAAGTTACTCGTTCTAGATATCTTGGCCCGCTTAGCCAAGGCCGTTTTCCTGTACTTCCCTTTCCAGGTCCTCGACTTTACAGCGTTAGTGCTATCTCGGGACTTTAGATCACTCTTCTCCCGACGTATAGTAGGTGAAGATGTTCTGACATACCCTGTCACATATCGTTCATTTGGAATGAAGCTCGCGCAGCGATTCCTTAAGTTCGCAAATCGATGCCCGTGAGAAGGGCAGAACGAATCGATCTCCATCGTCAAAACGGAATCAGTCGACATAGATTCGTATCCCGATTTAGGATTAGTGAACTTATCTTCGCACCGCAAAGTATGTACAGCTGTGTAGTAGTTTCCAGATTTAACGTCGCCATTGGCTAAATTATACGATCCACTCGACGTATTGTAGCGCAGCAAAGAGTCTTTTGATATGCAGGTCTTATTCTGAAATTGGCAGCCGACATCTCGAATGAATATGATCGCCTCTTTGCTAGGTGCTAGAGCCGTGTGCGACGAGCACTTTCGGAAACATTCGTATAGCTCGCACTGGCACGATTTGTCGATTGACCTGCTGCATGGGCTTGAAGTTACGCGTATGGGAGATTGGGATGACAACAGCGTTGACCTCTCACTTGGCGAAACATGATATCCTTTGAGAAATTCACAAGCGTTTTGCACGCGAGTAATCGTATTGTAGAGACCATTCGCTTTGTTCTCCAAGAAGGGGATGTATTTGCATTGCATTGCGTGCACGCATTCAGTTTTGTCTTCGTTATTGTGTACGAGGTCTTCGTATGTAATGCTTTGGCTACATGGAACACAAAGAGGCAAGTTGACGCAACGCGGTCGATGTAAGCACGGAGGGACATATTCGCAGTGATTCCGCAGCACATTTTCTTTTTGACAAGAGGGCACCACAGTACACGGCGGGTGGTGCCGACAAGCTTTAGTGATCCTTATGATTCGCGGAGCCCTTGTTGATACTTGTTTCTTATTGGGTCGGGCACCGTCAAAGGGTAGTAACTGACAAATAGGTACCATCTCGCAACGGGGTTTGTGATTACAGTCGTCATAATCTTCTGCTTTGAATGAGTTTTGTTTGGGTGATCTACAGTTGTAAGAATTTGAGAATTCTTCACTATGATAAGTCGACGAATCTTCTACTTTAACACTTCCTTCTTCTTCGGTAGTGCTGCAAAATTCTACTCTTTCTTTGCAGTTTGGGCAAACAATTCTGTGCACTTTTCTGAATTGTTTACTAACTTTTACTTTGGAGGAGCATTTTTCAGGATAAACTACTTTATTATTTTCATTCTGCTTAACAGTTAATGGCTCCTGTGCCATGTTAGCAATCTCTAAACTTAGGGTGTTTGTAGGCTTATCTTCTTTAGGCATTGAAAGTGTTTTCTTTTTCTTAGCAATTTTGTCCGTACTAGTAATTTGATCAACTGTTTCACGTTTACACTTTTCAAATTCTGTTTGAGATGTGTTATCTGTGCATGGGCAAGCATATGAGAACAGTTGACATGGACAAGGATCTTCCGGGCGCTTGCCTTTTTTCTTTTTCTTTTTCTTTTCATCTGACAAAGGTTTTGTAATATCAGTACGATACTTTCCAAAAGACCAAAACTTCTGTTGGTTATCAGTAACATCGATGTTATAAAATTGTTTTTTTCTAAAGTGCTTTTCTTTGTCGCGGAGATGTATTTCCGAGGAAAGACTATCAATAAAGTTAAACCGCTTCTTATTTTTCTTTGTAATGATTTCCATGCTATCTTTAACTTTTAATTTTGGTCGAATTTGCGTTGCACATTCTTGAACTATCGCGTTCGTTTTACCTTTGAATCCGTTTTGACCTGATGGCATGGTCATGACCTTTAATATATTTGCATTGGATAGAGTAACTTGCGTCATGGAATGAAACGAATGTCTTTTGGCAATATCGTCCAGGTCATAAAATAATGTACTTGTCGATTGAGCCATACTCTTATCGCTTTGGTTTTGAGGCAAACCATTCCTGTACTTTTCAGTGGTTACATAGGGGTTTTCAATAGATACATCTTTGTTGTTCTTCAATATAGATTTTTTATCAAATTCTTTAGATTTATAAGTATCTTCTGTCATCGTTTGTTCATTTTCAGCGTATCGATACAAAACGTTTTGGAATGGTGTTGATCCAAACATTATATCATAAATTCCTGAATATGATTTGGTTTGAGTTAACTTTTTAGTTTTCTGTTTCATGTTTAGCGACTCTGCCAAGATTTTCATAACGTGTTCACAAGAATTTATATGCCGATTATCATAATTCCACGGACTTTTGTGTAACTTTAAAATTTTGCATTTTTTGCGTATTTTTTATGTTTACATCAATAACAGTCTATAACTTTGACGATGTCAAGTCAATAATGACAGGAAACTTTATCTGTTACAAAGGTGAGGTTTTATTCTAATGTAATTTCTGAGGCTGTATAACTTCTTACAGGTTTCCACATGACGCCTAAGTTATCGAAGATGTTCCCGGAGTCTTGCCTGCTGATCTTCGTGGGGGTGTTGATTGGAGCCCTCCTGCTGAGCACCCATACCGTTCACGTCCAGCCACTGACCCCTGACACCTTCTTCTTGTACATGCTGCCTCCAATCATCCTGGATGCAGGGTACTTCATGCCTAATAGACTGTTCTTCGATCACTTGGGAACGATCTTACTGTTTGCTGTGGTGGGGACGGTGTTTAATACTCTAACTATAGGTAAGAGAAGTTCAAATCTTATTTTAGTTATGAACACAGTTTACTCATTAAGCCAAAGTTATCTTGAAATGCTGAATATTTTCATAGAGCAAAGAAAACAGAGAATAATTTAAGAATTCCAGGTGACAAGAAATGTATCTTTCTCTTATGTTTGATGTATTATTAATAATATACCTACTTGTCCCGCGGTCAGCATCAAATGCGCAAGCTCTTTTTGTATGGATCTTCACCCAATGCACCAGAGAGGTCGTCATCTAGGGGTAACCACGTTCTCTTCCATCATTATCTATAAACAAACCTTTTCTTTTGTAGGTGCATCGCTCTGGGCCTGTGGACAGACAGGAATGTTCGGCTGCACCACTCCACTCCTAGACATGTTTCTGTTCAGCGCCCTCATATCAGCTGTAGACCCCGTGGCGGTGCTGGCTGTGTTCGAAGAGATCCATGTGGACGAGATCCTTTACATAGTGGTGTTTGGAGAGAGTCTGCTGAACGACGCTGTCACTGTGGTGTTGTATCATATGTTTGAGGCTTATACGTAAGTTAAACCTTAGTACCCACCTAAAAAAAGTTATATTACTTTGTCTTTGCTTAATCATAATATGTATACTTATGTAGGCGGTGATTATATCTGTTTCCTAGAACAAACTAGAGCTTTTTTCGGGTCGTAGCAGCCTTCTTTTTACATTAAAATCCGTTACAAAAACAGCTCAATCCTACTCTCTTGTATTAAAAACTTTACTTTATAAATGGTCTTACTCTGCGGTCCGCAATCAGAATAACAATGGAAATGTACGACCTCAATTTAGTCTGCAAACAAAGCTGAAGGTGACACGGTGGTCCCTGGAAATGAAGTCTTGTTTTATCGGGTTGTTTTACTTATGTTTATTGTAAGGACAGCTGAAAATGGCAAGTTTCTTTCGCTGTTTTTTTAAAGTTTTGCGTGACAAAATATAGTAGATTACTATATTTTGTCACGCAAAACTTTAAAATCAGGAATACATTTTTATAGGGTCACCTCGGAATCATTCTCTACACTTGAACGGAAGAATTATCAAAATCGGCTCATAATTGACGGAAAAAAATCGATGAAGAGACATACCTTACCAGTCGAACATAGAAATTCCTCATTTTTTCGAAGTCTGCTAAGAATAGGTAAACTTTTTGTCCACAGAGAAATGGGCCCTTCGAACCTAGTCTACACAGACTTCCTAGCCGGCCTAGCGTCATTCCTCGTGGTTGCCTTCGGCGGGACTTGCATCGGGGTCGTATGGGGCTTCGCGACGGGACTCGTCACGAGATTCACGAACGAAGTCAGGGTCATCGAGCCGATATTCATCTTCGTGATGGCATATCTTGCGTATTTAAATGCGGAGATGTTCCATATGAGCGGGATTTTGGCGTGAGTATTTTTCATTTAAACATATGTATATACCAAGTTACTTATAGTTACCAGCCCGCGGCTTCGCACCCGCTTTTCTGAGATAAAAAGTAGCATAGTATATCGGCTATATCCTTTCTTTCCTACCGTCTACCTCCTTGCCAATTTTTATCTGTTCAGCCGTTTACATGAAAAGTTACAAACAGACAGACAAAATTACTTTCGTATTTATAATATTAGTATGGATTTATATATACATATATATTACAATTTTGGGGGAGAATCTACATCAGCCCTGTAAGAGCGTTGCAACATTCTGAGTTTCAGTTCTTAGTTAAATAAATATTTGAACGAGCGAGCGAAGCGTCTCTGCTGCAAGGCTGGCAAAATTTGCTTTCGTCTGTCAAGTTTGTTGGTCCTCCTTTACAGGTCGTTTTTTACAACCGATCTGGAAGAAACTTGGTTTACAGGTTATACAGGTTTTTGTCGTCGGGGATTATTGATACTACTTCCTTAAAAAAAGGGACAAAAAGGGAGCAACTGAATATCTCCGCTTAACAAGATCCGATTTCGATGGTTCTTTGGTTTGTTAGTTTTATTTGAAAGGACTTTAAGTCGGTCTCATAAAAATTTGGTGAAAATCTGATGAGGATATTTGGCGTGAGGAGCAAAATAGCTCTTTAAAGTGAATTTATGCTCGCGAGGTATGCTTTAAAACGTCGTAGAACTCGTTTATATTGTTCATTTAGTCCATATTGTTTTCTTCATTGAATAAGCGTTATTTAACCCACTGCTGTGTGGTGCCGGCTGCGAATTTGCACTGCCCCAACTCTTCCCGCGGGTGTCGTAAGAGGTAATTAAGGGATATCCACCAGCGGTGGGCAGCAGCGCCCCCTGCAGAATAATTCTACCACAGAACTGCGATCCCCAACCCGCATGCCCAGAGTGGGGATTATGGGTATTATCCGCCTTGAGATCAAAGCCAACAAGGCGCTTTCCCCAGCCATAGGCTGTGTAGGTGGAGGTGGAGGATTTAACGCTCTGCTGGGTAAAGATTCCACGCATTTCAACCCCAAATTACAATAAGTCTCGGTTACACTAAGTCAGTACTAACTTGTTATCTGAACAAGTTGAATATGTAAACAGCTGGTTTACTTACCTTACTAAATGAAATTAATGTGTTATCTTACCAGGTGTGGTATTTAATTGACTGCTTGTTATCATATTAAAGTCAGTAGGTATATCTACCTACTTACAATTATCGCATCGTTTACACGACCTCTGTGGCACGGCGGTCGGTCGGTACGGATTTGGTTCCCGCCGCGGGACAAATTTGTACGATATGCAATTACCTGTGTTCTGGGTGTTTTATATGTATAACAAAAAAATATTATTTATGTAATGTATTGATTTAAGTATATCAGTTATCTTAGTACCCATAACACAAACTCTGCTTGGTTTAAGGCTAGATGGCGTTGTGTGAATTTGTCCAACATTTTTTTTGTATCTAATTGAAATTGTAAATCAACAATCCTAGAGTCTCTCCCTCCCTATGACGAGTGGCGTCATTTTGAATTCGAAGAGAGTATTCGAGACTTAGCTTTTATCTCGCTTACACGTAGGTACAAAAAAGAATAAGATATGGGTAAAATCGAGTTCGCATTCAACCGCTATCAAACTAGGCAAAGTAGTTCCTCTCTATCCAGTAGAGGCGCTGCAAGGCGCCAAATGCGCGTATGGAAAGAGTCGAATCGAGCTCTCGAAAACTTTTATCGTATGTTTTGTGTCCGCTCGTTCTAAGGGCACAGGTCCTTGCTCTTGTTCGTCACTTTTACTTCCTTAACTAATTAAATTGTATCACAGGGTTCTGGGAAAGTACGAGTACTTTATTGAGGAATTCCTTAATGGAAAACAAGAAGTTGAATTAACGACCTTCATAAATACTGGCATTTATCTTTATAAGCTCAGAAATTGGTTGTCGTCACAACATTAGCTTGGATAGCTCTTTTAAGTAAACTGAATTCCACTTCACTTCAATAGGTTTTTACAAAAGAGCTCGCGTAACGACCATGTGAGATAGGCTAACAAAATAGATAAAGTATAAGGAAGGAATAAAATAATTGCAATGTCTTTTCAAACAAAGTTAGCTTTACGAATCGTTAAATGGTTCATAATACGGTTTAGTTGCCCAGTCTTAGGGAAAAATAAATGAAAATTGTATATGTAAATACCTTCAAAAGCGCTCCAATTAAATGATTACCATAAAAGTGGCAGCTGTACGTCTGATATTCACTCATGTGAGTTTTGCTTTTTATTCCAAAAGCAGTGAAGCAAAGAATGCTTGAATTAATTCATAGACGGAATTCAAACGTAGCGACAGAAATTGGGCGAATAATGGAAAAATAAACAAATTTCCACAGTTGATCAATTGAAAATAAAGAAAGCGCATTACATAGATAGATGTTTTTTATTATACATAGAAAATACACAGAACACCCTGTATTAATAAATTATAGACCACATAAAAGCCGTTAAAAAAATATATACATAGCTCAAAATATAACACAACGTCGTAGCCCCAAACTAGGCAGAGTTTGTATTGGGGTATTAGTTACTACTAAGTAGTGTTATATATAATTTCGATATTGACATGACGAGTTGCTCATCGATTGCCTAAAATATTTTTTTAGATTTTAAGGAAAAATACATACATAGGTACATGGTTAGGATGTGAACCCAGGACCGTTACCTATCCCCCACTAGGTTCACGGTTGCTTCTGAACTAATAAATTGATGCAGCAAGATAGAAGCAATAAAGACTTGTTAGTTGTTTAATTGTCTGTCTGAACCAAGTTTCCAATACAATAGAAAAGTACAACGACTTTATAAAGCGAGGCTCTCTTTCAGTGATAGTTTTTCTTCTACTTTGTTGAAATGACGTTCAATTCTATGTAGATGAAAACAGAGGGAAGCTTGCACGTTTTTAAATAAAAAACTAGATAAGTAGGTACCTAAGGGCCTTATTATACTAGCGGTTTTCGAGCGGATTCAGGGCGGAGCGGGCACGCAGCGAATACGACGCGGACGCGCATCGTGATGCAAATGGCAGGAACTAAATTTTTTAGGATTATTTTTTATTTGTTTGCAACACAAACTAGTCGCTCTCTTCCAGTCGGTTACTTGATAATGGATCCTTCCAAAGTCGATGCTTTCGTTTTCGTCTCCTGCGTCTTCGAAGTAACAAAACCAACAGCAGTGTTTCCTCGTCGGAATCCATTTTGTTTACTGAGTGTACTGTACGTCGTAAACTAGCTGCAAACACGCGACGAAAATGTTGAGTATCCGCCACGCGTCCGCGACGTCTTCGCTGCGCTGCCGAGGCGTGTTCTCCACGCATTCGCTGCGCGCCCGTTCCGCCCCGAATCCGCTCGCAAACCAGTAGTGTGATAAGGTCCTTAGGTACCTACCTCATATAACGAGACTACGGAAATTCTGATTATTATTGGATATATATAATTACTTAAATATTGTTTTTGTATAAATGGTAAGAGCGGGGTCTCCCAACACAAGCAAATTTTGCTTAAGGGGCGACTCCAGAACCTGTGTGTATAGTTTTTTTTTAAGTAATTGCAATAAACATTTCTTATTTCTTATTGGAATAAAACAGGAATACGGAGTAGGTTCTCAGGGAAAATGGATGTTCCTTGCATAACCAACCACTCTAGGCCCTCGGAAAAAAAGCCTATTGTTAGCGATGCTGGAAATTGATTGTCAGTTTTAATCTCATATTTATCTACCGCTAGACTATTTTTATATATTCAGGCCGAAAAGTGGGTACCCCAGCGTAGGTAACTACGCCTTTCACGGCATAGTTTAGAGGTTGCTCATAATCTGTCATATTAGTATTTTTCCTAATCGTCTTGCTAGAACGAAGATTCATTCCTTAGCGAGTTAGGATATACATATTTGCTCTGTGCTTAGCGAGCACTAAGCGAGGAACGGTCTCGCATTATGGAATTAATCTAAAAGTATACCTATAGCTTCAAACAAGTTCTATGTTCACATGAATATAAGTTAATAGCTTGATCTTATCGTACTTATTATTAGGAAGTCTCTAAGGATAACCGTGAATAAGAAGTAAGTTTTAATACAACCTTTAAAAATTACAATCAAGTTTTATAGGCTTTAATATGTAGCCAGGAAAATTAGCTAAATATTTAGCCAATCAATACTTGATTGTGAATATCAGAAGTTAAGTTTTTTGGCAGTGGGGCCCGTATCATACTTGTAATTAAGTAGGTACATATACTTGTTAAAAGTATATAGTATATATAATTACAAGTATAATACTTGATTATCGTCAAAAAATCATTCAGTTCAAGCGACAGCAATCACGATTACAATTACAACAAGCAATTCTTACTGAATAAACATGCCTCTCTTATGCTAATTTCTGTTTTCAGAATCACCTTCTGCGGAATAACAATGAAGAACTACGTAGAAGCAAACATATCGCACAAATCGCACACCACCATCAAGTATACCATGAAGATGTTGTCTTCTTCTTCCGAGACCATCATCTTCATGTTCCTAGGAGTTGCCACTGTGAACAACAACCACGATTGGAACACGTGGTTTGTTCTGCTGACCATTTTGTTCTGCTCTATGTTTAGGATAATAGGTGAGTAACCTTATAATTTTTAGGCCCGTCCTATTAAGAAATATTGCTCAGTCATAAATCTAATGCTTGAGTGCCGTTTAGGCCATAGCAGAGCGTTACTCAAGCATAGATCGATGATTGAGCAAGCTTGCCTTAATCTGCTAATAGGCATGTTGTCAGCTTTATAAAAAAACTAATAACTACCTATTTACCGTGGAACGGCCTCGGGACAAATGTTTGTATGATCTGCAGATATTTGTTCCGGGCTGTTTTCTATGTATGTATGTAAAAAAACTTTCTTCTGTGAATCTTGTTCACAATTTACCCTGATAAAAAGCAGCCTAAATAATGTCCAACCTGAGGCACCAACCTAACTATTTAATAAAGCTATGTTTACATAACTTCATAGGCTTTTATAGTAGGTACTTGTATAGCACCCACAATTACAAGATATTGCTGCTGAGAACCGATAACAATTTACTGATTGTTATCATTGTGTAGATTTGCATATATTTATTCATCATTATGTTGTAGTCGGGTAAAAATTATGGTGCTTGTCATAAGATGTGTGAATCTGGCAACCTAGGTACTTTGAGATATTCATGTTTTTTTGGTCTTATTTGATTTTATCGGGTTTGTATCCGATTGTACCGACAATATTTTCGTTTGTACCCCAAGGCGGTAAAAGTTATGTGGAGGGGGAGTTTTACATTAGTCAATTTTGACGTAAGTGAGTAAAATGAATAAGTTATGCTTAGTATATAATATTTCGCAGTTCTAGGTCACAATTATCGTTAGACCTTGAAACTGTCAACATGTTAAACGTATAACATGTTGACAGTTTTCGGGAGGAAACAAACGAAACACATTAATGTGAACCTGAAACTTTGATAAAATATTAAGTGGGTGATAGACGTGCGAGTAAATTCGCGAACTTGTGGCTTGACGACCTTTTCGCTGGTGTGTCACCCTAAGTACGCGTACTTTAAAGCCGCCGAGTAAGTTCGTTGGCGATCAGACAAGTTTGAAATTTTGCTCGTAACCCACCTCAACATATAAAACACAAAGCTTCTTCTGTCGACGACATCGCAACACAGAGTGAGTAAGCTTCACGTGTGTCACCGACGCGAGCGGAGTAAGTTCGCGATCTTAAAAACCGCGTACTTCAAGTTCGTAGTCTATCATCCACTTTACAATTGTTTGTAAATCGACAAAGAATAAGAATAACTTTATTGTAAAATTGTATTAATCATAGTTACATGAAGGTCTTAAATTATTGTAAGTTTCAACAATTATTATATTCTATTCGGACATATTAAAATCTTAATTTAGGCAGATAATCATCTAATGTCAAAAAAATTCTTCAAATTGTAGGGAACGTTATTAACAAGTCACTTCCTTATCATATGTTTAAACATGTTTCCATTAAGTTATTTTATTTTTACTGGTAAATTATTGAATACTTTTATAGCTGTTACATTATGCGCTTTTGTGGAACATTGAGTTGTTGATTTGAGGACCTACACAGATTAAACTTATATATGTTTCGCAATATCTTAGATTTTATATTGAAGAATGTTGAGTTATTTTTTTACGAATAAGCAAATCTCTGAAATGAGTTCACAGTTAATGTTAGAATATCAAAGTTTTATAAAAACAACCACAACGCGCGTTTTTTTGTGTACGGATGTAGGGGACCAGTCTGATGGTTTTTAAAACAAGCACGCTTCAAAACGCCTAATGTGGTGCCTACTCTGAAAGTAGATAGATAATACTTTTATTCATCACCTTATAAAACAGATAGTACTAATTAAACATATTATAGGGAACAGCAATGGAAATGGCGACCTTATCGCTTAAAGCGATTTCTTCCAGGCAACCAAAACAATGGTGAGAAAAATAAAGGATGGCGGCGCTTTACAACATAAATTCAAACTATTTATACTAACTATAATACACTTAATACCTACTTACTAAAATAATACACTAATACATATTACAACAAAATAATTATTCTTAGTCGAAAGTCGTAGTAAATAATAAATATATAATATATATAGGTTGTAAATATATAAATAAAATATAATACCTATAAATAATAAATAAATAGGGTTTTCATATATTTTATGATACGTTTTAAAAACATATGTTTTCTTTGTTTCAGGAGTGTACATATTTAGCGCCGTAGCGAATAAATTCCGACTGCACAAATTAAATAGAGTTGAAAAGTTCGTGATGTCTTACGGAGGTAAGTTTCTTTTATATTTCGTTGAAATCAAGTTTTTGGTTGAAATTATATCGAAATAGACCTAAAGTTTTGTTATTTAAGTAGATAATGCGCCATGAAGTTTAGCCAGTTTGTCTCTAGGGTGGGTTATTTTTAATAATAATTCAAAAGAACCCACCCTAGAGACGAGTCGGTCGTTGGGTTAATCACCCCGTAATCATGGGACGATTAATGCAACGACCGACGTAGGTAAGGTAGTCGGTGAGCTTGAACGATGGACTAAAAAACATCTGTCAGAAGCTAAACGATAATTAAAATTTAACCGATTATCTTTCAGAAGAAGTAACTTTTACCCCCTAATTCTCAAACACAGCTCAAATTTTAAGTAGGTACGTCTCCGTAACAAAGGGGTTTGATGATTTTGGCCCTAACATCGGTCTCCATTATTTTTTTTCAAAATCTCTGCGCACAATAAAAGTTATATATTTCGATATAAAAAACTAAGACATAAAAAATGTCTTGTAAAATAATCAGTTTTCTAAGATATTCACAACAAAATCTTTTTTTTTATATTTGAATATCTCAGAAACCTGACGCTTTTGGACATTATGTCATGTTTTTTTTAATTTGTTTTAGTGTCCACTATCCAAATAATATAATATTTATTGTGATTTTTCATGGAGGGTGGCCAATCGGTCACCATTTCGTTTTTTTTTTCAAAATCACGGCGTACAATAAATTAATATTTTTGGATACACTAAAACAAATAAAATATGTTCCACATCATAATGTCCTAAAGCGTCAGGTTTCTCAAATATTCACATATAAAGAAAGAATATAGCTATTTTCATTTGTGAATATCTCAGAAACCTGATACTTTAGAACATTGTTATATGACATTTTTTATTTTTTTTAGGCTCCTCTATCCATGTATATAACTTTTATTGTGCCTCCATACAAAAATCTTCAAACCCAGTCAGAATTTCATTGATAACTGTCAATAAAATCGCTTGACGACTTGAGTCTTGCTTAAATATGAGTTGCTTTTGAGTATTCGGGGCTGGTATTTTTAAGGCTGGTGTATGGCCAAACGGCCTTGAGAACACAAAATAATTATTAATTTGTTTTATTCGTGAAATGTTCAATTTGTGTAAAATACTTTGACAAATATTTGAGTGAAAGAAAAATACTCGAAATCGGGTTTATAAGAAATATCCAAATATAGGTAGATTTTTTTTATTCGGAATTTGGATATTTCCCCAACTTAAGTATTTTCTTTACTTAAAAGGGAATCTCAAACACTGTTATACTATTAGTACCTACATTAAGCTAAAGATAATTATAAATATTTTGTATTTGTACCTATACCTACGGCTACAGATAATTATTTGTGTTCTCCTTTTACACAAATAACTCAGATAAATATCCTTGTTCATATCTTTGTTATAGGTAACTCGTCAAAGTTAAGCGACGAAGCAATTACCTTATAGATAACACCATCGTAGAAAAACTAATCAAATTACTGTTTAAACAATGACCTTGAGTATTTAACCCTAATATTTGTCAGCCTGGACACGCGAACTTTGCTGTCGTGTGGTGTGGTGCCTATCTGTCGTGACCATACGGCACAAATATTAATGCATGCTTTGACATTCAAGTTCACCCTTCACAATAAAAAGTTCGCTGGGTTATATAACTCTGTAATACCGACCAGCGTGTACCTCGTAATAAATAGTACGTTTCAGGTATTTTCTAAAGTGCTTGAGAAAAGTGGAGGTACATTAAATATGTAGAACAAAATTACCAACCTAGAAAGTAATTTTTAAGTATATTATAGGTTACATATAAAGTTAATTCCTGATGAATTGATAAAATGAATAAAAGTAGCAGGAATTGTCAATATGAAGTAACGACGCTACGATACGAGATACGATATGAAAGCTTTATGTTTGACAGCACTATTCTGAGCAGGGAAGCGTTAGACGAATCGTGTCGAACTTCATTCGAGCAGTGGATTTGATTCGATTGGATTAGATTGTGAAGTTCAATAAATGAAAAACAACTTATTATATGAATGACATTTTCATTTGTTTTTACATGATTCCTGTGGATACTATCATTATTAACATATAAAATTACAATTAAATAATCATGATTCCTATATTTTCAAATCGTTTTGTTCAATATTACAATATGAGGTCTACTTTGATCGACGACATCATCCGTCAATTCTAGAAACTAATCTAACCTAACCTTAACCTTTTGACCGAATGATTTCTTGAGACGAAATGCGTTTCATCCTCAATATCTATATTGGTAATATTGAATCGAAAATAAGGCTGCGTTTTCATTAGATAATAGAAGTGGGAGCAGGTCTATGTCAGTTTAAATTTCAATAAAAAATTTGCTAGGTCAAAGGGCTTGATTATCTTCAAGTCCACATCCACCTTAACAGGTTTTGTGAAAGTGGACTTCTAACATCGATTCCACCTCTTTTTATTATCTTACACTGTCTGTCTTCTGGGCAAAGGCAATAAAACATATTTCCCCTAGGTCTGCGAGGCGCTGTAGCCTTCGCATTGGTGCTACTAATCGACCCCGAGATCGTGAAGCTACAGCCCATGTTTGTGACCACCACCATCGCCGTGATTTACTTCACCGTGTTCATCCAGGGTATAACAATCAAGCCGCTTGTCAAGATGCTGAATGTCAAGACTGCTGAGAAGAGGAAGCCGACTATGAATGAAAGGATCCATGAGAGGGTAAGTTGTAGGACACTTATTTCTACTTCAAACATATATGTAGGTATAGAATTATTTATTTATTTAAAAATAATATACATAGGACTTAAAATTATAACACTCTTAGAACCCGTAGGGATTGGACCCGAATGTTAAATTCCTCGGGTTTCAATTTAATAGAAAGTGTACCTATCTTCGTATATTGAACTAGAAATAATGAAATAATGATCTACCGAACAAAAGATTTTTGCGAGGGTATTAATTTATTTATTTAGAAAATAAACGATATCAACGTTTATATACCTTAACAAAGCATTCCTAGGAATAAACTGGGGGTGCAGCATTCGCTTATAAAAATGTTCTTTGGAGCTACTACACATGCTTTGTGATTGTCCATAAATTTTATGTTTTCAATTATTTTCAGTGTATGGACCATTTGATGGCCGGTATAGAAGACATATTAGGTAAACATGGTAATCATCATATACGGGACAAATTCAAGAGGTTCGACAATCGGTTTATAAGACCTTTCCTACTCAGGAATTATCAAGTAAGACAACTACTATTATTTTAATAATATCATGGCATCACACAAATTCACATCACACATCACCCTGTTCCAGTCCACCGCTGGACATTGGCCTCCCCTATTAAGGCAGGCCCTTATTAGGGGAGGCTAATGTCCAATTGTCTCTCTCTTATAATTTGGGGGTACTTATGTGTTGGTGATAATAATATGACATCACAATTCTATCAATCTATGTACTCTGCCAGTGAGCACCCACTGCTGGGTATAGGCCTCCTCTCTATCACGCCGTTCTACCCGGTCTTGTGCAACCCTAATCCACTCCTTCCCGGCTATCCTAACGATATCGTCTGAACTTCGGCCTGGTGGTCTGCCTCTTCCAGCCCAGAGACGCTCAAAGACCTTTGTCTTTGAGCGTCTTTGGGCTGGAAGAGTCTTTGGGCAACCATTCCGTAATGGCTGTAGTCCATTTTCCGTCTTTCCGTCTAGCCAAGTGTCTTGCCCAATTCCACTTCAGACTTGTGATCCATATATTCATGGTATAATACAAGGTATGGAATTCCTAGACATTACGGTCACGTGGCTGACGCAAGTCAAGACACGTCATCGACGCCATCGGCGAATGAGAAGACGAATCTGTTTTCTGGTGTTACCAGTAGCGTAAGATCGTAACTCCTCGAGCTCCATAAATTACCTGTACGAATGTGATAAAACTGTGTGGTTTTGTACTAACCAATTATTTATCACAATTAAGTACTAACAAATACTGTTTTGACTGATCTAACCACTGAAATCTGTGGATCTAACAAACAAAATTGACAATATATAAAAAAATTGGGATCTTATTTAATTTCTTAGAATTTGAAATTTGTTTTGCCAACTTTCATGTTTTGTTGAAATAAGTGGCAACTGGATAGTGACGTATCATGTGTCACTTGCGGAATGCCAGACCTTCCAAAGCCCTCACACTTGCCTTACACTCACCTCAGAATTACTTAGTGTTATTTTTTTTCTAATGTTGATAAGAAGTGTCAACAAATACAAATTTACTAAAAGAAAACAGTTTATACAACAAAATACCTACCTACTAAAGTTTATTTCTTTTAGGGCCAAGAACCAAAGATTCTAGAAACATATTCAAAACTAGCCATGAAAGATGCTATAGAATACATGCAGAGAAACGCGTCAACCATCGGCAATATATCAGGGGCGGAGTCCATGTCTGCTATCTTCAAAAACTACACTAACACTAATTTCAACGGAAGGTAAGATCATACGATGTATTTCAGGCAGCATTTTTAGTGAACAATGAGAGAGCGGAAGAAAATATTAAAATAAAATTTAAAAATATTTATGCATCACGCATAGTTACAATAATCTATATATAATCTATAGTTCGATTCTCAACCGGCAGATTTGCATCATCTTTATTGACCCCTTAGCCTCACGCTAGGGGTCCCTATTTTGTGAGACTTAGCGTCCTTAATTTTTGACAAAAAGTAATTATTGTTATGACTGCTCGTTTTTAGAATACATTTTCAGTTGACGGCGTTAGAAAAATACAGTGATGCTACAGCACTGTATTTCTCTAAATTGGTTTAAATATCGCCTAATTACAATTTTAACAAATTTCTGTACACCTTAGTAATCTCAGCTTGATTTGACAGTGCCAGCCAATTAGATTCCTCATGGAATATTGATATGCAAGAGCTGGAGTATAATCCTTCGAAAAAGGACCTTACCGACGCGAAAATACATCACCTTCTTGCTGAGGAGCTGTGCAAGCCCTTCAGACGAGTAAGTTTTATGAAGATTCATATCTGTGTTCGATGTTGAGCTGGAGAAAACACAACGGTAACATTGCATGTTCGGTGTACACTGCCTCTCATAAAAATACGAACCTTCTTAACCTATTATAGAAACATAATTATGAAGAGCCCGTAATTCAATTAATGGAATCGATCAATTCAATTTAAAGAATTCCAAATAATGGAATCTAGTTTTGAATGCCTGAATGTAGAGCCGCGGTAAAATGTGTTTTAATTTTATCATAAAAGTTCATAAGGTATTTAGAGCAAAGAAAGTACGAACCATTTACATACCAGCAGTGCTTTGAAGTATGGTTTGTAATTGTTTAAACCTAACCTAAAACCACATTCATTGTAGAGCTTCTTAGCAAAGATTATCTACCACAACAGAATAACAATCCTACATTTTTCCCTCATAAATAGCAACAGCACGTAAATGTTGTGCGTTGATTAAGAAACAAAGTGAAGTAAACAAACTACAAGTTCAGTAATAATAACATGTCCTCCTGATAGGCGTATTCCTTACAGCACCGACGCCTGAGCTACAGTCGTCATGCAGTCAATGACAGGGACCTTGGTATACAACAAGTAAACTACAAGACACATATGAATATTCGACGACGCGTCGGTGACAGGAAACATCATCATAAACGTAGTAAACGAGGGAAGCAGGTAAGAATAATTACTTTAATAAACCGACTTCGAAAAAGGAAGAGGTTCTATGTTCGGCTGTAGGTATGTATATTTTTTATGTATTTTCGTCGATTTCTCCGTCATTTATGGACCGGGTTGGATGATTATTTTGCAGTTGTATTGAAGATGATCCCTAGGTGGTCCCTTAAAAATTGTATTCTCGAGGGATTAGTGTTTATCCCGCAAATATTCAAAAACATTAAACATAAGGGATTAAGAAGAAGTCGGTTTTTAGTTTTTTTTAAACAATCAAATTATGGAAGGTGAATCTATCTGATTCATCATCATCATACTAGCCTGGTATAATCCACTGCTGGGTATAGTCCTCCTTTCGCTTTTAACAGATTCTTCATACCTACTGTGGGTTTAGTCTGAAAGAGTCTGACCCTGAAATTCAAATCCTACGTAAGCTCATTGTTCATAACTGAATGAAATCTGAAAACGTACTAGGTAAAAGTCAAAGTGCTTTACTTATTTCCTTTAGACCTTACCTTGGACAGATATATTAAATTACATTAGTATAACGTGTTTTTTTTGGAGGGATGATTGAATTATTGTGAAAGTAAGCAAAAAAATGCATTGGCGCAAAATAAAAACAACTGAATCAAAGTGTTGAAAATGTAGAGACGTCAATGCACATCGTAAACTTTTCGCACGCGTTTTCTTCTGACTGTACAACTTGGGAAGTGCTCTTGCTGAAAACTTTTTAAACGTCATTTGTTATTTGTTGATATCCATAACAAATAACATTATAGTAATTAAGTTGGCAGAGGTTTACCTATTGATTCCTTTTAAGGAATCAAATTAAATCCTTTTTTCTGACACAACATAAAAATAAACATTGCTTTTTATTTTTCAGGATGGCAAAAATCATGTCACCTTCCCCGAATTCCAGCAAAATGGTTCGGCCAAACAGTTCACGCACGGTAAAATAAAGTATTCTAGATTAGGTACTTATTTAATTCTTTTATACAATCACGAGTGTCTATCGCATGCACGTGTGGGTATAATATTTTGTTATTAGTTTTAAAAACTTTCCGTGGCGTTTTTAAAAACACAAGTTTTGACTTGCGTAATTTTGATAACAGCCCGTCGATATTACATCGACATACGAAATAACGTCAGTCATCGTCTCAGGTTTTATGAAAACTCGGGAAAGTTTTGATTTCAGTGATCATTATTCAGTTTAATTTGCAAACACTGTTGCTTCGTTTTCACTAGGTGTCGAGTCCCACGTGCAAAATAAGACATTATCTGTTATTTTATCGCATAAACGTTTTTAGTGGCACTGTATTTAGTACACTGTATAAATATAATGAATAGATAATGCTGAGCAATTCACAAACAATCATCTAGCCCCAAACTTTGCTGAGACATAAGTTACAGCAAGAATTTATTCGTCTTTAAGTATTCAAAACATCACTGTGTTCTATCTCTATGAAATTTTGCTATAATGACATATGGATAGGTTCTTTACTCACGCACAAATAAATTTTGGGTGAAGCATTTTGGTAGCTCAATGGTTGCAACTAGCACAATTGAATTTGTATCCTATTACCAAGACGTGAGGGTTGTGGTTGTTTCGCAGACTACATAGACGAGATGATACAAGAGGATGGAGATGACCGGGAGCCGAGAAGAGAAGGCGACGACGGCGGTATAACATTCACTGCAAAATCCCCGCGTAGGTATTCTGCATGCAACACCTATCTCACTCACGTTTGGAATTGGATGGGAATCATTAAAATACTAACATTGTCTTGAATAACTGAATTAAGCATCAACGATCGGCAAGTTCAATTATCTTTTGCATGACATTAGCAGTGGTGTTTGCATCGATTAATGGCCAATATGATCGACAACGTTGTGGACAAAGTGTGTTTTAAAACTCTTCTATGGGAACTGCGAATGTGTATCAACAGAGTAACATATCAAGATTTTTGTCTGATAAGTAGCTAACATATACAGCAAAGAAAGATAAGTCATTAAAGATAATTTTTAAATTCATCGATAGACTAATCTGCTACTATGATAATTATGTTTCTACGAACTAATAACTGTAATCCTTTTGTAATTCATATATCCGCCGAATGTTTATTTCAGTGTGTATCCAATTTGAAATGTTTTTCTCAAACTCTATTTCAACTCCAAACGGCACATTTGAGTATCTATTTGATGTTTTTATAATATAACCTATCCTACGCACTAACTTATTTATCAAAATTAACCGGAATACAAGCGTGGATTTATTTGCAAATTGGTACGTTATAATTATTTGCTCGGTCCAGAATTGGCTACTACTGTGAGAATGTGCTGAAACGTGTGTGGTGGCATGAAACAGTATCTAAGTAACCTTTAAACTATCGATTTTCTCTTCCACTTTATTTCTTGTAAACTATAATTTGCACACGTAACTTATCATGATTTTGAGACTAAATCCTGAAAACAATCCTAGGGTGGTTATTCATTAATTTTTTTCTTGACCCCTAGTTACTAACCTCATCAACCCAGTAACCCCTGTCTCCTCTTAAGCTTGATATTTCATTTGAACGTTGTTTTCTTCCCTTCCGGCTATCTCCATGTGACACCAACTAAATCTCTCGACTCAACGATGCTTTACCAGCTGGATACAAAGAAGTCAGTCCAACGTCCTCCCATAAAGAGAATAGTAGTTCACTTTTAAACCAGCTGGCAAATCTGCCGGGCTTCAACCCGCTGAAAGCGAGGATTGTAAAGCAATACGCTAAAACACCTGAGGAAATACTTCCTACTGCTGTTGAGAAATCTTTACCGTGGCGGAGGGACAGATCCACGTATAACTTTGGTATGTGTTTTTGTTCGGAAATCAGCTTCTAATTACAGTCGTTATTGCCTCTTCTGTATATACTTGCAACCTTCTCGGGATTGATCAAGATCTGTGCCATAATATTGTGATTTTATCAAGAACTCTAATTATTTTAACAAAATAAATTTATAGGGTGATGAGTGATGACTGCAATTGGAATGTCTCGTTCAGAAGTAGCAATCAAAGATCGACTCAACTGCGTGATCAATATTTTCATTTTCTTACTTTACACGATTTGCCACAACACGTACGATATGGTTAGAAGAAGGCACATTTTGTTATGTTAAAAATACATTAGAGTTAGACTAACTGGTGAGGGTAACAGTATCTTAGAATGCTTTAAAATATAATGAAAATATTGATCACAGTTGAATTTCAGTTGCATGTTTATACATTCCTATTTCATACTGCACTTAATTAAATAAATTTTAGCCTCTGTAGGTGTTGTGTAACAAATGTCTACTCACTTTTTTCGTAGAAAATACAAGAATAAGAATAAAAATATCTTCACTTTTAGTAATGAATACTTTCATTCAGCTTGCATGTTAGTCAGTAAACATCTTGAAATCGTAAGTACCGTTCTCACATTTCATTATATTCAACTTAACTTTTAAAATCCCATTGAACCATATCAGAGCTTTCATTAAATATTTGCAAATACTTTATGAAATTCCTTCAGAATTCTGAAATCAAAAATCCCTAGCAGCATGGTTCATTGTGCCTGTAAAACTAACAACCAGTGATTGAATTTACTCTTTATTTTAGTACCGAACGAGGATATTCTTGAAGAAGACGAAAGAAGGATGTCTGATGACAATGGTAAGGACTGGTCAGGTACTCTTGAAATCAGTTGCAATATCAATTTTGAGGCCTAAGTCAATTTAGAGTTTGAAACTCTTAAGCGCACGGACACTAACATAAACCATCTTTCCTGATAGGGATGTTATATATCAACAATGATTATGATGATGGTAATCGCGCGATTGGGATTGAAAATGGATGGGATTATAGAGCTTAATCAAATTGTGATATGTTTATTGTCTGCAATCGAATCAGTACGGTCCCAACCCTTTCTAATAGTAAAAGCCATGACTTGGGAAGTTTTTAATTGCTTTATTTCGTATTTCAAATTTCAGACACCTACATGACAGTAATCGAGCAAGCTCGAGTGGCGACCCCTACAGCCACTGAGACCATGTTGCCATGGAAACGGGAAGAGGCCGAGGGCTCAGGGGCACTGAAACAGTCCGAGTTCCCTGCCTGGGCCTCTAATAAGGAGTACTTGGCTTACAACTCGCCGTCGGCTACTTTCTTAGGTAAGAACTTGCTACAAGGTAGAGAAATAGGTAGCGGGATGATTCAACACTACTGTTTTAGTCAAACCCTTTATATATACCTCGTGTGTTCATAAGTTTTGAGACGAACTTATTTAATTATTTTAAAAAGAAAGTAATTCATGCAACCTTTTTTAAACTTTTAAAATTTTAAATTTCGAATGTTTTGAATCAGAAAAAATATACATTTGAATATTTGTTTCATTCTCCGTGAAAATATGGCGCCAATAAAAGATTTGCGTGCGACTGCAATTTCACTGTTTCAAGCAGGAAAAAAACCAATGCAAGTTTTTAGTGAAATCCAAAGTTTGGGATGTAGTCGGAACTTTGTGTATTATACCATAAAGAGGTACAAGGAGACCGGCTCTTTAGAAGACCGTGGAAGATGTGGCCGCCCGCGATCTGTAAGGACGCCCGCTAACATCAAAGTAATCAGAGAGCGAATTCGTCGCAACCCTTGCCGGACTCAAAAGAAATTAGCTCTGCAGACCAACATTTCGCGAATATCGGTGAACAGGATACTTAAATATGATCTTAAACTAAAGGCCTACAGTCGAAGGAAAGTGCATTATTTAAACGAGCGTCTTCGTAAATTGCGACTGGAACGATGTCGGAACCTATTGAAGAGACACGATCCAAAAAATATCCTGTTTACCGATGAAAAGATCTTCACGGTGGAAGAAAAGTTTAACCGGCAGAACAATAAGGTTTACGCCAGAAGTTCAAAGGACGTCCAGCCATCTGTACGCAATGTCCAGCGCACTCATCATCCAGCAAGTGTGATGGTTTGGTGGGGTGTTTCCTACGAGGGGGTCACTTCGCTTCATTTTTGCCAGCAAGGCGTCAAGGTGAAGGCACAAAATTACCAAACCGACATATTGGAAGCGGTGGTTAAACCATTAAATGATACGCTATTCGCTGAAAAATACTGGGTTTTCCAACAGGACTCTGCTCCCTCCCATAAAGCTAAGACTACCCAACGTTGGCTGGAGGCCAATTTGCCAGGCTTCATTCGGAGCGAAGATTGGCCCTCGTCAAGCCCTGACTTGAATCCTTTGGATTATTCTTTATGGACGGAATTGGAGCTGAGGGCATGCAGAAAGTCTCACCCAAACCTGGATTCTCTCAAGCGAGCCCTTATTAAAGAATCGAAACGGATTCCCATTGAAAAGATTCGTGCCGCCATAGATGAATGGCGCACGCGTTTGAAGGCCTGCATTGAATGCAAAGGCGGCCATTTTGAATGATTTATTTTTAAATACAGATCTAGATGTCAGTAGTTTTAATTTTAATATCCAATAAATGAATACTCAACTTAGCTCCAAAAATATTTTAGTTTTACTGTGTCTCAAGACTTATGAACACACGAGGTACTTAAAGGTGGCCTATAATCTTGTTTCGCAATAAATATATAAAAATGCCCCAAAAATAGTGAACTTCTATAATTATAAATATTCTTTATTTCCAGACGAGATCTATAGGTATAGGTACCATACAAATCTACTTAAACTAAAAAAATTAAATGAAAAATTAAAAAAATAAATGTAACTACTTACGTCATTGTTTTTTCAAAGATTTATGTACTGCGACAAAAAATTATTAAAATTTATAGAAATTGAAACTTAATTGTTTTGTTTCAATTTCCATAAATTTTATCATGGCATCATCGACACGTTGAAATAATTGTGCACTTGTAGATTTTATACACCGTTTGGCTTTGTTGCTAGCGAGGAAATATTGCAAAAACCACGTAGATTCACTAGCACATAGGTTTATATCTTGAAGGAAGAATCATCCTAACGGACTGCAATAATATATAGCTTTGGTTGCCTGCAAGAAGTCGCTATATGCGATAAGGCTGTTAATTCTGTTACCTTTTACCAAACTGTATAAATATATAGGTTCTCAGAATAAAGGATGACTCACGTTAGACCGTGTCGGGTCCGAGCCGAGTGTCGGCCGTAGCACGGTCAACTAATATTACATATATTTTGTATGGACACACTCACGCTATACCGATCGGCAAACGAGTGACGGCCGAGCAATGGACAATGGTCGGAAACAACTCGGTCCCGGCTCGGCTCGGCTATCAGCCCGTTGCATGAATACAGTGCCGCCGAGCTGCGCCCGAGCAGTCGTCTTTGTAATTACAGGCACGGGACCGGCTCAGTGACCGTGCTACGGCCGACACTCAGCTCGGACCCGATACGGTCTAGCGTGAGTCACCCTTAAAGCATTATCTATCTATCTAATATTACCAAAATATTCAATCTTTATTGAAGTTATAAAACATTGAAATTAGTCCCTGCATTAGTGAGATATAGGAAACTCACAATATTCATTTAAATTAGTAGGAACTTTTAAATTAATAGTTTTCAAAATTACGTGACCAGTTAGTACATATACCTACTTATGATGTAGGAAGTTAATATAACGATATAGTTATTGAGTCCTGAACTAGATTTTTACATTATTTAAATTAGAACCCTGTCTTGCTTCTACCCTTGGGTTGAGGGCTCAATAACCATGCTGATTAATTGATTACTTTAGCCCCCTCAACTTTGTTGTAAAACCTCCCGCATGGTACAAGAAATGTATTCTCATTAAAACTTTCTCTTCCCCTCCGCTTCCTCGCTCGCTGTAGGTGGTATAGAGAAGCCAAAACATCCCAAATCTATCATAGGTCTCTTCCGAAGAGAGAGTTCTGGGTCCGGGCAAGGGCCTTCCGACGTTCAATCGGATTCAGAAGGGACTCGGGATCCTAAATCGGAGTCATCTAAGGAGGTTCCAGTTAGGAAAGCGCCAAGTATGCTGTCGAAGAGAAGCACAAGCCTTGGTGGGCCGTCGGTGCTGCTGATGGAAGATGTGGCTCATTCGGACCCGCTTGGGGCTTCGTCGAGGCCGGCCAGTATTATGCAGGGGCCGCATCGGGGGCAGTGTCGGCGTGGGTCGATGCTTGAGCTTACTGGGTGAGTTGACCTTGGAGATGCTGAAGTTACATGTTGGTTGAATCAGTTGATCTAAGATTAGATAGTCTGTATATGCCAAAGCCAATAGTCGACCAACCGCCGCCGCCTACATGTAGCTGATCCATCATAGGTTTAACATTATATTTCACTATCTTATGGCCGCATTGTATACTGTACTAAATTCTGGCCGCATCTACGCACGCGTTTGAAATAAAAGGTTGCATAGATGATAATCCAGTTCCAGATCCCTAAGACTGCAAAATTTCTGTTCGATTCATTCTTTAGTTTTGGCGTTGTCTTCGGCCAAACATAATATTTAGTTTAGTAGGACATGATGCATCGATGAGTCATACCGTGTTTTGTTTGTGAATGTGTTTTGTTTTTCACTCAAACTCTGTTTTATAAAGCGACCCTCGCAAAATAAAATCAACATTGACGTAAAAATATAGTCCTATTCTCCAGAAAGACCAACTTGGCTGGACGCTCTAGCGCGCGTCTCAATAAATTGATGCACACGCGTTGATGTCTTTTATCGGTGCCATGAGACCAAATAGGTCTACGGGGCGTAGCGGAGAGCTACGAATCGTAGAGTAAATGCTACGCCGACGTAGCACATGACTTCTTTTTATTGTTTTGAATTTTACAAGAGCCCTGAAGGAGGATTATCTGAATGATAGAGGTTTGTAGGAAACTTTGAGTATGAGAATTTAATTGAATTTTTCAATAGTTGTTGATAGATTTCTAACATTATCAATCAATCGACGAAATAATGGTGTATTTCGTCGATTGATCTATAGTTCATAGATCATTGACTATCTACCTATCTACAACTTACCTTTCTTCCCAGCTCACTCTCCCGAGACGCGATCACGGAGGAGAAATTCAGCCAGTCCCTGCCAGTAAGCGAACGGATGAGTGTCCGTCGGTTACCACTAGGCCAACAAAGCCTTCCCCGGGAGCCTTTCATCCGCCAGCTTACCATGGCTTCTACTCTCCTCACCAGCTCATCATCAGACGATTCCTCCGATGAGAACACCTGAGAGATCCCACGTGGCAACGACAGGTTGCCACTCCTCAAATACAAGACACTTAAGTGATTTTCCGAGCTGTGAAATTGAGGTCTAGGAAATAATTAGTGCTACTAAATGCTACGCGAGTTAAACGCACAGCTGCTGGTGTACCTACGCCATAAGAACTCATAAAGTCTTCTAAATTAACGTTAACTAGCTTAATTTAGCGAGTTTAAATTAGTGACTTATTAGAAAAATTCTGACTTTGCGATTTCGTTTTGTTTAATGTCCAAAACTACGAGTGGCACGAAAAACGTAAATTCATGGGCAGAAAATATTGATAAATTTAATGTTACTCTGACCCTGAATAATTTACACAGAAGAAATTAATTATGACTACGTGGAACCTCAAGAATTCTAGATAGGTTCTACCTAGGCTATATTTAGTTTTCTTGGACCTAAACACGTCATGTTTCAATTGAAATAAATAGTATCGTACATACAAACATTAGTATTAAATATAGTTATTGCTTATGACTGGGTGCATCTCCTTACATTATGGAGTCACCGAATTAGATAGTGTTTGATTAGAAAAAAAAGTTTATAAATATTGTAAATAATACCTTACTTGTCCATCGTTTAATTACAGATGGCTTAATTTAATATCGGTACAGGGTGAATCGTTGAGTCGCGGTCAAACTAAACCGTTATAGCTATGAACGTAAAATCAAATTATTAACCAGAATCTAGATTCCTGAAGAAGTCTTGTCTCCGAGGCCAAGAAGATCCACCTTAGATCGCTGAGCCACAGAAGTGGACCATAACCGTGGATAAACTTTAGCATTTACTGATTAACTGTTGTCCAAGACAATGATACACCCTGTAGTTATCATTATATTTGGGTTTGCAAGTGTAGAAAGGTTAATTTGGCTTAAAGGGCAATGTTAATAGGGTACAAATACCGTAGCTATATACACTGCCGGCCAAAAGTTTGAGACCACCTACATCAAAGTAGGAAAATGAAATAAAACTCAAAATACAAAGCAAGAGGTTTAATTATGAATTTAAATACTTATTTCCTAATACACATACATTATGAAGAAAACAAAAAAATCAAGAAAAATCAACCATTTACTTTAAAAATGTCGCTCATATTTTATACAGATTTTTCGTCGAAAAACCCTCCCTTGCATTTTATTACTACTTTCACTATTCTTGGCATACGAGCAATCAATTTGTCGATTGTATCTTGTGATATATTGTTCCAGCTTTCTTGTAAAGCCTTCCACATGTCTTCTTACGAAGTGGGACAACAACTGCGCACATTTCTATCAAGCTCTTCCCACAAAAGCTCAATCGGGTTGAGATCCGGACTCTGAGGGGGCCACACCATGTTTTTTAAAACCCCTTCTGTTTCTTTGTGTTCTAAATAACCCCTGCATAATTTTGAACTATGTTTTGGGTCATTATCTTGTTGGAAAAAAAATCCATCTCCAATTATTCTTGAACCAGACGGAATGGCATTTTGCTGTAGTATTCGTTTATATTGCTCCTTTTTCATGATTCCTTCGACTCGTACCAAATCTCCGGTTCCATGGCCCGAGAAGCATCCCCAGACCATAATGGAACCACCACCATGCTTGACTGTTGGCACCACACAGTCTGGCATCATCTTTTCCTCGACGTTACGTCGAACAAAAATTCGTCGTTTTGAACCAAATATTTCAAATTTGGCTTCATCTGACCAAAGAACTTGTTTAAAGTCTTCTTCAGTCCAGTCTCGATGGGTAAGGGCCCACTGCATCCGTTTCTTTTTGTTTTGTGGCCTTAGTAGTGGTTTTCGAACGGCGACGCGACCAAATAACTTAGCATCTCTCAAACGTCTTTTTACTGTAGTCAATGATACAGGTTCTGATCGGGATTAGTTCACTTCTACGCGGATTTCTGGTGCTGTTAGGCGTCTATTCCGCTTGCTGGTAGTGACGATGAAGTGATCCTCGCGAGAAGTGGTAGTTCTCGGCCTTCCCGAACGCGAACGATCTTGATTACTGCCAGTCTCCTTGTATCGGGTTATTGTGTTATGAACACAAGTCTTCGACAACTTAAGTTGAGAGGCAATCGCACGTTCAGATTTGCCTTCGCCGTATAAAACAACTATGGCAGAGCGAGTTTCACTGCTAATTTCGCGAACTTTTCCCATTTTAAGATGTCTTCACTGTAACAACGACGAGCTCAGACTAATAAGGTAGAAAATAATTTACTCCATAAAAACTCAGGTACTAAATATGTTTTAGGAAGCTAACATAATCCCTGATATCGGTTAACGCGAAACAAACCCAAAACAATAAGTAATGAGCAGATCATAAAAATATTACAATGACTCTACCACCTGGTCCTTGCGCGGCGCTCATTGATGTTTTGAAACAATAGACCTTTTTAGGATGATAACTTAAACAACAACATAAATAATGACTCTTAGAAATTCTTTAATAATAATAGAATACGCAGGTGTTCAAATTAGCTCATTATCATATGTGTACTTTGAAATATTTTGTTGGTGACAAAGATTTTTACAGTGGTCTCAAACTTTTGGCCGGCAGTGTATATCATGACTGTTTACTATAAATGCTTTTTTTCATTAAGTATAGGTACTTAATTCTTTAGTCTAGATATATCTAGATTATATTAAAATTTCTAAATTTAAACATGCTATTCTATTTTTCTCTTGAAATTGCAGCAACCATGTTTTTACATAATTAACTGCTTTTAGATCACTTATTTTCTTCTACTTAATTAACTTTGTTTACTATTGGTACCTACTTAAACTCCCGTTTGTTAAACTTTAATGTTCTTTGATTTTTGTAAACTATAGACTCGTAATGTCCTCAACCTGAGGTTCAGACTGAAAACCAGCTTTGTTACCGTCCTCGGGGGGTAAACGCGGCTAAACTGGTCCAGTCTCAGCTTAATGCCGATTAGGCTGAGACTGGACCAGTTTAGCCGCGTTTACCCCCCGAGGCTAAACGCCGTTTACCCTCGGGGTAAACGGCGCCGTATATTAATGCCGATTAAGCTGACCCTACACGGACTCTACAGACAGAGTGCTTTAAAACCTAGAACCAGTCCATCTTTTGAGTATCGCGCACGAGTACCCATGACACGGGCCATGAGCCTAGTGTGGGGCCGTAGCCAATCTAATAGACATGCACACTTATTATAGTTAGCTCTTTAGTTTTTGAATTTTTAATGTATGCCTAATTGTTAATTTTTCTTGTCAATAAATAATTTTGTATTTTGTATTTGTTGTAAATGAAAAAAAAAATAGTTTTAAAGCACTTGTTTCATTATGTTTGTTTGTTTTCAGTGTAGTGTGTAGTATGTATTGAACTCTTGTTTTTTTTCTACCTTCCCTCAGTTTTTTGTGTATGCTAAATATATTTTTATTCTATTCTATATCAGATTTGTCTCGTATAACCTGCGTACTTATAGAATAAGCTTGAGAATGATGTCATCTCTGATGCTGCCCTGCTCAGTTCGAATCCGATCTGAGCGGGACAGCATGAGAGATGACGTCATTATCAATTATATTCTTTTAGGTACCCATAAAGCTAGGTAAGTTCGCGTTTATTTTTCTCTCGCTCGGGTGACAGAGCAGCAAATGGGTATTATCACACATAAATACGATGAATTTCAGGAGCCAAATCAACCTATCTGCATATTCATATTTTAGAGCATTCTAGCATTGTAGCCAAATAAAATAAACCTTCTATTGATGTAACATTGAGTGTATTTTTGTATGCTGTTTGTAAAGAATGAGAATATGTAAACGAGTGTAAGAACTGAAAATAGTAGTTAATAACATTTGATAGTTGATATAATAACATTTGTATGATACGTTAATTAGATAATAGAGATTTCTGTAATTATTATGTGATAAACGCGAGTCCATAGTTAGTTTGAAAAGGAGGGCCAAACGGTAAATGTCTGTATTTGATTCTGATTTGCAATTTTAATATTTTGTGTGTGAATTAATAGTTAAAAAGTTTAGTTTCCACAAAGCTTAACAAAGCTGTAATGGAAATAATAAAAATGCCCCCAATTAATCGTTGTTTAAATTAAATTTGTTTTAGAATGGCAGTCCTTGCCAATGACAATACCAATTTGTAGATAAATAACGAATAAATACAATAATACTTAGGAACATAGTGTGATTTAGAATAATGATTTATTTTGTACCTACATCGCTTGACTTTTTGGACTAGGCAACATTTCTATAAATAGCTCTGTTTCTTCTTTTTTAATTAAATTGAGAGCCGTTTTCATCAAACTTTTAATCGTAATCAGCCATTTAACTAGGTGTTAAAGGGCTGAATTGATAGCTGCCTAAGAATGGTACCCACCTACCTACACAACCTACGCTGGCAAATCGAAACTTTGAATTGTGAACTTTGAACTTGCTTGAGCTGAAGTACCTAGTTGAACTTAGTTTGTTTGGTGAATTCGGGAACTTATGTCATTGGCAATATGACGTCAAATTAACCTATGTATGATTGATAAATAAAATTACTTTAATAAAAGTAGCTAAAATTGTTAATAGAGAATCATAAAATTTAACCTAGGGTTACCAATGTGCAATAGTTATCTCATAATTTGGTTATCGACCCGAAATAACAGTCCTGTGTTATTGTTAATACTTATGTAAAATCCACTTTTTGTAGCAAAAATGGCTTTGTAAAAATACCTACAAGTCTAAGGAGTGTGTCAATTGATCGAAAAAAAATAGTGCCTAGAGTAGGAAATAGGGGTAGGTAAACTATTCAATCTTGTAGGTAGATTTTCTAGCGTTACCTACTTGAAATGAGTTTTGACTCCATAAACTGCGATGCTAAAAAATTTGTTTAAATGGAAATAAAGGAATTCTTGACGAAATTAAGGTGTTTTATTTGAGAGTTACGTTACGATATTTCCTTTCCATTGTATCAATCAAATAAGTACCTTTATCTAGAGAATGTACCTACCAAGTACCTATGTACCTCACCTCAACAGCCGATATTGGTCCACTGCTGGACGCAGGCCTCCCCCTGATAAGCGCCTTATTGGCTTTTATCCCATGGGGAGTAATGCCTTTAATCCCCACGCTGGGTATGCGAGTTGGGGATCGCAGTTCGGTGGTAGAATTGTTCTGCAAGGGGCGCTGCTGCCCGCCCCCGGCTGATGCCCCTTAGTCGCCTCTTACGGCACCTGCGGGAAGAGTTAGGGTGGTGCAAATTTTTAAGCCACACAGTCATTACAGTTACTTATTAGTAGGTAATTGATTATAGAAATAGGTAGCAACATTAATACCTATACCTTTCAAAATTCGGAAAATCAGACTAGGTAGGTACAGGAATTTGGATGCCTTTGCTTTTGCCTTGCCTTTGCCCAGTATTTGCAACTATCGCTAGCTAGCATAACAATTATTGCCATTGTGTAAAAGAAAACGTATGGTGAAATGATAGGTGTTTCTCCACCCAAACACTCGCTCACAGATATACATATTTCCAATCTTGTGCAATAATTCTAATGAACAACAATGATGGAAAGATGTACTTACCTAGATCGATGTGCAACCGAGACAATAAAAAGCACGCGACACACGAACGACCGCCGCCGCCGCCCCGCCCGGTCCGACTATGACTGAGGTGGGGTGGGTGGACCTAATTGCACCTAATTTGAACCTTCCATTTTTGAGAGGCTGAAATCAGGAGGGTCTTCTCCCCTTTTTTACTGAAATCCAATAGAGATATGGTAAAATCGACCCGAAAATTAAAAGAACAATCTTGACTGCGCAACACTAGATGGCGCTGAAAACGCAAATGCAATCGCGCGGCCCATGAAAATAACGTTTGAATAAGTTTGAATGTATACAATGAAAATAGTGACATCTATATGCAAAAGTTAGAAGTTCATTATCCCCGTTCTTCTTCTTCTTCTTCTTGTCAAATGGCTTCTGCGACTGGGTTGTCGCAATTTCGTTAATGTCCGTCCATTATCAGTTCCCGTTGCAAATGGATTTAGTTCATTATATAACTGTCAAAAAATTATGTTCGAAGCTGGTATATAATGAAATAAAGAAAATAATGAAAAATGGTCAAAGTTGTAAGATGGATTCTAAGGTCAAAGGACTATACAGAAATGTCCGGCAAACAAATACTTACCTGATTTTGTGGGTAAATCTGAAGACCCATTAAGAGGTAAATTTTTAAAAACTGGCGCGATATCCATTTGTTTTTCAAAGTCAAAGTCAAAGTCAACGTCAAAAACTCTTTATTTCCATAAATACAATAAATGTATACTTAGAAAAGGTCAAATAAATTCCGTAAAAAAATTCGTATAAGGCTTGGATTTGTGACGTTTTCGTGGATAATTGTATGAAAAACACAAAAGACAAAATGTCAAATAGTAGTAGAAGAGAGTAAAAATGTCAAATAAATTGAACAGGGTAGGTTTTTGAGTTCGAAGTGTATCATAGATTTAAGTAAAAAGGTAAAAGATTAAGTAATATAATATGGTACGTTCCCCAGCGCTTACTCAACAACTGGCCTGTGTTAAAACTACACGCAACTTTTCCAACTTTGTGCAATATAGTGAAGAACAAGGATAGAAAGACGTACCTAGAGCAAAGTTCAACCGAGACGACAATACGCAACTCATGCTCGGCGACTTGCAACAAGACGTATTGCTATTTATTTTTACGCACTAATATATCGCATATTTCTAATCTGCAAATGGAGCAACAAGGCAGTAGAATAATTAGAAAATTTAAAGTTTTGATGTACTTACGAATGAAAAGTGATGCCTTGGTCTTTATTTTTTGTTCTGGGGCAAATTGTACACCCAGTGAACGAACACGAGGGCATTGCTGTAGTCTTTTAGTCAATAAATCACACACAAGTACGCCGTTGCAAACATGCGAAATACTAACGCCGCCGCCGGGCGCCGCCCCGGCCCCGGTTCGATTATGACTGAGGTGGGTGCACCTAATTGCACCTAATTTGAGCCTTCTACTTTCGAGAAGCTAGTACCTACATAATCTTCATTTTTTCTTAAATCCGAAACCATGCGAGTTAGGGAAAAGTAGTTTAGGATCAAAATCAAAAATTCATTATTTTCATAGATTATAACATTTATAATACTTATAGGTAAATTAAAATAAATATGTAGACATAAGTGATGAAGACATAAGTGATGAAAATGAGATGAAGAAACCTTTAGCCTATTAGTTCATGTTCATTGTGAATTTAAGCGGGTTAACTACGAACCTAGTTTGTGTTGGAAGAACAATCTAAACGTGGCATTTTTGTATAGGATTTGCGTAGTTCCATAACCACAAGAAAGAGGCGCTGTGCTGTAACAAATACCGTTGAAACATGGAAAATCGGTCGACGCGACGATGACGTCTATCAAGAAACTAAACTCTGGCGATATGGCTAGCGGCATAGTTGGTCAAAAATAATTCAACCTCAACCTTTTTATTGCCGTGGTCATTCTATGCCATTTATCGAGCTACTTGGAATGGAACAATAATAGTTACAGATTATTTCATAGTTTTATATTGAATCGAAAACCCCTCATGGAAAAAACTATACCAAGGTGGGTAACACTTGAGCTTGACACGATTGTCATTGATTGTCAGTTTCAGTTGTCAAAAGGTTAAAAATTGACACTTGGATTGGAGTGGAGGATTATTGGTTGGCTGGTCTGTCTGGCTTGGTCGCTTCGCTTGTCGGTCGGTGCGCGTTTTGTGGTTTTCTTCTTGTTTCGTTTTTTAATTCTAATAAAACTAACGGAAAATGTTAAAACGACTGTAAATTCTGAAACACACAAGCACTGTAATCTGATTCTATCAAGAGGAAATATGCTCGAAAGTGGATGTTGTTTTAATAACTAGATGTGTTTATCATAATGTGTGGCAAGTTTGTGTATCAAAACGAGAATGAAACATACTTTTGTCTCGTAAACTAGATCAGCGGTAAGTGACATGGAAAAAAGAGATAATAAATTCCACTAATGCGAAAGAAACTCTCATTGATGTGGTGGCCACGTTATTACTTGGCGTCCGGCAAAGATTCGGAATAATTCAGTCAACGGTTGCATGCCTTTCTAAATCGCCAGTTTGTTTATAAAATTATATCCGCTTTTACCTTTTGAAATTGATCTAGAAGCTGTTGTGATACCTACAGATTTTGATTAATTCTTTATTCTTGTAAGCTTAGTCATGATTTAATTTTGAATGGCACCACAAGCTATCTTATCTACTGTAAGATTTGATATCGAGACATCTAATAACACAACAGTTTCACCGATAAAAAAAAAATAAAGGTCTTGATTGACTATTACAGCAAAGGTAAACTGTTTCTGGAAACTAAAATCAATTGAACCATAACTTTGCTCATGGCGAGTCACATGTGCAAATAGGTACCTACCTAATAAAAGCAAAAATTTTCTGTACTTATGTATCACTAAAAATGTTTGTCCACTCATCCTGGTTCAACACAATTATATTATAACCCTAAAAACTGAAATACCTAATTGAACCAATTCAGTTCTATTTATAAAGCTCAATTTAAGTACCTATTGGAACTATCAATGTTTTTAACACCACAAAACATGGTAAATTACCTGATAGAAAGTATGCAGGGTATTATAAAATCTGTGCTACAAGGTTACTATAATTTGTTTCAGTTCAAAGCAAAAATGGAGCATTCGGACTTAGTGTCAGAGATGGGGCAGGTTGAGCATCTCACCACTCAGGAGAGGCTGCATCTAGCCCGAAGGTAAGAATACTTACACACAGATGATCTAGAAGTTGGGCTGGACACTACATCTCAACATGATAATGCCAAAGTGGGGCTTGTAGGTAGTATACTAAAATATAATGTGGCTTTTTAGGAAGAAGGAAATAAAATCAACTTACCAACTCCATAAACCTGTACAAAAGACAAAGATAATTATGAAGACAAAGATATCAATAAATATCCAAGTACCTTTGCTTAGAATTGGATCCAACATTCTGACTTGAACCTGGCAAACCCATCATGATCATCAGCCTATATTAGTCCACTGCTGGGCATATGCTCCTCCTGATGCATTATTGGCTCTTATTAGGGGGTAAAGCCATATTCCCCACAGTGGGCACGCAGGCTGGGGATTGCGGTGTAGGTGATATCAATACACATAAGACTGCCCTATGGGTAGATGCCCTTAGTTGCCTTTTAGGACATCCACTGGTTGTGTTGAGGGATTGATTGTATCAACCGCCAGGGCCATCAAAGCCACCTCACATAAATAATACTAATCATAATATGGCCTCAGAACTGTGAGAACTAGTACATTTAGTTACTACAAATAATTTTTGTTTATGTTCAATGAAACCAATATGGCTACCCTCCCTTGTGCTCAGACAAATAATACCTTTTACCCAGCAAGATATTTATCTATTCTCAATTCTATTGTTTTGTAACAGAGTTCACAATCTTAGTAAGCGTTGACCAGGTACTTAAGTAGCAAGTATAAATTGAAGGACAAGTACAGAAAAACTAATAATTATTAGAATAGAAGTAGTCCACTATCAGCTACTAAAGCGTCAATGTTAGATTAGATGTACCTGTACATTAAGCCAATATTCTTTATCAAGCAAGACGCCAGTCAAAGATAATGCTTGTATTGTAGGCATGTTACCTATTGTGTGTGGTGAAGATTATAGACTGATATTATGATATTTGCATGTTCCGCTGAAATATCGATGAAACCGACCAAACTTAAAGTTTTTTTACACATGACTTACATTACTTGTCTTTTTGAGATCCTTCCTTTAATAAAAATATTGTTTGATATCTGAAACATGATGCTAAGCAAGTGAGTTTTAGTTTTTTGTGTTGTGGTTTGTTTGCAAATATTTCACATCGAGTTAGGCTAGTATATAGATTGCAACATTTATATTTATAGTAGCTTCTGCCCGTGGTTTTTACTATGTGGCAATACATTCGATATTTTCGGGACGACAAAAGCGTCGCACGTAGGTACTCAATTTTTTTAATTGGTTTTTTAGCTTTTAGCTTATCTGATCCTAGCAATATATTTCTGTGAAGGGGTTTAGATGATTTAATCACGATTTTTTTAAAATATATTTTATACTTGAATCAATTGTTTTTTTTTTTTTCATTGCACTGAAAACAGAACGCTTTCAAAAATGTATAGGCTGTGCCCAAATGAAGTGCACACGTGAAACCTTTACCTGCGCCCTTGGTTGAGGATTCCGGGAATCCTCTGAAATTAATAATTTTCACGAATTTTCGTAGTTTCCTTCATACATTCATTTTATAAAGTACTGCACGATGTCGAAAAAAAACGACGCTAATGCTACGTGTTTGCGGCAAGTCATTGCAGCTGTTTTATAATTTAAACAAAGAATAAATGAACACAGGTAATTATCGAGAATAAAAAAATAAATTGAACACAACATTTAACAGAGAAATGGAAATGTTGCAGTCCTGGTGTCTTCTCTTTCTGCAAGTAGGACCTACTACGTACCTACTAAGGTACGGAGAGCAGCAACATTTGGTACTAACTTTACACTTCTACCGCTAGAGGGCTACCCTACCAGTTGATGATGCTGTCTGTACCTACCTACCTACCTACTTCGTATGAACCTACCTTTCGTACCTACCTTAAAACGGGATAGACCAAATTCATTATCATAAGAATCAAAAAAATCTGAATTAAGTAAATAAGTTTGATTTAAAACAAATTAATCGGATTTTTTTAGTTAAAAAAATCTTGATTTTTACCACCCTGTTTCGTTTTGAACCACATCAAATCCAAGTCGAAGATTAGTCCTGAGATTTCATTTAATTTCCGTTGGGCATCAAATATAGTGCGTAAAAATACTTAACATAAAGGATTTTTTTTAAGATCTCTTGAAGGACATGTGATTGGGCGAGAGTAGCATGTCTCAAATATTTTATACCTTTCTTGTTTTCGCAATATATCGGCCGCACGCAATTGCCCAATTAGCGTGGGTTGACGATATCCTTCGAGGGATAAACACGATAAATTGATAAAATAAAGCAACAATTGTGTTGAACACTTCTAATCTTCTTGCTGACCAATCGCTTTACTATGACAATGGTATCGTCAAAGAATCATCCATACATGAAATAAACTCTAGAATTTAGATGGTGTGTGCGGAGCTATAATTTGCACGCAGAGGTTGATTGATAGAATGGTTTCAACCTTGACACTTTTGACATACATCGCATACCTACATGTAGTTTTTTTTCATCATCGGTAAAATGCCAAAATGTGCAATTCTGAGGTTCTTGTTATGGTGAAGCGATTAACTTAGTGTGATTAGGGCCCTGACCTTATGATTTAGCTGCTAGTGCATAGGGTCAGGTCAGCAGGGCCTTAATTCCACAATAACAATGGTATCGTTTCAGAATGAAAAAATATGTTGGGCCGATCACATCCTAGCTAGGCTAGATAGATGGAGTCGGCACTACATATTTTTTTCCACTCTCTCGTTCTGCTGTGCGATCACGCTAAAGTCTCCCATTCCCATTAAAATGGCCTAAACGATTTTGGTTTCTAATATGGTCCAAAAAAATACATACTACTTTCTGGCAGGCGGCGGGGGATGGAGCCGATCGACAACATCAAGATATAACTTTCAACATCAATATATAACTTTTAAAGTCAATATTACTCACACCTGACCTTATTTTTCTTATTTTTGCTCGATTACAGCAATTCTAATTCGATTCAATTTACACACTAAATACATTTCAGTAATGAAACGTAGTCCAGCAAAACAAGGTCAAGTGTGAGTAACATACGTATGAAGTTAAACGATAAGTAACATAACTACACGGATAAGGAATAAAAAAATATAGTATTGAGTTTGACATTTGTGATATTTTGACGTTGACATCGTCGTCGGTCGGCTCCGTCCAGCCAGAAACTTTAATGTTTTTTGTTTTTGTACCATGTCACAGATTTTATAATACTTTACTAACCATGTGATGGAAACCGAAATCGTTTATACCCAGTGTCCCCGTATGGAATATCCATCGAATGGGAGATTTTAGCGTATCAATCATTTATTTACAAGAATACATATTAATTATTATACAATGTCAGGTCTTATAACTATTTTAGTAACTGTATCGCACAGCTGGTCCTTTCTAAGCCCTCATCCTCTTTCACACAATCCGTTCATTATTTATTTGGTTCTCCTCTCCTCATATCCCATCCATACACCAATTATAACATCAATTATCTTGAGCGGCGGTTCACCTATCGAATACTGAATGTAGTCGTATCTACTTTATCTAACTAATTTGGTGATAAGCCACCGTTTTAAACGTGTAGGATTTCCTTTTTCGTTGATTGTAATCAACGTGCGAGGTTTGAGGTAGCGTTCGTGACACAGAAATATATCTAAATAGAAGCAAAGAATTCGTCGATTTGTATTGAAACCGAGCGAGTAACATTTTGCATAGGTACTTTGACGTCAAGCAAGCTGAAGACAGGGCGCTATGGCGCTCATTAGGGGCGGCCTATGTCCAGCTGTGGACTAAAATAGGTTGGTGATGATGATGACTTTGACGACACGAGTGTAATTTAGTGATATAAAATACCACTAAATAATACAATTTCCTTTTTTGGTGTTGTTTCAACAGTTAATTATTATACAACAAGGCATTTTGTTTTTATAACCTGACGTCTCACGTGGAGAGCGGTCGGGAGCGGACTGAATTTTGCGGCGAGCAATGAGGCTCTCCAGCCCTCTTTTAGGCACCTGAGGTAAATAAACTTTTTACTTCTGTCTGGATATATGTCTGTGGTTCGTGGTATGTAGTTATACGCTCATTACATTACAGTTAGCTTAGTTACGCTACACTTCGTAAAACTTACTAGGTACCTTAGGTACCACGTATTAATATTTTAAAATATGATTCCTACAAAAGAGTAATCAAAGAGTTTTGAATAGGTTTGAAGAAATAAATAAATAATGCTGGAGATCTCACACAGCATCATCTAGCCCCAAGCTAAGCAGAGCTTGTGTTATGGGTGGGTACTAGATGACTTATATACTTAATAAAATACATTACATAGATATATATTTTTATAATACATATAGAAAACACCCGGAACAAATATCTGAAGACCGTACAAACACTTGTCCCGAGGCGGGAATCGAAACCGCAACCCGGACCTTCTCTCGCTGCGCCAGAGGTCGTCAAAACGTTTCAACGTCGTTTGAATGCTGCGTGTCTACCATAAGTTGTCACAGTTAGATCGCCTGATGTTACTACATTTGTTACGTAAATATTAGTACCCAACTATCCGCTAGAGGCGCTGTTCAAGTTTTCATAATTTTTTTTAACCATAGTCGCTAGCGAATATCGATTGTTAAAACTCATGGTAGACACACTGTTATTGAAAACAAAATGCTGTTCATACCGATCGTTGCATAAAGATGTATTTCCATATAGATAGGTACGGTTCGTGATATATTTGTTTATCATGATCTTAGCACATGTCCGTTAAGCCAGATAATGTGTTTCTGTCAACAAGATATAGCCAGCGTATTCTCTTGTTTGATGTTCCTAATATAGCCGAGCCGGCGAGCGCACTCGACGGTAGCCATAGTTACTTCGATAATGACCTGTTACGGTAATGTTTAAAATGACCACGAAATTTACTAAAATCTGTGTGTCATTTAACTTTTTCGAATTTCTTTCTCCATAATTTGTTGTTTGAAAAAACTAAAAGCCGACTACGAATCCCTTAGTTTTAAAATGTTTTTTAAGTTTTGCGGGATAGGTACATACTAATTTATGGGACCACTTCGGGATCATACTCTATGAAACTGCAAAAAAAATCCAAATAGATTCATAAATCGACGAGCATAGAACCTCCTCCTTTTTTCGAAGTTGGTTAATAAAAATACTCAGTACCGATGTTTGTTGACTCCTTTTGTGTGACAAAGCATGTTTAGGAAATCCAGGTTCAGGACGCTCATAAAGTAAACGTTTGAAAGTATTGCCTAGACTTAACACATTGAGTGCTCATGATGCACACTTACATAAGTTCAATAGGTCGTACAGCAGCGGCGAAGAGACGGGACGAGCCCTTGCATGTCGCATTGCTGAGACTGGGCAAAAATGCGTTAATCGCGCACTTAGCATACTTCCCGCTGCGGTCGTAATGTGAAGACCTTCCCGACTTCTCTGTTAGTCAGGCTGGACCATGAACGCGTGACATTTCGCCTCCGTTTCATTGGCATTAATATCCTTTCACCATCCTAATTGATATCGGCGTTTCCGATGCAAATTATTTAAAGAATGAAATGGCATAATCAATGCGTTGATACTGAGGCCCTTTCCTTTTCTCCGAGTGCGAGACCCGATTTTATTTTACGACTTATGAAACTTTTCGTAAATTCTTGTTTTCACTTTTTATTGCACGGCGGTTTGCAATTGCAACTACGAGGTATATGTACGAGAAACACGGAACTAAGCGTGTCATATAAAGTATATTACATCAATTAAGCCACTAACTTGTACTATTAAATTGCCAAGACACAAGACATTAAAAACCTTACTAATAAACGTTGCTTAGCTAAGACAAACAATATATTTATGCCCCTTTATTCATAATGGTCCGCTAAGTTAAAAAAGTTGCTAAGCAGCGTTATTTCTCACTCTGACTTATGTCAGTAGAAGACGACAGAGTGAGAGATAGCAATGCTCTATGTTAGTAGACGATTATGAATTAGGGGGAAGATCTTTTAGAACAGAAAACTGTGGTATTTTAGTATTAATTACTAAGGATAGTTAGTAAGATTATTGTAAGTACTCATATAATTATAAGTGAACATTATTATTTTGAGTAAATAAATTCGTTAAACTGAACTGAACTAAAGCAGAGTTTTACTTTCTGCTGTTGAAGCTCGCAAAATCTTTTAAAAGCAGCTTTTATGAATAAGAGGAGTCGTCGAGAGAATGAATAGAGATTATTTATGAGAGCTGAATTGTTGATTAGCTTGAACTCTAAACTTTATTCGACACTGACTGAGAACAGAATAAATTGTTGCAAAACTTGCTCGAATATGTAATTGAGGTAAAAATAGCACGGTCAGTGCTGGTGTTAATTACATGAGAAAAGCTTGAAGTGAACGCTATTTTAGGGAAAGTGTTAGGCCATTGTATAGATCGGCAGTAGGCACAGTTGTTGGCCCAACCCACATCAAGTGAAATTGAACTCTTCTCAAAAAATAAATCGATAAAATTGTTTTTTTTTTTTTTGCTTTTAAAACAAGCTCATAGATAATTCGAATTTTATACTAAACTTTCTGCTGCCCGCGGCTTCGTACGCGCTTTTTAAGTATCCTATGTCCGTCCCCGGGGTACCATTTACCTCCCTGCCAAATTTCATTTAGATCCGTTCAGCCGTTTAGGCGTGATAAGGTAACAGATACACAAACAGACAGACAGAGTTACTTTAGAATTATAATATTGGTATAGATTATTATAAAACTAGTTTCTGCCAGTGGCTTCGCACGTCTATATGGAAACGTTTAAAAGTTTTTTCTATCCCATGGGTAGGATAAAATGTAACCTATGTTTTATTCCAGGCCTAGAACATCTTTGCAAAATTTCAGCGCGTTCCGTTCAATGGTTTTGGCGTGAAGAAGTAACAAACATCCGTCCATTCATCAAACATCCAAACTTTCGTATTTATTATTATTATTTATTTATTTCAGTATATTAGTGTGAAGTGTGATAAAAGGTGAAATTGGAATCAAAATTATTATCAAACGATCTCTCTCCTTAGGCATGTATGAGTCGTGTTTTTAGTGAATGCTTTGCCATGTTTTGGCAAAGTAGTTAGGCGTTGTATCAAATTTATCTTCTCGTATAATATTTTATTGCCTCGGTTCATTACATTACTTTGACAGAGTGCCTATCATCCTCACTCTGGAAGTGTATTGTGCAGAGGGTGATCTATTAAGGAAGCTATTTATTTTATTGCTTATCGTTTGGTTTAAATGCCACTTAGCTACCACCTATACTAGGTGCACAGCCTACGTATATTTATACTGTCGTTAGACGAAGGTGTTTAGACAGGGCTATCAAGCGGGGGTCAAGGGACGGGACGGGGGAAGAGAGCTCCCAAGCTGCATACATCCACCCCGCCTTAGTAGCTCGGGAGCTATTTTTCAGGGCTGACGGATAGCTTGATATTTAGCTCGACCATTGTTTGGGGAAAACGATCACAGAAAAGACATCCATTTTTATGTTCTCGAAGGTCTAGATTACGAATAATAGTCTATTTTTTTTAAATGAATTATAAATTTATTTTCATTTTACTTCATAATGGTTATTGTTGTCGAACGCCCTCGAGTTAGTCAAAAACGACGTCCATGATTAAATAAAAAAAAAAACTATCCGCCATCTTTGATTTGAAAAAACAACGCATATTCTTTATCTACGCCCTCGAGTTAGTCGAAAACGACATCCATGATTAAATTTTAAAATAAATATCTTGGATTTGAACAAACACCGCATATTCTTTATCTACGCCCTCGAGTAAGTCGAAAACGAAACCCATGATTAAAGTTAAAAAAAAACGACCCTCTTAGATTTGAAAAAACACCGTATATTCCTAATGTTTTTTTTTTCAATTTGGCACTTTCTTTTGACAACCTTAGACACACACTGAGGCGTCACTCGTCCTTTTCTCTAGGAAAGTTTTCCTTTGTTTGTCAAGTTAACAGCTGGTGGAATCACGTCGTCTATTTTCATTATGTTGGCTCAGTTCACGCCTCATTAGAGGCACAAACAGGTGTCAGTCTTACCTTACCTGACTAATCCATACTATCCATGCTAATATTATAAATTCGAAAGTAACTCTGTATGTCTGTCTGTTACCTTTCCCGCCTAAACGGCTGAACGGATCTTAATGAAATATGTCAGGGAGGTAAATATCATCCCGGGGACGGATAATAGGCTACTTGAAAAGCGCGTGTGGGAGCAGCGGGCAGCAGCTAGAAACTAATGTATACTTACCTAAGCTAGCTTTTATGACAGCATGCTAATTGAAGTCGTAAACCGAGTCTTTCCCATGTGAATTTCAACTGTGAAGTCGTTAAACGAGTGGAAAATTTTACAACTAAGTACTTTATTTAAAACCATACTCAAGCCATTCTCAGGAAACAATGTTTGTAAACAACTCACAACACAAAACACCGAAATTGTCGTTTTGGCGTCGTTTGAAAAATTATTGTCAGCGTTATATTTTGTATTGTAGGGAAGAGCTCAAATCAACCATTATTGCAAATTCTGTCAAAAACACACACAATTTCCGCTCTAATAGGATATCGGCAGGGCTATTCAGAAACTTCGTTACCGAGTCATCTACACGGAATCTGACACAGATTCGCGCGAAATTGAAATATTTTAGTGGTTTTAAATATTTTCTGCGACTTTTAGGCAGAGATGCGAAGTTGCTCTTGGTGGCCACAAAACTCTGTTTTCGCATCTCGGTCTAAATTATACGAAACTATACTGTTTCAGAGGGACAAAAAAAGCTTAAGATAGGTATCACAAACTGTACAAAGGACTTTTGAAAATTCCTGTGTTTAACGTAGGTAATAATAGCGGTAATAATAGGAGGTAATATGGCGGCGCTAGTGTGCGGAATACTACCGCCTTAAGTATGTTTATCAATTGAACTGTTTACTTCACACTCCAATTAAATCTATTTAGGAGACTCATACGCCTACACATTTTTTATTCGCTATATGAGCACAAGGCACACTTGGATACGTCAATTTACAATAATAGCTACGAGTATATGTTACAGTAAACTGTGCTTAAATTATAATTTACAGCCATAAAACAGACAAGATGATGGAACTTAAGAACATAGGTACAAAAATAGGTAAATTAATAAATAGATCAGCTGGGCATCGTTAAAGTCATGGGTCAGTCCATTGTGACGGGTGGGACATTCTAACTCCTTTTTTCTCAAACTTCAAGTAATTTCTCTAAAACTACCAATGCTATCAGTTTCAAAATAATGACATTACGAAACCAGATAATAGTTTTAAATGAAAACAAAATGCAGTTCTAAATTACACATTTGACCCAGCAAATTGACATATTCTGAGTGTGACGGGTGGGACACTCATGACACCCACCTAACTGAGTGGACGGCTTTGCTTCCCAAATCAAGACAAATCATCAATATTTTGTTAAGCAGCTTTCTCATATGTTGTAACTAGAATGTTAAGGTACAATTTTACATTAAATTACAATTATTTTATTAGCAAATTATCAAAATAATGCCTCATACAGTTTGTGACGGGTGATACAGCATTTTGTGACGGGTGGGACGAGTAACATTTGTGTGCGATTAATACAAGTCTACGATATAAATTTCGCGAATAAAACACACACAACTGTAACAAGCATATTAATCATACATCTAAAGGAAATACTCTAACAAAACGATTATAAACGAAAAAAAGTCAACTATTTTTTTTTTACCTTAATAGAAAAAAGGTTCCGTTATCAGTCTACATCGAAATAACACTATTGAAGGGTATTTCTTACGTTTATTTATAAATTTTCCCGAAGTTTCAGCCGGCTTAGTCATTCCGTGACCACGTCTGAGTGTAAATCTTCTGAAACGTCGGGAAAAATCGAAATAAACGCGATAAATTCCCATAAATCGTAATATTATTACTAAAACTAATTTATATGTCATAAACAAACCACTTTCACGCTGTAAATCACGGATTCATTAAGGCTTTCTTTGGTCCCATAGGCTGTTGTGACGGGTGGGACACCGGCAAATCTTAATACTTCTATAATTATTTACTTGCTCAAAGTCCCATGTAGCCCAAAACCCCCATAGCATAATTGATACTTCTGCAAACCCTGAAGAAAAAAAAATATTTTTAGGTCACGTTAAAAAAAAATGTTTGCTGTGACGGGTGGGATACCAGATAAGCATTTCGGGATCTTTTATAACTTCTCAATAAAATGAATGCATCTGTTTTAATCGCCTTGAATTGTATTTTTCTTATGTCGAATCTACATTAGAAGGCGAAGAAAAGTATTACGAACTTGAAGATAAAATACGGTACCATAGGCAATCGCACTACAGCTCTGATCAAGATCAATAAAAATGACGATATTGGTAAAAATATTAAAAAATTTGGTTGATTCCTGTTGAATAAAGTCATTGGCTTTGCTCTAATCAAATCACAGATTCAAGTAAAAATTATGTAATTTATTTATTTGATCTGAGGTGTAATCTTCGCTGGAATGTGTTCATGTCTTCATGTAAAAAATATAAATTAAAAATAAAATTATAAAAATAAATATATATATATAATAATATATTAAAAATAAATTATAAAATTATAAATTCATAGAGCTGCTGTAAAATGACGTTGTCTGTCGTAAATAGATAGCACAGTGTATGCATTTACTTTACCTAGGTAAAATATAGCTGCTAAGAGTGCATTGTCATTAGTGGACAAGGCTATGATAAAAAATAGAGGTCTAACATAATTAAACCATATTATATTCATTACGTGTTCTCGAGTGGAGACTGCGACTCGGCAAACTTCATTACGTTTGCCGAGTCTCCACTAGTGTAGTGACGCCCTCCAGCCAGGTGGCATGACCATCTGCGAAAGACTGCAGGCAGATGCTGGATGTAGCAAGCTGAAGACAGGGCGCTATGGCGCTCATTAGGGGAGGCCTATGTCCAGCAGTGGACTAAGAAGGTTGATGATGATCATATTCATCATTATAATGACTATTCATTCTTTTATGACTATTCATTCTCTTATTGAAGGAGTTGTTTTTTATCCATGAGATACTGAATCATTTGAACGAATGCTAACGTTAAGGGTAAGCCCGCACTGCGGAATCTCACCGCGCGGTTTTTTTCCGCAGGATTCTGAACATATGAAAATAGAATGAAGCTGCCCGCACTTTTGGAAAAAATCTGCGTAAGTTATAAATTATAATTCAGTACGCGGATCCGCGAGGAAAAAACTCGCGCGTTGAGATTCCGCTGTGCGGGGTAACTACCACCACCACCGGTCTGAATGTTTCGTGTAAGGCCAGCGTAATCAAATATGTTTTTTCTTTCATTTTATTGATTACTGGCGAAGCCCGGGTTAAATGTTTTATCCGCAAACCTATGAGAGTATTAACGTAACTATCAAACAATAAACCGCCAATTACTAGTCGACTCGCACACGAAGTGTTCCGTACCGTAAAAACCATGCAACTTTTTCAAAAAATATCAAATTTTCACTTGTTCGGAGACCCCTTTAAATTTTCAACTTTATCATTTTTAGTATTTGTTGTTATTATAGTTGAAGTGTTACTGTGTATGTGTATGTGGTGGTGGTTCAAGAGACAAAGCCTTGAAAATAGCAAAAAAAAAAACGATTTTGTATGGAAACCCCCTTTCATTTGGATATTTATTTTATTTTTAATCTTTGCTGTTAAAGCGTCAAGAGAAACACACATTCTCTAAAAATTTCAACTGCCTACCTATTACGGTTCATGAGATAGAGCCCTGTGACAGACGGACGGACTGACAGCGGAGGCTTAGTAATAGGGTTCCGTTTTCACCCTTCGGGTATGAAACCCTAAATACACAAAAATATCATGTAATGAAACAAACAAATACAGAACTCAACTCCGGGATTAAGTTACTGGACATCTTCAATTATGTTATGATCTCGATGTTGTTGTTTTAATGTGCATAAACATTCTTTTGTTTTTTCTGTATAAATTCTTTATATGATATATCACTTGATACTTGAATTTGACTTGTCTAAGTGCTTACTTAGTAAGACTAAAGAAATAAAGTTATTGAAATATGAAATCTGAAATTCAGAGGGTGGTATACTTGACGGCGCCTTTTGTTTAGTCAGTACCTCGCCGCTTAATCGCATCATACACTAAAATAAATAATAAAAGAAACTTAAGCTTCAAAAATAAAATCGGGTATTTACTATTAACTTTTTTCTAGGTTCAACAAGTAATTTAGCAGATAAGAAGTTTTGCGAACATTGTAAGCCATTTGCTATGAACCCACGCTAAATTCATCTACAAATCAATTGTCGTTTTGGTGTAATTTTTTACTAAAATCAACATAATGTCGATAGACTCTAAAACTGCAATTGATTCAAAGTTTCTTTTAGTAAAGATTCATAGCAAATGGCTACCAATATGGGCAAAACTTCTTATCTGCCTTCTAAATTACTTGTAGAACCTAGAAAAGAGTAAAAACCCGATTTTTATTCCATCGTCACTAACTACCTTAATAAGTAAGGGTGTTATAGTGCAGTTACTTTTGTATAATATTCTTCAAGCTTCACTTTGTAAACTGAAAGGTGGAGCCCAGTTACAAGGGATTTGTGCATTTTGTACCAAGATGATTTACCCGATGTCAAGTTATGAAGAATGCGATTATCTGACGTTATTTCAGCAATGAGTACTTATCTTACCTACCTATCCTTCAGGGTTGCAGGCGCAGGGCATTTATTTTTATAGTCCCCTCTACCTATACAAAACAAATTCCTACCTAAATAACAAAGCGGTTGCTTTGTTATTTAGGTTCCTCGGAGTTTTTATGGTCTAGAAACTTCTCTAGAAGCGTACTCTCCATGTTCAGACTCTACGTTCAAACAGACATGCAGACAGACGCGGTGAGGGGAATTTGTTTTGTATAGGTAGAGATGACTATAAAAATAAATGCTCTACGCCTGCATTTAGCTTGGCTTTGTTATTTAGGTTCCTATGCAATAGCTATGGCTACCATAATCACTTAACATCAGGTGAACCTGAACCATTTAGGTACCTCACTACTTTTACGTCAATGAGTTGCATAACAATGTGATGCATCTAATAATCAGAGTTTAAAACGTTTTTTCTTGTTAGCTAATAAAGCTTTTACGAGTTCGCATCTTGCTTGAACTTCCAATAATAAGACATCATGCAAACTGTGTGCAAATCATGCAACCATGCAAACTGTGGCCGTGTGGTGCCGGGTTAGAATTTGCACCTCCCCAACTCTTCCCGCGGGTGTCGTAGAGGCGACTAAGGGATATCCACCGAGGGGCGGGAAGCAGCACCGAACTGCGATCCCGAAACCGCATGCCATGCGCGAGGATTATTGGAACTACCCCCATATGATGTGAAAGCCGATAATTCTTTTTCAGGAGTAGGCCTGCTTCCATCAGTGGACCTGTATAGGCTGTATATGATGATAATGCAAACTTTTGCATTCATTGAACAACATTCAAACATAATTTATAAAACATTTGTGTAGTGTGCGTTACAGACTCATTGACTTATTGAAACTGTTCGTTGGCATAGTGACTTAAAAATACCTGTGCAAGAATCAGAGTTGTAACAATCAACCCTAAAGCGGTGATATCAAGGTACAAAGTTTGCTTGAAACTTGCGGAAATTCTAATAACAACATACATATATTAGGTCCTTACATATGAAATTGGCGTTTTTCGTACTGGCCACTTTAATCACAAATTTCTCCTCTTTGGTAAGGAATTCCAAATTCAAATTTGTACAGCTATAGACTCATGTATTTGTGCTTCGATGATCGTCATTCATTTGTTTTTTTTCTTCTGTTTTTTTCTGTTTGCGTCACTCATTTTACAAAATGGAAAACTTAAAATATCGCATTATTTACGAGTACGAGTTCCGCCGTGGCACTAGTGCTGCGGAAACAACTCGAAGGGTGAATGATGTGTATGGCGGTCGTGTTGCAAAAGAAAACACAGTTCGTTTTTGGTTCCAACGTTTTCGTTCTGGAAATTTTGACCTGCAGAACAAGCCCCGTGGACGGCCTGAGACTTAAGTTGATAATGAAGAGTTGAAGGCTATTGTGGAAGCGGATCCATCGCAAACCACGTCCGAGTTAGCTGCAGGCTGCGATGTTAGTGATAAAACTGTTTTAATTCACTTGAAGCAAATTGGGAAGATTAAAAAGCTTGAATGGTGGGTACCTCACGAATTGACTGAAGCAAACCGGCAAACGCGCGTCGACTGCTGCGTTACATTACTAAACCGGCACAATAATGAAGGTATTTTAAACCGAATCATTACCTGTGATGAAAAATGGGTTCTTTACGATAATCGGAAGCGCTCAGCGCAATGGTTGGATCCTGGCCAGCCAGCCAAATCCTGCCCCAAGCGAAAATTAACCCCAAAAAAGTTACTTGTAAGCGTTTGGTGGACTAGTGCCGGTATTGTTCATTACAGTTTTCTCAAATCTGGCCAGACTATTACGGCTGATGTCTATTGTCAGCAATTGCAAACCATGATGGAAAAGCTAGCGGCTAAACAACCTAGGCTGGTCAATCGCTCCACGCCACTGCTGCTTCACGACAACGCTAGACCACACACTGCGCAACAGACGGCTACTAAATTAGAAGAGCTTCAATTGGAAAGTCTAAGACATCCTCCGTACTCCCCGGACCTTGCTCCAACAGATTACCATTTTTTTCGAAATTTGGATAACTTCTTGCAAGGGAAAAAATTCAACTCCGATGGGGCAGTCCAAATCGCCTTCAAAGATTTTATTGATTCCCGTCCGACTGGTTTTTTTAGTAAAGGGATCAATGAACTACCTATAAGATGGCAAAAGTGCATAGAAAATAATGGTTCATACTTTGATTAATTAAATATATTATATTAAAAAATATTCGACTTTTTGTTCCTCCCATACAAAACGCCAATTTCATATGTAAGGACCTAATATGTACACACAGGTTTAATTCAATATATTATAAGTATGACGTAAAGTCATGATCTCAAATGGATCTTATCTTACCTATTTTGATTGTCACTCGTGTTTGAATGCACAAGTGCCACGGCGTTTGCAATAATAATTACCTGTGTACACCTATAGAATGCAATAAATGATTGACTATACCTTTAGCCATAACAGTTATTGTCAAAGTCAATTCATTAATTTTCTTTCATAAAATTATAAACGGATATTGTCTTCGGTGATGTCACGAAACGGCTCTGCCGGAATACCCGCGTTGGTTGTGAACCTACCAACTCTTGTAAAGTTGGTTGCCGTTTTGTGTCTCAATCATGTTTGTTTAACCGCTTACTGTTTTATCTGTATTTTTGGCTCTGGTTTTGCAAATAGATCTTATTATATTTTAATTTAGTCCTGTATTGCATTCGCTGTTCAAACAACTTAACTTGTTATCATAGAACCGTTGTCGTCGGCTAATTCTATGATATACGTAGGTATGCAGCAGGCAATGAGCTTTGAGGCTCATTTATTGACACTTATTACAATCGCGTAAAGTCTAAATTACTAACCTAGAGACGATTCACTTCGGAACTTCTTTGATCTATCGTTGATTAGATCTAATAGGAAAAACATGGACTTTAAAATTTAAAACGATATAACTGGCAATAATTTTATATCACTGGCACAAACCACACCATGTACTTTATTTACTGAGGTCAGTGCTATATTCTGCTAAATAATAGCGTAATATAAAACATACAGCCGCAAGCAACTCAATCAGAACGTGTCATGCCACTTAGAAGTGTGGTTTGCATATCGTCCGTTCTTTAGCCTATTACGATCAAGTCTTGTGAAGCTTCACGTGTTTTCAATCAAACAACTATTAGCATAATACACATACAAACTCGGCGGTAACAGTCTTAATAGAAATATCGAACTTTAATGACGTGTGTGAGATAAAATTTTAAATATCGTGTTGTGTTGTGATCCTGGTTTGCGAGATGTTGTCAATGAGTGCGAAAGACGACCTAGATGCTTTACGCGAAGAATTGGCAAGGTCAGTGTTTTTGTGACGTTAGTGTCGTGTCTTCACTATTAAAGACTAGTTTTGGTACCTTATCGATACTTTTGTGATGGAATTGGAGTTTTCGCGTGACGAGCGTGGAGATGATACAATGATGATGGTAGAGATGATCTTTGGCTTAGTAGGATCAGGCAGGAGTTCCTGGATAATTATCCAGTTGTTGCTTATGGATAATTTGCTGCTCTGTATTATGAACTTTTGTGTAAGATTACGCATTATATGAGGCATTAGGCCTTTCATCATCATCGTCATAATCAGCCGGTTGACACCCACTGTTGAGTATAGGTCTCTTTTTCACGCCAGCTCAATTGATCTGAGGCCTTTATATACCAAAAAATCAATCTAATCAAAAACATAAATATAAAACTCGCCAAGCTCGTTCGGATAGTGGCTTCACCGTTGAGCTGAGATCATATACAGGGTGTCCGGTAATTAATGGATAACCCCGCAGGTACATGTGGGGGGGCAAGGGGGCAACTCAAAAAAAATTAAAAAAAAAACTATCTGCAAAGGTCTAGGAATTTTAAATTTTTTTTTTAAAGTCCGAATTTTGATAGCTTTGTTAAAAATTTTGAACACTACGGCTACAAATTTAATGATAACGAATTGATTTTCTCTGGAAATAACCGTGAATAATTGGCCTTGCTATGGCGCATCACAAATTATTCCTAGCCACAACTGTTTGTTTTTTTCAAATAGTTAAAAATAAAAATTAGTGTATTCGATTTTTTTATGATAATGTTTGAGCACCTGTGGTATAAAAAAAAACGTATGGAGACAGGGGTGGCCTACAGCTTAAAAAACTTGCCTACTTCATGTAGTTTTTGAAAAAGTATCACACTCAATTTTTTTATTGTCAAATTACCGAGTTATGGCTATTAACAGACTGGAACGATGATTTTCAAAAAATCATCGTTCCAGTTTAAAAAAAAAAAAAAAAAAAAAAGAAAAAAAAACATCGAATGGGCCAAATTATTGGCCCATTCGAATTGCCAGGAAACCTAGATGGACCGGGTTATTTGACATTTTTACAAAATGATTTACCTGGCCTATTAGAAGATGTACCTTTGATAGTTCGTCAAAGAATGTGGCTGCAAAATGATGGGTGCCCAGCACGCTACGCCCGTACGGAGGTACCTGAACGAACGGTATCCCAACAGATGGATCGGCCGCCTGGGACCTATTTTATGGCCACCACGATCGCCCGACCTAAACCCACTGGACTTTTTTTATTGGGGCTGCTTAAAAGAAATAGTGTACAAAAAACCAATCGCAACAATACAGGAACTTCGTCGACGTGTTTTGGACGCGGCTCGAGAAATTGGAGAGCGCAGGTATTCGCGCCTACTGATAAGGTCATTCATAAGAAGATGTAGAGCCTGTATTAGAGTAGGTGGCAAACAATTTGAACATTTATTATAAGACTACCTATTTGAAATTGTTGTTTCAATTATTAATAACACCCCAACCACCTCAAAATACACTTTCACTGATTTTCAAAATAAATTTCTTATCTTATTATTTGTTTTTGTTATAAGAAAAATAGGGCTAGAGAAACATAGGTAGCCATAAGTCGGTTATTTGACAATAAAAAAAAATTAAGTGTAATACTTTTTAAGAAACTACATGAAGTAGGCATATTTTTTAAGCTGTGGGCCACCCCGGTCTCCATACGTTTTTTTTATACCACAGGTGCTCAAACTTTATCATAAAAAAATCGAATACACTAATTTTTATTTTTAACTGTTTGAAAAAAACAAACAGTTGTGGCTAGGAATAATTTGTGATACGCCATAGCAAGACCAATTATTCACGGTTATTTCCAGAGAAAATCAATTCGTTATCATTGAATTTGTAGCCGTAGTGTTCAAAATTTTTAACAAAGGTATCAAATTTCGGACTTTAAAAAAAATTAAAAAAAATCCTAGACCTTTGCAGATAGATTTTTTTTTAAATTTTTTTTGAGTTGCCCCCTTGCCCCCCCACATGTACCTGCGGGGTTATCCATTAATTACCGGACACCCTGTAGATAGGTGCCAAGTTTCATAACAGTTCCTAATCTGTACTTACTTGTTATGTTCTTTAAATATTTAATTTGTGTCTAATTAAGTAAAGATATTAAGATACACACTGCTTTTGCGTCGCCCGTTTCTTTCCTAACTTGGCTGGAAGCTCTACCGCGTGTCTCAAACTCCTAAAAATCATCAAATATGTGAAATTATGAAAAAGTATCAACGTGTTTTTTATTATTTTCAGACGGCGGATGCAACAGCTGAAACTATGGCAGCAAAGAGAAAAAGAATGGGCGCGATCGCGAGCGAAGCGAGAGAAGAGCAACAAACGGAATATATTCTTCAACGATAGCGTTATGTTGCTCGAAGCTGCGGCCAGAAACGATATTGATGAAGGTAAAATACAATCACCCATACTAATATTATGAATTCGAAAGTAACTGTCTGTTACCTTTTCAGCCCTAAACGCCTAAACGGATCACAATGAAATTTGACAAGAAAGTAGATAATATCCCGGAGAAGGACTTACTTTTAATCCCGGAATAAAAAACTGTGAATAAGTGCGTGCGAAGCCGCCGGCAGTAGCTTGTATAAAATAATCTCACAACCCTGCAGTAGACCTTACCATGCAACTGTTTTCAGAAGATAACATCAGATAATCAGAATGATCTTTTATGTTCTTAAGACCATAGGTAAATCGACGGCAAGCTGAAGACAGGGCGCTATGGCGCTCATTAGGGGCGGCCTATGTCCTATGTCTGTGGACTACTTGGCTGATGATGATTATGGTAAATCTTGCACGCACATTTTTTACTTTGTTTTGTAGACGTGTAATGTAAGCAGTCAAGCAATATAAACCCCTATTCTATCTACGTAACCAAAGTTATAGAGGTACATAAAACGTTCTATATCCAATTCCAGTGCGGCGGCTCCTGGCAAGAGGAGTGACCCCGGACGCGACTAACGAAGATGGCCTCACAGCACTACACCAATGCTGTATCGACAACAACGAAGCGATGATGAGGCTGCTACTTGACAACGGAGCAAACGTCAACGCAGAAGACAGTGAGAAGTGGACGCCTTTGCATGCCGCTGCCACGTGTGGCAACCTCAACCTGGTCCGGATATTGATACAGAGAGGTATGTAGCCTTTAGGGTCTCACAGCACCAATGCTGTATCGACAACAACGAAGCGATGATGAGGCTGCTACTCGACAACGGAGCAAACGTCAACGCAGAAGACAGTGAGAAGTGGACGCCTTTGCATGCCGCTGCCACGTGTGGCAACCTCAACCTGGTCCGGATATTGATACAGAGAGGTATGTAGCCTTTAGGGTCTCACAGCACCAATGCTGTATCGACAACAACGAAGCGATGATGAGGCTGCTACTCGCCAACGGAGCGAATGTCTATGCGAAGGTCAGTCAGAAGTAAACGCCTTTGCATGCCGCTGCCACGTGTGGCAACCTCAACCTGGGCCGGATATTCATACAAAGAGGTATGTAGCCTTTAGGGTCTCACAGCACCAATGATGTATCGACAACAACGAAGCGATGATGAGGCTGCTACTCGACAACGGAGCGAATGCCAATGCGGAGGACAGTGAGTAAACGCCTTTGCATGCCGCTGCCACGTGTGGCAACCCCAACCTGGTCCGGATATTGATACAGTAGCTTTTAATGTACTGTTACAACATTATTTTTACAGCATCCATGTTCAAGGGGTTTTTTGATGCTTGAGTTGCCTAAGTAGTCTGGAAAGTCTAGCTAGAGAGTTCTGTCAAAAAGGTTGAAAATGGTATTGTTTACCACATGAACATATGAAAGGGCCTATGTCACTCTTCAAATTAAAATTTTCTGAGAATGTTTCACAAAAAAATAAGATTATTTACACAGTCGACTCTACGATATCAAAGAGTGTTTGTTTAATCGGTTTTTAGTAGAGTGGGAGGAAACTATAACTGGACGCTTGTAAACGTCAACATATGTTGACGTTGATTTTTTCTAATTTTCATGCCGATTAAGACTTATCTAGTTAATTATCTCGACCAACCGGCGCGTTCAATGCCACATGTCATCATCAGAGTCTCTAAAAATACTCTTAAGATATCAGCTCATAGTAAATGATGTCATTTTAACCTTCCAGGCGCCAATTTACTAGCAGTTAACGGAGACGGAAACATGCCCTACGACATATGCGAAGAGGAGCGAACGCTGGACGCGATCGAAAGTGAAATGGCGGCCAGAGGTGTGACCCAGCGACTGATAGACGAAACACGGGCTGCTACCGAGATGGCAATGCTACGGGATATCGCTGATATGGTCAAGGCGGGCATGGACTTGGACGAGCCCAGAGATAGTCAGGGGGCGACGTTGGTAAGTTTACTTTTAGTTAGTGGCGACTGATAGAGGAAACAAGAGGGCTATTGAAATTTAATTTTATTTATTTATTGCATCATATTATGGTACATATTATATTTGTTAGGACTTATTGACTATATTAAGGAATACACAATATGTATCCATTTAGGGTGTTGCAATGGGAGACGACCAGATACTTTATATAATACTTATTTAATAAAATGGTGTGAAAGGTATGTCAAAAAAATTAATGCAAGATTTCAATTACAAGTCACCAACAATTATCAATTAATGGCTATGTTACGGCATATCGCTGATTTGGTCCGAGCGAGTACGGGTTTGGACGAGCCTATAGACAGTCAGGGGGCAACGTTAGTGAATTTATATTTCTTTATAACGATGAGAAGCGACTCAGATACGAAAAATGAGGTGCTATTGAAATTACCATGATACGTGGTATCGCTGATATGGTCCAAGCGGGCATAGATTTAGATGAGCCTGGTTATAGTCAGGGAGCTATGTTCGTGAGACTTTTAATAGGGGGCGACGGCTAGACGAAACATGAGCTGATTTATTTACATAAATAAATAAATAATGCTGGACAACCCACACATCCTCTAGCCCCAAGCTAAGCATAGGTTGTGTTATGACTGATATACTTAATACAATACATTACATTGATAGATATTGATGATTCGGACCAAACCTTTATAAGACATTTGAAAAGGCATGGATTTTGATAAGCCGAGAGATCTTGTCTTGCTTTATCTAAATCCATGAGCATGCATAACTCCAGAGATAACCTTGTAGGGCTCGGCTCGCTTTTGTTGTATATTTCCATTATTTGCCCCACTTTTTGTTTGTTTTCTGTTGTTGAATAGCGTTTTAATTACTTCGTTAAACTTTAAAAAAAAAACTCTTACCTATGTTATCCCACTGCTGGGAAAATTTCTCTCCCAAACTCTTCCAGGAGCCGCACTCGTTTGGCCAGGTCCCACTGACAATTTTGTAAATTATTAATTCTATTTCTTTAATTCCAGTTGCACATAGCATCAGCGAACGGCTACATAAAAGTAGTGGAATACTTGCTGGAGCACCGCGCGTCCACAGACGTCGTCGACCACGACATGTGGCAGCCGGTCCACGCTGCTGCTTGCTGGGGTCATGTGAGTCAATACTGACCTTATAGTGCAGAAATAAGGTTCCTTTTCATATGATAGTGGAATACTGGAGCACCGCACGACACGATATGTGGCACGACACGATATGTGGCAACCAGTCCACGCTGCTGCTTGCTGTAGGCCTAGCACGGGAATTGTTGTCTAGGGTAGAATACAGAAAAATTACGTCACTTTGTCATCGAATGCGTAAATTATTTGAAATTAATTCCTCGAACTTCAATAATGTACGCAATGTTCATACATTGCGTACATTATTGAAGTTCGATGCGATGTCATTGTTGTCTTTTTTCTACCCTAGATAATAATCCCCGTGCTTGGCCTACTGGTGTCATGTGAGTGTTATAATAATTCTCGACTCATGCCAGTCCACTGCTGACATATCCTCCCCTAAAGAGCGCCACAAAATCTCGCCATTATCAGAACATGGATGAAACTAGTGAATTCGAGTGATCAGCTAGTTTAGCTCCTGCTAGTCTCGTATGCGTAACTCAAGTTACAAGTTGCTATTGCATTTCATTAGGCGCTTTTACAAATATAAATAAATACATCATTGACAATCCACAAGCTCTGCTTAGCTTGGGGCTAGATGATGCTGTATCATCTAGCCCCAAGCTAAGCAGAGCATGTGTTATGGGTACTAGAAGACTGATGATAATACAATACATTACTTTTTTATTATGCATTTGGCCATGCACTACTGTCTAGTTCTTCGTGACAGAGTGGATAGTCCTGAGATATTGGCTGCAGTTACCCTTTACGTCCCAAACAGTTACATTAGAACGGGACGCAGGTTCCATCGGCTCTTTGCTCTCTCTACAAGCAGCGCGTACGCAACACGCCGGAAACGCTCCTACACTCAGAGCACTCGCACTACTCAACGATTTTCTACAACAGTTCCAACATGTAGACATATTTAATGATAGTTTAAGCCTCATATACCTAAGTTTAAGATCGTACCTTACTTTTAAATAAATTTTCTTTTTATGTATGTAGGTATGCCTACCTATTTGTAATCTTGTTTTTTATTTATTATTATTATTCAATTTTGTATATTGTTTGTATTCTGTCTTTTTTTATGTCTAGTAGTTAGTGTTTTGGTGTTAGACTGTAAGCTAACTGCTGTATATTTTATAAATAAAAAAATAAAATTATACATAGGAAATACCCCGAACACCCAGAACAAATATTTGTAGATCGTACAAACATTTCTCCCAAGGTGGGAATCGAACCCGCGACCTCCTGCGTTGCAGGTGGACCTTCGCCCGCCACATCGGTCGCTTATGTCTATATAATATGATTTTTGTTTCAGTTGGAGGTATTAGAGTTGTTGGTACAATACGGGGCTGATCTCAACGTTCGGAATAAGCACGATGAAACACCTGCAGGTAAGATTTTTATTGTATCTTGAAGAATTATTCGTTCCAGGGGAGTACTTGCCCAGTTATGGGACACACGACCCTAAGTCGTGAGATTGTGGAGTAGTTGCCTTTAAATACCCAATCAAGGCACCCCCTTGGTTTAAGTCTATTTAAATCCTTTGAAAATTTCTATCAAATTTTAGGTTATTGTCACAGTCATTCCCTTTACCACACCGACGGCCAAACTTTAATATAATAAAATTATATGTAAGTTTGGCCAGTAACGTGTATCGCGTTTGGGATATTTTTTACTCACCTGAAAATAAGTTTAAACCCTCTTAAAACCTAGCATTCAAGAAACCGAAACAAATACAAAGATTTTATGGAGTTTGTTTCTGTCCCCAGATATATGTGAAGAAGGCGAGATGCGAGTGCGTATAAGTCGATTAGCAGCCGAACAAGAGGAGCATAGGAGGAGGGCCGCCTTATCCGCTGGCGAGCGACTTAGAACGGCTCGGAGATCCTCTTCCACGGCCAGCACTAGCAGGTGAGAATGACTCATACTGTCATAGCAATAGAGCTGTGAGTACAACGCTCAATGGTAACAAAATGGCGGATATAAGTCGATTAGCAGCCGAACAAGAGAAGCATAGGAGGAGGGCTGCCTTATCCGCTGGCGTGCGACTTAAAACGGCTTGCGGATCGTCTTCCACGGCCAGCACCAGCAAGCGAGAATGACTAATACTGTCATAGATATAGAGCTGAAAATACAAAAGCTTGCACATGGTAATTTGCAACCTATTATGAGTCGAAAGATCGCGCGAAAGGCGAGTCCAGTTGATTCTCAATCGAGGCTCTTTCTATTTCTGAATGTTCCCTCCAATGATGCATCTGTGGAACTACCAATATTCGTTATAAAGTACAAAGATCAGACTTGAGAGATTAAGATTTAATTAAAAAAAAATCACTTCTAAATAATCTGATCAAAACGGATCAAGCTGGATGGTAGATAGATAACTCTTTTTATATATACCACACTTGTACAATATATATTTAAAAAGGAAATGTCAGAAATGACAACACGCCAAAAAAGTTCGGCCCGATCGATAAATAAGTGTGTGATTCTTTTTAAACGTGATATTTTCGAAGCCAGAAACAAGATAAAGATTTGCCTTTGAACTGTTCTAAATTGTTTATTTCGTCCTATGTAACACATGAGCATTTCTAAAATATAAGTGCAGGTTTCGATAATTTGTCACCTGATGTGTGAAAAAGACCCAATTCTAAGGCATCTCTAGTGAGTTCCTCGTTCTTACTAAGTAAAAACTTGTATTAAAAAGCGAGGGCTGCTGCTCTGGCTAACTTAGGTTTTTTTACTAACATGGTGTACATACGAAATGGTAAAAAAATATACTAATTACTCTAAACAACGAAAAAGGTATGTTAAGACACTTAAGTTATATTATGTGTATTAGGGATTAAGGATTAAGAGATATTTAATTTCATGGATTAAGGATTAAGTGGTATTATAAGATATTCTGCGAAATAAGTTCTCTGTCTGATCAAAGGTTAGGGATTTAAGGTAATCGTTAAGCTTTGATTTACAATCATTATACGACAGGTCTTTTATAGAGACGTTTTTATTTATTTTGTTGTACATATATGGGGCTAGAAAAGTAGTTCTAGAGCTAAGAGTGTGCAAAAGTAGTTCTAGAGCTAAGAGTTTGGAAAGCTCTACGCCTACTCTCGTTTTCATGATTTGGTAGATGTTGTTTTAAAATTAATTGTTGCGTAAAGATTTGTCTACAGGTGAGGATTTTGCATTTTCTATATAGCTGAGTCGTCGGGTCTATACGGGAGAGAAAATGCAATTTTTAAAACAGCCTTTTGAGCTCTCTCTAGTAGTAATAGGTGAGACTTTGCGGCTCCACCCCATGACGGTATACAATACGTAAGAAGCGAGTGACAGAGATAACAAGCTGCTAAGTACAAAAACTTTACCAAAAATAACGATTATGCAATTAAAAAAAAATACACTAAGAACACAAGCTGTATTGCTTTTGTCAGTAAATAAACAGGTAAGATATTCTACAAACAGCAATTTAAGAATATTGAATGATAAAAAAAATAGTTTACCTAGTTTAGTGTAGTTAAATAATTTTAGGGGCTTTAACTTAAGTTCTTACATAAATTTTGCGTATATTCATATCGCTATTGGCAAACTGATGTTAAAAATTATATTCCACTGGCACTCAAGTGGCGGGTAGATCCACTTTGTAATGGACATGAATGCAATAAATAAACTATAAACTAATATAACGTTTTGTTATCAGAGTGCGGTCGGTGCGGCGAACGTCTCTTCGAGAGAAGCAGCTGACAGCCAAAGCAGACGTCAGGGGCGAGGCCAGACTACGGGAGACCTTCGACTCAGCTGTTGACGATGAGATTCAGGTTAGTTCACTATTCAACACGTAGAGATATTGTTAGCAGAATGCGTGCGTAGAACGTCTTTAAGAGAAGCAGACGACAGGGGCGAGGCCAGACTACGGGAGACCTTCGACTCAGCTTTCGACGATAAGATTCAGTTAGTTCATTATTCAACAGATATGTAGAGTGCGAGGTTTAAAGTTTAAACTCGCCATAAGGTTACAGGGTTATTGGTAAATTACTGACACTGATTGAACTGGAGGTTCTGCGCATCATCACGAACACGTTTAACCTGCAGCTCACGCAGTGTCAGTGAATTAACAATAACCCTGTGTACGCCTCTAAATCATAAAGCCATTTATGGTAAAAAAAATAAAGGACATAGTAACGACGCGTTTCTTTTGCTATGCAATCACGCTAGATAAATCACTAGAAATACCTGTCTACTTTTCGATTGCAGTGAAAAAATAATAAAAACAAAAACGAAATAAATAGTTTCACGTCATAAAAATTCCATACCAATATCTGATACGCTTGTAACAAACGTAAAAACAGAGCCTCCTAATCTCGTAATGAGCGCATTATTTACGTTTTCTTGACTAAGAAATCATGATAAAGAATCCTGTACCTTCTATCTAATCTATTCCATTTAGATGAAAAGCCAAATTGAATCTTAATACTTCAATATCAAAGTCAGTTTTGCAGTAAAAGCCCATTAGTATAATATAATACTCGTAAGCCTAGTGCACGTCACGTTACAGTACAATTGTCAATCATTATCATAATTAACTTAAATATCGTGCTAACAAAGTAGGTAGAATTGAATGCGTCACACCTTTTTAATCAACTTTCGACTTTCGCACTGTTATTATAAGGAGGATGTTTCTGCAAAAAATACTGCGGATGCTTACCGTGAAAGGGAAATTTGTCATTGTCGTGACATGCGACGAAATGACAGGTGTTGAAAGTATGGAGAATGCATTTTGCATTTTATTACATCTAGTTTGGTATATTGGTGTTAATTCAGGTGTTGCCAAATCTAAACTAAACTAATTTGTCAGCACTAAAATTGTTGCTGTCCCTATCATAACGATCGAAATAAATGGCTTCATTTTTAGTGCTGTCATATCAGTTTAGTTGGGTTTTAGCGACATCTGAATTGACACCATTATAAATCCTACAATAGTAGATTGTGTCACAATGGAACAAAATAATTTATTTAGGGCGAGAGCGATTTTGTGAATCCAGAGCGAAGCGAAGGATTCTAGAGTATCCTAAGCGTAGCGAGGGATTCAAAGTACGTCGCTCAAGGTTAAATAATTTTGGTACCATGTGGCCCACTCTGCTTTTCAACCTAAACTATGAGAAAAATTCATCATACGAGAAAAATAAATAAGAGATGCTTTTAGTAGTGACGAGTATATAAATTTAGGTACATAACCAAATTACAAATTTATTTCTGGTGTTAATATTTCACTTTCACTGCTAGACTCATCTTTTATTCAATTTGTGTAAATCAAATAAAAATTGTTGACAATATTTTGATAAAAAGTAATAACAAAACGAATAAAAGTTACCGCGGGTTCTTTTTTAAATTTTGGATATCCAATACCGCATCGGCACGCGCGCTTTTTTTATTACTGGCCAGGACTTTATTAAAGCTAATTGCGTTCGTTTGAACGCAACCCGCTTCAATAAGTGAATGATCTAAGGCAAACATGTTTACATCTTCACAAAATTTCACCTTTTTAAATATTTTAATTTCATCTATTCGAAAAGAGGCAAAGGGTTCCTCGATAAGTGCGAACAAAGTGAGTCAATCCAGCGCACTTACGCATAACAGTGACGAAATTACTTCTGAATTTACACTATTTAATAAAAATAAATTTAATTCATTATTCACACATGACATGGAATGTTTTCCATGTCACGCATGACATGGAATTATTTCCATGTCATGTGTGTATATGATGTGATGTTTCACATCATAATATCAATAGCTTTTACCAGTCCATTCCTAGACATAGGCCTTCAATGATCGCCTAGTTCTTTTTTCATCTAAAGCGCTTCATATGCATCTATCATTATTACCATAATCCTCACGCTGTGCATGCGGGTTGGAGATCGCAGTACGGTTGTGGTGCTGTTCTGCAGGGACCGCTGCTCCACAGTTCCCGGAGGATATCACTTAGTTGCCTCTGGGAAGAGTTGGGGTGGAGCTAACTCTAAACAGGCACCACACGGCATTAGTTGTTCTGATAACTTTCAATTCGGGGGTAGGTTTTAATCCCAGTCATGAACCAAGTTTTTCTACCACAGATATACAGAACCTCTTCTAGTTGATACTCTGTATTTTTTACCGACTGAAAGAAGAGTAGGTCCAATTTGACTGCATTTTTTTCTAGAATAACTTTTTCCTTCCTTTATTTATGTTTCAGTGGTTAAAGATGCAAATAGCCTTGCGTTATATGAGAAATTGAGACGTATTACTTCACACAGGTGATTTTAATCTTTATTGAAGTAGTTAGATTTATTTACAGTACAATGATCCTATCAAAATAATTAAATCGTATCGGATTTAGTTAGATTAATTAACCTACATAATCTTGTTACAGAAACGTAAAACTACAGATTCCGAAACAATAATCTTCTGTAATAAGTGGGTGTAATTGAACGCATTATTTATGGTCGTAAAATAAGTTGTTTTACGCTAAAAGAGACTCGTAAAAATTGTTATCATATTACCAAACCTTACAACGTGCAATTTTAAACCTCTGTGTGTTTTAAGCATCAGCCGTTTATTTGGCAAACGGTAACACACAGACAAGTTAATTTTCCTTTAATAATATTTGTATGTAAAATGTATCTGTGTGCTTTTAAGGGGCTCAGTCATTTAACACCAACTCCGGTTTCTGCGCAGGGTCAGGTTTTTGTATCAACTTTCCTCCATTTTGTCGTTTTTGTTTTCGTGGTTGTAGACTTTTTTCTTACTTGTGTGGAAATAGATTTATATTCTATTTCATAAAAAAAACGCTTTATAGAATAAGGTGAGCACATCACTTTAATGGATACAATAATCGTCCTTAAAATTGCTCGTATATTATGTTCATACCTACATCCATCATTGTTTTTGATGTATGAATGGATTTTGAGGTTATCTCCCTACAATCAGTATTATAGGTTGCCTAAGATTTGCTAACGCATGTTCTTGGTTGTTGCAAGAAAAGCATTGAACTGAGAATTTTAATGTTTTAAAGTACTACAGTAAATTTAACTTCTACTAGAACATTCAGTATCCAGCATAATCATGGCGGCTAATTACAAAATATATCAATGACAAAGGTCCTTGGCCTAACCTACAAAATGACGGGAAATTATTTTTAGATTATGTGTTTAGGTTTGTTCAGACCAACACGGTGGTTAAATCCGGCTAACGACATAAGTATTTGACGTTTCTTAGTGTCCTGCCTGTGCAGTGTTTAGGCTTGTTCAGACCAACGGTGGTTTAATCCAGCTAACGATATAAGTATTTGACGTTTCTTAGTGTCCTGCCTGTGCAGTGTTTAGGCTTGTTCAGACCAACGGTGGTTTAATCCAGCTAACGATATAAGTATTTGACGTTTCTTAGTGTCCTGCCTGTGCAGTGCTTAGGCTTGTTCAGACCAACGGTGGTTAAATCCGGCTAGGTGATGACAATATAAGTATTTGACGTTTCTTAGTGTCCTGCCTGTGCAGTGTTTAGGCTTGTTCAGACCAACGGTGGTTTAATCCAGCTGACGATATAAGTATTTGACGTTTCTTAGTGTCCTGCCTGTGCAGTGCTTAGGCTTGTTCAGACCAACGGTGGTTTAATCCAGCTGACGATATAAGTATTTGACGTTTCTTAGTGTCCTGCCTGTGCAGTGCTTAGGCTTGTTCAGACCAACGGTGGTTAAATCCGGCTAGGTGATGACAATATAAGTATTTGACGTTTCTTAGTGTCCTGCCTGTGCAGTGTTTAGGCTTGTTCAGACCAACGGTGGTTTAATCCAACTGACGATATAAGTATTTGACGTTTCTTAGTGTCCTGCCTGTGCAGTGTTTAGGCTTGTTCAGACCAACGGTGGTTTAATCCAGCTGACGATATAAGTATTTGACGTTTCTTAGTGTCCTGCCTGTGCAGTGTTTAGGCTTGTTCAGACCAACGGTGGTTTAATCCAGCCGACGATATAAGTATTTGACGTTTCTTAGTGTCCTGCCTGTGCAGTGTTTAGGCTTGTTCAGACCAACGGTGGTTAAATCCGGCTAGGTGATGACGATAAAAGTATTTGACGTTTCTTAGTGTCCTGTACAGTGTTAAGGCTTGTTCAGATCAACGGTATTCGCTACCCAGAGTGGCAAAGGCCGAGTGGGTATGAGGTTCATACAAAATGCCCGGTGGGATGACGCGCGAACCCAAGCGCAATTTATCACTGCCGCTCTATACTCCAGCCAAATTCGATGTGAAGTGTTTGTAAGCAATCCACAACGCTGAAAAGCTGAAACTCACGTGCTTGGCGTCGAGTTTCAAATATAATTTTTAGCAATTTTTATTGAACGTACAATTTCAAAACGACAAGGAAAGTAAATTGCTTAAAATTCACAAAATGTATTTAGGTATCTGTAACCTTACATAACACGTTTTAGCAAATACAAAAATCTTTATTGTTAGAAAAATGCATGCTAACAGATTACATTTTTGGTTAAGTATGGGCGATTTGTTTACAAACATTTCACGTCGAATTTGGCTGGAGTTTAGTGAGCGAATACACCGTAGTTCTGAATAAGGAATTTTTGATGATACTCCAGAACTCTCATCAGATTTTTCCAGAAATCCTTGGGCTGGTTACCTCCAATATAAGCTTTTCCTTGAGCCAACTACAATGGACACTGATTTATTATTATAACCCATTCATAACCAGAATAATATATAACAAAAGACGTTCATGTATTTCTTGAGTTGAAACCACAGACAAACCGCGAAGGTCGCGTCGGTTCTTGTTGAAACTATGAAGGCCTTATTATAAAGTACGACACTTTAGATTGCAATAGTTGGAATAGATAGTACGCTTCTATGGTGATTAGGTTTAATATTATGATGTCAAATCAACCAATATCTATAAATATATAATTATAATTAATTGGTTGTCTGAAATAAAGCATTGAATTGAATTGAATACCACTGCTAAACATATCTCCCCCAAACAACGGCACCATAATCACCTCTCTCTTTGCTTTCCTCTGAAACCCTCGTCTTAAAAGTTCCTGCTCACTCTACTACTTTTTATGAAAAATCCTTCACTGTACAAGCTATCCGTCTATGGAATGCTCTTCCCCTGGACATGAGACGTGCGAAATCACTCCCAATGTTCAAAAAACTACTTCATCAGCATTATTTATCCGTGTAAACATTTTAACAACTTTATTTTTATGTGTATGTTAGTTTATTATAAGTAGGTAAGTTTTTTCAAACGCCACCGTCTATATTGTTCTCTTATGTCCAGTCCATCACAAGGTTGCCTGGAAGAGATCGCTCAAAACGATAAGGCCGCCCTTTGTACTTCCTTGTTTCTCAGCATTTTCTTCTGTATTATATTTTGTGTTTGTGTGGTACAATAAAGAGTTATCTATCTGTCTATCACTACGTTTGGGAGGCGGATTTGATTCAAAGATTTAAATTTTTATTGCGATCATGCTGTACCTACGTTAAGGTCTTATTATTTTTATAAAACATCGTAAGACTTTTCTTTTCACCAGTCCCATAAACTGATGAAGCGTACCATATCGGGACTTTATGTTAGGTATTTTGTGAGGGTGCCATAGCGGTACCATACCATAGCGGAACTAACCCTTAAAATTAGGTACAAGCTTCAACATGAGCCCGGGTGGGGCATTGCAATTTGGAACATAGTTTCCAGATAACACAATTTTCTTTTAATGTAATAAAGTACAATACGGAACGTATTTGTACTAAGTGTTTCTTTGAGCGTAGGTCTTAAAAATACGCAGAAGAAGTGGCTGCCCTTCTTCAGGTAGGTTTCCTTAGTCGACTGGAAAAAGATGTTGAAAGTAATCCATCGGTGAATCAGAATGGAACTTGAAGTCGAATCGAATCCGTCGGTGGCTCAGAGTGGAAAAAAAATTAAAACTGATCCATTTATGGATTAGCAAAGTGGATCAGAGTGGAATGGAGCACTCTTCCGACATCCACGGACTGAGTTGGAGGAGTCCATTCTTCTGCCGCTACCGTCACGGCGAATCAACAAATACCATTGTATCAAATTAGCGTCGCGTGACCATCGCGACATTCTATTGGTCTAGGTGCCGAATGTGCCGATAAGGTAGGTGATGGCCGGCGAACGGTGTCTCTAGATTTACCGATAAAGCACATTCCATATTCATGGTGAATAACCCCTTCATTAAGTGCTTTAAGCATTAAGTGCCAAAAATTTTTCTCGAAGAATTACCTAGTATTTGTACGGGAAAACTTAAACAGTGTAAATACTATACGGAATTTGAAGTCGGTTTTTAGCTTTTTCAAAACAAGCAAATTTATAGAGGATATACGAAGTAAACTTCCCGTTGGTCCCCACTGGGGACGAAACGTGGGGACGAGCGGGAATAACCCATATAATCATGCTTCAAAAGTTTCATGCAAGAAGAATTACGTAATTAGATTCGTAGATGGTGTAACTTCTATAAAAATTCCTACGATTTGAGGTATTAATATATTGGGCTTAAAAAGCATTACAATAAGCTCATTTTTAACACGCACCCAGCAGACACATATTTAACGGGAACGACGTGGAAGCTATAGTCTGGTAGCCAGTGGCAGATTTTTTACTGAAAAGAAAGCAGTAAATTGAGCACTTCGAAAGGGAAGGTGTGAATCCGCATGCATGGCGCTTTATAACCAGCACACAAGATCTTCCAAGAGGTATTTGACAGTGTTAAATTAAAATTAAAGTCAGTGACAGGTTTCTTATGAAGGGTTCTTACCCTTCTGAATTTATTACACTGCCAATATTAATTACAACGGGAACCATCTAACCGCAGGTTGTTTTATTCTTAGAAAAACAAAGGAATTAGAGTGCGCGTGGATCTGAATCGAGTGGACCGCCCCGGCGGCACCGTAAGTTCTGCGATATTTATCGGACTAGAGGGGCTGTTTTTGTTCATGATTATTAAACATTTTCGAAAGAAACATGTTATCGTAACAATAAAGACCAGGGCTCTTGCTCTACCCTGTGGGTCTGTCCAGTTGCGCCACATACCGCCTGTTAATACGAACGTAAAATCACTCATTATTGCCACCAGACTAATAGGTTCATATTATTCTTCTTTCTACTGTGTCTGTAATATTGTGTCTGTCCTACTGTGTAGATATAAAGCTCGGTGCTCCTACTCTACCCTGTGGGTCAGTCCAGTTATGCCACATACCGCCTGTTACTACGAACGTAAAATCACTCATTATTGCCACCAGACTAATTGGTTCATATTATTCTTCTTTCTACTGTGTCTGTAATATTGTGTCTGTCCTACTGTGTAAATATAAAGCTCGGTGCTCCTACTCTACCCTGTGGGTCAGTCCAGTTGCGCCACATACCGCCTGTTAATACGAACGTAAAAGCACTCATTATTGCCACCAGACTAATTGGCACCAATTAACTAGCCCCACGAGTCGGCTAAGAACATACCGCAACGGTTATCTTTCACATAGATTTCAAATGAGAATTAACTAAATTGTCTCTGATATAACTGTAAAGCCACACTTGTATTCTATACTATGTTTACTAATACTAATATTTTAGCACGCTAAGCGAGCTATGGCTTTGATGATTTTCGATGATTCGCTGATGACATAGTCGTAATGGCGGAGTCGCTAGAGAAGCTGAACCAGATGCTGGACGGCCTAGCTTCATCGGTCTTGGGATGAATTTCGATAAAACCAAAGTCATGATCAATGGCCACATTGATCCAAGGCCGGTGGTCGTTGATGGCCACCTTCTCGAAACTGTGTCCGTGTACGCTTACCTTGGACTGATTCTGCAGTTGGGTAAAAACAAGAAGGGAGCCAAAAGGAACCAGCTGGGCAGCGTTTGGAAAACTACGTCGAGTCTTCTCGTCATCCATACCGCAATGCTTGAAAACGAAAGTTTTCAATCAGTGCGTTTTACCTGTCATGACCTACGGTGCTGAGACGTAGACACTCACGATAGGGTTGTTCCACCAGTTCAAGGTCGCTCAGCGAGCTGTGGAAAGAGCTATGCTCGGAGTTTCACTGAAGGAAAGGATTCGTAACGAATACATCCAATAGAGAACCAAGTTATCGTCATTGGTCAAATAATTAGTAAGCTGAAGTGGCAGTGGGCGAGCCATACCTCGAGAAGAACCAACTACCGCTGGGGTAAACATGTTCTTGAGTGTAGACCGCGAATCGGAAAACGTAGTGTAGGTGCCCTCCGGCCAGGTGGGATGACGATCTGCGAAAGACTGCAGGCAGATGCTGGATGCTGCAAAATGAAGACAGGGCGCTATGGCGCTCATCCAGGAAGGCCTATGTCCAGCAGTGGACTACTATAGGCTGATGTTAATGAACACTCATATTTTAGAGGTAAAGTTAGTTTGGATGAAGGGCGTTTTGGACAATTGTACCTTCAGGTAATCTGAATCTAATCTTGAAAGTTTTGGTCGCATTTTAGTCATTACTTTGCCGTTACCTTATTGTTTCCTGTTTTCATTGATAAATGCCTTTGTTGACATAGCATGTCTTGGATTCTAGAGGTAGAACCTAGTAAACGTCGACAGATTACGTTATCACGAGTGTTATAGACTATACACTAGCCAAACTCGGTGTGGAATTTTTGTAATTGGCTTTGGTTTTGTATAGTATCCGAGATCTACATGGGCGAAGCAGCAGGCAGAAGTTGATAAAATTTAACTGTTCCTCCAAACCTCTATTATCATCAGTACCAATCTTAGACTCTTATATAAAACACCTATATTATACAGCTATAGATAAGATTTTCAATGAGAAAATAATCTAATCCAATGAGAAAGTAATCTTTATGATCTCTGATAGCATTGAAGATCAGGTTGATAAAGATCATATTTGAGGCCTATTTAAATTCTCCAAAATGCGGAATTGCGTGTTTTGTTTTGTATATTTTTTTGTGCAAATTGGCAATTAATTTTGTTGTATTAGTAGAGTACCCATTTGGCCAAAACGAAACACGCAAAATTGCGTATTTGGAGAATTAAATAGGCCCCTGGACCTTTTAAATCGCGAAGTAAACGGGAATACTTACATGTCTCGAAAATATTTTGCATATAGTTATTTCATATTTATTTCTAATACTTTCTCTACTTTCGACTAGACTGGCCGGCGCTAATTAAACTCGTATAATTAATTACAAACATGAATTACATCGTGGGCCTGTCTTCTTTTCATAACGCATAGCTCGGCTGTTCTTTTGATAATATTTCGTTTAATAATTACAACTTCACTTCAGATGAATTCGGCAGGGAAACGGGTTTGAAGATTTTGGCCCTAACATCACAATCTTTTTTTCCCAAAGTTGCCGCGCACTATAAATGTTGCCATCATAAATTTTATGGAAATGTTATAGAACTATCTTTTACATGAAAATAAATTTTGAACCATTTATTTATTGACTGTCGTGTGCCATCAGAAAGTTAATAAAAATGTTATATGTAGAACTAATTATTTTCTACATTATTTTATCAATTACTTTTTATGACCTTCTGTTTTATTTGCATTATGGGTAGCGTGATATCTAATTCGCAGAAATAGACCAAGACTAATATAAGTAGATGCAGAACTCGTTGTTTGCGATATTCATTTAGTTCAGTTCATTTATTTTCAAACAAAAGTATTTACGTCGAAATATTCACAATTAAAAAATAATCACTTAAATCAAAATACAAAAAGTTAAATAAATAAAATGTCTCCACAAAAATAAATAGATACCCTATCACTGATAATAAATTAAATCAGAAATGTAAAAATAAAAATTATACAACATACATACCTATCCATACCAGGTTGTCTGGCAGAGATCACTCTTGGGCGATAAGACCGCCAATTGTCACTTTGTTATAATTGTTTCTTAGTTATAAGTGTGCAATAAAGTATGTTCTATCTATCTACATCTATATATACCTGCCTAACATTGATTGCAAGTATAGGTATCTTTGATTGCCTGGGCTAGATGTTTCATAACTTTGTCGTTATAATAATCGTCAATGGAGTAGTAACACTTTTCCAGTAAGAAATGTTTCAAATGCTTTCCAAACTTTACTGGACATTATATCTATATACATATGTATATAAAAGAAAGTCGTGTTAGTTACACTATTTATAACTCAAGAACGGCTGAACGGATCTCGGTGAAATTTGGCAGCGAGGTAGATGGTATCCGGGGGCCGGACATAGGCTACCTTTTATTCCGGAAAAAAGCGTGCGAAGACGCGGGCTGCAGCTAGTTATTATATAGTTTTAACGTAGTTTTAAAGACAACGAGAAGTCTATTGTATAGTTTAACAGCCTAATATCGAATACAGTGCTGTACTACGTTCAGTCTAGCAAAAAAGTAATTTTTAATGTCTTTTCTCCTAGTTTTTTCCCTAATTAACCTGTCTTCCATACTTACATATCTATCGAGATTTTTACGAGATTAGTCAAGGTGACTAAGATGTATAGACTTGGCACGGTTAGGATACATGTTTTTTTACAGAACGATTAGGACACCTAGCTTAACAAGATGTTCCTGACAAGGATCTGTTTGTTGTATACGTACCATAGTTCTAATTGCTCTATTTTGTATTATAAAACAGTATTTGTGTTGTAAGCATAGCTGATGCCCCAAAACATGATACTATAGCGGAGCTTAGACTCTACCAGTGCAAAATAAACAAGCCTTAGTTTCATATTTTTTTAAATATTTTGAAAAAAGTCAAAAATTTACCCCCCGCCCCCCTCTATCTCCGAAGTTTGGAGAGCGATCCATCTGAAATTTATGTAGCGTTTGTAGATATGGATCTATATTTTACACGAAAAATATAGAGAACTCTGTAAGTATAAGTAGTAACACTTTTTGAAAAATGCTCAAAAAGGGGAATAATGTTCAAAAGGGGGGACGGGCTACCTCAACAAATTGGGTATCAAATAGAAGGTATTGGTTTGTACATCTCAAAACAGTTTTTGAAATTTCTGTTGGTTTCATACTTTTTGAAATATTTTGAAAAACTCGAAAATTTTATTATTACCCTCTGTACCTACTCCGAAGTTTGCAAATCGATACATCTGAAATGTAGGTACCTTTAATTTTTAGGTATTCCATTAATAGCTATGTCTCTAACCGTTACCTGTAGTACATAATTGATATATGTAAATTATTTCTAAGTTAAGTGTGCAATAAAGTATTATCTATCTATCTATCTATATGTACTTGACAAACATTCGAAACCCTCGACGATCGAGTTACACTCGCACTTGACGGAACTTGTTTATATTTAAAATTAAATTATTAGTTGAAAACTACTCATCTAAATCTCTAACAACTATGTTTAACTTACGTGACAGTGTTCTTAACATTACCACATTACCTCGTGTACCGCGTGTTATTCGTCTATGCAGTGTCATGGCACAAGCGTATTAACACTTTAATGGCCAAAGACGCGCATATCCATCTCCTGCTGTACAATTACGCAAAAATAATCCATACTATTAATGATATTTGAAAGCCATTTGAATGGCCTTGAAAGCCATCGATGATCCATACAATAGCAAATTACGAAGGCCATTCAAAGGGCTTTCAAATGTCAAAATAGGATGGGTGGTTTTGCGTAATCGCACAGCGGGTTCTGCAGACAGCGGCGGAGGGCGGCACGCCCCTGCGGACAGCACCACCCCGAGGCTGGGCAGTGATTGCGTTAAGCGGGGTACTGACCGCTGTTGCGGCTTGTAATGTATCACACCGCGAGCGTTCGTGCAGACAGTACAGCGAAAGACTGTATGTCCGTAACAACTTGGACAAATATGCAAGGTGCGGGGACGGTCATAGATACAACACGAGGCACGCACACCGGCTAAGGGCGCTACCACGGGGCGACTGGAGAAGACGTCCAAGCTGCAACACGTAATGGGGACGGCTGTTTACAACCGCATTCCACCTTCTATTACTAGCGCACAATCCATACAATCTTTTAAGGTAAAATTAAAGAAGTGGCTGATATCCCAATCAATATACGATATCAATGAATTCATGATTTTAAAATGTACTTAATAGATAGATAGATAGTTAACTCTTTATTGTACCACACAAACGCAAAATATAATACAGATGAAAATGCTGAGAAACAAGGAAGTACAAAGGGCGGCCTTATCGCTTTGAGCGATCTCTTCCAGGCAACCTTGGGACGGACTGGACTTATGATAACAATATAGACGGTGGCGTTTGAAAACTAAAGGAAATTAAAATCATTACATACACCTATAATACCTATCATGTCATAAACTACCTACTTTATATAATAAACTTAATGTATAATGTCCAATTGTTTGATGAAAAATTATGTATGTAGTTTTTTACATAAACCACATAATATTTGACCTGTAACCAGTATGTTATCAATATATGAACTATGAACTAAGAAGGCGCTCGCAACCAGCAACGAGACGGATTTTAGCACACGGCGCCGTAACGTTTCATGCACGCTGCAAATGGTACATTACGGCCCGTAACACCGATCAGTACCCGGCTTTATATGTATGCACATGTTCTAGAGCATTGCAGTATCAATATAAATTCTATGCAGCCTTATGCATCATTCTGCACACCATACCAACTGCTTCTCAACTATGGCAATGTGCAACAGAGCGGTTACACTCTCTTCGTAATTACACGTTTCTAAATGTTTTATTGTTTTGTTCTTTGAAATCATTGACGTTGATAATGGATTTGATGGCACCTGTCTGTTATCTTTCGTCCTTTGCATGCTCTATTGGTTTGTTGATTATTCGTAATCGTGTTTTCCATTAGTTTCTTGAAAGGAGAACGTGTTCCCATTTGTTGCGATTTTCCTGACGTTTTCTTGACGTTTGTGTTTTGTAGAGTATTGTCGTGGCATTAAAATTCAAGGGAGCGTATCCAATCTTTCTCGTCGGATTCTATGACCAGATTTATGGCTTTGGGAATGCTCTTCTATTGGGAGTTGTTTGTTCTTGTAATGGAAATCGTTTTCGCATCATCAGCATTATTATCAACTTCGGCAGCCCTTGTCGACCTACTCGTACTGTTTTGGGCATAGGCTTCTCAAAGTTTTTGCCATTCTCTTCGGTCCTGAGCTGAGCCAGGTGCATCGTAGTCTTGCGAAAGTTGTTTGTGATTTATGACATAAAACATAGGTTTATTGTGAATTTCGGTTCTGTTCAATCGTTGCATTTTTTCCATTGCCGAAATACATTATTTATCTTTAGAAAAAATATTAATAGAATAAGTTTTTGTAAACACAAAAAACCTGTTCTTTGTTGCAAAACCTAAGGCCACTAAACCTACAATACAATAACCGGTATTAATAATGGTTAATGGTGTTCCTTTAACAGTTCGCTGATCAGAACCTTCGTTTGCACAATCTGGCGCAGTCGATGTCGCCATGCGATTGAAATTAAAAGGTGTCTTTCTTTACAATTAGTTACTTCCGTCCTATTCACTATGAAGTTACCTTTAAGTAACAATAACAACAGCCTGTGGTTACGGGCTAACTTTGAAAGTCGAAGCCACGGCAGTACTGTACATAAGTATATCATAGTATGCCTCCAAAAATAGTAAGGTCCTGGTTATTGACAATTTATTTTATACTTATGTATGTCAGTGTTCCCATAAAATCTTAATCATTTTAGGTGTAAATTCAAGAAATGCTCCAGAAAATTTACACTACACACACAGTCCTCATTAGGAGAGTTGAAATCTAAAGAGGGAAATCTTATCTCATCTTTATCATATCAAAGTCTGGGTCCCACTGTTGCCCATCAGAAGAATTTGTTTTATTTTACAGCTCAGCAACAACAGCTGGTTTGTTTATAGACTGATAATTTATTGGAGAACACATATAAATAAAAAAACTTAATCGGCATCTGCTAAATTGCACCTCTGCTCTCCTTGTCTAGAGTCGAAGGCTGATGAAGGCATCAGTCAACTCCTACTGAAATGTAGTTGTCACTAACATAAACTCTACTCTGCTAACTAGGATTTAGGCTGTTAAGAGGCATACCTCAGTTCAATGCGAGATGTCAGTGCATATAAGTCACTGAGAATTATTTCGATTCTCCATACTGTCAGTTTCTTTGCGATATTTGCTGCGTTTCGCTTCCAAACTCGCTTGCAACTTCGATCGTTGCAATGGTAGCGTGGTCATCCCGTTCCGCTGTACGCATGCGCGTTGAGTCAGTCAGTTCCTCGCGATTTCCCTCGACTCGTGCGCAGTCCGTGTGGTCAGCGAGCGGGCAGAAACGCGACCGCTTCTTAGATAATGCATTTTGACATTATCTCCATTGAAACGTTTGAACAGTTTTGTTTGTGTCTTTGGTGATTTTTCTACTGTGTTATTGAAATTCTTCTGTCAACTAATCATTGTTTGGTTTGGACTGCTATTTATCGGGTGGTGTGTTTTAGATTAATGTGCGATTCAGACAGAAAGTGAAATTCGTACAAATTAAAAACTCTTAAATTTCACAGTGGCAGTTGACAAGATTAAAAATTATTTATTATTATTTACTTATTAATTTTAGACAGTTGTGGATATTACGTAAAGATTGAGCCTGTAAACTGTACAAAGTGTTGTGCTAAGTGACAGATCATTTCTGGGAATAACTTTGACATAATGTTCTTGACGCACGACAATTTGCGCAAGATGCGGAAGGATCCGCCTGTTTTGGGCCTACGATATAGGGTATGTTTACATAAACAATTGCGTGGAAAGTAATTTTCCAGGTTTTTAAAAATTATTTGGTTGCTTTAATTAGCATAAAAACGTCTTGAATAAAAATATTATAATTATAATATTATAAAAGCGAAAGTTTGCGAAGATGTGTTTTTGTCACGAGACAGCACCAAAGGCACGGATAGGACTGAAATTTAGCTAAACTGGAATTCTGGACCTAAAACATTTTTTTTTAACAATACAATATCTTTATTAAAAAAGAAAATTACAATCAAATAATACAAACAAATTAGAACTAGTATTTACAATTAAAACAATTAAGCTAACTGCAGACTGTTGCAAACAATCTACAGGTAGCAATTGAGCCATATCAATACTAGTCGGAAGCGTCCCCAAGACGCTGGCTGCATTGCCCCGCTGTATGGCAATGCTGATGCTCTGCGCCAGATAGTTACCCACCAGCTCTCTGGTCACGCGTCGCTTCGACCAGACGCTCAGATAAGTTTTTAAAAACCCGAAGACCCTCTAGGTCCGTGGGGTCGGTAGCCCACGGAACTAGGGTCTCCGGGTTTTTTACCCCAAAAGGAGCAAATGTGTAGGCTCTCTCGAGACCTGCATATTTGCGTCTCTTGAGATTCTCGGGAAAATCTGCCGCCGCTTCAGCCCTCACGGATATCCTCGGAAGATGGGAAGGCGCAAGTTTGTCGACGCATGTAGCGTCCCACACAATAGGCCTGCCTAAAACATGCACTTGGGTACAAAAAGTTCGCAGTTTTGCAACATTTTGACTTTGAGCTCAATTTTTTTTTAGATGTTATCGTTGCTACAAAAATGTAACTACCACGAAATTAAAATGTACACCTAGGCTTTTGAGTGACACTTATGGAGTGGCCATTAACCTTTACAAACAATACAGTAACAACAATACAACAGCATACCCCGAAATCGCTCGTTCCAGGTAGAGCGATGGCACTACTGGTCGCAGGTATAAAAGGCATTTTGAGGGTGAAGGCCTCATTCGCACATAATAATAATAACAATAAAAATGCTGGACAATCCACACAGCCTCATCTAGTTCTAAATTAAGCAGAGCTTGTGTTATGGGTACTAGATGACTGATTTACATAATACAATACATAACATAGATTTTTTACTATACATAGAAAATACCTATAATATTATACATAAACTTTTACCTTGAACAGTCCTCTACCGATTACGTCTTAAACCATATCAAAAAAATGAGTACCATGCCAGAAGTAGCCGCTCAGGTGGTTGCACTACTTAAAGCAGGGAAGAACCAAACTGAAGTGGCAAGACTACTGACTGAACCTAAGCCGGTTCTCTATCCGTCGAGTATGGCAAAGGTATCAAGAGACTAGTGGCTTCAAACGGCGCCAAGGATCTGGCCGACCCCGTGTCGTGACGACCGTTTCATTGTGACGACTGCATTGCGCAATCGTCGTTTGAATGCAGTTCAATTGGGACAGCACCTCCAAGAAACGCGAGAAGTCGAAGTCAGCCGGTGGACAGTTAGAAGATGACATCGGGAAGGGAATCTGACTGCGCACAGACCAGCAAATGGACCGAAACTGACCCCAGCCCACTGACAAGCCCGTCTTCAGTTCGCTCGAGAGCATTTGGAATAGACTGAAGATCAATGGAGTGCAGTCCTGTTCTCAACGAGTGCAGGATGTGCGTACATGGTAACGATGGAAGAGGAAGAGTCTACCGAAGGCCAGGAGAGCGACTTCAAGAATGCTGCATTGAAGAACGAGTCTCCTACGGCGGCGGTGGAGTATGCATGTTCTGGGGAGGCATCATTGGAGACAAAGACTGATCTTGTCTTCATCACCGGAGCGAATCCTGGACGCCGATCAAGAGGACTCACATCTCAAAGGTACATCGAAGAGGTACTCGAGGACTACGTTGTACCTTTTGCATCGGAGTAAACTTCATCAGCAAGATAATGCAAGACCACATACTGCTCGAATTGTGATGCAGTACCTTGAATAGGTTGCTGTGCCCGTTAAGGAGCGGCCAGCTCGCAGTCCGGACCTCAGTCCGATCGAACATTTAAGGGACGAGGAGAGTCTCTAAAAAAAAGAGTGCAAGTTTAGTTACATTTTATCATGAAAAAAGCGTGCAAACCCACAGACAGAATTTACACAACTTTTCATGCTAATTTTCGATCGTAGTATGAATTTCAGAGTTTCAATTTACGGTTCAAAAGTTCGCCTTGAAAATGGTACCTATACCTACTATTTCAGGGTACGTTGCGAACGTACCCGCAGTCCGTTTTACAGGCCCGTTTTGTATACGTTTTTATTCGGCGGTGGCGGATGTAGTTGTATAAAAACGTAGGTGTACGACAAAACGAGACTGTAAAACGAACTACTGTGTGAACGTACACTCATGCAGTATATGTTGTACTTACAGCTCCCCAGACATATTTTTAGGTACTGACGCATATTGACCGCTTGCGTGTTTTCTATTTCTATAATCATGTTTGTTTGAATGACCTAATCTCCGGACTGGTCCAATTTAGAATATTATCATTTCACTAATGGTAGCTACATCATCCCTGAGTAACATATTACTCTGGGATGATGTTTACCAATAGTGAAATAATATTAAAAATTGGAAACTGAAGCCTCATGACCTTCTGTTTATACAGGAACCGCAAGTTTCATAACAGTAGGTAGTATTTTAATGATTTCAACATCTATTTTACCAAATTGGAATAAAATACCAAAACCATTAAGTATAGTTTGGTTAAGTATTTACAAATCAACAATGAACAATAAAATAAATAAAAAGATACCTAAATATATAATTTTATTTTTCATTGTTGATTTAATACTAGTTGATTAAAACTGGGTAGTGTGGTGTTTGTAATCTTAAACGCATTGATGTTGGTAGGTTATGTAGTATTATAGTATTAAGTGTAAGTAGTATTGTTTTCTTTGATTTTTCGAGTGCCACCATCTATTTTGTTCTTACATGTCCAGCCCATCCCAAGGTTGCCTGGAAGAGATCGCTCATTGCGATTAGGCCACCTATGTACTTCGTCTACCCTTAGCTACTGTTTCTGTATTGTTTTCTGTCTTTGTGTGGTACAATAAAATATTATCTATTTATCTATTGATTGACCTTACCGTTCTATGATTCCTCATCAGCGCACATACATCCACTGCCCATCCCTTCCCCAAACAAGGGGGTTTTGTCATAATCACCACGCTTGGCAGTCGGATTGGTGATCGCAGTGAAGGTTTTAAAATAGACAGAAGGAAGATGCTGCCCTTCCTCTTTGGCATGTTCCTTAGTCGGCTCCTTCACGGGCTGAGTTGAAGGGGTCGGTTCTTAAGACGCGACCTCCGCGGGCGGCGCGGGGCGGCGGCGTGATGATACACAGACAATACACACATTAGCATTATATTATACTCTTGTAATAATGATGAATGTATTGTCATAGGTATACATATATGTCGCGTTGATAAAGATTGGGATTGAAAATTACCGGCTATCACATTCTGTCCCGCTTAGAACACTTTTGGTCAAATATAATCTAAGCGTGAGAGAGGCAGTAATTTTTATTCCCAATCTTTACCTACGTGATTTATAATAAAAATGTAATGCAGTTACGTGGTAGGCACTGTACAATAGTTATTTTAGGAATAAAATTCCGCAGCTAGTATCCATATGTAGAAACCGTACTTAATGAAATAACTAATTCCTTTCCAGGGCCTTACAAACGGCGTGGAAAACGACCAAAACACCGCAAACCTACAACCACCAGAACTTACCCACAAGCGGCTTTCTACCAGCTCGACAACCTCCAACCAAAGCTACGATTCAAACGTCGAGTACGCAATACCCAAAAACAATTACCAGGACAACCACTACCAACCTAAAACAACAAACCCCCTATTCGGCGTGAACGCCGCCTCACACTACGCGCCCGGAACGAACCATCACGAGGAAAAATATGAAAGAAACTTGCCAAATGGAGTCCGGAAAGCACCAGAAGGGCAAGACAACGACGCGTACAAAACGGAAGACGCGTTAGACGGTAGGAACGAGATGATTGTCAGCCCTAACAACATCGCCATCGCGGAAACTGGCACGGCAACCTACACCACAGACAATAATGGTAAAATCAATGTTCATGTCACCGTCATGATTAACGCAGGTAATTATATGCATCCATATATCGTTCGCACATTGAGAGCACAAATAACATTATTGTAAAGTTATTCTAACAGCGCGCCGTTTTTGTTAATGTTTGTGTACACCGAAGCTAAGCAAAGGCTGTTGTCATACTTTCTAGATGTTAGAAGAAAATGGCAATCGTACACGTTTACGCTAATGTAATGTGATACTTACCTAATCGGAGATTAACCAAAGCCAAACCTCAAACTGAACTCTCGCCCTCATATTGTCGTAGTTTTTAAACGACTATTTTTTCATGAATTAGGGAATGTTATGTTTTAGAGTTCTTGTATGTGAGATGCTTTATTCCACCATAACTTTTAAATGGCTGAACTGATTTGGATGTATGATGTATCGTTAGAATCTTTACATCCTCTACTGGCTATATGTATATTTTCAAAAATAATTTAGGCAGTCGTGCTTTCAACTTTAGTAAAATAAGTTTCTTTTCAATTTCGACTTCAAATATATGCACAAAACTTGGTGTCGGTCCAGAGCCTCGTAATGTCTCGAAGAGATGTTCGTAATAAAATGGCTTAGGTCTATGGATCATTTCAGCGCCCTCTGTCGACTTCATTTGTAAAAATTGGCATGCTTTCCGAGTTCGCGTTCTTACATTTTGATTATTAACATGTGCTTTTGACACTCGCAAGATTAAGACAAATCGATTGACGTAAGAATCATCAAAATCGGCCCACGCGTTTGGTCTCTAGAGCGCGCCACAAAAATATAAACATAGGCCGAGAAACACTTTACGTCGACTAACTATCGACTCACCGAACTCACGGCACAGGGGGCCTACTCGGAAAAAGAAAATCGAAGTTTCTGATTCGTTTTCGTGCACAACCTACTCATATGTCACTTACCTATGATAACATTTGCACGAAAAAGAATCTGAAACTTCCCCGTAATATGTGTTTAGCTTCGGTTTACACAGACATTATTGAGAAAGCCCAGTCCTGCACAATGGTTTATTGAAGTGAGGGGTGAACGTTTGCGGATTGGAATCGAGGATGCATATGAGGCAAGCAGTCTCTGGTTGTAAATAGTGCATGCGTGGTTGTTCATTTCTCTTTTGTATCTGTGAAGGCATGTGTAAGGCGAGATGAACTAGTTCCTTATTTCACTGACATTTCATGACCGCTCCCAATAGATAGATCATACTTTGTTCAAAACTCTATATTTTAAACAGTTATGTATAAGGTGAGCCAATAATGTTTATATCTAAAGTTTTTCCTATATACTTATTGGTAGTTGTATTTTGACATTTCTTGTGTAAAACGGGTCAAAATATGACTTTTGGGTTGTCTGACCGAAACGATGGATATATTAGACAATGTTGTTCCAAAAATGAGAGGGCATATACTGGCTCAGTATTATATACTGGCCTATTTCTCCTCTAAGGCCTGTATATTGCCGTTGAACCCATGTAGTTTCTACAGTTATACTGAAAATTTTACTAGATACAGCTTTCGTTTAAAACGGTTGAGTGGTTATCATTCTAAATCCTGAAACATGGTGGTTTCATGCTGACCATACTACTTCCCCTTTCAAATTATAAAATCAATTACATTTCTCAGTACATTTAAAGTAAATTTTGTTAATGAAATAAGGTTCTAGCTTCATCCTAGACATCGCCTCTTTGGGTTTATGTAGTTATGTGTAGTATGTTTGTTGGTTGCATGAATGTCCGTACACTGTACACTCAAACACTCCTTCTTTATGTATTGTTTGTTTGCATGCAAATTGTGAATCAAATTAAATCACCAAATCAACGCACCGTAGAATATAACCAGATTGACAGAACAGTTAAATCAAACCTCCATTTGGTACAATTTCAGGAACATTAGCCGACTTGAAGAAACAGCGTTCACAAATCAGAACCAACGGCAGTCCGGTCGAAAACAGCTTGGCATCTACAAACAACCATAGCATAAACTCTATACCGGAGACGAAGGACATGCCAGTACAGTTAAACCCTTTAAGCATATCCCCAAGCTCTGGTACTGTACCACGGTTTTCTGGCAACACCAGTGACGTGGTGGGCGATACGAGATCACACAGGTGCTGTATTATCATGTAGAGGTGAAATAGTGGACTGTAAAGCGTTGGTAACACTGGTGAAAAGTAGGCTACGGACCGTTGTTGGTGGCTCTGGTGTAATAGTAGTCTACTAAAGCGTTGGTAACACCGGTGAAACGTAAAAAGCGTTTGTAACGCTGGTGATTTGTGATTGTGAAGCGTACAAGTCTGATTGTCATTCCAAAAGAATTTAGAACATTGGAACATTATCGGTTGAGTTCTAAGGTGGTATCCTATGGTCAGGCAAAACTTATAAGACTTTTTCCGATTTAGTTAGATAACTCTTAACTGACTTTTGCAGTATTATTTTAGCTTTTTACCAAAATTTCAAGTACCTTATACATATTGTGAAAGATTTGAAAAAAAAAATGGAGAAAGGCTGACAGTAAAACCGTTTGAAATGTTTTACCTAATCGTGGGTTGCCACCTTATGCTCTATCAGTTTGCGTCACCTTGCCGATAAATTGCCATTATAGCTCGGAATAGCTTGATTGGCTTGGTACACGTGTGATAGTTAAAAGAGCTCAACGGTTATTATGCTAGGTAAATTATGGTCGCTAATATTATATTTAGTGTTAGTTGTGAATCCTATATCGTGAAATTATTGTATTAAGTATTTTAAACCTTGCCTTATATTTCCTAAACATTCCACTTATATTTCAAAAAGTATTTATTATAATCTAATGTGATCATGTTTACAAATACCTTACTTATTGATTTAGGTTTAAATTTTAGACTTTTAAAATTGCATAATAACAACGTGATCTAATGCAATCAAAAATTTCGTAAGTATCAGTTTGAAAGTGCCTCAAATTCTTAATATCTATGTGAGACATAGCATAATTGATAAAAATACAATTTATTTTATTTAATATACAATTAATCATTTTGAATTATGAAAGAAATCCCTATATTTAATGCTTTACGCCTTCTAAAGTAAATTTGAATATACGTACATTTATAGGACTAAATGTTAACATACAGCTTTGACTAGAAAATCTGTTTTCTTAGGCAGTTCTTCCTTTATTGAATGCTTGCATTTTTCTGGACCACAGTACAGTAATAATTAAACTAATTCAATATTTATTATTACTTAACTACACTAACTATTTAAAATGTATATTTAACCATCTTTATATTGCCCATGTAAAGTATAAAACCGTATGTATAAAATCCCGAAGTAGAAACCAATAGGATTTACATTATATCTATCTACACTAAATAACCATGAAACGAACAAGTTGAGTGTCCTTGATAGTACGTAATACTCAGTTTGTGCCAATTATTACAATGTTACTTTATCAAGCACAATTTTACAATGTTATTTTGTACTTAAAAACTGTGACTATCAGTTAGAATTATTCAAATTTAATCTTACTTCCTTAAATATAGTCTTCGGAACAATTTTAAAGTTTCAACCTAATGGTATTTTAAGTAATTAATATTTTAACGTATTTATTCGAAATTCGGTGTTCATTATCTGTGGTATACTTGTTAGAACGTCGTCGTAGACATTCCAGTCACTTATTGTATTACTTTTGAATTTTGTATACTTATTCATTATACTAGGAGCTTTTTAAAATTATTATATACATTTATTTTGTTATTATACATTAAATATTTAGATGAATAGTTCTGTAGATCCCATCCATTAGCAATTCATTCGTCCATATCTTAGTCATTAGAGTAGTTTTAGATTAAACACTTAGTACTTAAAAAGTACTTAAATATTGTATGTACTTACACTTACATAAAAGTCGTGAACATAGTTAAAACAAACCTGAAACCACGAAGCAATATTGGGAAGGCCTTATAGAGAACTAATTATATTTTAAAACAGTATTATTTGACAAAAGCATTTTGGCAGCATTTTGTGATACAAATTATCTTGAAGAATTAAAAAATTAACCAATAATATTAAAATGCCAACAGGCATTTTAAAATTATTCTGTAACGCTAGAACTTTTCGCTGGGCACAGTGTGTATTAACCGCAGAAGTGAATGTGAAGAACTTTGTTTGTTGGTTGTGATAACATCTTGCCGAGAGTAGGGCAAAACAGTATATCTGTCCTATAATTTTAATTGTTTAACGCCTATTACACAAATGAACATGTACTAAAAGTAAAGCGTAAAACATAAATGTGTCTTCTTCATCGACTCAATCGGATTTTTATCATCATACGTGAACTTAAAGTTAAGCTGCGAGCTCAAAAATAGACCTTAACTGTCACTTAATGAAGCACAGTATTTGAATAGGCTGTAGTCATTTAAATGCCCTGTGAAATAGGGTGTTAATAACTTCGATCAGTATCCGCCGCCTAGCGCCTCGTCCGTAGATACCTAGCAAAAATGACACTCGATATTGTGTACGACTTGTTTTGACGCAGACAGTTTGCGCAGAGCCGTGACTAGTTCTGTGAAAGACTAGATGAAATGAAAATCAAAACTATCAAATGTCTTCTCTTGGAACAGACAGTTTCAGGGTGCCCATTGTGAATTTATGGGGGGCCGGGGCGGATGCATTGATCAATGGTTATGAAACAATTCTGAGTTGAGTTTTGCAACACTAGAGGGCGCTAGCATGAACCGCTCTTTTACTTCTCCTCAAATATTTTCGGTACTTATAATTATTTACTATTTTATTATGCTAGCCCCTCACACGTTTATGTCGCAATATAGTTAACACAGTAAAGAATTACTGTTGGACAAAAAATCATGATAGAACTGTGTAATATAATCCTGTAAATTTTAAAGTGTTGTTACTGTTTGATATCTATGTTGTGTTAACGCTGAATCGCCTATAGTAGCTCTTGCCTAAAAACAAAAAGCTGTGTATTTGTTAATATTTGTAAGATAAATTGTAAGTTAAGTTTATGAAAAGAGTAAATTATGTACAGTTGTAAATATTGCCCGTGAAAGGCATCTGGGTATGTAAAGATACCCTTCGATTTTACTGTTGTTTATTCTGGTAACTAGAGTTAGTGTTTCACTAGGCCCATCGAATAAGTCGTAAAACAAGGCGCCTAGGATTTCCTACGCGTCGCTTGGATTAACAAGCTTGGATAAACAAAATCGTGCTACCTGAATCTATTTGATGTAAACGGAAGGCTAATTATAAAAATGGGATTCTATAAATTATGTATCACTTTTCCCCGTCCATGAAATAATTTGCTGTGTACATACAAACGAATATAAAGTTCCCTAATTGTTGACAGGTGAGTGAATGAAGACTGAATGACAGAATGAAGTATTTCATCGTAAAATATGGGGACATACGAAAGTTTCGATTGTTATCGAGAGAATATGTAACGAAGATTATTCTAGTTGATTTTTCATGAAAAAGTATTGAAAATAGTATAAAAATTATAGTTTACCACAGTAACTCAATCTGTCTTACTTTTTATCACGGAAAAAAATGTAATGCCGCGGGCAAAAGCACGTAGCAAATACAACAAGAAAAGTTTTTACACGACACAATATTCTTATTTTAAAAATATATAGTCATTAAAACGCCTGAGTAATTGAGTATGTCTGTAAAATAATACGTATCGTTATAGCATTAGGACTTGACTATTTCATTGGCAGTCGAACTAACAAGCAGCAAATTTTTTCGTGGAATTATATTATAGACTAGTAGAGTCACTAGTTTCAATACCTACCAAAACGATCGTCATTTGTCTATAAAATCTTTTGGTATTCATATTCGGTAAGCTAGTGAGCACTGTCTCGAAAAGTAACATCACCTAATTAATAATGTCAAATAAATGTGTTCATATTAGTAAACCACGCAAACCATTTTGTAGTGATTTTGATATCCTTTTAATCTTGTAGTCTGTTCTCTACTTTATTCTATCAATATATCACAACCAACACGGTTGTCTATTATATTCGCTGTTAGAGTTAATGTAGGTGCAAACGTAGCACAAATATATGCGTATTATTTTAGAATTGGACATAATGTTATCTTGCCTTGTCTTGGACCACGTAGAAAAAATCCTTTTATTATACGTAGATCTCAAATTATAACGCTTTGATTCAGAAGAAGTCAGCAAATTACTACAAAGGATATATTTAATTCACTACTTGTTTCTGGATAAAAGTCGATCATTATAAAGTTGATTATCTATTATATTTGCATATCTATTAAACAATTCTCCTACTATTAGATAAGATACAAACTGATTAGAAAATATTTAAGTAAGCAGCTTTGAATCAGATTTTAATCGGATATTTTCTTACTACAGGCTATTGCCCTAGTACTATTGAAGAATTTGATATAGCTCCGTCTTGCCCTGCCATGGACATTCCCGGCCTAATATTTTGCAGTTTGCTACTAGATTGATAGCTCTTTGGTCTACTTTTCTGCCGCTTTCATCATACATTACACGATTGACAAGAAAATCCTAGTATAGCCTGCTGCGCTAATGACGTCATGTAATCTCTCATGCTGTCCTGCTCAGTTCGAATCCGATCTGAGCGGGATAGCATGAGAGATGACGTCATTCTCAATCTCATTTTAAGTACGCAGGTGGTTATCACCTACAAGAACCAAAGCATTCCTTGTACGGAACCAAAAGTTGCCATTAACTGCCTAAATACGTTCAGAAATCACGCTTTGTAGATAATGAAAAAAAAACAATAATAAATTTAGTAACCATTTTAATACACCCTAAGGTAAAGAGAATTACTAATGTATTTTAATTTCTGTATTACGTTGTGATCTATTCCTGGTGAAAATGGCAGCCTATTAGTGCGATCCTGCGAAATTGACGCAGGCTGGTTTTTGTTATGTAAATCCATTTGTTTTTGGAATCATTGATTGTTATTGATTCTTGTTCGAATTATGATAATTCTTATTGGAAAACATTCTTTAGTTATCCATTATCAGTTATAAATGCTATAGTTTTTCAATGGGCACAATTTATGCTTATATCTATATAATGTGAGGAGCAATGCAAAGCTCTTGTTGTTTAAATTATAAGTTTGTTATTCTTTGTTCAAATGATAAATAATAGCCTTGAAACAGTAGTGTGAAATTTTCTTAATCGTTAAAGATTTATAATAAATGGTTGGTTTCAAGTGTTTTGTCGTTTTTATTTACCTCTATATGATAGGATTAGATATGGGCTTTTGTGAGAAGGATTCGATTTGTATCGTGTCAAATTCATATTTCGCATACAAGGATAAATATCTCGGTACATAAGGCCAATATACGAGTATATTATTGTTTTAAGCCACTTCAGTATTTTTTTATTTTTACAGTCATGATGACACAAGACAAAATCTTATGAAAATCAGTTCAGTGAGTGCATTTACTGAAAACGTGAGTAAAGTTTCAATATTTTAATGTAGAGTTAATTATAGTAATAGTATAAAATGATTTCTAACTTATATAACTATAAAAGCTTTCGTTGTTTGACGAATTCATTATGAATGTAGACGGGTTAATACGAACCTAGTTTGTGTTGGAAGAACACCACGTTAACGGATGAAAAGTTAGTGTTCTTCCAACACAGGATTTCTAAGTTGATGGTGGTTGGAGGTAATTTTGTTACAACTAGGATTTTTTATGTAGACGTAGAGATCATGGATGGGGTTAGATTTTTCTATTTAAATTTTTTTTTTACTCGTTGCTATCTCACTGCTAGGCAAATGTTTCTCTTTTTTCCCAGCGATTTAACGCAGTAACAGGCCATTATGGATGACGGGTGTCAAGCTCGTAGCTAGAGATTTTATGTCAGCCTGTTTAGTCGCTGTGCGGAACAGGCCTCCTTCAAAACTTTCTTTTAGAATATTTTATTTTATTAGATAGTGACCTCTGTGAGGCCTCTAAAGTAAAACACAGTCACAAAATTGTAATCCTAGAATAACACTATAGGCCGGACTCTACCACTTTCCGCGTAATGTTATTGTGATTTTAAAGTGTAGTTATATTTTCTAGACTAGTGTTTAACTGATCGTAGACTACTATAAAATACATATTCCTACAATACAATAATCTTTGGTATTAACCAAATAGGCAGAGAATATATAATAATACTAACGTATTAGAATCGACACTTTCGCCATCCACCTGAACGAGCTTCCCGCGCCGGCCCCTAGTCGAGTTCTGCTTGCGTTCCAAATGCACGGGATGTACGGCGCACTCACGGGACGCTGATGGCATGTAATCATTTTGACATATGACGCCAATGGTGTTCGATATTTTGTTTGTTTGATCATGAACATACGAAATTTCTTCTGTTTTGTGGTTTAATTACACTTTTTGGGGGAGGAAAATTAATAATAAAATTTCTTTGAGTTTTCGCAATCGTCTCACTCGCACGGTATAATATATAAGTATTCATGAAGTGACCCCAGATGTCACACACATAGTTGCACGTGTAGTGCAAAACAGTTGCGCATGTATGGCGCGACTTTTGGAAGGGAAAATGGGCGAGTTTCCGGGGTGTGGTTCAGATTAAGATGAACCTACCTGCCATTGTTAATATTGTAATGCCATCGGGACAGAGGAAAATTGAGGAAAACGTACTTAGGTACCTAAATAATAATATTATTTTGATAATTCTTTGCTACTTAGATATGCTTTACTTATCACAATGATTGGAGTTCTGGATGACCCAGATTAAAAGTAGCTTTATGGTCTTATCATTTTAAGTTCTGTGTACCTACCTAACACTAACTGTTGTGAACATAACTTACCTAATGTTTTCAACGTTTTATGTTGCTCTACCAAATGTAACTTCGGTGTGGATTACCCACAATAAATACGCCCCACATTTATCTGTTAAGCCAATTAATAATCTAACAAAAATTAGACCCAGTCGGTGCTAATATCCTGCCCCAGTTTCAATTTCAGAAATACCCCGTTCCTTAGAGCCTCTACCTCGAAAAAACCCACAGCATCCAGAACTGGCATCCAAACTTCAATCAGGACCCTGCAAGTGGGTCAAATCGGTGAGTTCTGTGCTGTATTTACACGTTATCGATTTTCGATTTGACTAGGCTCGAGGCTAGCCGGCTCTGCAGACGGCGCGCGGCCGTCGTCGCGGGCAAGGTCACGATATACACTAGTTAGGTTTAGATGTGGAACTGGAAGCACACTAATATTACTTATAAATGTGAAGGTTTGGATGGATGGATGTTTGTTACTTCTTCACGCCAAAACTACTGAACGGATAGAGTTAAAATTTTGCATAAATGAATCCATGGTATGAAGTAAAATAATCATTCAACGTCACCATAGGAACAACGCATGCGAATCCCAGGAAACTAGTAGAATATAATTTAACAAGCTAGTTTTCTTTGACAATTTATCCCCCGACGACTTTAGAGCCTTATCTTATCACACTGGCGATTTGTGAGCGCTTTCAAGGCCAGTGCACAGCGAGCTTGCTGCGATTGCTAATCGCGGCTAGCGAGCTGCGTGCTTGCGGCGCGGCGTCGTCGTTGCGGAGTGCTCGCTGCGCACTTTAAAATCGCTCGCAAATCGTCAGTGTGAAGGATACTTTGAAAGTCGGGAGCCAAGCTTCTGAATTCCATCATAACATGAGGACTGATGCACTGATTTTAATTGAGCCTTTTTGATCACCCTGATCAAGAAAAACTAATTTAAAATCAGTTTATCCGTTTGGTACCTACGATGCTACAGACAGATACTCTGTTATCCACGTTAAACTTTTAACGCCCTGCATTTTAAGGGACCCATTGCCACGCGTGCGGTCGATCCAGACTCTGATGATGTTATGGTTGGTATAGTAGCGCGCTAGGAAGGAATATATGAAAAAAGGGGAGGGAGGTCTTAGACCAGCGGTACGATCCAGCGGGTGTATTGTAAAGACCCAACTTCCATCCCGATTTTTCTATAAACGTAAGTATGTACTTACACATGATTCACATCTGTACATTATTAGCTCTACTGCGTAACATCGCAAACTATGTCACGCAACACGCACGCCAGTTGCTACTATTATTTATTCTACAGCGCGTCATCATCATTTCTTATAGCTTTACGATTTCCACGTGTATCCATTCCCTATGTTTACTAAGATAATACATATTAATCATGGTGAAATAAAATCGTAATTGTTTCTTATACATACGTAGCATGACGCCGGAAAACAGCAGCGAGGCAATATCAGTGAGTCAAGCAAACTGCGGCAGTGTTCGCCGGACCGCCAAGCCTAGCCGACGCGTCGCGGCCTCACTCCAAATCAACCTGCGATCTAAAACACGCAAGAAAAACCAAATCTCAAAATCTTATTGTATGCTGAGGTTTATTAGACAAGTCTGCAATATGAAGCCTCCGGTTAACGTGAGTATTTTTTACTTATTAGCTTTTACTACTCAGGAGCGCGTTTTTTTGAAAAATTGTTCTAAATCCAGCTTTGATAAATTCCAAATTCTTAATTAATATTTAGTACTGTTATTATTCAGTGATATTATAGGAATTGTGCCCAAACATTTATCGTTATAAGACCTCGTCCAAATAAAGAAGAGTCATAAAAAAAATTACATCCCAAAACCGGCTCAGAACTACAAGATAGTATGTAGGTAATAACTTCAACAAATTGGTGTCCAAAAATACCTGGAACCTGAATCTTGAATCTGGGCAGGTTTCTTTCATCATAATTAAGAACATTGAACTTCTCCCGGTCGGTGTTTTAGCACGTCGGCTCTCAAACTGTACTTACATTTTTTGTTGATGGTTAGATATGATTAGCACGTCCGTTGGTCTACTACGTTCTAGTTTTTTTTTTGCTATTTGGTTCTTTAGGTATGTGTATGATTTGAAGTGTGTTAGTAAGATCAGTTTAAGTGGCATAACGAATACTGCCTAGGTAACTGTTTTTGGAAATTATAGTACCTAATACAAGCCAAGTTCCGTCGCCGCGGGGCCGGGGTCGCGGTGTAAGAATCGACCCCTCGAACTCAGCCCGTGGATGTCGTAAGAGCCGAATAAGGGAAACCAGATGAAGGGCAGCAGCTTCCTTCTGTGTACTTTTAACAGATACACTGTGCCTGCCAGGCGCCAATCCGCCTACCAAGCGTGTGATAATAGCAAAAGCCCCTTTGTTTGTTAGGTGCGTTCAGTAGTAGACGTATGATTGCTGATCAAGATCTGGGCACGGGTCTTATACATTGCAATGCGGCAAATTTGAACCTTCTCAAAGAAAAGAAATACCATTATTTTTAGCCCGGCCTGCACGCAGGGCTATTCTAAAATCAGATGTGTACCTACTAGTCGAAGATTTGGAATCTGACACGAATTTGCGCGATATTTTTTCGTTTTAGTCTAAGAGTTATATTTCTGAATCGAAGACTCTGAATCTGACACCGGTTCACGCGTATTTAAATTATTAGTGTTGAATAGAAGAAAAAAACGTTTTATTTAGCACATACATAACTAGTATGTATAAAATACAGGTATAAAAACTTATAATTAAACGAGTAAACGGTTGTCAAGAAGACGTCCAGCTCAGCAAATGTTGGCGAACAGTCCCAAAGGATGCCCCCAACGCCGGTTTATGGAGTCATTAATTCGAATATAGTGGGTACCTACTAGGTTGCAATGAACACAACTATTATGACCTTCGTGGTATATTCGTACCTAAATCGCCTACATCCCTATTGAGAATGCCGATTACATAGTTAGAAAAAACGATCTCAAGAGCATCGAAGAGGTCACGTGCTTAATCTATTCAGATTGAGGCTTGTGTATATCAATTTATTACTGTCAACTATCTGGATTTGGCTGACATGTAACTTTGCAGTGTCCAATATGCTTTTTATGAAGTACAATACTATACTGCTATTAGTTATTCCACGCTCATATTTTCTGTTTGTTAGTTCGACTGACAATCAAATAGGCATGTCTAATGCTTTACCGATTCGATTTTTTATGACAATCGATTTTCTTATTGTGAACGTTTTATATTATTTTACAGAAGGCGTTTATATGACTTTATTTTTGGAATCAGAATATTCAATAGAATAAACTGGTATTATTTTTGTTGTTTTATTTGCTACTTGCTTCTGCCCGCGGCATTACACGCGTTTTTCCGTGATAAAAATGATGATATAAATGATTTTTATACTATATTCAATACTTTTTCATGGAAAAATTATGTAGAATAATATACGTTACAAAATATGTCAACTAAATAAAAATCGAAACCCTCATGTCCCCATATTTTTCAAGTCGACAGATTCGCATCTCTATCTGTTAAAAGTAACTGTGTCTATGAAATGCTTCATTCTGTCATTCAGTCTTCATTCACTCACCTGTCAACAATTAGGGAACTTCATAGTCGTGCATGTACCAAACAGAATAATAAGATCGTGGAAGAGGTATATCTCTAGCTAGCTATACTCTGCCTGCGGCTTCACACCCTTTTCATGAGAAATAAATATAGCCTTATTGTTTGCAGACAGATCTGAACCTACATCTATGCAAAATTTCAGCCCGCTCGGCTCAGTAGTTTGGGCGTTGTTTTCGTCCAAACACCTCACGACATATAAACTACACATCCTTACCAAACTTTCGTATTTTTTATATTAGTACGTAATTACAACTGTATTTAATTTTTTTTACAATTAGCGAATTTTTTCGCTCTCTCAATACATCCGCTTATAGTCAATGACTGATCGCGGATGCAGAAAACAACAAAAGAAAATCTATTTATATTTATAATAAAACTGTAACAGGTCAAATTCTGTACATTGAAGTTTTTTTTACACACCATTTCTTAATATTAGAGAAACGGTGGTCAAATGTGAATACCTAATTTGTGGGCAGGTATGGCAATCGCGATCGAAGTCGCGGGTACAACTAGTTATTAATAAAATCATAAACTAATTTCTACCAGACTATGGATCCGTACCCGAAGTGTGAAAACGGGAACCCTATTACTAAGCTTCCACTGTCTGTCCGACTATCCGTCTGTCCGACACAGTTGAATAAAATAAATTAATTAAATATTATAATAATAATAAGAGGCTGCCATACAAAAAACTTGATTTTTAGACTTTTTTGCGCTACGTTTGTCGAAGCTGAATCTCTTGAACCGTAATAGGTAGATAGTTGAAATTGTCTACCTGCCGACCCTGACAGGTTTTGGTTTACTATTTCCGATATAACAACAAATAATAACAATTTACTAATTAAGGGGGCCAACTTCCATACCACTTTGAGTACCAATAACCGAAGTTAAGTAACGTTGTTGGGCGCGGTCAGTAGTTGGATGAGTGAACGCGTCATGTTGTATTTTTGCTTTTTCCTCGCTCCATCAATTAAATCCGTTTTTAGGGTTTCTTTTGCGAAAAAGTTTTGTACGACGGAACCCGCCGTTTGCTATTTGACTCTCACTTGGCCGGTTTTATTGAAATTCTTAATTAGAGCACCTTTTATCAATTCATTGTATCTTCTAGGTTATTTACGAACAAGCACCTCTAAGTTTTTTAATTTACTAATGAGATAACACAACATTGTAACTTATCTTAAGTATTTATAGCCATAATCTTGTCTGAATGTCTTTATCCATTGACAATGGGTATAATGCACAATAGAGGTTATCTTAATTAATTGTTAATTCGACTCATTAATTGATATCATTCATGGCTCGTGTGTATTTATTGAACACACGCGCTTTAGTCTGGAAGACAATTGTGTCTATTTTCCTCCTCCTCCTTGCGTCGTTTCCCCAGTACTGGGATCGTGACCCATCACGGAAGCATCTTCTCCCGTACGATGTTGCGCCATCTGCTCCGGCTCTCAGCAACATGCACTGCTTCTGACATGTTGATGTCGAGTGTGGTGCGGACCTGGTCTGGCCAGCGCATTGGGCTTTTTCCTCTTGATCTCTTTCCCTCTACTTTTCCTGTGACGATGAGTTTTGGTTGGTTGTCTCCGGGCTTGCGGGCTATGTGACCAAAGAAGAAAATAAACTCAAGTATTCTGCGGAGGCGCAGTTGATATTGCGCGGTTTTTGTTTAAACTTGAGTTCCTTGAGTATCGATTGGTTGGTTCTGTGCGCGGTTCAGGGAATACGTAGCATTTTACTCCAGCACCACATCTCAAAGGCGTCTACGCGTTGGCGATCTTTCACCAGGATCTTTCAGTGTCCACGTCTCTGCTCCTTACAGGAATATGGAGAAGACTAAAGTGTTGACTATGGTGGCTTTTGTCTTTTTGCTTATGTTACGATCTTTCCATATACCTCTACTATCGAGCTGGGACATGGCATTTTTAGGCATACCAATTCGTCTGCGTATTTCATTCTCACAAGAGCCATTGTTGCTAATACTAACCCAGGTAGACAAAGTGATAAATAAGTTCTAGATTATGTGTTCCTCTGAGCTCTGGTTTAGAAGCGCGATCTACGACCATGATCTTGGTTTTAGATCTGTTTATGGCAAGACCTACTTCATTGCTGTAAAGATCTATCTATAGTGTCTATTTTACATGATCATAAAACTTAATGCCATTGCCATAGTCACATAGTGCAAGATACGTTGACTCATGTTGCAATTTTAAGATGCTTTGAGGACATAATGAGCCGGCATGACTGTCCATATATTTTAAATTCCTTTACCCGCACTTCTGCTGGTGAACCTATAAATTTCTTTATATTCTTAAACTTGACTAAACCATACATAAACAGACAAGAATCAAACAAAGAACTTCGAAGTTAAAAGAGATAATAAAAAGTCGCTCTTCTGATTTAATTAATTTGTATTAAAAAAGCAACAAAGTTTAGTTTGTCCTTTCATTGTTTGTACGGAGTTACGGACCCGTGATGATCATTCAAAGTTTGAAAGTATTTAATTTATTGTATTTGCTGATCCGCTGATATGATTGAACATGAGGTCTATACTACCCGTCCGGCTCCTGAACTATTAAATGATAACGCTTACAAAAGCGTAGTTTGTTAGGGGTCCGATAAGAGCATTACGCAGTTAAGATCTTGAGGATCAAAGCTATTGCCAATGACCTTTGACTGCTGATAACCTTTGAATCTAACAAGGACTTGAATAACTCTTCTTTTTATGCCTTTTTTTACTCTAAATATTAGGAAGATGGCTCTATAGCCTTGTTGATAAGGTTTACAGTGCTTTGAAATTATTTTGTGTATGTCTGTCTGTTAGCTCCAAAACGGATGAAGCGATTTTGATTTAGTTTTGTTTGTTTAGCTCGATGACTTCATCGAGAGTGATCTTAGCTAGTTTTGATAAAAATCGGTGCATCCGTTCTAATGTTTTGATGGTTCAAAGTAAAATTGACTCGATAGTTTACGAAACTTTTACTGACTTCAAAAAGGAGGAGGTTCTATGTTGGGTTTGGGATGTGTGTTTTTGTTTACTTTTTAGGATTCCGTACCCGAACCCTATTTATTACTAAGCATCCGCAGTCCGTCCGTCCGTCCGTCTGTCCGTCTGTCCGAGGGGTCTATCTCATGAACCGTCAAAGGTAAACAGTTGAAATTTTCAGAGAATGTCTATTTCTCTTGCCACTATAACAGCAAATAATATACATTCTTCCATACACAACAGGTTGCTTTAAACTTTCAATAAATAAGTAACACTTCAACTGTAATAACAACAAATACTAAAAAAATATAAAAGTTTAAAATTTAAAGGGGTCTCCAATCAAGTGAAAATCTGATGTTCTTTGAAAATTTGCCTGATTTTTACGATACGGAACCCTTTGTGTGCGAGTAGACTCGCACTTGGCGGTTATTTATGTATGTTATCGATTTTACCGTCAATTATAGACTGATATTGATGATTATTTCACTATTGTATAGAGAGAGACTGATGCCGAAATGGTCCCATAAACATTTTATTTTCAAGGGATAGGATTTATCCCACAAAACTTAAAAAAACTGTTTATATTAAGGAATATGAAGCCGGTTTTAATTTTTTCAAAACACTAAAAATTTTGTACCTTAGTTTATGAACCAACTCCCGATTCATTAATGTAGGCATGGTATAATGTTTATTCGACATTTTTAATTTATTTTTAGGCACCGCTTATCAACTTTTTATCATAATAGAAGGCTAAAGTATGAGACGTATGATAAGTGATGATAACGTAGGCTTACTTGCAAATTTTGGTGCGTCTCTTTGATCCGTCAATTTCCGTATTCTTGCACATTGTTCGTGAAATTATTGTTTTGTTTGCCTGTCTTTGCAATAAATTAAGATAATGATCGACAAATTCTTTGATAATTTCCTATTAATTAGTCTCCCCAAAATTTGACTTTGTGGGAGACAGCAAATCAACAGGTATTTGAACAGGAAATTTGACTTGTCTAAGTGTTTATTTTCAAAGCCCACAGAAATATAGATTTTAAATCTGAAATCTGGATGGCTAAAAATGTGTGGTAAAAACACGTGTAACCCAGCAATAACACGAGGTTGGCTAGGTCTCCTCGAATAAACTAGAAACTCAAAAAAATAATAGAGTCATCAAAGACTTTCCTTTTAACATTTTTTCTTATGTAATATCTTTTCGTAATTTTGTTTTTCTGATGTAGAAATAAGCATTTTTATATTGGATTGTATTTTTATTCAGCGAACTCTACTAAGTTTTTTGCATAGTATATGCATACTTTTTATCAACAGTTTCCAAAAACTTTCTTGTTGAATTTCCCAGAGCGCCCTACTTCACGATGTGGAAATCCCGACAAAGAAGGCCACCTTCGGCATGGGATGTTTCTGGTCAAACGATTCTCTCTTCGGCGCTACACCTGGCGTCATTCGCACCAGGGTGGGGTACTCCGGCGGCACTATGAAGAATCCAGCTTATAGGAACCTGTGAGTATCTGAGTTGAATTAGATGCCGTTGCTAAATATAGCACATATTTAGCAACGGCATCTAATTCACTTCACAATAATGAGGTTATTGACAAAAAAGGCCACCTTCGCATGGAATGTTTCTGGTCTGTTCGGTGCCATGCCATCCCGTCATTTGCACCAGGGTGGGCTACTCTGCCGGCACTATGAAGAACCTAGATTATAGGAACCAGTGAATATCTTATGCTCTACTCCACTATTTGGATACCCAGACAGCCTCAGGCATGGAATGCTTTTGGTCTCATCTATGCCACCCTGGGCGTCATTGGCACCAGGGTGGGATAATCCAGCGGCACTATGAAGAACCCAGCTTATAGGAATCTGTGACTATCTATCTAAACTAGATGACGTTGCTAAATGCGTGCTCTACCCCACGTTGGTGTAGACGTCCTGTCAAAGAAGGCCTTGAAAGGAGATGTTTTGATGAATTATTTATATACTCGTATTTATAGTACGGCGGCACTATGAAGAACCCAGCTTAAATTATTAGCTTATAGGACTCGTAGATACTTCACAAAATTCTATAAAGGAATATATGGGAACCTGTAAGTAGTTTCTAAATTGAACTAGATGGCGTTGCTAAATTTGTAAGGACAACTCAAAATAATGCCCAACGTTGTAAATTTTCAAGAACTTTCGTGTACGTTTCTTATACATAAACTCTTTTGGAAGGTTCTGGGAAGAAACATAGATATCTGTCGTTGAATTTACGATTACAGTTAAACATATACATAGAACAGGAATGTTGGTTTTCGGATGGGTTTTGAATAAGTCAGACGTTATCGACTGTCTAATAATATTATAGCGTGAATTTACAAAATTTCAAGGTTCTGATAAAATTTGACATCAACCAAAGTAGTGAAGAGGAAATAAACAAATTATTATTATGATTATTATTAGTATCGTCTTCACCAAATCTTTATCTTGACTTTGCTAGTGCTTTCGATAAAGTAGATCATACTGTTTTAATGGAAGAGTTGGGTTCCTCAGGCATTGGTGATTATTTTCTGAACTGGTTCAAGAGCTACTTGCACACTAGACCACTAGTTGTTTCTCTAAACGGGGCACACCTATTATGCCCATTCAGGAGTACCACAGCGATCTCACCTAGAGCCTGTACTATTTTTAATTTTTATAAACGACCTGCGTAGCACAATTTTTACACTGTAAACTATCTTTATTTCGCCATCGTCGGTTCTCGCGTTACATCGTTCTGGGTTAGGTTGGTCCGCTCCAAAAATAGCATTTTGAAGGCTGTCTCTGACCAGGTTTACAAAAATCCTATTTTTATGCACTGGATTTTCCTTCACATGGAGGGAAACAGAAAGTGACGTGCGGTAACTTTCTGTATAATATATCTACTATATAAAAATAAGTCGGGTTTTCCTTCCTGACGCTATAACTCCAGAACGCACGAACCGATTTCCACGGTTTTGCATTCGTTGGAAAGGTCTCGGGCTCCGTGAGGTTTATATCAAAGAAAATTCAGGAAAAATTTAAAAAGAAAAGCGGGAAAATCTTTTACATAAAACGAAGCCATCTGGTGGCGAAACGGAGTTCGCCGGGTTTGCTAGTTCTTGTATATTTTTTGAAACTGTGTGTGATTTTTCTATTGTGATATGGGTTTTTTGCCTGAAATAAACGAATATTATTATTATTATTTATTTGACGATGACGTTAAATTATACTACACGATTGAAAGCCCTACATCCACTTCACAGTTAAAATCTGATCTCAACAGAATTTTAAATTGGTGTTCTTTAATTCACATGACCCTTAATGTTCAAAAATGATATAATATTAAATTTACGAGGAAGACAAAACTATTTGAGTCTTCTTACGAATTAAGTGGCACTAAGTTAGAGGAAGTTAAAGAAATTCGAGACTGAGGCATTCCAAACTTTCCTTTGTTCCACAAGCCTATAAAGTCGTAGGGAAAGCCGCCAAAACGCTTGGTTTTATCAAAATAAACAGTAAAGAATTTAAACCAGAAACCAAATTGCTTTTATACACAACTTTAGTTCGCAGTCAACTAGAATATGCTTCCACTGTATGGAATCCCTACTACAGTGTACACTCACAGCACATTGAGAGCATCCACAGAGCGTACCAGATATTTAGTTTTTCACACCCCTAACTTCTCATACCGAAATCCCTATGAACAGCGCTTGGACAAATAAAATATAATCTCTCGCCGCAATCGTCGAAAGCTTCTAGATCTCAGCTTCCTTCATAAGGTTATAAATGAAACTACCAAATGCAGCCAACTCTTACAACGATTCCCTCATTACGTTCCTTTCAAATATCCCAGACAAGACAACCCATACATAACATTTTTAGTACACCACGAGCAACAACCAATCTTGGTCTTCAAATTCCGTCTACCAGGATCTGCAACGAATATAATTATATTAACAAACAAATACCACAAATATTCTTGTATTATTATTATTTTATTGTATATAATGTCTCTAAATCAATTTAAAAATGTCCTAATGAAACATTTCATTCAGCACTTCTACTTTTATGTAATTATGAACCCAATTATGTTTTAACTATAATTTTATTATTGTGTGTTCGTCCTTTTTTTGCAAAATGTTTAAGTTTAAAGTAAATACTTAGTTTTGTGTTACCTATTCTTAAGTTAATTTGTATTTTTCTTTAGGGTAGGTAATCTGCCTTTTTAAATTCTTTTTATTTTTAATCTTTAAGCGCACTCTTTGGTAAATGTTATGTAGATAAATCATGTCGTATGTATTAAAAATATTACCATGTTACAATGTGTTAGTTATGATTGACTATTTACGATGTACATATATGTACTTTAGTACATTCATAAATAAATCTATGTAGCAGGCCGGTACATCTTGTTTTCTTTTGAGTCAAAACTGTAGGCGGCATTATTCTGTCTGTTTCTTAGTACTGTGTTTTTGGGGCATAGATACCTGTAAATCTTATTTGGCACACTCAGAAGTCGTGACCGAGACTTGCCAAAATGTAGAGTTAGAGTACCTAAATTTTAAGTGGCTCGAATATCGATTCGTGAACGTACAAATTATATTTTACCTATTTGTCTGCTCAGGTAGATAAATTGATTATTTTATTGCACCGTCAAAACCTAGATCCGTTAAAAACAGGCTTTTCTAAAATGAGTGCGATGACATTGAATTTTCTGGTAACCCTCTAGCTAGCGGTATAAGTGTAAACGCCAAATGATGCTGCTCTCCGTACTTGCATATATTGCCCGTATAAATAGCATAATCGCAAATCGCACTCATTGCAAAGTCATGGCTTACTAATGATCATCAATTATTGTTGAAAAAACATTGCGCAGATGATGGCTTATGAGTATTAAGCACACGTGGAATTTATGTTGCATAATATTTTGTATGGGAAGCCAGTAAATAAGTAATTTACTTTGTATAAGTAATTTACCTCTGATAGCAATTGAAAATGAGTAGGTAGGGCAGCTGATGGCGTCAAAAGTTCAGGGGCCGAATTCTGCTAACCAATCGCTTTACTATGACAATGGTATCGTCGTAGAATCGTCCATAGATGAAAGAAACTCTAGGTAGTGAGTGCGGTGCTATTTGCACGTAGATATTGATAACTAGGTTTCAACCTTAACATTTTTGCAAGCGTTCCTCCATCTGGAGTTTCTATCATGAAAGGTAAAATGCCAAAATGTGCCACTCAGCGACGATACCATTGTAATGGTGAAGCGATTAATTTAGTGGAATTCGGCCCCAGATGGCACAAAAACTAAACAGTTGTCAAGAAACTTTACAACAACCTGCGTTAAAATTTAACCATCATGCTTTAAGTGTTATCTTCTAAAACACAATGTTTGAAAACAACGTCTAAATACTAAACCAAGGTCACACGCGATTCAAACACAAGGTTAAGGTGCGCGTTTAATATTCTTTCCTACAATTTAATTTGATTCTTGTATTTATAGCTTAAGGAAGGAGTGCTTGACCTGGTTCGAGTGTATGCAAATGCGTTGCTAGTCAAAACTGAATCGAGGATAATGTTGATGTAAATTCCATATTCAGGTTATACTGGAAACAGAGGTCGATGAAAGAGAAAGTACGAAAGTGGTATTCAGTAAATTAAATCACCATAATTTTCTAGTGATAGTCCTACCAGTAAAAATACGGACAAAAAAAAATTGCCTATGGTTCTACTAGTAGGACTTCGCGGCAGGACCACGGGCAACAAAAGACCTCAAAAGCCTAGTCAGGAACAACACTTCAGTGTTTTAAGGATTCTAGTTATAGATGTCAAAACTGTCTTGGCAATTTGGCATCATTCAAAAACCTACCTGTTGTATGAATTCGTTAAAAATACTGACAGCACAGTATTATGGCGAATTGCGCCCTAAACTCAGTTGTATTTTAGCTGATACGCGATAGCCAAAATGCCCTTCATGATTTACAATCGCAGCCCGATAGGCAGGTTCTACTCTTGGACCAAGGCCTCCCCATGATCCTGATCCAGTAGAATCCACGCACAATCAGTCTATCGTGTCCAGTTTGAATCGCAGTCGTTTCCTTGGATTACCACTACGACTGACGCTGTTGATACTCACAACCTGTACTTTTCCAAAATGGGAGAAGCCACTGGCTCCTGAAACACAGTTTATAAATAGTTCGGGAGCCTATGGATTCATACATATATTTTATATATTTATAATTCTACTTGACTTGTGTCAAATAAATGTTTTTTTACTTTTTTACTTTTTACTTTTACTTCAAATATTGATTAACAGTCAAAATGCTTTATACTTACAGGACTCTTGGACACGTCATAAATTTCAAATTACATAAGATCTTGGCCCATTTGGTCATAACACAAGGCATGCGGTCAATAGACATGTCCAGACCAGTCCTTTTTACTTTCACATAGCTTTTTTGAGCTACGACTGATAATTATTTCATTTCTTATTTCTAGTGGTGACCACACAGAAGTGATCGAGTTGGACTTTGACCCGAAGACAGTGACCTACGAAGACTTACTGGACATGTTCTGGGCTAACCACGAGTATGGTTTAACCACCAAGCTAAAAAGACAGGTGAGACGATTGGCCCCCGCTGACAACATGATTAAATATAGGTACAAACAGTTCCACCAAAATGTATAAATTTAAAAAAAAACAACACAATTTTCCTCAAGTGGGATCTTGATGTAAGTAGGTACCTACCTACCTAGTACCTAATCAAGAAGTTGGGCCGTTTGGTTCAATACCCCAACATCTAACTCAATATCCCAAGTTTCAACCCACTTCAAAAACGAAAGAGATTTCTCAATTCGGCGGTATATTTTTTAATGTTTTTTATAACTAAAAATATTATAAATTATATCTTCGCCTATTGTTATCCGATTTTGATAATTCTTCTAACTAAAACTCCGTTACGCTTTCAGCGTAACAGACAGCCTGAGCGGCTGAACGGTACTTATTGAAATTTGGCATGGAGATAGATGGTATTGCGGATTTGCGGAGTTATCCCGAAGGTAACCCGAAGACGGACATAGGCTACTTTTTATCCCGGAAAAGCGCGACTAAAGCCGCGGGCAGATACTAGTTTCATATAAAAATTATACCACTCATCTGTTGGGAAGGCCATCGGTTAATATTGACACTTATACAAAACTAGCTTCACCCCCGGGCTTCGTACGCCCTTTTGAAGTAACCTATGTCCGACCCGGTATACCGTTTCTGCTTGCCGAATTTCATTAAAATTACTTTCACTTTTATAATATTTGTTTTTCATAATTCCTACCCAAATTGAATTTTATAAAATTTCTTCAGTCATAAATTGTTAGTTTTTATTTCCATAATTTTTTTTATCAAACTTGGTAGTAAGGTTTGTTATTATTATAGTAGGTGAGTATAAGTATTTATACAATGTAAAGTATGTATTGTATGTATATTTAAGTAATAAGCCACCGCCTATACGTGTACAACTGCTTCGTGTCCATCCCAAGGTTGTCTGGAAAAGATCGCTCTCAGCGATAAGGCCGCCCATTGTGCAACTCTATTATATCTCTTTTCCTGTATTATTATTTTCTTGGGGTGCAATAAAGTGTATTGTATTGTTTGGATTACTGTATTGTTACCTATCGGTTGTAGATAACCTTTAGTGTTCTCCAATTTGTGCATAGTGACTAAACTGAAAGCTGTAGGTTATAATCAACTTTTATTATTCTACACAAACAAGGTAGAGGCACCTAATCCCGCCGACCTAGTCAAGGAAAGTGACATTGACCTTCGTAAAGAACGAACTTCTAATAAAATTCTTAGAACTTGTCGGTCGTCCTTTAGGCGCATGTTCTTTAGCGATATCATATTATTATTTAGGAGACGTTTAGAGATAAAAAAAAATCCGTCCACGTTTTTATTTTCTTAGACTAAATGAAAGAATGCAATATCTTATAGATTCTGTTCCTTTTTAGAGTTCCGTACCCGAAGGGTGAAAACGGAAACCTATTACTAAGCCTCCGCTGTCCGTCCGTCCGTCTGTCGCAGGGCTCTATCACATGAACCGTAAGAGGTAGACAGTTGAAATGTGTAGAGAATGTGTAGGTATTTCTCTTGCCGCTATAACAACAAATAATAAAAATAAAATAAACATCGATATTAAAGGGGGCTCCCATACAAAAAAAATTTCTTAGCTATTTTTGCTCTTCGTTTGTCAAGGCTGTATCTTGAGCTACAATAACAATTGAAACTTTCTTAAATAAGTAACACTTCAACTGCAATTACAACAAATACTTTATTTATTATTTATTTATTTGTTTATTTTTTTTTCTTTGTAAAATTTGCCTGATTTTGACGATACGAAACCTTTCGTGTGCGAGTCTACTCGCACTTGGCGGTTTATTAAAATAGCGATGCGAATCTGTCGACTCGAAAAATACCGGCACTAACGAAAGCTTCGATATTTATCGAGATGTCACACATGACAGACAGATTTCGTGCCTGAAATATTGCATTCTTTCATTCCGTCAAAGAAAATAAACGCGTGGACCAATACTTTCCCACTCCTGGGTTTTTATTTTGCTGAAAATACCGCGATACGTTATAAATATAAATTGTCTAAAAAATTTAGATTCTCTACCAACTTATTCCACCAACCACCAACAACATTAATTTCAAATTCCATTAGCAATCCAAGTCCTTTACTAAGACGAAGAGCAGCAAGGGACTCTTGCACTAATTATAAAAATGAATCCCTATTTCCCTTGATCACGGCATCACACATGAACGGCTGGACGGATTTCGCTAATTCTTTTTTTGTTGTGTTTGATATTGATAGGAGAAGGAATCTAAAATCTTATGAAATAAAAATAAGAAAGTTTCGCAAAAAATTAGAAAACTTAAGAAAACTTAACGACCATAATACCATTTCGAATTCAATATCCACAGTTAAGACAACGTCACAACGTATGTCAGGTCAGTTAGTCAATTCAAACTTCAGCTTTAATACCAACCTTTTTAAACTTTCCGACCAACATCATAAATATCGAATACACTATGAAGTTTATCTGTTAATCAAATCAATCGTCTTGACGACGACCACTGGGGCGCTGCGGGCGAAGGTCCGCTTCGCGTTCGATTTCTGAGGTCAAAATTTTTATACGATCTAAATATATTTGTTTCGGGTGTTCCGGGTATTTCCACTATAAAGTAAAAAAAATATATTTATCTAATCTATACTTACTAATATTATAAATTCGAAAGTAACTCTGTCTGTATGTTACCTATTCACGCCTAAACGGCTGAACGGATCTCAATGAAATTTGGCACGGATGTAAATGGTATCCCGGGGACGGACATAGGCTACTTGAACAGCGCGCGCGAAGCCGCGGGCAGCTGCTAGTGTATTATAAATGATGCTGTGTGAATCGTCCAGCATAATTTATTTAATCTAATTTAAACTCTACCACCAGCATTTATCTCAAATTCCAGTACCAATCCATGATCCTATACCACGACGAAGAGCAGCGAGGGATTGCGGAGGCTTCTTACAAATCCATGCAGATCCGATGCAACGATAACCTGCGTACTGAGATCGCGTCGGCCGGGACGTTCTATCCTGCCGAAGAGTGAGTAGAACCAATTTCTATAGTGAACACCGGAAATCCTGCAGGTCTATGCTTACAAACGTTGTATCTTGAGTTTGACCAGAGTATATAGTTCATCGTTTTATTATCTATCCATATTATCTTCTCCTCGAAACACAATCGTTTATCAATTCAATATTCGCAACAATCAGGCCACGGTCCTCGCTCTGTTGCTAGGCACTCATCACACTAATAATATAAATGCGTAAGTTTGGATGTTTGGATGGCTGATTGTTAGGTTACAATCAGCCATCCAAACATCCAAACTAAAACACTGAAACTGAAGAGGTCTTCACGCTATAACGACTGAACCGATTGGGCTGAAACTTTACATAGATGTAGCTCTAAGACTGGAATCAAACATAGGCTGCTTTGTATCCCATAAAACAGTTCCCATGGGATAGAAAACCTATAAACTTTTCCATAGAAACAACGCGTGCGAAGTTGTGGGTAGAAACTAGTAGGTTAACCCCTATGAGGCGCGGCGGGCGAAGGTCCGCCAGCGACGCAAGAGGTTGCGGGTTCGATTTCCGCCTTGCGACAATTTTTTGTACGATCTGCAAGTATTTGTTCCGGGTGTTCTGGGTATTTTCTATGTATGATAAAAAATATCTATCTATGTAATGTATCGTATTAAGTAGGTATATCAGTCATCTAGTACCCATAACACAAGCTCTGCTTAGCTTGGGGCCAGATGATGCTGTGTGGATTGTCCAGCATTATTTATTTATTGTGACGTACCCCCTTAATTCATATTTTTTGCAAGCAACGACAAACTTTATTTATTTTATCCTCTCGGAACACAGTCGCCCAACAATGCAATGTTCGTAACAATCAGGCCACGGTCTCCGCTGTCGCTAGGCACTCATAGGTCACGCATTCGGATTCCACGCGCGTTCGGCTTTCCATAACCGGTAGCTAGATGGATCATCTCAAGGATGTTAATCCATATTAATATTATAAATTCGAAAGTAACTCTGTCTGTCTGTTACCTGATCACGCCTAAACGGCTGAACGGATCTTAATGAATGTTAGCAGGGAGATAGGTGGTATTCCGGGGACGGAAATAGGATATTTTTATCCAGGAAAAGAGCGTGCGAAGCTGCGGGCAGAAGCCAGTTGTAAATACTTGGGTGATCATTGATATGATTTAGGTGCTGGGTAAATATACAGAGCTGTTGGTTAATTGAAATAAATTATGCTGGTAAACAGTATATCAGTTATCTAGTACCAATAAAACAAGCAAGCAGAGCTTGTGTTCTGGGTACTAGCTTGGGGCTAGATGATGCTGTGTGAATTGTGCAGTATTACTTATATAATTTTACACAGCATCATCTGGCCAGCCCCAAGTGTAGAGCTTTTTTAGCTGGAGCATCTCAAGGATGTTAATATTAAATACTTGGGCCTGTGATCAATGTTATTATTTACACCATTTCGTCATTATATGTGTACCTACACAAGGTATTTGTAAGTGAGTTCTATTTATCCGACTTATCACTATCTATCTGACTATACTACGAATTTTCTGTATTTCTCATGGTTTCAGTTATGGGCATCTATGCCACCCTGTATAAACTACTATTTGTGTCTGATTGAACGAAAGATGATTTTGATTGGAAGATTGAGCACAACATCAGGCCGGCCGGCGCCAACTTTGATTGTCAAGTTCCTTCAATTGACCAATTGAATGGTCTACAGTCGGGATTTGAGCTATTAAACGTGGTCTGGTTTTAGTTTGGGTTTTATGTTGTAGTCTGTGGCATGACAACAGCCCTCAATAAAACGAAACAAAGAGAACCGTTATCGTTCGTACTAAGATTTGAAGCTCGCACAACCTGCGTCTCATCAAGACAGAGAGGGAGAGATTGTGGTCAATCGAAAGATAAAACAAATTGTCTTTATTTTCTCATACTGAATAAATAATTATTCGATAAATAAATAAATAAATAATTTGGTTTGTTTTAAAAAACGATATACCGACTTTAAATTCCTGTACCTAGATAATATTCATCTATGTCTCGGGTGAACGAAATCGCTCCTCCCTTACTTTCCCTGACCGAAGGTGCATAAATTGATTTTACGCTGGCGACATCTAGTTATAATTCAAGTCTAGTTTAGTTTGATTACACATGGATGAAACTGTTGATGCTCGTTGCCATGGAAACCATTAATTAGGTGATAGTGAAATTATCATGTTCAGTGTGTCTACCATGAGTTGTCACAGTTACATCGCCTGACGTTACTACAGTAGTTACGTAAATACGCATATAGTATAGTTAGTACCATTTTAGTACCCAACTATCCGCTAGAGGCGCTGTTCAAATTTTGATACATTTTTTTAACTACAGTCGCTAGCGAGTATAGTTTGTTAAAACTCATGGTAGACAAACTGGTGAATTTTTACAAACCTACGTTTTACGGCGTACATAGCAATTCCTCGAGAATCAACCTTATAGGAGACCACCTCAATATCAATATATACAACAACGAAAGAATCACTAAAACAATTGAAGCAAAACTGTTGTAGCTAGTCATGATTCTCCAAAAATATTATGATGCTTTTTTAGTTTAACGGGATAAATACTAATCCCTCGGAAATATTTTTTTTTTATTTTATTGGACCATCTCGGGATCATTCTCTATACAATAGAAAGAATCAGTTAAATCGGTTAACCATAGGCGGAGATATCAAGTAACATACATACATAAAAATAAAAAAATAAAAAAAACAGACGAACTGAGAACCTTCTCCTTTTTAAAGACTGTAAAAAAACTAAAAAAGTTTACCTCAAAGATAGTGGAACGTAGTCGTAGGATTTTCGGTTTACTTACAATAAAGGTAACATTGAAATATTATATTATGCGTGAACTAACTTCTTGAGGTACCTCACCATCTCGTAAACGAAATCGCATAATTGTATCCCAACTCTAAATTATATAATTTTTTTTTAAATAAAATCCTTTTATTGTCATGCTCAAAAAGATCTCAACAACCTCTTCTCCTGGTTTCAACACAATCTTCTTACGATAAATATCTCTAAAACTTGCTACATTATTTTTAAAGCCAAAAACAAACCAATACCTCATTATGACCCTCCCAAAATAAACAATGTTGAACTTAAGGAAAAGAACAGTGAAAAATATTTAGGTTTACACTTGGATAGCTCCTTGACGTGGAATACACACATCACACACATTAAATCGAAACTTTCATCGCTAACTGGTTCAGTAAAAAATGTCATGCATTGTGTTCCGCGTCAAATACGCTATACTATCTATAACAGCCTTGTCAAACCACATTTGCTATATTTGATAGAGCTGTGGGGCAGTGCTGTTAAATCAAAATTAGCAAAACTTCAAACATCACAAAATAAACTTATCAAACTTCTTTTCAATATTCCTTACTTAACTTCCACTGAAACAGTTTATAAAGAAACAAAAATAATGAACATTAAACAGTTATACAAATATACAACATGCATCCTAGTCCGTAAAATATTAAATAATAAAATTCACACAACTTTAACATACACTAAATTAGGAGAAATAAGCAAACGTAGTTCACGTCGTGCCAGCTTTATCGTTCTTCCGAAAACTCGGACTAACTATGGCAAAAAAACGATACTATGTGAAGGCGCACAGCTTTACAATACTTTACCCTCCCAAATTAAAAGTGTAACCTCATTTAATGTGTTCAAACTAAAATTAGCTCAACATATCATAAATGATAAGTCACTTCTTATTAAGTGAACACATTAAATGAGCCAGCTATTGAATGACCACAACCTATGTATATATATACGTAACCTAACCCTGTTCTCATGTAAGTGACTTTGTATAAATTGTCTTTTTGAGAATAAATGAATATTAAACGTTATTTCGGACAACATAGATCCATATGGGGTTAGTAACACAGTAAAATACAGTAAATAATTAGTAAGCAAATCGAGACTTACAAAAAAAAATTATATAATCATATTTTTACCGAACTCTCGAGCTATGCAACATTTCAACCAGATCCGTTCTTTAGTTATTGTGTCAAGAAGTAACAAACATGCATCCATCAACTCGAGCTTTGTTTGACAACGCCAAAACCACTGAACAGCTGAGGCTGAAATATTGCACGCAAGAATTTCTAGACCTGAAAACATAATAATCATTATTTATTTCAGACAACCTAAAAATTCGTGCTGATGGTAGAAACTAATTCTAAGGCCCATTATAAATAAATACCTTATAGATTAACATATACATAGAATATGTATAAAAATAAAATAGGTACATGTTTTAATTGTGTAAAACATGTATTAAGCAATCACGGTGTCTGCTGACAACGATGCACGGCGGTGTCCCCTTGCAGGCGGCCGGTGAACCTCCCTTGCCATGGTCCTGCCAACCTTGCGGTTACACGGACCGAAACTATGAGGAAAGAGCCACTCGGGTGACTCAAGACTCTACAAAACTTACGCACTTTGTCCCGAACACTCTCTCCCTTCTGGGCTATGTGACATCACATTACAGACTTCATTCCGGCAATGAAGTCTGTAATGTGATGTCGCATGGCCCAAAAAGGAGAGAGTGTTCTGGACAAAGTGCGTGCTGCTCCACCCCAGGGGGCACAGAGCAGCACCGAGTCCCTTAGCGAAAATGAGGTCTCCTCAGCGCGCCGCGATTTATACCAATGCAAAGGGCAAAAAATAAAAAATTGTTGAAAGTTATGTTCCGAATTTATAAGATGACTATAGTGTATCGGACCCTGATGCTCTCGCTCTATGCATTCTAATAATAATCACCTAGGTACTTCTAAGTTATTTCTGTCACATTATGATCTTTTCTGTCAGTTTTGATATTTGTCAGAGAATTACGGGGGTACATGTCATGTTAGGCAAAACCCTCATGCACTCATGCAGGCCGGTCGACTTTATTATAACCGGTCTAAATAAAGTGTAAAACCGATCCATTAATGGATTAGCAAAGTGGATTAGAGTGAAATATAGCCTATTAAATAATTTAGGCAGTCCCATAAATAATATGTGACGGCCGGTGAACCATTGCAACTTGACACCAGGTTGATAGGATGATGAGTTGGAATGGAACCCTCACCATAAAAGCCACAGAATAGCAACTGACTACTTTTACCCACGCATTTAAAGCAGCAAGCAGAAGTCTATAATACTAGTAATTGAAATTTCTATCGTCCCTTCTTTCCAGCTACCATCAGAAATACCGCCTCCAAGGCCACAAGGACCTGTGCCGCAGCCTCGGGCTAGACTCCTCCAAGCTACAGACATCCCACCTCGCCGCTCGTCTCAACGGATATCTAGTCGGAGTTGGGGGCATCAACCAGTTTGAACAGGAGGTAACATTTCTAATTAACTAATTCGTCAAACTACGATAGCTGCTAAATAGCTTGTAAAACTTTGCTAAAGGTAGTGTTCGCTTTGAAAAGCCTCTGGTAAGAAGTTGACTGCTTCTAAACTACCGCATCTAAACTTGTTAAATTGCATTTAAAGTTTAGTGAAAGACTCCAAAGTATAGGTAATTTTTTAAAAAGCTTGCGCGGTCCCTTTTTGTTTGTCGTATACTGGAGGCCTGGATTGTGACGTCAGCGTGGATGTGCGCGTGGTGTATGAAAAACGAAAAGACAAGCGCGCCAGCTTTTAAAAAATAGATATAAGTGCATTAGGTATGCATAGTATGACTCCGACCAAAAACGCAGAATCTTAGCAGAAAGATCCATGGCTATATGAAATATTTATATTCATCCCATAAGGTAGGTACTGACATTCTAAATAAACACTTATAGACAACTTGTTATACCATAGACATGTGAACATTTACACCAAAGCAAAATCGAAAGACAAAGAAACAGGAAAGGGTAGAAAGGCCCTACCTCAGCATCTGTAGCATTCGGCTAAGCCAAATGCTACTCTGGTATTCTGGTAGGCTCCGAGCGGAGTGACGGACGGCGCGGGATACCCGTAGGGTATGTATGATATCTTATCTTATCTTCCCTACCGCTGTATTTATTCATTATAAAACACACAAACTAAAAAACTAAAAAAATATGAGTCCGTGAATTAAATAATATTGTGAGCACATTGTTTTTGTTAAGTAAAATTAAATTACATGTCGCATTGGGCCCGATTGGGCTCGTCCTTTACGTCATCGTTTTGTGACGGCAAATTTTTCCTGCTTTTTGTTTTACAACGACCATCGTGCCTGATCAGGCCATACTCGCGTATGGCCTGATCAGACACGTCACTTTTGACTGTGCCAGACTGCGCATTTCTTTATCAATTCAGTGCAATAAAATTTTCTTCATCTCATCTCATTTTTCAAACAAACGGCAGGGCAATATTTATATTGATTTAACCTATTTAGGTCTCAATGTATAAATATAAATTATTTAGAAATACTGTAGATTGCATTTTTGTCTACATTTTGAGGTTCTAAATACCTAGCTGTTGTCATTTAGTAAGTATTCTTGTATGTTGTAAAATGTCATGTCTAAGTACCCACCTACGTTATTTAATTATCTTAAAACAACACACAACAAACAACTTAGCATAGGTATGGTGTTCAAGAACAGTAGTAATAGGAAGTCCCGTCATTTCCTTCAATACGTCACACCAGCAGTTAGGTGATCGGCCTCACAATCCATTTTCGTCTACTATGTACCACAACTGCTACACTGCCTGGAGCCCGAGTTCGGTTTGACGACTCGTTTTTGCGTGGGCTTTGCGTAGTTCCATTTCCGCACGATAGAGGCGCAGTACCAAATCTTTTAAGAAACGAGTATCGTCGATAGTATCGTCAAACTGAATTTAACCCGGCGAGGATGTGGTAGGGTCTATGTGACCCTCCTCGTTTTGTTTGATGTACAGTTTTTTAAGGAGTCGCACGCTGTCGAGCTTCCCAGTAGCTGTAGTCAATGAAGTACCCTCCCTTTTACACACTTCCACTTAGGCGCGCGCCGCATGCGCAAGGAAATAGACGTGGGCAAACACAAATAGGGTAATTATGACCCTTCCGCAACCGCGACGCAGTACTTTTGTGCCATGTTCTAATTAAATATTTCATTGAATATTTTGTGAATTGAGGTTTTTTTAGTCAAAATATATAACGAAGAGCGGCAGACGCTCATCGTTGTAAATTATAGCTACGTCGATTGTTGGCGAAGGCATCAGGCAGAGAAAAAAAAAATTATGACAGTTGGTAGCGAAAATAAAGATCATGTGAGTGAGCTCAGTTAGGATAGTGATACTGATCAAGAAGCGAGTATTGTCAGTGACAGTGAAGACAATATACCCCAAGAATGCCCCTATGTCAGATATCGTAAGACAGTTCATGTTTTCGAAGGATGTCATAAGTACATTTGTTAAGAACACATAGATCCGTTTTGTCAACAATGTGCTACGGCGAGAGACGATTAATAGCTTATAAGACTGACTAATTACTGAATTTGTGATAAAAGATGACAGATCATATAAATATAAAAAAATATCTTCCTAAAAATACTAATTACTTATAAGTAACAATATTTGTAAGTGTTGATTTTTTTCCATATGTAACGCAGTGTCCTGCTAAAGTTAAGTAAAATTAGACTTTTCGTATAATTGAAATAATGAAACATTTATAAGCATAATGGTGTTTGTTTTAATGAAAATCCTTTAATTAATAAGTTATTGGTAAGTTTATTTTCCATCCTTTGATTAAAAATGTCCATAAATACTTCCAAAATATTAATTATATACATGGTCATCAAGACCCTCCACATCCTCGATGTACCCTTTTTGTACCACATCCTCGATGTACCCTTTTTGTACCACATCCTCGCCGGGTTAAGGCTCAGTTTTATCGGCAAAGTCTACAAGTAATCTTGAGCGTGTATCTCGTATCGATTTAATGAACATATTGATGTACCGAGTCCGTAGAATTAATCACCGGGAGACGAACAAAAAATTAACCCTTTATTATCATATCACTTTCAAAACAAACAGCTATGTAACTGTATAACAAAAATGGTTTGTAATTAACAGCTTATTATAATTTACCACAAAAAATAAATTGATTGTTATTAAAACATATTGGAAAGTAGAAAGACGGACCGTTTGGTTAAAAACCAAGTAAAATTAAATATTTTATCAAAATATGTATAATAAAAATAATAAATTAATTAATTTCAGACCATAGAAAAGTTACAGATATTTAATTTATTCTACGGTCCATCGTAATATATACCTTAACATTAGCATAAATATAAAATATAAAAACTTGACTAATATACATAGTAGGTGACGCGATCAGGGTGCCATAAACTACTCATCTCGTTTAAGATGCTTAGTTGATGTATTAAATAAAATCTAAATTTACTTCTACATTGTACTTATGATGCCACACCAGCCAAACAATTAAAATATAATATCTTTCTCTTTCTAGGTAGCCAAACTAGGCCTGAGTGAGAAGCAAGCAGAGTACGTGAGGAGAGAGATTGAACGCAACGAAGGCGGCGGTTTGGCTTGCTAGCATGCCATAACGTGAATTTACATTGTAAGATAAACTATATTCTTAGATTTTTTGGGTTCCAGTCTTAGCAAAAAGGTTTCTTTGTAAGGACACTCAAAAAGACATACGTAATACACTGTAGTACCGACTGGATACCTAACCTAAGCCAGCTGTGCTGCAAGTTCTTAACTTTTAGTGAAAAATTTGAATGTTTGAATAAAAAAGTTTAACTATCTGGAACCGAGTTGGACCAGTATAAATGATAATTGTAATAGTTAATGTAATCTACTCTTTCCATATTATCCAGATACGATATCTATGACGAACTCTGAAGGAATAGGTGCAATAGGTCCAATTCTATGTTTTAGAAGCAGCTGTGATGAAAATTGAAAATATTCTTATACTAGCAGAAAAGCATTTTAAATGTTATTTATAATTGTACTGTTATTGGTTTTTCTTTCACGTTTTTATATTGCAGATAAGATCAGTGTTAAAAGTATTTTAGTGACATAATTATTAAATAATCTCATCTTGACTTTAACAGTTGCATAAATTTATATAATATCATTGATTTACTATTGCAATATTGTTGCTGTAGGTCACAATAAATAGATTTTATGTGTGATGCTTTGTTTTTCTTTTACAAATGTTGATAATGTTAAATATTTAAGAAAAAAAAATGTAAATAAATATAGGTCATTCTAAAAACCCAAAATTTAAAATAGGTACAATAATTTTGAAAATGAAGTCCGGAGAAAAGTAGGCTTGAGTATGCTCATTACGCCATCTATGTCTGCGTGAATAAAACTATGTAATTTATTTTTGCTACTCCATACTAGGTGGCGCTTTGACATCAATACATATTTTACTACTACTCAAAAGATGGCTCTGTATCCACCGCGACACAGATTTTATAATACTACACTACCGCGGGATCTCAAGTGTGTCCATCCAAGACCACCCGACAAGGCGAAGAATATGTGGAGCGTCATAAATAGCGAGCTTGAACGCCGAAACCGCGAAAGAGTACTATACCGACCTCGTGAAAGACTGCCAGGGCACCCTTTAGCACAAAGCAGCAGCTAGTTAATAACCTTAACCTCGAGTTTACTACCGCCGCCAGCACGTGCGGGCCCTTCGGTCGACATCACTAACGCCTGTACGACTCGAGGGCGAACGCAAAAGCGCGTGATATACACTGCGACTCAGACATTTCACCGCGGACGAGATCGGTAAAATAATAAAGTCACACATAGCACCAAAAATTAGCACCGATTTATACGGAATCTCGTCGAGCCTACTCCGCACCGTACCGTCGCTAAATCGCTCGATCATGTTGTAGCCAACTTAATCAACGCATGTATGCGGGTGGGTGTTTATCCCGTAACTCTTATACGGGGTAAGATATCTCCCATAATTATGGGTACCTAAAGGTAAGAAGTCGGAAATGAAGTCCTACCACCCGATATCACTAGTACCCGCGACTAGCAAGATATTTGAGGTAGGACTAAATCAAAGACTCGTATCCTTTAAAGGAGGCGGCAACTTAATATCCGACAGGCAGTAGGTACGCATACAGGACCATACAGGGGCACAACAACAGACCTGGTGCGTGAAGTGTTGTGGCACGTGTTGAGCGTGCGCGAAGCGGGCCAGCATGTCGTCGCCTTGCTGTGCTGTGACTTTTCGCACGCGTTCGACTCTGCCGACCACAACCTGGAAGGCAATTCTCGCCAATTTGTCACTCGATAGTCGATGCTCGATAGTTATCAAAATAACAGTCAAATTTAACAGATTTTATATGAAAGATCTGTCAAATTTCTTTATTTTCTTTTGATATTTATCGAGTGATAAATTGGTGAGAATTCGCTTCCAGATCGCCACAAACTTAAGATCTATGGCATACACGGCCGGCGCTGTCCCTGCTAACCTCCTTTACGTCGCACCCTATGCAGACAGTAGTTGGCGACCAAGGGTGTTTAATTAAGGTCAGTCGAGCTGGAGAACACTACCGCAAAGTTCCTGCCTCTCCAACACATTGTTCAACCTAGGTACTGCTTAACGACCTACCCGAGTCCGTGAGCGATGCACAAGTCTACATGTACGCCGACGACTTGGCGGCCATTGCGATTGCGCCTTCAACACTCGAACTGGAAATTCGTTGACTGCGGCGGTGCGGCTCCTGCGGCGCGGACAGGTGCGCGTTCAGCTTTAAAGACTACAGCGATGCCCTCGTGTTGGTTCATTATAATTATTGCACAAGATTGGAAATAGCGAGTGTTTGCGTGTAGTTGTAACACAGGCCAGTTGTTGAGTAAGCGCTGGGAGAACGTAAAATCTACAGATTTAACTTGGATCTATGCAAGCATCATTCTAAATTATTGAAAGTGAATTTCATTATATTAACAGGAATAAGTAAGAACGTTAACAAAAATAAAAATGTCGGAAAAATCGAAGCAGGCAGCGAATTCCAAACCTCTGCGGGACGAATGATAAATTTAGAGGAGAACCACCTAAAAACAGCCTTACTTAAAAGAGTGTGTTTTGCATGACTCCTATAATTTATAATAATCCCTTTGTCAACAAGCTCCGAAAGTAATTTGAACTGATTTAAAAGCAAATTAAATAAACTTCTAGAAGAAAAGGCTTATTATACCATTGACAATTTCCTAAACGATGAATTTTGATTCCTTTAAAGTTGGACTTACGTATGTATAATTCATACTACTACTAGAGATACCATAATATATATAGTATATGACATAAGACCAATATTAATGTGATGTTAAACCTAGTTTTACAACAATAAATTCTTTTTCTTTTATATTTATCTTTACTAGGCACTCTTAGTACGAGTGGAAGGAATATCAACAAGATTGGTATTCATAAACCATCCTTCGTGGATGTGGATGCCATTGCTGATGATGATGAAGGGGATGCACAACGCATGACTTCATGCACGGTATTGTATTTTTATGCGATGTTCTCTAATATTATTCGTTAGTCCCAAGCACAGAGTTCGTTTTTTTAGGGTTCCGTAACCAAAGGATGAAAACGGAACCCTATTATTTCTAAGCCTCCGCTGTCCATCCGTCTGTCACAGGGCTCTATTTCATGAACCGTATGAGGCAGACAGTTGAAATTTTCAGAGAATGTGTATTTCTCTTGCCGCTATGATAACAAATAATACAAATAAATAAAAATCCAAATTAAAGGGGGCTTCCATACAAAAAACGAGTTTTGTTTTGTCTATATTTGATCTTCGTTTGTCAAGGCTGTATCTCCTGAACCACAATAGGTAGACACATGAAACTTTGTATAAATAAGTAACACTTCAACTGTTATAACAACAAATACTAAACATATAATAAAGTTGAAAATTTAAAGGGGTCTCCAAACAAGTGAAAATTTGATGTTCTTTGAAAAAGTTGCCTGATTTTTACGGTACGGAGCCCTTCGTATGCGAGTCGACTCGCACTTGGCGGTTTATTTAGAAACAATAACGTTACGCAGCAGATCGCACACGTGACAGCTTATCATAAAATCGTACATGAAACAATGAGTGCAGATATTGCAAGGGAATTCCTGCTGATAATTTTGATATGCTCTGCACATCAGCATTACCTACAAGCATACCGTGTTAAGTACCTAGTAATAATTCTTAAAAACGATCAACCTCAGTGGCGCAGTGAGCGAAGGTGGAAGGTGCAACGCAGAATGTTGCGGATTCGATTCCCGCAGCGCTGCAGCGGCACAAATGCTTGTGTGATCTGCAGGCATTTGTTCCGGGACTGGTGTATAAATACATTAGTGTAAAAGCTGGCGCGGTTGTCTTTTGTTTTTTCATACATTTTATCCGCTCTGACGCGCGACGATGACGCGACGTAGCGCGACGACGTGGTGGATGATTGTTAAAAAAACAAATGGGGATCACGCCAGCTTTTATACGTATCAGTCATCTGGTACCTTATACTCTCTACTCTATTCTGCTTACGCTGGGGCATGATGTGATGATACTGTAAATTTCCAGTAATTATTGATTTATTTATATTTATCTTAATAAGGGCCCAAGCAAACAACTGCCCTCTTGGTCGTAGGTTTCGAGTCTTCAAGATCTTTAGGTAGGTGCCTACTGTGACCGAGAGATGCAGAGATGGTAAGTATCAACCTACCTACCTAGTTACTGTGAGCACAGCGAGGGGTAGCTTACCTCACGCCCTTACCAAATAACATTACCTACCGTTATTTGGTGAGGGCGTGAAGTAAGGTACCTCAAACCGGCAGGCCTGAACTAGAAACCTATCAACCTAGCCAAGTAGGTTAAAAATCTCATAGACACAGATATTATGGCTGGCCTTTCAGCATGCTAGATTGTAGATTATAAGAGAAACTCCAAGTTAGTTGCAAGAATTGTCAATAAATAAAATCAAACAAATTTTCAAATATATCCTTTGTAAAAAGGCTACTTAACTACAAAATATCAAATCTAGACTAGAGGATTAAAAACTTGGAACGAGTTTTGTGACAACTCGAAAACTAACAACCTGGTAAGGTAAAGGTATCTTGTTCGCTTCTTTACTTTACCTTAAAAAGATTAAAGTGAACAAAAAATCAATCATTTATAAGCCTTATTAATCATTTATTTCCTAGTTTTATTTATGTCGTTTGAATTTTGTGACGTGTCCAAGAGTCCTGTAAAGTCTAAAGGAAATAAAGTATAAATACTGTCTATGGTCCTACCTACCTATAATTATTAGATACTAGCTCCTGCCCGCGGCTTTGCTTGCGCTTTTCCGGGATAAAATGTAGCTTTCGCCCGCGACCGGGATACCTACCATCCATCTCCATGCCAGATTTCAATATGATCCAATTAGGCGTGAAAGCGTAACAGACAGACAGAGTTACTTTCGAATTTATAATCTTTACTTATTAATATGGAAGTATGGATTCTCGGGTTGCAAGTTTGCTAAGCTGTTTTAAATACAGCGTACGTACCGCCGCGCCGCGCCGCCCGCCACTGCCGGCCGGCAGGCACAGCCGCGCGTCGCCGCGCTGCCGTGATCAAATTTCAAGTCAGGCATTAAGGTCATCACTCATTGGAGCCACCCGGCACCCGGCCCGCACCGCCTCGCCTCGTGCGGACACCGCAGCGCGCCGCGGCGGCGTCGGCGGCTGGTCGACTTGGCATCCGCGCGTGGGCGGCGCGGTCCACTCGGGACCCATGCACAGTCAACGCAAGGCAAGCATGCGAGCAGCGAGCTAACTACGCGCCGTCAGCGCGTTGACGGCGGCGGGTGGTCAATCCGCCCCGTCAACGCGTTGACAGCTTGCGAGCGAGGCGATCCGTCCGGAGTTGATGTAGTGAGCGCATCTCCATAGAATCCATATGCAGGTAGGTACTATTATATTATTAATTCGAAAGTAACTCTGTCTGTCTGTCTGTTACCTTTTCACGCTTAAACGGCTGGACGGATCTTCATGAATTTTGGCAGGGTGGTAGGGGGTATCCTTGGGACGGACATAGGCTACTTTTTATCACGGAAATGAGCGTGCGAAGTCGCGGGCAAAAGCTAGTTCCATATAAAGAATACTAACCGCACGAGGTGAGGTGGTGCGGGCCGGGTGGCTCCAATGAGTGATGACCTTTATGTTCAAATAGGTATGTAGGTACCTATTATATTCTACACAAAGGTGTACCGTGCCATTTAGGTGTTATTTGGTACTTCAAAACACCGACTTAGAAATGCAAATAGTATCAGATGGCGGTGTCCATTTACATAATTTACATTGAATCAATCAAGGCCCTGTAAACAAAGTAATTCCAACTGCGCAGATTTGTATGCGCATTTTATTCATCGCTTTACAAAACAGGTGGTGCCTTCTGATCTTAGAATCCATTTTAATGCGTCAGGAATTCCTTAAGAATTCTCATCAATCTGGAAAATTGCTTAGTTCTTCGATTGTTACTAATATTTTCGTGCTTTTGCTTTTGCAGAATCAGATACATAGTACCTACCTAGTTTCTTAATTTTTTGAAGAAACTAGGTAGGTAGGTACTTGAATTTACGCGACCAAACACAGTTTATTTTATTACCTAGCTAACTAGAATTATTCACGGTTTTCTCGTGATTTTTTCTCTAATATTTCCCAACGTTTCAAGAGGTTATCAGACTGCTGCATGCCGCGTTCGAAATTAACACGAAAATAGATACCTACCCCATTAATAGTAAATCATTACTCTCTTTACGTTTCCTTAATGATTTTACCTAAAACAAAAAAAATCACACTAAAATTAGAACCCGTTGGGGCCATGGTACAGGCAAGTAACCATGAGGTATCTAGGTGAAGTCAGGAGGAAGTGTTGCCAAGATTTAGCGTGCATTATTTGTACTAAAAATACTACCTGAAATAATATTACTTCAATTATTGTCTGTGGCCCGACTAGGGGTGTACCCAACCAAAAAGGGTTGTGACGAATCGATTCAATCGATTCGCCACAAGTATACATAATAGGTATACTGAGTAAGTTGTAAAAAAAAACAACAAACCTAACTCATGAATGACTTTGAATCATGAAGTTAGGAAGGAAGTTAGGATACTTTTTCCGGACAATCATTGTTTACCTTGGAAAAAGAAATCCCGCTTAGGTACAAGTATCAGACAAGTCAATCCATTTATTAGCTGGTTATGGTTATCCCATCCATTTCCCTGTGTTAATGATACGTTTGTTTGTTTATTTGTCTGTATTCTTTCTTTGACTTTAGATTACGTGAAAACAACCAAGCTAGATAAATAAGACAGACAGAAAGATAAAGCTTTTTTTTATGGACGTAGTGACAATTTTTTGATGTTCTCGAATTTAGTGTATCTGAGCCAGCACACTAAAACAAAGCGTCCACGCACATTAAAGCCGCTTTACGTTCGAATACAACTAACTAATCTTGGTACTTGAAGGTTTGGTAGGACTGATGTCTAAATTTTGCAATAGCTTATCAATATATTAATCTTTTATCTATTTCCGAAGTTTGCCGAGCGATCCATCTGAAATGTATGTAGCGTTTGTAGATATGGATCTATATTTTACAGGAAAAACAGAGAGGTCTGTAGAGAAGTCTGTAAGACAACTTTTTGAAAAATGGTCAAAGGGGGGGGGGCTACTTCACCGAGTGGGGTATCAAATGAAAAGTATCGGTTTGTACATATCAAAACAGTTTTTGAAATTCCTGTAGGTTACATACTTTTCGAAATATACTGAAAAAAAAAAAAATAATTACCATTACCTTCTATACTCCGAAGTATGTAAACCGAAAGGTACCTTAAATTTTAAGGTATTCATTAAATAGCAAAGGTACTTAAGTGTATACTTGACAAACGTTCGAAACATCGGCGCGCGAGTCACACCCGCACTTGACGGATCCTGTTTAAAAGTAATATAACTACGAGACTTAGAACCCACCGGGGGGTAACTTATCTATGAACGCCACTGTAGCAACCTGTCCGCTAGGATTATCTAATCTTTGTTATGCCCATGCTGAGACCGTACACAGTACTCACGCACTCGACATGCACCGGAAAAAGGCAGTTGAGTTTGAGCTGATAATAATAGTTGATCATAGCATGGTGCATAGTTTCTCATCGCGTGACTGTCATGCATTTTGAGAACAGCTTATTCTCGCGGTTCCTTCTGTAATTTATAAAAAAAGCAAGCCGAGGCAGCATGTATTGACGCAATAATAATGTATCTATAATATCATTATTTAAAACTACATTTTTGCAAATAAATAAAAAAATATACCGGACTATAAAATACAATATATTATTAATTATTATTATTACTGTTTCCACCTACTGTCAATTCCTGTTTCATTCAATTGTTGTGCTTCATTGACGGATGCAACAGCATCTGCAATGGAAGCAATAACACATCCATTGATGGTGATCGTCACTTATCTTCACTCACTTTATTTAGTAAAATTTTACTAGAATCTGACATTTAATGGCGCAGCGGACGAAGATCCGCCTACGACGCAGGAGACTGCGGGTTCGATTTTTGCCGCGGCACAAATGTTTTCATGTTCTGCAATATTCGTTCCGGGTCTGGGTGTTCTCTATGTATAGTAAAAAATATATGTATATTTAATGTAATTCTATATAAATTGGTCTAGCACCCATAGCACAAGCTCTGTTCAGTTTGGTGCTAGATGATGCTGTGTCATTTGAATTAATTTAATTATGAGTCATATCAATACATTATATCAATGTCCATAAACCAATGTCTGGTCAGCAATTCACAGGAAGCGAGAATAAAACTCAACAATCGTTTAACCTGTCATGCTGTCAGTGCATTCGGTGCGCGGGTCCCGGGAGTCCTTGGTGGTTCACATCGCATGACCCCTCGGACGGTGTGATGCCACTTGGCTATGAGTGCAAGGTCTTTTGCAACTAACATTATCATCATCGTTGTCATCATCAGCCTATAAGTATATTTGCAACTATACATTTTGTAAATATTGATAGTCGCATTAATTTTACTATTTTTGTACCCATATTCCTAAGTTCCTCGATTATTTTTCTATATATCTTTTCTGTTTTATGGCTTGAATTACTAATTTAAGCACCATTTACCTTTATAGTAAACTAGCTGCAGCCCGCGATTTCGCACGCTTTTTTCCGGAATAAAAGGTAGCCTATGTCCGGCCCCGGGATACCATCTACATACCTCGCTGCCAAATTTCACTGAGATCCGTTCAGCCGTTCTTGAGTTATAAATAGTGTGACTAACACGACTTTCTTTTATATATATAGATTGACGTCTCCGAGTGTGCCTTGTGGTTTTACGGCGAATAAATGAGTATGAGTCGCGCGCCTCACTGCCAAAAAAAACTATGTTCTAAAAATTGTGATCAACTATTTATAATTTAATTATTTACGTTTAGTGTAGTGTAGGTTTTAAGCCTATCAAAACTGACTGCGATTTTCAGAAGGTTTTTTTCGGGCATCCATCCTGGGCGTCAATCCGGACTTTACCCTACATAGGTAGGAGGTACTCTATGTACCGTATTGTGCCAGGTGACTGCTATAAAAAAGGTAGAGTCCTAATTCTAGCAAAGCTTCATTAATTTTCCAAATAAAAGTGGAACTGCTATCGACCTACATTGTCTTTTTATGACTTGAAAGGACACGAGAACAAGTCACCTCCCATGCGTGAAGAGCCAACCACTATTTCGTCACAGAGGATCACAGTTCAAAGCTCTACCTACTTAAGTACTATCCCCTTGTTTTCTTTATTTGTTATTGAAAATATGTATTTTTTCATTGAATTATGTTTTACCAGACGCGGCAGTCGTTAAACTCAATGTGACTCAGGGATCTTACCAGAAGATGAACAAAGTCCCCTAGCTATGCTCGAGCTACCTGTGAAGCTCTAAACAGATTTAACAACAACACAAGGTAATTAATGTGAATAAATGGAACGCAAAACAATCTGCCACGAATGAAACCTGCCTAACCATCTTGAGCCAGTCACGTTTTCCGAAGGCTGAAGCTGACGTCAGTTTTGCGATAGCCTCAGCTCTGAGTCAGGCTTAAAAGTTTGTTTTGTTGGACCCTTCATTTGCAAACCTGCTTTATACGAAGTTCCTAAAAGCCAGCCATTTTTCTTCAGCCCACACAGCGCGGGGCAATGCAGCCAGCGTCTTGGGGACGCTTCCGACTGGTATTGATATGGATCAGTTGAGCTACCTGTAGATTATTGCAACAGTTTGCAGTTAACCTAATTGTTTCAATACTAGTTCTAATTTGTTTTTATTATTAGATTGTAATTTTCTTTATTTTTCAGAATCTTTTATAAACTGCGGGACCTGTGGCAAAATATAAGTAAATGCTTACGTAAATAATTTCATTGTATTGAAAAAACTAAAATCGACTTCGTTTTTAAGTTTTGAGGGATAAATACTAATCCCTCGGGATCATCTTCTATACAACTCCAAAAGAATCATCCAAATCGGTTTTTAAATGACGGAGAAATCACAGGCATAAAAAACATACATACAGCCGAATATAGAACCTCCTCCTTTTTTCGAAGTCGGTTAAAATACTTTTCATGCACTTCCAAATCCAATAGAAAGATGTTGCCCACCCGTGTAGGTACAAATCATCGGAGAGAATCGAAGCATAATTTGTAATATTTTCCTATATTTAGCCATGGCCAAAATTTATAAAATCTGGTTGGTATGTAGGAACTTTAATAGATCGAAATTCACATTCCATCGTGCGCAAATGGTTCCTGGTTTAGCTCATTGATCGTAATATCTGCTATTACGACGAAAGAGATTGCAATCCATTGGTCCATTAATATGCATTATGAATTAGAATGAATCAGAAGAGTAGGAACCCTGTGCTGCCTACCCAACCTACTGGAAATCAAGAGGACAACATAGTCTAGAAACTGTAGAAAGCGGATTTTTTAAGTTTTGCTTGCGAATAGAAATTTGTCTTGGCTACACTGTTGTTTTAATCATCTTTCGCAGTAAGTAGAGAAATGTTGATGACGATGAACATAACCCAGGAAGTGCTTTTGAAAATACAACGATGTTTCTACTAGCTACCAGTAAGGCTGGATTGCTTTTAAATTAAAACCTACCTTACAACTTTTGGTACATACAAGCACTGATGTAGCATTAAACACGAGTTGAAATACTGAATTAATGATACTATGGCATTGTCGAGTACACAAGCACCGAACGCACTCAGAGTTTCCCCTTGAGTGGGTTTATTCGGAGACGGAATAAGTTTGTTTCGTTCGACCAACGCAGCAACATGACATATTTTTTATTAGAAGCCGTTCTCTGCTTGTAGATTTGCACACGTTTCTTTAATAAGTAGGTAGGTACTAGGTACCTACTAAGTCTATTATGTTAATCTAGGTCCAGAACTTGCATGCAAATTTTCAGCCAGACCCATCAATAATTTTTAGCCTTTTCTGATTGATAACAAATAGATCTTCACAGTTCAGAAACTTTTGTATTTATAAATGTACTTAAATATTAAGGTCTAGAAAACGCCTATAAATATTTAAAGAATAAGAAAGGAACTAATTTATGAGGAAGTGAAAGATGAGGCCGGGCAGCTTTCCAGAATGGGAAATTTGTTTGGAGGAGACTCATGATTGTGGTCGTAATCTATACTTTCGAAATCCCTTATAGGTACGCGCTTTCAGTCTTTGAACGGGATCTACGAATAATACGTATGTGACATCAGCATAATATTGTTTGTTTAATAATGTAATAATTACCTCGAAAAAGTTATTTTAATAACTGTACCAGGCATTGACGTAAATAAAACTTGACGAACGCAAAACTTGACGAAAAGAGAATTTGACATAAAATTTAAATTGGCTAGAAGAGAACTTGACGGAGCAATGACAAGACCAATAGTGGATTTGACATAATATGGAATGTGACTCTTTCGTTACATGAATCATTGAATGGTCCCCAATCCCCATGGTTCATAATGCCTCCCAGAGCTTTATACGCACTGGCGGGATAACCGGGCGGTCTGTAAAACCTCGTGGTTCTACCGCTAGTGCGTTACATAACGTGCAATGGATCACGATTGATTGACACCTGAAGAATGTACACAGTGTAAACAAACACGTCAGGTATTTAGCTAGACTTACGAATGACTTCATCGAAGACGCGTCAGACAAGGAAACTCTTTGTGACCTTCAGTGTTCATGATTACTTAGGCATACAATTCAATTAATGAACCAAGGCAAGCATGGCGGATAATTTCACAAAACACTAAAAGCATTTATGTAGGTAACAGGATTTTTACCATTTATGTACCAAATTCCAAATAGGTACCTAGATTGAATATATCCATACGTCGCGTTCGTCTGGATAGCTGAACACAATAATTTTCAAGTTCCTAGAAGGCGAAAAAACATCATTCAGCCTGATTTTACCTCAAATTATATCGAAATATCAAGAAACTACAACACTAATCTTACAAATTAGTCCAATTACCTTGTTATGAACGGAATTTTATTTAAAATTTCAAATCGAGTAGGTACGTTCGGTTTTTCCAGACCAGCCAACAAACCCAACACTCGGCTATTGTTATTTTTTTTTTTATTTTCTGTGTTCTAGCTTTCATAAAAATGTTAAACACAAATTCAACACACATGTTCAACACAAATGCCTTGCAGGGTTCATCATCCTCTGTTCCAATGGAGTCATCTGATTAGGTAGTAGTTATCATAGTGGTAAACACATGTTGACGGAGGAAACCGACCGGTTTACAATCTGCTAATTTGTAGTCTCGTGAGAGATCTGAGAGTAAATAATAGTTATATTCGTCCAGGCGTTTATTTTCTTTGACAGGACACCTAAACTGTCATCTCGATAAATATCGAAGCTATCGTGAGTCCCTATAATTTTCGAGTCGACAGATTCGCATCACTATATTTAATAAGAACAGACTATGAAATTTTGCATTATATCATACAGTTAGAGAAAACAAACGCGTGGACGGAGTATAGTATAGGTGATACATAGCATAAGGTAATTTAATTTGTACGGTTCTAAAAGCGGCACAATAGGGATATAGATTTTGTAAATTAATGATTTGAAATCTAACTAGGTACCTAAATCTACATAGAATAATTCCGTTCAGTAGGTATCTACATACTGAACGGAATGACCTGGTTCGTGATTTACATATTTGAACTCGCGATGATTACAGTACAGCTCTGCGCATATTAATCCAACATCGCTACCGCACAGCACAAAAAAGTGCATTTAAATATGGGCTTAAACTCGTTATATTTAGATCCATTTTACAGTGACAAAATGGTTCCCACACGCTTCAGACGAATGGCCCGCGAGCTGTCTGTCATTTAATGCCGTCAATATGAAATGCATCTAAATATTACGCCCATATTTGAATGCATATTTTTGTGCTGTGCGGTAGCGGTACACCTCTGATATGCGACTTTATGGATACTAACGATACGTTCACATCTGTTCAGGCATAGAAAAGTTATGGCGGAATAAAAAACCTCAGTAAATAATATACGAAGGAACTCTGAACATTTTACACTTTTTTGGGCAGTGGTGTAAAATCTAAATCAAAATCGGTTCATCTGTTTGGGAGCTACGCTGGGACAGACAGACAAACAGATAGACAGACATACACGATAAACTCATGAAGATTGGACAGCGCAGTTAGATTTCGTAGCCAGATTGTTAGGAGCGTGGCTATTTAAATTACCTTCAGAAAGAACATAATGCCTTTCAAACCAATCAAAACAACGTTGGCCCATTATATTTGCGAATCCTGCCGAGCACTAAAAATTAAAATCCAAGTTGTTATTCTGGTTATTTTCATTATTTATAAACTTCTTGAAATAAACACGACTGGGGTGATCTCAAAATTATTATTGGACGGGCGACGATGTCGTCGCGTCGCCAATAAACTAAAGTGGTAGGTAGCTTTTAATTGAATTTATTATAGGTACCTAGTATACTCTTGTTTATAAATTAATAATTTATTGACAGGAAAAAGGAATATTCTCAACTCATTCGCTATTGAAAATTATTTTATGAAAAGGGGGAAGGTTAGTAATAGTAAATCCCTTAGGTAGGTATAGTATTTAAACAATAGTTTTATTACATCGATGCTATCAAAGTTCTTTATCAAACTAGCTCCCAGAAGCTAACTTTTACCTAATTAATCAGTATTGAAGGTCCCCTGAGATACCTAGCCCACCATGAGTTTACCCACTCCTACCCTAGGGGTCGTTTATTAATAACGTGATGTTTTTTAGCCACTTTTTAACCCCCCTCGTGATATTTAGTGATTTTTTTCCGAACTTGGAGGGGAGGGGCCTTCTAAACTATCTTATTTAGGCCTGCCTGAGATGTAGATTTATTTTTAAGGTGACATTCAAACAAAGAAAATATGTCTTGACGGTTTCTATTAACAAAAATAAACTAACCTAAACCTAATTTTTTATTTATATACATATGTAAGTATTTTTTTTTAATTTTAGTAACTAATTCTCTACAGGTCCTTTATGAAACCGAAATTGAAAATAAAATGCTTTCATTTTTTTACCAACAGTAGATGAAATGTATCTATCGTCTATTGTTGTAAAAAAAATTTACATTTTCTACTACAATATTAGCTATCAAAATGAGAAGTCGTCTTTCTAGGATTTCTATAAGCGAAGCTATGACTTAAAGCGCTACCCCGACCCACAGTAGCGCCGCCGCCACCTATTTAATCTTATTATTAAGATAAACAAAGGAATTTTCAAAAATCCATTGAGCAGTTTGTGATACCTATCATAAGCTTTTTTAATGCCTCTGTAATAGTTTTATTTTGTATTGTTTAGACAGAGATGCGAAAGCAGAGTTTGGTCATAGGTACATAACCTTTGTAAAGAGGCTTACTACAAAATATCAGAATAACTAGAGGATAAAAAAGCTTGGGACAAGTTTTGCTCCAACTCGAAAACTCACAACCTGACAAGGTAAAGGTATCTTGTTCGCTTCTTTACTTTACCTTAAAAAGATTGAAGTGAACAAAAATCAAAGTGATCACTTTAATTTCCTAGTTTTTCATAATAAGTAATTTAAATTTTGTGACGTGTCCAAGAGTCCTGTAATGTCTAAAGGAAATAAAGCACTTTGAATTTGAATAATACCTACACAATATATAGGTACCTAGTTATTGTTATTATCAATTTAAATGTACATAATTGGTAAAATTATTAAATTAGCGACCCCAAATAGGTACATATCCCACACCACTAGACGGTACCCACAAAAGCAGGTAATGAAATGAACCCACGTATTGTCCTCAGAAATTAAAAAAAAATTACCCTGATAGTATCACATCGCAATGCAACGAAACAAACACAAAACGCTACTGAGTCATCTTTCGTCATCCGTGTCGCTACTATCGGTATCGGCTATACCTATTGCGGCCGTGTAGAACAGCAGAACGTAGGGGCATGAGAATCCAACAATCCACAAGTCAGTCAAGTCAGTCAGTATGCGTGTAGCAGCGCCCCGAACAACCGCGTCGCACTAAATTACCACAGCACTATCGCATCATTCCCGTGCTATTTTCGCACGTAGCGATACCTAAACTTTACATTATAAAGTAGTGACAGTGTTTTTCAATATTCTGAATTGCAAAGTGACGGATGAGTGAAGTATCGTTTCCGAAGCTGGTGTGGGAGCGAGAGTTCGACTCGGGCGCAATGGAGAGCTGTGTCAAATTGTACACATGGATCAACCACACCGTTTTGATGCTGCTGTTTCAAATATTCTGGAAAGTTAGCCAGATAACGGACTATTTTATGGGAAAGTGAGTATTACATCTAAAGAACATAGGTAATCTATTGAGTAATTGTGAACAAGAGTTGATACATATAGGTATTTTCGGTTCACTGTTCTCGTCGATTGAGTAACATCATCAAGTTTTGGCATCGGCTATCTTATCTTTCTAATCTGTCGTGTGCTATCTATCAACATCTTTTTTTTTTGCTATGTAGGTACTTACCTAACTATCGGCCCAACACTACCTCGGTACAAAATACCAGTTATTAAGTAATTTCAGGTTATTTTTAACGCATACCTATGTTTCAATAACAACGCAATCTGTTCTTTGGCTTGGCTACGAATGAATTTGGTACCTACCTACCTGAATTTCTTGAAACTTTCGGATTATTTAATATGATTAGGTATTTTCCTTCTAGATAGGGACCTACTTATTTCATATGATTATCATCCTTCAAGGTACACAATATCATTATTATGATTAGCAAGTTTATAAGAAATTCATACCTACCTAATCGACTTTATCAATTCCACGAGGTCTTAGCATCCAGTCTTAGGTAATTTATTAGTAGCGCTTTTTGTTATTGAACTCTATGAAGGAAGATTATGGTTACTTTTTCTTTAATTCTTAGGGGCTTTGTCGTACATGCGATTACCTACCTATGACGCCCTGTTGAGTTAAACAAAACATTATCAAATCATAGAAACTCAAACAAAATAAATGCGATTACCAAACATAACCAGTACCTATGTACAACATTGCGTTCGACACAGGCTCAGTTAGAACGCTGTCGCAGTGACCTATACCTTAGCAAATGAGTATGCAGGTCCCCTAATAATTAGGTATGTACTTATGCATCTAACTATATATTTCTGTTATGATCAACCTTACAAGATCAATAATATTTTTCTTGCAAACAATAAATAAATAAATAAATAATGCTGGACAATCCACACAGCATTATCTAGCCCCAAAGTAAGCAGAGCTTGTGTTATGGTACTAGATGACTGATAAACTTAATACAATACATAACATAGATAGATATTTTTTATTATAGAAATATTATAGAAAATACCCAGAACACCCGGAACAAATATTTGCAGATCGTACAAACATTTGTCCCAAGGCGGGAATCGAACCCGCAACCTTCTGCGTCGCAGGCGCACCTTCGCCCGCCGCGCCACATCGGTCGTCAATGGTCACAATGGTTATACATGAGAGTGAACAATTTATCGTATTAAACTATCGTACCTACGAGTATACCTACCGATTTGGTCAATCGGTACAATTTTATATAATTTTTATTGGTAGACATAGACAGACTTATCCTCAATAAAATGGTTACCTTTTGCGGCTTCAGCAAGGACTAGGTATCTTCTGAGAATATCTAATAATACGTACTAACTTTAGTAAGTTACTGATTTAAAATACCACTGACAAGTAATTAAATTACTGAGCTAATATCATATTATTTTCATTATTATTATCGTGCCGAATATTTTGACAATGATGTGACATAATACGATAGGCAAAATCCCAATCAATTATTTAATTCTACTTCGTTAATGGGTGTTTACTAATCTATAACCGACTTAAAGGAAGGTGGAGATTCTTAATTCGGTTGTAGGTATGTTTTTTGGTGACACCAATTCGACAACAGTCTGACACAGGTAGGTAATACAGTGAAACCTGGATAAGTGGGATCTGAAGGGATCTATATATTTTTTTATCACAGAGCCTTTCATTTACCCAGTTTCCCAAATAGGCAGGTTAACATGACAGATGTCTTATATACAGGGTGGCACTGCAAAATGTATGAATGCAGTTTTTCTTGTTATTAAAATCGATGACATGGTTCCTAAGAAGAAATCTTCGTATGTCTTTTTCAGACTTTCCCATACTGACCGGTTTAAATGTGCCACCCTGTATAGAGGGTCCCATTATGAGAGGTCGAAATGTAAAAATTTTCATTCATTTTTCATATCAATGACAAACGCGTTATAGTAATTTGTCTAAACCTGATAAATTGCCCCACTTAAATATAAGGGTTAATGCGCTAGAAAGTTCCAATTAGATATAGTTATGTAGAAGTAAACATCGAAAAAATCTAAGAACTCTTAGTTACATAGGTAGTAGGTATTTAAATGCAAAAATGTCGGGACCTCATTGTAATTATCAATAAAAGAGCTTTCTTCTCACATATCCAGGGCCCACTTATCCAGGGTTCACTTAATTATTATATACCTACCTAGTCCGATAAAAGTTAAAAAACAGGAAACAGACATATTGGTAATTCGATTCTCTTGTTAAGGCGCTACCCCGACCCAGAATAGCGCCACCACCTAGTTTATCTTATTATTATTTTAAACAAAGGAATTTCCTAATATCCATTGGGCAGTTTGTGATATCTATTATAAGCTTTTTTTTAATGCCTCTGTAATAGTTTTATTTTGTATAGTTTATGCAAAGATGCGAAGTTGCTCTTTTTGGCCACCAAACCCTGTTTTCGCATCTCTGTCTAAACTATACAAAATAAAAATATTACAGAGGCATTAAAAAAAAGCTTATGATAGATATCACAAACTGCCCAATGGATTTTAGAAACTTCTTTTTTTTATCGTAATAATAAGATAAACTAGGCGGTGCGGCGACGGCGCGGCGCGCGGCGGCGCTATCTGGTCGGGGTAGCGCCTTAAAGTCGATTCCAATATACTGAAGTACATGAGATATACTTCTGAACATATTTTACAGTCGTGTCGTATTTAATTGGCTCATTCCACGCATTCACATTCACATTGTGATACCGATAACTAAGAAAAAATTATCAGTTAGTATTACCAATATTATAAATTCGAAAGTAACTCTGTCAAAAGTAACCTTTACACGCCTAAACGGCTGAACGGATCTCTATGAAATTTGGCAGGGAGGTATATGGTATCCCGGGGACATAGGCTACTTAAAAAGAGCATGCGAAGCCGCGGGCAGCAGCTCGTAGGTAATAAAAGTAATAATGATCTTTGATTTATTTACTAGCTGCTGCCCGCGGCTTCGCACACTTTTTTCGGGGATAAAAAGTAGCATTATGTCCGTCCCCGGGATACCATTTACTTCCCTGCCAAATTTCATTTGATAATAATGTAATGGTAATGGTAATTTGGACGCTGATTTTACGCTCGCGGTCGACTTTGAATTTTATTTCCTAATAAAATTTATTCTAAACTTGGTCGGATTATTAGCTTGGCTTGGCCTATAGGTTGTCCTTACTATAAGGAATGAATGAAAGTCCGATGAATTTTGTTTGAGATTTCGATTTTTATTCGGACCGTGACGATCGACCCGTTACGGGTCGCTTGCTAGTTTTCCACTACTAATGACAAGCCCGTTACGGGTCACTTGCCCGCTGAGTGGGTATACCTACCATAAGAGATACGGCCTATTGCTACCAAATCAACGAACTATGGGTGAAGATGCCTCTATGAAAGTTTGCTCAGTCATCATCGATCTATGCTCGAGTAACGCTATCCTATAGCGTAAACGTCACCTAAGCATACTCATCTGCAACACTATATCTACGACCTACGACTGAGCAAGCTTTCATAATACGACCCGGCCCGTATTAAAAAAGCTTGCTCTGTCGTCGATCTACGCTTGACTAACGAACGACATTGCATAAGTCAGTAATACTTTTTATTTTTTTCTCTTGATATACTTATTATTTTAATTTATTTGTAAGACTTTCTTAAGTGCAATGTGATGTGCCTATGAGAAATAAATGAATGAAACTGAACGATTTTCTATGGCAAAAGCGTTACTCAAGCATAGATGGATGACTGAGCATAGTTTCATAATACGGGCCTAAGACTCCCCATGGGAACATGGGGATCCATTGTCATTTGGTCTCGTTTATAGGAGAACATTCTGAAGAATGTATGGATTTCAAAATAATGAAACAGTATTAATTTATCTCTCAATAAGGATTTTGCGTAGTCTATAGCTTTTGTCTCGGTTCTTTATAGACAAAACATCAATTTACCAAGTCAGGCAAGAGTTTCAATTGTTTAGGCGTGAAAAGGTAACAGACAGCGTTACTTTCGAATGTATAATATTAATATGGATTATATTATATAGTAAATACCTATAGTTAGTAAGGCAAATATTTTATCAGAAAAATTGACTCAAAATTAGGTTTTTTAATCAGGCTAGCTGTTAGAGTCACATAGTTGATTGTTCTTTAATAATAATTGATTGCCAAACAGTAAAAGTTCGTTCACATGCCCAATTTGGTGTTATTCAACTGAAAGGCATTGTCCTAGATGTGGGCTGGGCTAGACATTGAGGGGCGACCTAACGGGTTTGGTTGTCAAACTAGTCCTAGATCTCAGTACTCAACAAAAGAGTTGAAAAAAAGTTCTGGTTAAAAAATCATGATAGTGCACTGTTTCGCACGTAATTTAATCGTGATCTCAGGAACCCTGTGGTCTATTGAAATGACTTATGTTTTTATTCGTACCTTATTACTAATTTTTTGGTTTCCTGAACCAGTTTTTTCATATGTTGTGTAGTTTTCTTGTAAATAAACAAAAATTTTGCGCTTACACCGCCATTCCAAAAACGTATGCTCTGTCCCGCTCCTATGAACGCGACATCCTATGCCTATTCTTTTCACAAAATGGCGCGCATTGCGCCCTACCTGTACCCTGATAACCAAAAGAACCTGAACTCGGTGGATTACATTAGATTGGCAATCTCATCAATTAAATCTTACATAATGAAACTAAACATCAGTTTTAATAAATGGGGAAGTGATCTATTAAATAATTTTTCGAGTTGTGTGCATCCGAATAAAAATCGGTTTTAAGTTTTTGAGGTTTTGAACATGAATGTTTAATACTAGATTCTGTCCGCGGCTTCGTACGTAATTATTCGGTATAAAAAGTAGCCTAAAATAATAATAATAATACTGTAATATAATAATAGTACTTAATACTAAATTAAGTACTTTTTATTATTTATTTTCCCAGGCCTAGAAATTCATGCGTACAAAATAGTTCAGAAGTTTTGGCGTTATCTTCGCCCAAATATCTGACAACGGCACAAACTCTTGGCTATTATATTATTAGTATTAGTAGGGTAGGATTGAAATTCTATTTTCAAATCGCAGTGAAATTACTTACTCGTACAGTCCGCCTTTTGTGATTTGGCGTGCTTGTGTGTCCGACAAGGATTACGAGTATGTTGCAGTATGTTGAATGAGCGGTGTCGAAATCCTACACTTGCTCGTGACGCGAGGTTCGCTATTCGATACCGAGAAGTAATGTAAACAAATGATTTACGTAACAGAGTACGGTAACATAATATTATACATAGGTATCTGCGTTTAGGGAAATCGGTTTTTACTACGTACTAGTCTTTAAAAGCATGCTTAAAATAGCATTACGACATATACGACATGGCACAGACTTTCATTGTTATGTATATTTTATAGCACGTTTTCTCTATATTTATTACGAGCTGCTGCCCGTGGATTCGCGCGCGGCCTGTGTCCCTCCCCGAGGTACCATTTACCTGCCTGCCAAATTTTATTATGATCCGTTCTGCCGTTTAGGCGTGAAAAGGTAACAGGCTGACAGACAGAGCTACTTTAGAATTTATAGTATTAGTATATGCCAATGTTTGGATGTTGAGATGTCCTGATGTTTGTTACCTCTTCACGCCAAAAACTACCGCGAGTTCTCTTTTGTGCAAGTTGAGCAATGGGACCCTTCTCTATCGAACTTATTTTGTTCCCCACTGCTCAACGCAAGTTGCTCAACTCAGAAAATCAACAAGGAAAAATTAGTGTTAATTTAGAAAAATATCGTATGTGACAGACAATGACAGGCAATGTCAAAAATTAAAGCTATATAAAAAATGACAGCTAATGTCAGCTAGTGCCAATACAGCTAATTTCGAAAATGACTGCAATTTAACGGACCGGGCTGAAATTTTACATAGAGGTAGTTCGAGGCCGGGATTAATAATACATAAAGGCTTTTTTATTGTGAAAGATCCCGTGCGAAGCCGCGAGCGTGTCCTAAATACATAGATACAGTTCCTACTGAAAATTTTCCATTTGTTGTTAGGTACGGTACCCTGCAATTTGTAAAAGAGTAGCATACCGAAGCACCGCAGTATGTAGCTACGCTGCTACGTCCCGTAACCCCGTAGTGCACCGTAGTCCTTAGCTAGTAGCTACGCTGCTTGCTACACTGCACGTCGTAGCTTGTCGTAGCGCAGTGTAGATGGTGGCTACGCGATAAGTACTCTACGTATCGTCGCGTAGTGCAACATATTCTTTATTTGTTTATTAATTTGAACTTATATTTTAAAACAAAAGTAACGTAACGCCAGTAATGTTTACCAAATACATAACTCAAATAAATTTTATCTTCCATTTTGTGAAGTATCAAGTGTATAGGTATAGGTATGTTTAGCTTTTAAAGCAGGAAAATAATTGAAAATCGTAGACAAAATAACTGGTCACTACGGCCTTGACATACATGCGCCATTCGAGTCTGATAAAAAAAATATAGCACGGTTCGCCACTATCGATTCAAAACCTGAAAGGTTGGTACTTTGTTTCATCAGTTAAAAGAATTTACAACTGTTTTATTTTACCCTTGTACTTTTAAACGATCAATACCTTGTACAATAATAGCATTTTGTTTTAGTACAGTAGGATGATAAATGAACAAAAGTTGATGTCATTTGTATGTTCAAGAGATGACGTAGTTAGTAAGATCATAAATAATTATTTAACCTCTGAACTTACAGTTATGAGTCAATATTTAAAGATAGATCGATAGAAAATATTTTTCTTGCGTACTTAATACTAAGACACAATTTACAAATGAAACAATTATAACATAAGTGACGATTGGCGGTCTTATCGCTCAAGAGTGATCTCTGCCAGGCAACCTGGTATGGATAAGATCGTCGCATATGCATGGGGTAAGATCTGTGTGCATTTAGTATGGTATACTACATAAAAAATAGACAATTACTCTCAAAAATAAATAATAACTTCCATACTAATATTAAAAATTCGAATGTGTCTGCTTGTCAGTCTATCTGTCAGTCTGTCCTTTTCACTAATTCAATTATAAAAACTAATTCACTTATTAAAACACATTAGAACTAGTATTTACAATTGAAACAATTAAGCTAACTGCAGACTGTTGCAAACAATATACAGGTAGCTCAACTGATCCATATCAATACCAGTCGGAAGCGTCCCCAAGACGCGCTGGCTGCATTGCCCCGCTGTATGGCCATGCTGATGCGCTGCGCCAGATGCCCACCATCTCTCAGGTCACGCGTCGCGTTGACCTCAGATAACTCGGCTCTGATAACTTTTTAAGACCCGGAGAGCCTCGGTACCCCCACGGACCTAGAGTATTGACCCCAAAGGGAGCAAATGTGTAGGCTCTGTCGAGACCTGCATATTTGCGTCTCTTGAGATCCTCGGCCAAATCTGTCGCCGCACCAGCCCTCACAGATGTTCTCGGAAGATGGGAAGGCGCACGTGTGTTGACGCATGTAGCGTCCCACACAATGGGCCTCCCTCCTATGGGACTAGTGTCATGCCGTCGGGCCTCTTACCATCGTCACGCAACAGACCATTCGGTTCGAGAATAGCTGGTACGTTAGCGGTGACAAAGGCCCGCCGGATGATGTCGTTAGCCTTAACGACATCATCCGGCGGGCCTTTGTCACCGCTTGGCATGACGAGATATCCGATCGGCGGCCCTAGTACGTTTATGTATTAGTATAGAAACATTAGGTTGGTACTGTAAGTAGTCCACTCAGCAAGCGCGATTGACAGTCGCGATTTGACTGACAGCACTAAAAATGTTTCCATCTTCTTTCTTTTCGTGCGAAATAAAGATGACGGCATCATTTTTACTGCTCTAAAATTAGTTAAGTTTAGTTTTGGCGACATCTTAATTGACAACACTATTGCGAAGTTACAGCTAAATACGACACACTCAGTAAAACTATAATTTATAAATGTAGGTACTAACTAAACAAATATAGCATAGGTCACAGGTCGTCCGTGCTATGCTTGTATTCAACCTTGTGATTTAGTGTTGTATAAATAAATTAGTTATTACTCAATCCATTATCAAGGAAATTTCATAAGACGCTTGCTAGCACTTTGTTTTTTAAAAACGAATTGTAATAACATTTGATAATTTGATTGTCAATGAATCCCTCAATTTGAAACTGTTTTTAAGTTTTGCGGGACAAATACATACTAATCCCTCGGGAATACGGGACTAAAACATCATCATCTTCCTCATCACAAGGACCGGAAGGTGGGATCGGCATAACATGTATTTTTCTTCCACTCTCCTATATCAGCCGACATCTCCCTACCTAGGTACACCTTTCTTAACCATGTTCTCTTTCACACAACCCATCCATCTTTTCTTCGGTCTTCCTCTCCCCTTATATCCTTCCACATTTAAACCGAACACTCTTCTCGTCACATGACATTCTTCCCTCCGCATAACATGCCCATACCACGCTAACCTGTTACTTCTTGAAGGTGACAAAAACATGCCACTTAATACATAGTATATTATCAATACAACGCCACTAGCCCAAATAAATGTTGCCAACAAATAACACCTTAATAATTAGCTATTTACAACAAGCAGTTCGATAGTTCTAGTAGAGAGATAAATTAACAGCTGTGACTCATTCATATTGACCTCATAATTATGTATTTTCATTATCACTGTCTTGTCTGGTTCCGATCATTCGAGCCACCTTCAACCTTATTGATAATAATAATAAATATGAGGCAATGTTAAAAGACAAAACAAGATACAACTAAGGAAAACATATTGATAGCTTTTACTAGAAATACAATGATATTACACGATGGTTGGGGAAAACATGGTGATAGCAGGAAAACCAAAACCTAATTATTTTATTATAATATTTTTTACTAGCTCGGCCCGCTGCTTTGCCTGCGCTTTTCTGGGATAAAAAGTAGCCTGTGTTCAACACTCCGCCATAACGACTTAAATATATAAAATAAATAAATAACTTACAATAACAGAATAAAACAATTACAACTAGGATATACACTTAATATCTATTTCTTAAAAATCTAAGCCGTCACCAGAAGGCAGAGTGCCCAGAATGCTGGCAGCATTGCCATGTTGAATGGCAATGCTAATTCGTTGACCGAAATAGAAGCCAATAAATAACTTAAATACTTAAGTAAGTGAGTAAGTACTCACTTACTTAACTTTAGCGTAAGAATGCTTTGGTCTATGAATGGTCACTTTTAATAATTTTCTATTATGTGGGTAGCCAACTTTTTACATAACCTTAGGTTTTTGTCTCAACTGTACAAATGATTATAATCTTGTTAAATGTACCTACATTTGAAAACTTTCTGTTGAGACGTTGCTAGTCCACAGGTTCTTATAAATAGTAAGTTTAGTTTTCTGGTGTTCTGCCAAATTTTCGCGTTATTTTGCTTCGTGTCGCCCGTTTTCAAGATCAAAGTTGTAGATCAAGAATAAACTATCAGTTTTATGATTGTAGGCGTAGCGGGGTTATTCCCAACGTCTCACGTGAGACGTTGCCTATTCCCTTCGTAGGTAAACACTAACCCTTATTCATTTTTATGACTATTGTCAGACTATTGTCTGCTAACATAAAGTATTGCTATTTTTCACTTTGTCTTCTTCTACATACATAAGTCAGAGTGAGAAATAACACTGCTTAGCAAATGTTAGCAGACCATTACGAATAAAAGGGTAAGCATATTCAAAACAGTGACGATAACCACCTATTTCACAGGTGAGTTTATTGTGAAATAGTTTCTTTCTACCCGCGGATTCGCACGCGTTGGCCCGGCACAAAAAGTAGCCTATATGTATGTTATTCTACGGTCTAGATCACACTTTTGCAAAATGAGTAAGTAGTTTTGGTGTGAAGAAGTAACAGGGCGATCCTAATTTTTTACTCAGAAAATTTATGAAAACATGAAAACGTCTTATTATTAATATAAATTATGGTAGATAATAATAATAAATAATAATAAAGATAATTCACAAATGGTACAGGTAGAATATACAAAGTACTATGGGTACTTATAGACTATTTAATTAATTAATCCTAACGATTAGGTACAGATTTTAAGTACACACGTACTTGTAGTGTGCGATTTAGATAGCTCTGATATACACTGCCGGCCAAAAGTTTGAGACCACTGTAAAAATCTTTGTCACCAACAAAATATTTCAAAGTACACATATAATAATGAGCTAATTTGAACACCTGCGTATTCTATTATTATTAAAGAATTTCTAAGAGTCATTATTTATGTTGTTGTTTAAGTTATCATCCTAAAAAGGTCTATTGTTTCAAAACATCAATGAGCGCCGCGCAAGGACCAGGTGGTAGAGTCATTGTAATATTTTTATGATCTGCTCATTACTTATTGTTTTGGGTTTGTTTCGCGTTAACCGATATCAGGGATTATGTTAGCTTCCTAAAACATATTTAGTACCTGAGTTTTTATGGAGTAAATTATTTTCTACCTTATTAGTCTGAGCTCGTCGTTGTTACAGTGAAGACATCTTAAAATGGGAAAAGTTCGCGAAATTAGCAGTGAAACTCGCTCTGCCATAGTTGTTTTATACGGCGAAGGCAAATCTGAACGTGCGATTGCCTCTCAACTTAAGTTGTCGAAGACTTGTGTTCATAACACAATAACCCGATACAAGGAGACTGGCAGTAATCAAGATCGTTCGCGTTCGGGAAGGCCGAGAACTACCACTTCTCGCGAGGATCACTTCATCGTCACTACCAGCAAGCGGAATAGACGCCTAACAGCACCAGAAATCCGCGTAGAAGTGAACAAATCCCGATCAGAACCTGTATCATTGACTACAGTAAAAAGACGTTTGAGAGATGCTAAGTTATTTGGTCGCGTCGCCGTTCGAAAACCACTACTAAGGCCACAAAACAAAAAAAAACGGATGCAGTGGGCCCTTACCCATCGAGACTGGACTGAAGAAGACTTTAAACAAGTTCTTTGGTCAGATGAATCCAAATTTGAAATATTTGGTTCAAAACGACGAATTTTTGTTCGACGTAACGTCGAGGAAAAGATGATGCCAGACTGTGTGGTGCCAACAGTCAAGCATGGTGGTGGTTCCATTATGGTCTTTGACATTTTTGACACTATGTCATATAATAAAAAAGTACTGGGTGGCTTATTTACATGAATTCAGCTTGTCAGGATAGTACTTCATCTATATTTTACTAAAATATGTAACTAATCCTATAATTAGGTACTTCAGTAAAAAAAATGGTTGCCATACCAATTCTTGAAGAAAATGGGATACCTAACAAACATTAGAGCATCCACACTTTCGCGTTCATAAGTAATATTGGTATTGAAAATGTAAAATTCCTGATAAAGATTCAATATTCTGTGCCATTAAAAACCAATGAATAAAGTTATCCTGAATTTATTTATAAGGCAATATTTTTAGCAAGAACCTGAACCTTTTTACCTGTACCTACCTATCACACTTGATAAGCTAAATAAAACCCAACCTCGTATTTTTATCGGGTATGCGTCATTGAAATAAAATAAGTAGGTACCTTAACGTCAAATCAGCGTCTACAACCATGTCTAACACACGTTGGCACTTGCCTATTGATTTCGTTGCAATGATCTTGGTCGTTTTGTCTATATGAGAATCACGGGAGCCACGGCATTGTCTATGCCTTTTGTGCTATTTTAAAAACGTACACGCAGTTTGCCACACCACACCAATCGATCAATTGGTAAGTGGCCAGATCAGTTTTAGATGCGGTTAGAAGGTACCAAATAAGGTGGTTTTTAGCTACTTATACATTAATTAGATTAGTTTTTAGTTTTCTATACCCTAGCCAAACTCGACCTAAAACTACTCATACATAACCTAAAATTCACTCTGTTGCCGCGTCTTTCATACGCAATTTACATTACTTGTCGATTTGAGATCCTTCCTTCAATAAATATTGCTTGAAATTATATCCGAAACTGGACGCCAAGCAAGTGAGTTTAAGTTATTTGTGTCGTGTTTTGTTTACAAACATTCTACATCGAATCTGGCTAGTGTACAGATCCCATACAAAAATACCAATTAGAATGGCGACTGTTGAAATAATGTGGAAACTGGAAATGGAGGCAAACAGTGTCACGAGAGATGCAAAGTAAATAAAATTATCTTGATGGGCTGGCTGATGCCCTCATTACCTTCGTTATCAGGCCATCAGTGCTACATTTAAGTATTATTTAATGAGAGGTAAGGAAAATTCCGATGCACTTAAATATAATTTTAGATGAATGTGAACCTGCGTCATAGGTAAATATTTGATGAACTACACCACGTTTCTTGATAGCATACCTTGTAAGTATTTGATTTGGAGTTGTCAGTAATTACTAGACTTGAATATTCCCAACTTTTTGGAATTTTCCTACGTGATGTAAACCGTGACTGAAGTTTCTGTGAGTCTATTAATTTTATTATACCCAAATACAGCTAAGTATAAGAATAAATATAGGTATAAGTGAATTGTTCTACCACAGAGAAATACAGTATTATATGAAACGGATTTTTCGAACAAAAATCCCTGACATTGACTAGCCTTTAAGAAACCTTGAACCTTCTCGTAAACGATCGTTTGGCCGCCATGGGTTGGATGAGGGGGAAAGCCCCCCATCCCATGGCTCAATATTATCATATCGGCGGCGGCGGTGTTATGGCACTGGGCCCTAATTGTGATATTTTGTATGGACTGGTTGTTGGCTTAATTATTTTGAGTCTTATTCAAGTTAGGCCTTTCAGTTTCTCCTGTAACTAGTAAAATAAGTATGTGGTATCTGGCGCAGCGCATAAGCATTGCCATACAGCGGGGCAATGCAGCCATCGTCTTGGGACGCTTCCGACTGGTATTGATATGGATCAGTTGAGCTACCTGTAGATTGTTTGCAACAGTCTGCAGTAAGATTAATTGTTTCAATTGTAAATACTAGTTCTAATTTGTTTTTATTTTTGAATTGTAATTTTCTTTGTCAACAAAGATGTTTGTTAAATAAGTACAATACTTAATTTATTATTATTGAGGTAAGTTAAACCGGAACGATTTAAGGATTAAATTTGCCGTAATAAACCAGGTTCATGCTAAGTTTTGGTAATAGACCAATGACACCAATTTAAAAAAATAAATACAAGTAGATATAGATTGACACTACTGGCTTAGTCAACTTCAGCTTCAAAGAGTTTATGTTTAAATTGTGCAATTAAACATTATTAACTAGCAGAATCGCTAAATAAAATAAATACAATTATAGACGAGGTGCCCAGAATGGCTAGTAGGTTTGTGTTTGCACAATACTAAAACGAAAAAGTTTTCGTTTAGGCACTACCATACCTACCACAGACTGGTCAAACTTGTCAAGGAATCATTAAAAATCATTGAAAAACTATAATTTAATTGACAGAATTGTGGCAAATAGTCGCAAAAGCCACGAAACAAAGAATTCGTATAAAACTATTAAATCGCTGTCATACTACGAAAAGTAGTTTCCGTCCTCTATCCAGTAGGGGGTACTAAAATCGGCTAAATGTTCATAGGCAAGGAAACGAAAACTTCTAGATTTTTCGTAAACTATGCAAAGCCCTAAGGACTCAAATATATACTTACGTAATTCTGGAGTTTATTAATGATAGGTTAAGCAAATAGGAACAGAAAAATCAAGTTTCTCTTTGACCTCACCAGCAGACTTCCTTACAGCCCTCAAGGTTTCACAGATCAACAGTTTGTCTGGCATTTATCATAACATTGACATTCTCAAATGATTTTTATTGTTGCAATGTTCTTATCAATGTACTTGATCAAGAGCATATATGACCGATAAATAGTATTGTGTAACTATTATGGCTTACCCATAATAGATAATAGTTACCCTTAATAGTACTAGGTAGAGTATTAGGACCTGGGCAACTATTGTGACCTGTATCCTTTCATAAAATCTTGTTTCTGATCATTTGAATAGGTTGGTTTTGCGACACAAATTATAGCATAGATTGAGTAAAACAAAAACCCATGGATAATGTTTCATTTTGGTCTTAAAAACTAGGTAAATGTGATCGTCAAATCATGCTTATGCAGAACGTGTGCTTTTTTCAAGCAAAAATAGGAAAACGTGATGTCACCAAAGTGACTTTTTTAAGACTGAAGAAGTATAGAAATTCTCCATAGAACATTTTTCTAAAACATAAAATAATACCTTTAGATCGTCCATTAGATTTACCTAACTAAACAATTTTACTGGTAAGAAACATCAAACAGAGAGGCCTGCCCTATTTATTTCACAGTATAATAATATTATGCCTTGAACTTTCTGATGGTTTACCATTAAAATTCCTAAGAGGCGATACATCCATTAGCTGAAGTGTGTTTACAACTAATTAAATGGTTTTGCACTCCGCAAACGAGAAGGTTAGAATGTCTGTTTATTTAATATATCATTATCTACTATATACACTAATGACGCTAAACGAATAGATTTTACGCTAAAAATAAACTTGTTATCTGCGCTTCATCTAACAAAGGATTGATGATCTTTATTGTTATTAAATTATGTAATCCTAATGAATGTTGTGATTGTAATTGTTATGTTGTTTAACTCCGGTTGTAGTTATTGCTATTAAACAGTCGTGTAGTATCTATTCAAATTTAAGATATGTTTCACAACCGTGGCTCGCGTGGTGAGAGTGCACTTGTGATGATTGTGAACTTGTGATTGTGAACATGTGATTCTTAAATTGTTGCACACACAAGTTAAAACATACATAAAAGTTAACAAATAATGGACATGTGGATTAAAGTGATTGTGAATATGTCCCGCGCTAATTATTTGTCCCTTTGGATAGGAGACTGGCCGCCGCCGGTATATTCTTTGATCATCTCTGATAATATATGTACACTTAATATATATTAATATATAATATATGGCACTTACTTATCATAAATAGTATGAGAATGATGGAGAATAGATGCGTCAAAGCCATCGCGAAAATTAAAATAACGAAGAATAAAGCCAAAGTCAGTAACGAAAACTTTTCCATACAAAAGAGTTCAACGCGCTCCTTTAAATTACCGAAGTATTAGGTACTTCGCAAATTTAGAGGAGCGCGTAATAACTTTTTAACATTATTTTAAAATCTATACATATAAATATTTTAAATACTACAGTATTTTTTTTATGCCTCTATAGACATAGAGGCATAAAAAAGATACTGTTAATAAGAAAAAAACATGGTTTAATACAATTTTTTTTATGCATTTTGTTAATTAGATGATGATAGTTAATTTCATTTTGTGTTAAGAGAAATAAAAGGCTTTTTATTTTATTTTTATTTACGTATTATAAGAAGCATAGTAACATATTTAGAAATAAATTATAAAGATGGGTAGAATCAAATGCTTTCTATTCGCTCAAATAGTTCTTTGAAAAATTATGGATAAATGTATACCTACCTAGATATAAAGGTACCTACCTATTTAAAATATCGATTATAGATATATTCTCTATTTTATACATAAGATCTTTTTTGTACAACAGTTAACAATAAACATATTTCTGATTCTGATTCTGAACAGATACCAATAAGCAACTTTTAGTTAAACGAGCTGTGCTCCGTGTTGCTCCCGCCGTGAACTATTTCATATTTGTCATTCTACGGGAACACTGCACTTTAATAGTAGCTTATGTGTCAATCGATGATATAAGATATCATTTTGGTTCAAAACCGTTCAACCATTTGATCGTGAGGAGTAACAAACACATATCAGTGTGATATTAAGTTAGGCCCAAATTCTGAAACCAAACTCGGTATTATTAGTAACCACTTACCATATTAGAACCAACCTATAGTCTATTTTGCCGTTAAACCAGAACCACGAGTCCGGTTGATGACAGTATCGAGACGTGAGCGTGACGTCTCATTTTTTGTTTGGAATTTGCGTAGTTCTCTGTCCGCACGATAGAGGCGCTGTAGCAAATCTCATAGAAAAAGGAGACGTCATGACCACGTCTCGAATTTATATTATCGTCAACCGGGCACGGAGCTAAGTTCAACACATTTGGCAGCACTAAAAATTATGCTATCCTTTTTAATACTGTTAAATTAGTTTAGTATAGTTTTGGTGACACCTGAATTGACACCACTAACTTATCCCAAAAACTAGCGAGCACGGGCAGATGACTAAAAACGTGACAACATAATAGATAGGTACTCTTACTTAAGTGGTTATAATGTAGGTCGGTAGTTAACCATGCCTATTCACAACCGCTCTGTGCTACTGACTATCTGACATTAAAATATTGTTGCAGGTTAAACAAACATGATCTAAATTCGATTTTCTATCTTTACAGGTCGATAGAAGAATCAAGCAGCATGGAGTTCACGCTCACAAAGCATTCCAAAGATAGAAGACATATCAGATCGATGTCTGATGTACAGTGCAGCACACCTTACAGACTGCCCTACAGGTCGAAGATCAACCATAGCTTGACCTACGACTCCGACACCAGAGCTCGAAGAATCAGGGCATACAACATACAAAGAGAATCTGACTCATCCGACTCGGATTCGTACTTCGAAGCGCGGAAAATGCGTAGCATAGAGCACAATATTCTGAAACACACTGATTCCATGAGGATATTATAGGAAACATGATCTACGTGGTACACCGCACGGTCGATGAAATCGATAGCCATATTTTTCCCCATCGGTTTTAATGTAACAAACCTGTTGAAAATTTAAATTAGGCGATCGGGATCACGATATACACGTCGATGGTCGGTTGTGCTCGTGATAATGCCTTGATGGAGGCTGTAAATCTAGTTCTGATAGAGTTTGAGTCATTTTGCTCGATTTGATTACTAGAAAACAGTTTGAAAGTGGTCAAACCGATTTCTAGAAAAATGTAGAGCCAAACAACGCTGAAATTGACGAAAAGCATTAATAAAACTTGATTTTATTGGACACTTATTCGACAATATCGAGCAAATGGGACTCTTTTGTGACTGGTAGCTAGTAATGTGGACTTCGTTCGTGGCCTTATTAGTGTTAGTTGACGTAGGTGGGTGAGTATCTTCATAGTCATGAGCATCCAAAGTTTAACTTTTTACACAATTTCGTACAATTTTTAGTATGATAAGCTCTAATTTACGCACAAATGTCGCATATCACCGAATGTCACCATATCTAAAACCAGTTTTAGACTTCAAATAAAAGTCAATGACGAAAAAGATTGTCTGCAATGTTTTTTGTGAATAACAATTTTATCCTACGAACAACTTTCTTATTTTAAAACGAAAGCCGTACGAAAGCGTGTAATTGTAGGTTTTCCCTTATTATGTAGCTCCAATTATAAAGTAAAATGGTATGCCTAAGTTTATAGATAGGTTAATCACGTTGGACGCCATTTTGGATGACGTCATTTCGTCAGCTGCTCGAATATCTTACTTCGAATAATTGTAGGTATTTTTGTTTATAATTGTGTTTATAATTATTGTAAAAGATAAAGTCCTTTGAATCTGTATTAGTAAGAATGGAACTTATCTGTGTAAGTATTGAATTTGGTTAACAATACGGTACGTGTACGTACCTAACACATTGTCCACATATTTTTCTTGCAGTTTCAGTCCAACGTGGTTAAAATTTAAGTGATTTCCTCGAGACTGTGATGACATATTGTAATAAATTTATAAGTAAGTTGTAGATAAGTTAGTTTGTAAGGTTTTGAAAAGTCACCATGTAGGTAATTAAGTCAATTGATAAAATTTGAAAGATCTGTAAAATCGACAGAAACAGAACACCATCTATCGAGTTTGCTATTATCAAGTCGAGGTCATCTTAGGCGGAATAATTATACTATGTAGTGATAATAAAAATCATTGATAACCTATGTAGCAAGGTACAATTTTTATGTGATTGTAGAGACCTACTCGATACAAATCTCAACAGGCAGTATGGTGACGAAAATAATTACATAATATGTTTTTGAGTTGATTCTATAATTTGAAATTTTTTAGCGCAAAGGAAGAGTGTCATTTTGGTCTCTTCCATAAAATATCAGTAGGTATTTTACATAGGTTGGTACCTGCCTGAGGTATCTAATCTACCTAGTTACTGAATAAAATGTAATGCGAAACACTCATGTAGGTATGTATGTACTTTATTTATTTATATTAGTGACTATAAAATATTGTTGAAAGAATAAAAACAGTCTCTAATTTTAGAATTATTACTTAGTTTTTTTCTGCCCGCGGCTTCGCACGCGTTGTTTCTATGGAAACGTTCAAAGGTTAATATTATGCTATGAGAACATTCAAGGGATAGAAATGCGAAAGTAATTCTGTCCACCTCGTTGTTAACTTTTTAAGGCAAAACGGTTGAACTAAGTTTGGCAAGGAGCTAGATGGTATCTCCGGGAAGGACTTAGGCTACTTTATATCCCGGGAAAACGCGTGCGAAGCCGCGGGCACAAGCTAACAGTACCCATTTCTTTCATGATGGAACTAAAATTACAATAATCTACTTACCTACTGTTTTCTATGATGAAAAGCTGCCTTCTCGAATCATAAATAATTAAATGGACCTACTCTATAAATAAGTCTTTTATTTGGTAAATACCTGGATTACAAGATTAATACCTACTAGGTTATAAACTTCTTACTGAAGTAGAAGCCCACAGAAATCTGAATAATTATTCAGTATCCCAAAAATGAAGGACATTTTTGGGACCTACCTTCCAAAACAGTGTATTAAAAAAATTATAAAATCTGTGATGTGTGTCTGTAAGACATATCTACACAGAAGTTGTAATTAAAGTTTAGGTATCCATGGGACTAAATACTTTAGTAAATGAGATTGTAATGAAACCTAGCTTTGCTAAGTAAATTAGTAGTGCTCATTCATCTGAACAGGAAAATATTTTAGGCTACCTGGCTCTGCCAGCTTTACCAAGTTAAAAGCCTTGTGCTGACATCTAGTATCGGGTAGCGATGGCTTTGCTTGCAACATAAATTTGTTGTCTGTGCCATCTAGTAGAATCTAGAATAACTAAATTCATTTGACGTGCCGGTCGGTTCACGCGCATATCCGACTGTTTTAAACAGTTGGTACAATTGCTAATAGTGACACTGTCATTGTCAAAAACAGTTACCGTTTCCTTTCCTCCAGCTGGCCATTGACAAGAGGAAAATGTTGACTTGATTTGTTTGTTTTTGTTTATTTCGCGCCGCTCGCGCTCCGCACCGTGTATCGGTGGCTTTCCAAGATAAATTCAGTGTTTACTATTTCACGAAACCACTGCCAAAGTGAAGGTGGAATATTAAAAATATTACGCAAACACTTACTCAATTCTTGGTAGTTTTATGATCAAAGTTTTAGAGATGGGTTTGCGGCTTTCATTTATATTATTTTTTATCAAAACAATTATTGCGGGTCCTACTCCAATTGTTTTGTGGCATGGAATGGGTAAGTACTTACCTACTACCTGATATTATTATAGCATCAAGATCAACTTTATATACCTAACTAGATATCCTGATAGAAATAATCTAATAGTTAATTTATCTAATTGTAAACAAACTCAAGTGCCATGAAGCAATACGTAAATATTCAATTTCCAAACAATAGAAACGTTAGCTAATAAGCATTCATTCTGACTAGATACATACCATACCATAATGATTACATGTCATGTGCCATGAAGCAATATGTAAATACTAGCTGCGCCCCGCGGCTTCGCCCGTGTGGAAATTGATTGCACACCCCCTAGGGGTAATTTTGTAAAAATAAAAATATGTGTATCATTATTTACTTTATAGTTTATTATGAATCACAAACTTTAATAACCTGATTTACCCCATTTTCAGGTATTTTTTTATTCTGAAATGTGTTCAATATTTTTGTAGGTATTTATAATATTCTCTGTAAGTTTCAAGCTAATTGGCTCACTGGTTACTGAGTTACAAAAAAAACCTTAATAACATCAAACCCTCATTTTACCCATTTCTAAGGGTTTTTTGAAAATTCCTGAAAAATGTGTTTTAATTTATTATCATTTTGATATATACAGCAAATTTCAGCATTATGTATTAAACCAAATTACGAATCAAAAACTTTAATAACCCAATTTACCAAATTTTTTGAAAATTTTGAAAAATCCTTAGATATGTGTTCAATACTTTTGTACCCTTAGTAATCTCTGTAACTTTCAAGTTAATTGAGCCACTGGTTAAAGAGTTACAAAAAGACCAAATAAACTTGACCCCCCCCCCCCCTTTTCACCCCCTTAGGGGTGGAATTTCCAAAAATCCCTTCTTAGCGGGAGGTTGTGCAGTAACAGCCTGCTTTTAAAATTTCAGCTTTCTAGCTTCAACGGTTTGTGCTGGGTGTTGTCCCCTTATGATGAAGATTCTATTTTCAAACAATAGAAACATTATCTATACGCATTGATTCTGACTACATACATACCTTATTGTTTACAGGTCATGCTTGTATGACTGAATGCATAATCAAATGGATATTATTTTATTTGTATTTTTGTTATTGTACCTAAATGGTAAACCATCTCCCAAAACACGAAAGTGAAGATGTGGCCTTAGATGAAGCATGCTTTCCAAGAATAAACTTTTTCACTCTGGATTTGAAGACTCCAAGATTGTACTCTACCAGGAAAACAACATAATATTCCGTCATCATTGTAAAATATTTGATTCCCTCTGGTTCCCAACGTTCCTATTATAGAGTAGAATAACAACTGCCATATTCTCATGCTACATAAATTTCAGGAGATACATGCTGCAACACTATCAGTCTTGGTGGCTTCACAGTGTTCTTGGAGAAGCAAATTCCCGGAGTTTACATAAACTCCCTCAGGATTGGTGATTCACCCGTAGAGGACTTGGAAAATGGCTACTTCATGTCGCCAAACAAACAAGTTGAATATGCATGTGATAAACTGTCAAAGGATGGTAACTTAACTGGGGGTTTCAATGCTATTGGCTTTTCCCAAGGTGCTCAGTTCTTGTAAGTATATCCATGCTATGCTATACTTACTATCCATCCATCAATAATAATATTATAAATTAGAAAGTAACACTGCATGTCTGCACCTTTTTACGCATAAATGGCGAACAGATCTCAATGAAATTTGGCAGAGAGGTAAATAATATCCTGGGGATGAGACAGACAAAAGCTAATTCGAAAGTAACTCTGTCTTTGTGTCTGTGAACGGGCTGAAATTTTGCATAGATTTAAGTCTAGACCTGGAATAAAATATATCTAGACTACTTTAATCCCATAAATCAGTTCCCATGGAACAGGAATAATATTTGAATGTTTCCATAGAAACAACGCGTGCTAAGCCGCGGGCAGAAAATAGTTCCTAATGAACTCCGTCCATGCGTTAATTTGACTGACTTAGGAGGCTGGGAAGTGGTGAGAATAGGTCTTCAGTCTTGTAGTAATAAAACTTTTATGAGTTTGAGTTCAAGTTAAATCTCATTGCAGGCGAGCAGTTGTACAAAGATGCGGCCACACCTTGCCTCCGATAAAGAACCTGATCTCTCTCGGTGGCCAGCATCAGGGAGTGTATGGTCTACCAAACTGTGTTGCCATGATGCATAAGAGCTGCGACTATGTACGGGAGCTACTCAACTATGCTGCTTATGCTAGGTGAGTAAAGTTTATAATTCACATATCATCACCGACATCTCAGTCCAACAACGTCTAATGCTAGACATACATAGGCTTCACCCAAAGGTCGTCGAAGTCGCTAAAATTACCGGTTCTGTGCGGCCCGAATCGAGTGTTTTCCCGTGACCAGGTCGTCGGTCTACCATGTAGGGGAGCTACCCACACTGCGTCCTCCGGTACGTGGTACCGGTGTAATAAGACACTGCAGTGGCGCGAGTGTCTTATTAAAACCCTATAGATAGGCTATCGGTTCTAAGAGCTATCTGCCCTGCCCACTGGTACTTCCGCACACTTCACACATCGCCTTATAATTCTAAGTTGCGTCACTGCGATCTGCAGTGACATCTCATAAGGGAGTGTATTATCCCCTTTTAAATAAAGCCTGAAGAGGTTCCGTGTTTTACTGTTGCGTTTCAGCTTCTCAATAGGTGTAGATTGCCATTTGTTTTTGCAATGGAGTTGTTATATTGAGACATCAATATAGGTAAATTTTAAAAAGCTAGCAAGATCCCCTTTTGGTTTTCGTATACAGGAGGCCTGGATTTGAAACGTCAGCTTATAAAAATTAACCTATAAAAACACTTAAGACCGATCTTTTGTCTGACCTCAGTAGTTCACTTGCTGTATCCACTTTCACAGATTAGATAGTACGGTGGCTTCTTGAACTTTAGATAAGTGTAGGTACATACATACATACATACATACAATGCATGAGTGAGTAGGTAAAAGGTAAGTAATGTAATTGAATGTGAATTTTTACATTCGTCAATTTGACAGAAAATGAAGCTATTTATTAAGTACAAAAAGCACAAGATCAAGGACAGATTCCTGACACCAGTTTAAAACAATGTCGTGCATGTTTATTTTATGGTGGTTCGATTTCTATACAAATGTTTTTGTACATTTTCATGGTTACTACTTAAATCAAACAATTAGAAAATACACAGTGTTTGGAATTGGGACCGACATAATTTTTTCATAATCAATATGACTTTTAGTTTTTTAATAAATGAATTTAAAAGTTGTCGCGATCACAGATTTTTTACTTTGAATGGTCGTAACTTTTTTTAAAGTGAATTGTGTCAAGTAATAATTTATTTAGAATGAGTATATTATATTAAATAATACAAATTACTTTGCGGCGTTACAACCACAAACAAAAAAAAAATATGGCAATTTAGAAAAGATTTTTGATTTTAGAAAAAGAACCTAAAAAGTCTACCGGAGAAATGTAGCCCATGACCCCCCCAATTCCCCAAAAAATTATGTCGGTCCCAATACCTAACACCCTGTATAAGCGTAACTAGCGAAATGAGTAATTATATCTTATTGTAGTCGTAAAATCAATAAAAAAGGCTTTTATAAAACTCAAATTATTTGTAATTTTTTTTTGATAACGCAAAGACGACGATGAAAAACCGAAAAAGATGGTTGATGATTTTTTATAATGATAAGCGTGCAAAACTGTATGAATGAAAATCGAACCACCTCAAGAAATTACCGACTGTACCTGGATATTGATTGACCAAAAAAATCATGAATATAATAAAAAAACTCTTACCCATGTCAGCGACGCAAGGCCGCGCCCCGATGGCATTTAGACAAAGTGATGAGCAAATTGCACGTCCAATTATGTTCCTGCTACGTGCATGTCATATAAATTCTTCGATATTAATAAATATTTTTATCATTTTATTGTATCTTTTGTTACTAATATGTATTTTAAAAGCGAAAATATCGTAATATATATTTTAATGTGAATATATCGTCATATTGGTTCCTAATCTCTAAAATTACTGAACAGATCAAGATGAAATACTATACGACGTAAGTGCATGTAGAACAAAATCTGACTTCAGATTTATGTATTTATTTGATTGCATATTAATTAACAAGAACTTTAATACACTTTCAAGGTACACTAAAATTGTGTATCTTGGAAGTAGAAGAAGGCGACAGCTTGAACTTGAATGCTGGCAGCATTGCAACATTATATGGCAATGCTAATTCGTTGGCCGAAATAAAAGCCAGCATTCAGACAGACTCAATTATAAAATCTTACTTAAATAATGTTCTTATTCTACCCGAGTAGCGCGTGCAAAGCCAGAAACTATTGTACATTATGACCGCGTCGTCGCTTGCTTATTTTCCCAGGTCACCCTAGAATAGTTAGGTACGGTCACCTGCACCGCCTAAAATAATAGAATATAGACTGTAAAACCACGGGATTTTCTACTGTGTACATGGACAAAAGTAGGTATTCACAAAACTGCGCTTGTTGGAGTCATGGGCTTAGCGGCGGTTTCTGCAGATTTTTGTGACCACGGATTTTTGGTGTCCGTTGTCCACCTAGGTCACTTTAAGATAGTAAGGACATTTAAGGCATTAGTCTCGCTTTAACTGTAAAGTATAACAGTTATTATGGTAATTAAAATTCATACTTAAGGAAACAAGCGGCAAAAACATCCGAGCTACAAATATAAATTGCTCAATTTATGTCTCAATATAAACTGACAAAAACATCCTCTGAACAGATTCTCAAGGTATGCAATAATGTGCATAAACAACTATACATTAATTCCTCCTTACAAAAATATACGGCTAAACTAGTTTTTGGAATAGGAAATAAGTTTTTATTTCAAAAACTAGATCTTCTATTTATTTTTATTGCCAACTTGCTCGGTATATGTGGGTGGTGTCGTAGCTAAATTAGCAAAATCTAAAAATTCGGTGGCTAATATGAGACAACTTGCCAAGCTACATGGCACCTAATAAAGGTTTCCACGTCGCTTCTTTACTTTAATTTATATATCGAAGCGACAGAAAAAGAATCATTTTGTTTCCATGTCTATTTGAATTTTAAGAATTTGACATTTCTCTAATTGTACAGTTATTGTTTAAAGAAATAAATAATTTTTGATTTTTATTTTTAAACCGTAGTAGGTACCAGTTTTTTTCACGTGATGATGAACGTGATGGTGGTGATGATTTGAGAACGTTTTAGGTGTATTCGCCTACATTATGTATGCATTCAGATTTCTATACAGGGTAAATACCTAACTACGTCCTCCTGCACTTGGAGGCATTACTTTTTATATTTTCCTGTGTTAATAGATCGAGCCTGAACCACCCCGGAAAGTTTTGTTCTTACATTTTGTTACACCCGTGTATAAAAATAAAATTAAAATATAATCATTTATTTCGGGCAACAAAAGGATCCATAATTTGTTAGTAAATTTATACAAACACTTATAATTAGGGTTAGTTATTTGACATAATACTAGGTACTTAATACTAAACTATACTAAACATTTAGTAGATCACTCTCCTCACGAAACATGCCACAGCTACAGTTATAGCTACAGTTATAGCCACAGCTATAGTTTGAAGGATGGGGTTGGGGCTGTCACGCACTCTGCGCATCAGGAATGCGGTCTTTTTACAAAGAATGGCAGCAAATCCATCCGTCTCGTACTTTGCAAAAATCCCTGATGCTCTGCAGAAACGGGGCAGTCCCAACATCAGACCTAAAAATATTATTATACTGTACACGTAGGGTCTCTAGCGGTCGTTTAGTGTAGCTAACCCATAGGTCCCGGTCTAGAAACTTTGGCAGTATGCTTTAAAAAGCGTTATTTTTACTTCTGTACACCGGGAAAACTACGAATCAACACATTACCTCTTACCGTCAGTATAGTTATTATGTGTAATTATCTACCTACTGCGTTAAGGAATTGGCATGTAAATTAAATAAGCCAGCTCCCGTGTGACAAGGGTAAACGCTTGTCGTTGTTTATTAAAAGTTGTCAATGTTGTAAGTTGTCCTTGTTTAATATTATTATTCATATTTATTCTAACAAATAAGCCATACTGTGCAATTAATTTGAACTTTTTACAAACGTTACGGAAATAAACGGATTTATGTATAAATACTGCTTAAGCCATTTACATAGCTGGTTTGTTTTTGTGGAACTTAGATTTTGGTCATTTATATTGCTATTTTAAGGAGAATTGTTTGCCATACAAACATTAATAGTATAAAATTGGCTAGATAACGGCATAATTTCAAACTCAACTCAAATTTAAGCATGTCTTAGAGCAGCTGCGGTTTTTAGCCGTTTTCGATGAAAATCTGTCAAAATTCGTCACTTGAGATTTGAATTGTGTTTGAGTATTCGGGGGTAACTAAGCCAATAAGTCACGTGTTGTAATTCAAGTTAATAAAAATCATAAAGGGACTTAAAACTACTAGTAAGAAAATCTGAATGTTAAACAATGTGTGCACGTGTACCTATCTCTGTATTTTTGAGAATCTGTCCTTTTGTGAATCTGTCTTTGTGAGAACAAACAATCATTTTCCCTTCTTGTAAGTGAAAAAATGAATACATCAAAAAAAGAAATCATTTTATTTTCAGACATTTTAATGGATTTAGTTAGCTAGAACAAGATAATGTCTGATAACTTTTGTATTATTTATATGGGGGATTGTCCACCGAACAAGGCCATTTTCTGCGAAAATCTAATGCAAAATAATAATGATAATCGAATATTATAATTATTCTGACAAATATTAAGTCTTCCTTTAAGAACGAATAATAATTAATGAATAACTTTGCTTTACATTTCACGTGATAATTTCGCTAAAACCAACATAATGCAGTTTATTTTTGCTAACTTAGTAAGGGTTGGAAGATGTTAAAAGTCCGATAGCTGGACTCTGTTGTACCTAAGACAAACAGCTCTTGAGAAGCCTACAAGGCTCTCGGAGCGACAACACATGACTAGAGAAAAGCTTTTCACGACGTTGAAGCCCGAAAAAAGAACTCTAGTTAGTTTCATGTCCGCATTTGACGTAGAGCAACTCGAATGTTGAAGCCCACTGATGATGATGAGTATAGCGCGTCACTGGCCATGACACTCATTACAATGTAGTAACTAACATAAATTAAAATGTATTTACTTAAAAGTAAATACATTTTATTAGATTTGTATTAGATTTGTATTTACTTAAAAAAACTGAAACACGTCAATGATGATTTATTAGGATTATCGTGATAAATCATCCAATACTCAATCGTTTGCCGTTTCCTTTGTTCTCATAATATTACATTAGCAAAATATTATATCCGCTATTAATTGAACACTCTTGCAAGTTAAGGTTAAGCTTGCCCTAGTAGGTACAGAGAGCTCTATCAATAGTTCACCTAGTTTTCACACTAGCTTCTGCCCGCGGCTTCGCACGCGTATTTCCGGGATAAAAAATAACCTGAGCAGCCCAGATAAAAAGTAGCATGTATGTAGGTATATACTATCGTCAACCGGACACAGGGCTATAGTATTATCATATATTCTCTGGCTATGGTAAACGTTGGGGTAAACATGTACTCGAGTGGAGACCACGACTCGGCTTGTGTAGGACGCCCTCCGGCCAGGTGGGATGACGGTCTGCGCTATGGCGCTCATTAGGGGAGACCTATGTCCAGCAGTGGACTAAGATAGGTTGATGATGGTGATGGTAAGGATCTCTGTTTTGGATTTATAATGATAAAAATAGGTAATTTCAATTTATTTATTCATATAGAACGGTCATATCGGTCATGGTCGTGATGTCTAGTTTGTTTGTTTGTCCTCCACGTCACAACAACTGAACGGATCGGGCTGCATTTTTTCATAGATGTATTTCTTGACCTGGATATACAGATAAAAAGTAGAATGTAGTTAGTGTATCCACATACACTAACTACATTCTACTTTATATATATATATATATAATATCAAAGTATATAATTTTAAACACTGCTTTCGAATAATGATGAAGCGGATCACTCGTGTTTATCAAAGCCTTTTACGATAGATAACTCCTGAATCTTTCGGTAAAATTTAAACCACACTATTGTTATGTTATGAATGGGAATGTTTGGATGTCTAGTTGTTTGCATGTGGTAACAAACATACAAACAACGAACATCCACACATTCCCATTCATAACATTAGTGTGGTTTAAGTTTTACCGAAAGATTCAGGAGTTATCTATCGTAAAAGGTTTTTAAATAAACACGAGTGATCCGCTTCATCATTAATGGATTTGATTTAATTTAACTTGTATATTTAATTTAATTAACTTTGTTGTAGGTAGGTATACTAAGAACACTAACATTTAATATAAGAGATTTCTGTTACTAACAAATTATGGATCATGTTTTCTGAAATAAAAGAATTTTATTTTTTATTTTATTGATCATTTTTTTTATTTATCATTATTCGATTGCATTGTTTAAAATAATTTATTTTGTACATATCTCGATCTCAATCATGACATTTTTTAAATTCTATGTTAGTGACTGCAGTCACTAACATAAAATATTAAAAATGTTACCATCACAATGAATAAATATAATTGAGGTCCAAATCGTATGTTAACATCGTATGTGGACATGAATCAAATAGAATATTAAAAATGATGCTATTTATTTCGACAAATAATAGAAATAATTTATTCAGTATTTACAATTGAAACAATGGAGCTAACTGCAGACTGTTGCAAAGAATCTGCAGTCTGTTTTTTATTGACGTCTCTTTTCCAGATGGGTACAAGACGCCTTAGTCCAAGCAACCTACTGGCACGACCCCCTAGAAGAACAACTGTACCGGAACAACAGTCATTTCCTCTCCGATATCAACAACGAACTCACAATCAACCAGACATACATAGACAACCTGAACAGACTCGAACACTTTGTGCTGGTGAAGTACAATAACGATTCGATTGTCCAGCCGAGAGAGACTGAGTGGTTCGGGTACTACGTACCCGGGCAGTCGGAGAAATTGTACACCTTGGAAGAGTCGCCGCTGTATATTGAGGTATGTATCAGGAGGCGGCTAGCACAGGAGTTCTACTTTGGACAACGAAAGAAGTTGACGGATGACGTCGATCGCACGGCCTGTCTACCAAGTTGCTTCGGGCGCGTCACCTGACTGACTGCCTTTCGGAACTCTAAAAAATAAACGTCAGAATCATATTCATAGTCAGGTCATCGAAAGGACGGATCAGCCGTTCTTCGTTTTGTGCTATCCGAAGTCATCCGCCAACTTAGTTCGTTTTTCAAAGTAGATGGTGGATGGCATAAACTTCTGGAGACCTGAGTATGTGTAAAATGTATGTAAGTGGGTAAAATCCGGCTACGAAAGATGATGTATCACAGAACCTAGCAGAGGAAGGGCAGCAGCTTCCCTCTGTGTATTTTTAACACCTCCACTGCGATCACCAATACGGCTGCCACAAGCGTGGTGATTATGGCAACACCCTTCTTGTTTGGGGGGGGGGGGGGGGAGGATGGGTGTTCATCAGTGCACGTATATGTTTATCACAGTCAAAGATTAACAATTGGATGCGGTTGATATCTTTATTTATTTATTTATTTATTAAAAAAAAAACAGCCCTTTAAAACTAAAACTGACAAACTTATTCACTATTATATACGGCCAGTAAAGGACTTACTTTTTGTAAAAAAAAAACTAAAATAAACATGCCCATTCATCAGTCATTAATCTATCCTTGAGTAACGCTTTTCTATGAAATAAACCACACTCAAGCATAGATCTATGACTGAGCAGGCTTTAATACGAGCCTTAGACAAGATCCGAAGTAACATTTATCTAGTAACCATTACACAAGCTCTGCTTAGCTTGGGGCTAGATAATACTGTGTGAATTGTCCAGCATTATTTATAATTTTTTGAGGAAATACTTGTCCAACAATACATTGTTCATGATGATGCTGATGACCTAGAAGATGCAAAAATATGCATAGGTATACTTTACTTAGCCGAATCACTTAGTACAAAATACACAACAATAGATTATGCATCGGCATTGCCACACAGCGCGGGGCAATGCAGCCAGCGTCTTGGGGACGCTTCCGACTGGTATTGATATGGATCAGTTGAGCTACCTGTAGATTGTGTTGTGACTTCATCAACATCTTTGTAAAAGTTAGAAAACCTTAATTTTATATATTATTTCTTATTTCTTCTATATAATTTATATATATTATTTCTTCTATGTATGTACCTACTAAGATGATTGTAATCTTGTGTGGTTCGTGGTTAGTGGGTATTACGTCCTTGTCAGGACGTCGAGTCCCACATAATTCTGGTCAAGTGGTATAGATATCTAGTCTGCCATGGTCAGGCACGTAACATGCAAAAACAATACAATTTGAACTAAATTCCAAATGTTTGTTTTCAGGATCGCCTCGGCCTCAAAAAGCTGGACAAAGCTGGTAAACTCAAGTTCCTGGCTACGGACGGCAACCATCTGCGTATGAGTGACACTTGGTTCATACACAATGTGATTAAGCCTTATCTTTATAATAAACCTGAAGTGAAAGCTTAGGCTTCGCAATCAGGGAATTTTGCGAACACCAGAGCCCTGAATTTAGTTTCTCAATAGTATCGAGACGTTGCATTTTTATATGGGACTAGCTGACTCGACATACGTTCTCCTGTTTTAACTATGAATATTGAAATTCAAAAATTTTCCGCGTAACTTTCTTATTTATTGAATTCATAAGAACTTCTCCAGACAATAACAAACACAACAAAAAAATAATTAGCGAAAACGGTGCAGCCGTTCACGCGTGATACCGTGACTAAGGGAAATAGCGATTCATTTTTATATATATTTATTATCATTTATTTATATTGGGGATCTTTCAGCTTATTATACATAATAGCGATTTGTGAAGAGACAGGTGGCTATTAAGAGGTAGATAGATGGAGATAGATATATTCGTTACAGCGCTTCATACGTGTGGAAATGAAACTACGCAATGGAACGTCTCGATGACATGGCGACGACGTCCCGATACTATTGAGAAAACACTAATCCAGGGCTCAGGTTTAAATTATCCTACTCATGTTATCTTAAATTTGATAAACTTGTATGTATAGTTTGAAAAATGCAACCGAAAGGCCGCCGGGTATGAAGTTAACCAAGAAAGAAAATAATGTCTGCTTGTCTACGGAACTTAGGCTATTAGTATCTTTGGTAATGTTTTAGAAATCTAGGCATCCTTAGTGGTTTCTTTAAGGAACTACGCGAGTGATCCCATGGATGAATCTAGGGCTAATTTCAAACTGGTCTTTATTCAGTAAGTATTTGGCCTATTCGTGTATCAGTGAATAAATAAGAAGATTCTACGGATTAAAATCGATGAAGCCGAAAAAGATTACCTTCCGCTGGCCAAATTTATATTATAAAAATATATCTAAGTATTAATGTCAAAATATATCTTAGTATACTCTAGTCCGTAAACCAACTAAAAATGTAGGGTCTCTATACTCTATCAACATCGATCTAAGTAAAAAAGGGGAGATGAGGAACTTCTCGAAAGTGGAAGGCTCAAATTAGGTCTAATTAGGTCCACCCACCTCAGTCATAGTCAGACCGGCGTTCGTGTTACGCGTGCTTGCTATGCTATGCTTGCTACGACGTAGGTAGTGTGATTTATTGACTAAAAGACTACCTATAGCAATACCCTCGTGTTTGTTCATTATACTTATTGCACAATATTAGAAATGTAACTGTGAGCGAGTGTTTGCGTGTAGTTGTAACACAGGCCAGTTGTAGAGTAAGCGCTGGGAGAACGTACTATATCTACAGATTTTAGTTAGACCTATGCCTATCAAGATCTAAATCGAGGTTTGAACAAAAACTAAAGTAGAACAGGGAGCTAAAAATAACTTAGTCTTGCTTGAATTGCTAATTTGAGATACAGAGAGCTAAAAATAACTTAGTTAGTCTTGCTTGAATTGCTAATTTGAGATTATGTACCTTAATAAGCGGTTATCTAGATAACCGCTTACTACCATGTTAAGTACTTACCTCGTACTGCCGATTTTAATTAACATTCTCAAGTACCTAACTCATTAGGGTTGGTGTATGGCCCAGCGGCCTTGAGAACATTAAATAATTATCTGTAGCCGTATATATAATTTGTTTTATTCGTGAAATGTTCAATTTGTGTAAAATACTTTGACAAATATTTGAGTGAAGGAAAAATACCTACCCAAACTTAATAGCGTTTAGAAGAAATATCCAAATTTTGAATAAAAAAAAGTCGAAATTTGGATATTTATTCTAAAAGAGTTTGAGTATTTTTCTTTCACTCAAATATTTGTCATCAAGTCATCATAATCATCATCAACCTTTATTAGTCCACTGATATACATAGGACTCCTCTAATGAGCGCCATAGCGCCCTGTCTTCAGCTTGCCGCAACCAGCATCTGCCTGCAGTCTTTCGCAGGTCGTCGTCCCACCTGGCTGGAGGGCGTCCTACACTAAGTTTGCTGAGTCGTAGTCTCCACTCAATAACACCTTTTTTTTAAATAATAATAATAATAATAAATCGTTTATTTACTAAAAACACATGCAATAAGTAGAGTGCCAGTGGAACTCAAACTAAGCAAGAATGCTTGTATCTTGAGATCCATGAGTGCGTTTGACAGATATGATTTCAGAACACTGGAAGATGTAGTACATTCTTATAAATATATATTTTTTTTAATAAGATTTTAATTCATTAAAATTAACATGCTTTACCCCAGCAGTTGTCGGTTCTTCGCGAGATATGGCCAGCCCACTGCCATTTTAGCTTGCTTATTCTTTGAGCTATGTCGATGACTTTGGTTCTCTGTCGGATGTATTCGTTACGCATCCTATCCTTTAGAGAAACTCCGAGCAAAGCTCTTTCCATAGCTCGCTGAGCAACCTTGAACTGGTGGACCAACCCTACCGTGAGTGTCCACGTCTCAGCTCCGTAAGTCATGTCATGACGCACTGATTGACAACTTTCGTTTTCAAGCATTGCGGTATGGATGACGAGAAGACTCGTCGCAGTTTTCCAAACGCTGCCCAGCCTAGCTGGATCCTTCTCTTGGCTTCCTTCTCGAATTTATTTTACCCAACTGCAGAATCTGCCCAAGGTACCTAAGTATACTGGGAAACAGTTTCGAGAAGGTGACCATGGTCTTGGACGACCACCGGTCTTGGTCTTGGACGACCACCGGTCATGGACGACCATCGGTCTTGGATCAATGTGGCCACTGATCATGACTTTGGTTTAATCCAAATTCATGCCAAGACCCGACACATCGACCCGTTACATCGGGAAGCTAAAGCTAGGCCCTCCAGCATCTGGTTCAGCTCCTCTAACGACTCCGCCATTAAGACTGTCATCAGCGAATCGTATGTGTGAGATGTAGTTGCCGTTTGTGTTTGTATGTTAATGCCCCTACTTTTCCAGTCCAGCATCTTAAACATATCTTCCAATGCGCTTGTGAACTGTTTCGGGTTATGACATTCTCTGCCTCACTCCTCAGCGCAACTGGATGGGTTAAGACGGCTTGCTTTGTACTTGAACACTCATTGTGGCGGCTTCGTAGATACACCTCGTTAAAGCGATACCTAGTCTACTTGGCATCCCCGTAAAGATTCCAGAACAGCCTATTTCTAGTTTCGATGGAGTAAAAGGCCTTCTCATACTTCACAACAGCCAGACACAGGGGCTGATTATATTCTTCGGACTTCTGTATAAGTCTGTGTAATCTGCCTCACTGTGTGAATGTGGTATATGGTGCCATAACCTCCGCGGAACCCGGCCGGTTCCGGTGGCTGGAACTCGTAGAGTCTTCTAGAGAGACGGTTCGTGACCACTCGTGAGAACAGCCTGTAGATGTGGCTCAGGAATGAAATGGGTCTGTAGTTTTTAAGCTGGGTTTTATCTCCCTTGTCAGAAAAAAGGACCACCAATCTCCCGCTCCACGCCTCTGGAGTTCTCCCACTGTGTATATAATAATAATAATATTTTATTCAAAATAACTTACGACTAAAAGATAACAAAGTTCATCTAAAATTCTAATGGTATTAAATAATGTGTGTGCCTGAACTAAGTAAAAACCTGTTTTTCAGGCAAAAAGAGTTCTTACATCACATAAAATAATCAAATAGAACTTATTAACTATATAAGGCGAAGGTGCATGCTTTAAAATATTTACTTTTGCTAACTACACTAAACTAGTTTTAATAACAAAAATTTATTGCAAAAATTTATTGGCCTACTTTAAAACACTAAATAAATTTTCTGTGTCATCATATGACATACATTGCAATGTATCCATAAGTTTTTTCTTACAACTATTATAATTTAAGGGATAAATATTGGCTAACACATTCATTCTATTAATAATAAAGGACCAAGGATACTGTAAAATTTATTTGAAAAAGTATGTCTCCGGCCCAGTAGTTTAGGGCAAACGTTATTGTTCCTCCTTTTGTTAGCGCATTCAGTGACATATGGAAGGGCTGCGTGTTGTTTAAGTACTATGTTCATTATGAATAACTGTCGAACTGATAAAACTCCACATGATTTAAATAGGAGGTTAGTAGAAAAAATAAAAGGACGGAAAGTTGCTACTTTAAGTATCGCTCTTTGTGCTCTTTCGACAGTTAGTAATAATGTTTTACCCACCCCACCCCATGATGTAATGCAGTAGGTCAAAATGGATTCGCATAGGGCACGATAAACTTCTTGCATTTTCTGCAATATGACGTAGATTTTTAAAGACAAAAATTAACTTGCGTACTCTACTTACTAAAGCTTCTAAATTAGTTTTAAATGAAAGTGATTCATCCAATATAATGCCAAGGTATGTAATTTTATTTGTATTATTTATTGTAGGGCACTTACCTACTTACTTTATTAGCACCTCCGCAATAATGCGCATACAATTTGGGGATAATCTCGGTTGACGGCCGTTTGCGCATCGAAAACCTAATATACTTTGTCTTATCTGCATTAAGAGTTAGTAAGTTGTGCTCAAGTATATATACGGCTACAGATAATTATTTTGTTTTCTCAAGGCCGTTGGGCCATACACCAGCCTTAAAGAGCGAATTCAATGAGATTCCAAGATAAGATCAGTGCGATTGAATAATTCTAATGAAATTTCTGTAAGAAATTTACTGTGTGATTAATTTGTCGGTTGGTTGTGGAAGCGGACACAAATCAGTCTAAATCAATAAAAAGTATAGTCTTATAAAATTTGTTAGATACTATATATAGATACAGACTTCCAGATATAATTATTATGGAATCTTCTTCCTGAATCTCACTGAATAACTCTGGTGTTCACCAAAAAGAGAATATCGGGCAATTAGATTATAATGGAGGTTTTGACAGAAGTTTTCATACATTAAACGTCAGATTTAACCGACGAAGCTGCTAACTGTCCTATTATGTTTTGGTGCACACCAAAAAGTAATACGAAAATTTAAATTTTTCTAATATGTTTTTATACAATATAACTAAGTCAAAGTTAATCGACGAAGCTGCTGATTAATTGACGGTAATCTTTAAAAAAACATCCTAATCATAGAATAACCAATTGCTATTAAAATATTTTTATCGTTCATTGTATAAATTTGGATGTTACCAGATAATGTCGAAAGCTATGTTCATATTACTCTTAGAAGGTGGGTAATAATTTAACCCAGAATATAATGTTTCAGGTAGATTGAGAAGAAAATGTCTTAATATTATTTAATAATGATGTGCCTTCTTAACATTAAATGCATAGAACACTGAGCTCTACAAGAAAACTGAAACAAGAAATAAACTATTAAAAATTATGTATCTCATTTTAAGTAAACCCTGTGTTTGATTGAGAATAAAATTCTCTAACCCTAAAAATCATATTCTTTTATATTTACTTACGTAATATAAAACAAATGAAAAGAAAAACGAAAGAATTACTTTCGTTACTTCGTTAGTAATGAAATAAATATTCATTTATTTTACACATCACATAAACAAAAACCACAGACAGATTTTTCAACTACATAGCTAAAAATCGGAATGTGTTTGTATAGGTACCGATTATTTTTGTGGATTTTACAGATTTCGTCCCATTGCTACGTACGTAGCTCATTTCTGCCTGTTGCATGAACAACACGTACACGGTTCTAGAATTCTACAACAAAAAATCGTCAACAAAAAATGTTACAAAACTAAGTAAATACCTATTAGTGGAAACAAAAATAAAAAAAATAATACGCGTTCTTCAAGTTTTTGTTCTTGTTTTTAGTGGTTATGTACCTTGTTGTTTTCTGTTATTGCTATCAGTTTGTTTAGTTTTCATTGATTATATATTCGTAATAATTTTACAAAGACGTAGATATAACTCCTATAGACTAGGATTTGTATTGTTAAGAAAAGGAAACAATGTACGCTACTAATTATAGTTACAGTACGTATTATTTAAAAATAATTCGCTGTATTTTTGTAATCTTTTTCGACAAACCTCAAAAGATTTTGTTGACGAGACTGTACTACACTTACATTTGCTAGCCCAGCACTTGGCATGTTCACCCTGAACAGCGATTTGTCTAAGATAGAAAAGATAAGGGGGACAAGGGGTTTGAAGATTTTTGTATGGTGAGTGGCCCTAACATCTGCCGTCACTTAGTTTTCTTTTTTCAAAATGCGGTCGGTGTTATAGTATTTAAACCCCTTAGGTACATCAAATTATATATTTATTCCTTCAACTTTAATAATTTACATATCAATTTTTTCTACTCTCGTCTATACTCTGGCCAATCTCAAGACACGCATCATTGCCCCCACATTTAACCCTAAAAATCACTTTCTTGTCGATTTTTTTACAGAGTTGACAAGTAGTGCATACTTGTCGAATAGAGCTCTTTCTAAAATGCTTAATGCTGACAATTATTTTTCAATCACACCAAAAAGAGATTTTTGGTTTGGTTTTTCTAACATTGTACCTTCAGAATGGCTCGAGTATAGATAAAACCTAGTCCAGACTGTTAATGTTACCGATGCTGAACGACAGGCACTCCTCTCACCCTCACTATTACCTACTCGATAAGGCTTTCAAGGTCTTGTTCAGTATCAGAGTTGCATAGCGAGCTGGCAACATAAACTCGTATACATCTGTTGAACTCCGAACTGCTCTTTATGTAGGGAGCTGTGGTGCTGCGCAGCTTGTGTAGAGGAAACTTTACGATGCACTGCAGCATGCAGCGTTCGGCGATCTTGAAGCTAGAAGAAGAACGGATATATAAGTATAAGTACTTTGGGTAGTTTATGTCATGGTCTAAGAAAACAAGGTCTTGCACTCCGAGAGTGACACGTTCTACGTCACTGTCCAGTTGCCACTTATTTCAACAAAACATGGAAGTTCGGAAACAAATAGTCAATTAAAAAAATACATACACGTCTCGGATCCGCAAATCAAAGACTTGAGGCTCTGCGGTACGTGTGACGAGAAGATATTGCGAAGTTCCCCGAACGCTGCCCATCCGCAAACCCTGAGTGTTAGGTAAGTACGAGGTATCTAGGAGCCAAGTACCTACCTACCTAAGTAGGTACCTACAGTGGCATACACATACCTAGCTATTATGAGGTACCTACTAGCTTCCGTGCCTTCGCACGTGTTTTAACAACATAATATGTATACCAGGTTATACTACTCTTCCGAGACTACAAAAACCACTTTCTACCTCTAAATTCGCTCGTCCTGATAACAAGTAAAGAATTACTAAATCATTGAAAGGCGCGGTAGTTTTAATATGTTAGCTTAGCTTATAAGTTAATCCTATCTAGAAACTTCATCTCGATCCGTTCGGTAGTTTTCGCCCAAGCATCTCACAACGGCACAAAATTTTATAATCTTGGAGCCTAATGCAGCTAATGGTGTCAATTCAGATGTCTCCAAAACTAAAGCCATTTGACAGCACCTAAAAATGCCCTCCCTATTATTTCGATCATTATGAAAGGGACAGCACCATTTTTAGTCCTGTCAAATTCTCAAATTAGTTTGACCTATCCTAAAGCCCGGTTTCCCGGACTTTAACTCGCCAGAGTAAACTGCAGACCTGTATTCTACGACCTCTGTGGCGCGGCGGGCGAAGGTCCACCTGCGACGCAGGAGGCTGCGGGTTAGATTCCCGCCTCGGGACAAATGTTTGTACGATCTGCAGATATTTGTTTCGGGTGTTCTGGATATTTTCTATGTATAATAAAAAATATCTATCTATTTAGTGTATTGTATTATGTATATCAGTTATCCAGTAAACATAACACAAGCTCTGCTTAGCTTGGGGCTAGATAATGCTGTGTGAGTTGTCCAGCGTTTTTTATTTATTTATTTTCACCAACTAATAGTCGAGCGGAAAGGAGTGAGCGAGCAGAAAGCGCTAATGCAACTATTGTGGTAGGTACGTTAGCGGTTGAGTGTCATAATGTTTTTCTAGAAGATATATCTAACTAACTCATAAGGATTGATGCAGTCCATCCGGACGACTCTGTAGCCCTGATCAAGCGCGTTCTCCTTGCTTTTCTCGGCCATCATCGTCGCCAGGCCCTGTCTCCTGTATTCTGGTAGAACGGCCAGCATTTTGATCTGTAGCAAAATAATGCATACCTACACTTGAATCAATCGACATGAATGAGATATTCTTGGTAGCTACATCCTTTAAATACCTACTTAGTTCAAGTAAGAATTACTTTGATATTCAATAGTTGCAAAGTTATTTAGCAGCAGATTCGGTCAGAGCGAGATGAGACCCGTTCGTTTCAAATCGAAACCCTAAACGTAAAATAATACAATGGGTTAGTCTTCCTTCAGTTCGATTGTCAATCAAATAGTCTTGTCCTAATGCTGTACCGATTCGATTTTTTATGACAATCGTTTTTTTGGAAGAAGTTTTTGATTTTGTTATTTTTACTCAACATGTATTATTTGTCAGATAATTCGGGCGTCTAAATTACTTTATTTTAAGAATCAGAATATTCAATAGAATAAAATAGTAACTGTTGTTTGCTACATGTTTCTGCCAGCGGCATTACACGCGTTTTTCCAAGATAAAAAGTAAGACAGATTTTATTTTTCGAGCCGACAGATTCGCGCCTCTATTTTTTTAAAAGTTCCTATCTAACTGTGTCTATGAAACATTGCATTCTTTCAGTCAGGTTTTATTCAGTCACCTGTCAACAATTAGGGAACTTCATACGCGTGCATGTGTCAAATAAATGCGTGAAACGATGCCGCAGCCCAATGCGTTGGACTCGATCGGTGCCACACTTGACTCTACCAAAGGCTCTATCGAGACCGTTTCAGAAGGCGCTCTATCGTCAGTGAACGTGCTAGCCATTTTAGCCTGGCGTAACTTTAGGCAGCGTCAGGTAAAAACCTTATTTTGTTGAGAACTTACAGAAATTAGGTACCTACTTATACTTCGGTACCTACACGACCAATGAAGAACTATAAAGTATTTGAATTAAAACGACATGGTGCGCAACTTCTACACAGCACAGGGGATTGGCTAAAATGTGAAATTAAATAACGTTGGTAAGTTATACCTCGAAAACTTTCTGTTGCTTGTAAAGTTCCCAGAGATTCGGCGTTTCTTGCAACTTTGCCGTAAAGTAGAGGAAGTCTTTCGTATTTTGATCCTGAAAAGACAGTTTAGATTAAGCTGAAGTTTTAAACTAAACACTACGTACTTATATTATTATGTCCCTTATGAAGAACGCCCACCTGGTAAATCTGAATAAGGGGTCGTTGGTACATTATTCACTCGTGATGATACGTGGTGAGGTTTTACACAACCGCGTACGGATTATACATGCTGTAGTAGGTAAATTTTTATCCCATCGGAGGGTAATTTTCAGTGCCTCAGTAGTTACAAGGATTAAATTATTAGGATCATCTGCTGTGCCACCTGACTGCTTTTATATGATAATCTAACTACAGAATGAGGTTCTAAGGACAGCTGCTAAGAGAGCACTAGTGGTCTCTTAGCAGCGTAGGTTACCTACCCAATCTACGATAGTATTTTTTTATTAAAATCTTAATTTTGATTACGCTCATACACAGCATCACTAGTTATTGTTTTGATTATCATTGTGTTTGACTTGACGTTTGACAATGCCCATTTACCGGCGATCTATTAATTTTTTTGTTTTATATTGCTTACCTTGTCTGTTTTATGGCTTTGAATATCTGTTGTTTCGTGCCCGTTGTTTCTATTATAGATATTTTCATTGTAAGTGAAATGTAAATTTACGTAACTAAGTGTGCCTTGGGCTCCTTCGGCGAATAAATGAATGAGTATGAGTAACCTACCTATGCACTACGAGTGAGACACAAGTCCATACAAATTTAAGGGCTTGTAAACTTTCTGTAAGAATACACGTGTGTAACATAAATAAACGAACACGTAAGAAATAAAATAATAAAAGATTAGAATCATTTATTCTCTATGTAACTAAATCTTTAAAAAAAAATACTGTTGTATTCTATCATTGAAGACGTCACCATTATTTTATAGTTGCGACATTGTAGGGGGAGCACAGCTGCCTATAATACAGACTTTTTAGTCAGTTTAGGCAACTGAGGCTAACATAGTTATTAGTTATTTGAATAAGTAATGTCAGACAAATTGCTATGTAATTATTTGTAAAGATTATTTTTGCAATAAACTATTATTATTATTAAAATAATACCTGCCGATAAAATGCGTAATTCCTCAACTTTCCTGGGTCGACGGGACTGCAGGCAAAACTGACGCAGATGCCAGCTATTCTGCCGTTGTCGGTCCTTCCGAACAAGGAATTACCTGAAAATTCATCAAATGTCTAATATCCAATACCCACACTGGGTATTGGGTACTAGATTCTTAGATGTAAGATTTAGAAACAACTCTGGCAGGTAGAAAGTGATTTTCATAAGTCCTGAATGCGAGAATCTATTATTATTTTGATTTTCTTTGGTTTAATTAAGGCATTCGCGGCCCAGCCTGTGCGGCGCGACCCGCATGCAAGGGTTAGCCGCAGCATAACAGGCTTTTTGTTCGAAATGTACGTCGTGGGCACTGAAAGTGTTGGTGTTGAACATAAGTACAGTCCTTTCAGTCTAAACACTCAAGCGGCTTTACGCGCTCAAATCACATTTAAATTAACGGATTCAATACCCAGTCATCTGCTCTACCTACTGCTTTTCTGCACAGGTAACGCACATATACTTTACGGGCACTCTATTTATTTATATAATTAGTATAAGTACATTACATATATTGCCTCTTTCTAGTAAAGCTTCGTGAAATCAAGCAAAAAAAGATAGAAGTTTTCTACATAAAGTCCAGATATCCTAACCTTGTTTCAAAACATTCAACAAATATTCCTCAATCGCCTGGTCGTTAGACAGATCGACGTTCCTAGCCTTCACCAGGACATGTTCCTTGAGGTAGTACTTCTTGATCAGTTCTACTGCGTTCTTGTGTTTCTCAGCCCTGACTGGTATTATTGTGAAGTTCTCCGACTGAAAAAAAAGTAATACTACTTCGACCTCATCTACAACCTATACTCCACTGATGAATGCAGGCCTCCCCCTGATAAGAGCCTTATTGGCTTTTTATTGGACCATATGGTAATGCCCATAATCCCTACGCTGGGCTTGGGGATCGCAGTTCGGTGGTAGAATGGTTCTGCGGGAGGAGTTGCTGTCCGCAGAAAAACGTTGTGAAATTTTGCATGGAGCAAGATTGTACCTTGGGGAAGGACATGTCCCACTTTTATGCTGAAAAAAACGTGTGTGAAGCCGTAAGCCGAAGGCGAGCAAACAAAGTTATAAATAAATAGGTTACCTTTTCGAATTTCATCAAATCTTGTATACCAAACACACTGTGGCATTTTTTCAACGGTGTGGTCACAACTGACAAATATTTCAATGGGGCTGTGAAAACCCTTCTGGGTAAAACCATTTTACTGCAATTTTAAAAACGAGGACTTTACATAATATCTTGGTGTTAATATGTCTTTGACAACTGTTGACAACTTTATGTTTTCTCTTTGGCCAACTTCTTTTCTGCCGTTTTCAGCAAAGGACAGATCACAGAAATCAAAAATATATCGTTATTTCCGTGTCACTGTTTAATTTTATAATTTGACCCTTTTTATGTATATATCTATTGTATTTATGGAAATAAAGAGTTTTTGATTTGATTTGAATGGCATAGGTACATCAATCTGCTTTTATTCAAAGACCATTTCCTCGAAACTTCGAACCCTTTCAAACCTGCAAACATGAGTGTAATGATGACCAAGGAGTAGTTAGAAAGCTTAGGTTATTCCCCTTCTAAAGTTTGAATCAAGAAGGTTACGTAGCTAGCTTTGAGTATAATAGTTTTGTAAGTACTTATGGCTGGATTATGTGCTACCTAACGGTCCATACGGACCGCCCTGTACGGAGCATTTCTTCGGTCGACCATTTAGTGCTCCACGGACCAACGTACGGCACGGACAAGTAATGTCGCGCAGAAAAGACGTCCACTCGGTTCTGCGTCCGCACAGCACTAAACGCGTCGATTAGATGATTAGATGCCTAGCGCGTTCTGTTATGGACGTACGGAGGACGGACTCGCTCTACAGATAGTTTTCGTCCGGATGGACGGAAGGTTTGGGGGCCGTGCACTACTAAACGTCATAATATTCTATACGATAGCTCCGGACGACAGACCTCCGTACGGACCGTCCGTGTAGCACTAAATCCAGCCTAACTACTTACGGCTACAGGTCGTGACAGGTTTGGACTGAAAATCAGTGTTTTTGCTTTTAAGCAAAAAAAAAAATCACTGAGCCATGGCCTATTCGTCGTGCTGCAGTACACACAATCTTACTACATTTAAGTTATTTCTAAGTACGTACTAACTTTTTTAAATGTTTGTTTGAATATTTAAACCAATTGTGCTTAAGTTTAAAATTGTATACTTATTTAAGTATGTAAATTGTAAGTGTGACTGTAGTACCAAATATTTTTTATCTATCTATCTACGGCCGCTACGCATAATGCTTACGTCGCTGCTACGTATTTCATGCTATTATACGCTGCAGCGTTTATGCCGTAGCGTAGTCGCGCCTGCATATTCCTTACGATTTTATGGTAGAGTGGTACCTCGTTGGCTTGTTGTTTGCGCATGTTGTGGCTATCTCTATTATAGAGAATTTTATGTATTCTGTTTGTACTCCTTTGTGTTATCTCTAGTTGCTTGTCATAAATAAAGAGTTCGTTCCACCACAGCCTCCGCAGTGATGATGTCCACGAAATAACTATAATGTGTACATAGTACTACGAAGACCTAGCGCTCGGCCACAGCAAGCAGTCTCAACGGAGACTAGCCAAGTGCGCAGGGTGTATTTAGTGCATAAGTGTGCGCAAACAAACACAGGTGCACTCTCTATACCCTTACTCTCATTATCCGATGTGACGGCAGACCGACACGACCGTTCTACTACCGTTCTTCCACCGCACATTGTGCAACGTAATCTTGTGTTGTATTGTTCTTCGCAGTACGTATACCCAACATACTAAAATTATTATTTTTATCTTGTTTTCTTATCTATAAATAACATCGTAAAGTTTTATATCCCCTATGGTAAATTACTATTTACCATAGGGGATATTAAAATTCAATTGATATCATCTACCTACATTTGTCACTTCGTTCGTGCCTGCTAGGGTACTAGATACTCACTTGTTTCCTCTGATAAGAAAGTTTAATAACCATGCCTAATCGGTTAGGTGTTTTCAGACAAAAGAGCATCTAACAAAGAAATTATACAATGAGAAATGTGGATAATAATTTTAACCATTCGTAAGTACCCTCAAGACCAGCGTGGGGATTATGACAACCCCTTATATTATATTGTGTGTATGTGTAATATGGATTATTATCTGAAATAAATGTATACAATACAATACAATATTATGAGCCTATAAGCCGCTTTTTACGGATGGCCTATGTCCAGCCCACTGGTAAAGGTTGTTAATGACTGATGTGATTCGTAAGTCGGTAAGAGACTTAAAATTCAATAAAAAAATAGTTTAGTAGTAATAGTTTGCTAAAAATAATGAATATTCGCTTCGGATCTTGAACCGTGGTAATAATTGTAAGATCTTTTTTCCAGTGTTTCTGCTAATGCAGAGTTGCTTGACAACGAAGCTGATTGATTTACCTGACTCTGAAGAATACGAAGACGGCATTAAATCTCTTATTAAAGATATAGAAAGTAGCACCCCTGAGTATCCTCTTAGAAAATCTTCTAAAGAAAGAGCAAGTCGTGACTTCGAAGAAAAAGAAAAAAGCAGCCCAGGCTATCAACATAGTCAATATTTACCAGAAAAAACAGGTGACTCCATAGAAATAGAACGAAGCAGTCATGATGATGATCTTCTTAGACAATCTCTTGGAGAAAATACAGGTGACCCCAAAGAAAACGCAAGTAGTAGCAACAACCTGCTACTCAGCCAATCTTATACGCAACAAACACGTCGCGTCAGCGTAATAGAACCCCAAATTACACTAAGCCGAGAAAGAAAAAGTGGTATCGCTAAAAAAGAAATAAAACGTTACCGCTACCGCAATCATTCAGCCATTCGGTCTTCGAGACAACCGAAGTCAAGTCGAGGCTCTAAAGAAATAGCACCACGCAGTTTTCACTATCCGAATTATAGGCAATATTCTAGAGAAAGAACCAGTCATAATGACGACAGCAAAAACATTCGGCGATCGAATGATCTAGACAAATATGACAGCGAAAAAGACGAAAACATTAAGAAAAAACTATCATCGCTTGTCGAGCAAACTTTGCACGACACTGAAAAGAAAATTGAATCCGTACAAATGATAAAACAAGCAAACCGAGATTTGGCTCCTTATAAAATTGGCTTTATTCTCAGCATGGTAAAAAAATCTAGGGATATGCTGAACGAGCTTTTCAATACTGCGGTAAAGCATAGAGACTCTTGGAGAGCATTGGAACAGCTAAAGATATTTGAGCTAATCGCTCATACAAACGTAGACACGACGAATTTGGTGAGGCAATTGGTGGAAATACACATTCAGCATATAAACTCAACAATGAGTCATGGTAACCCAGCTAATACTCCCCGCCCAGAAGGAGATAGAAAAAGAGTGGTAATGTTATAACTTTTTGCCACTGTAAATAGAAAACATCTAACAATAAATAACCAGCCTTGTGAAGCTATTTTTTATCCGTAAAAACCTCAAGAGAAAAACTATTTCAAATCAGGGAAACCGCCATTTCACCTGCCATTTTTTCATCACGTAAAAAATGCGCATTCATATTCGCGTTCGTAACGACACATTGTCTGCTAGGTATCTTAAATAATGAGGAGGCTTCCATCTTTTCTAGCGTCAGAGTATCTAGCTCTTGGAGACAAAAAAACTTTGATACAACAACAACGAAACTCTACCAAGCTGAATTTCTAGAACTGGATGAATTATGTTGGTTAAATATGGTAGGTAACTTCATAATAAATTATAATTTAAACAGTTAACGAATTACATTATTAAACAAGTTAATTGTAGCTACTAACTTGAAAGAGTTCCCTACATAATGCCGAAATAAGTCACAGAACAAGTAATCAAAGCAAAATACCCATCATTAATGAAATACTTTATCGGCTGCGCTTTGTTCAATAGTCGCTTTTACGAAAACACATTTCGCCGATAGAATTCAATTGGACCCTTTTCCAAGCATTGGAAGAATAACAATATTAGTGGTAACTTACTTGCTTATATAAAAATTACGCAGTTGAGTCGAGTTCTACTACGAAATTTTCGTCCAGACAGTAGTCGGTACAGGTCCCGCCTGTAATTATTTTGCGGTAGGCACACCTGCTTGATGAGGTCGCGTGGTAGTGCATTAGTTGATGATGTCACGCCTCGGAGATGACAGGTGAAGGCTTGCTCTATACAAAGAATAACTATTGCCGGTGTGGATGTTGAATCAAAAACAGTTTTTCTAATTTTGCTTTTATTTAGTGTTAATACTTTTATTTTGGTCAGATTTTGGAAGCTGGTGTGCTTTGAAAGATATGCGAACAATTAGCAGCTTCGTTCGTTAACTTTCATGTTAAAGTATTAAACTTCCGTCAAAAATGAAATTCAATTAATGATTCAATTAAAATGTAATCGAACAATCGAACATCGATTCAATGATTCAATTAAAATGTAATCGAACGATGACATTTTAATTGGCGTTTTTGACACGGACATTAACGGACGTTAATCTTTTTAAAGAACACATTCCTAAAACAGATAAAACACTGTGTAACAGTTAATTTTAGCTATTTTGTAAAATAAGTTACTGTAACATATTAATTACTTAATAATGAAGTAACGAATAGGTGCCACTGTTTTGAATAGCAAAAATAACATATAAGTTTTCAATATGGCGAATGTGACACACAAAAAATCGGCAAAAACTAACATAGCAGATTTCCAAAAACCGCATCCGTTCATAAAACAAAGGAGGACAATGGAAAAAATAGCAGAACTTTTTGGCGTTACAACAATAGAGTAGGTGAATGTGAAACACGTATTATTTTGGACGCAGGGCTGTGGATAAGTCACGACTCTGCTTTGAAAAAATAGGTACTAACGTTGCTATAAAGAAATTCTTCATCTCCCAACGTGCAGCGAAGACTAGCAATCCATGCAGAAATTGTTCTGCATTGTTTAATATAACACTTGATGCTCATTTGTTTGTCGATGGTTTTCCTAGTTGGTGTTCGGCATTTTCGGTCTCCTCGGTGCTAGTGAAGATGTGTGTTATGTGTGACTAAAATACTGAACGGATCAGGTTGGAAAACATAGAGAGAGGGCAGTTCTAGATAAAACAACGTTTACAGCCGGTGTCTAGAACGCTGATTGACTTGATGATTTGGCAAGCGCTTGGAAATAGAGAAATGCATATTTATCAATTGATTAGACTCGATTAACAACGATTTGACAGACTGGTCAACTAATCTTTGTTAAAAATCAACCTAATAAGCGTTCAGTGAAGTATTATAAGTATTTACCTTGTTACTAAAGTAAAGTAACAAACTCATTGTAGGCACTTGACATGTTTGACCAATAATTAACTTTGCTTCTTCACACTTTTTATGTATCTACTATTCTTCTTACTCGTGAAAACCTTTTAATAGCCCTCTGTTTTTATTTTCCTAATTCTAAATTTTTGTATGTGCTGCTGGTTTTCCTTTAAGTAATAAATAAAATAAATAATTATTAGATAGTTTTGCGTCCGAAAAACTGGCTAGGCGGCTAGTTATGCTCTTTTTATCTCGCAAAAACGCATACGAAGCCTCCAACGGACACTAGTCTAGTCATATTTCCGTGTTACTTGAAGTTTCGACAACCCTGTAAGGAAGCAACCCGTCCCTCCCACAGAGAAGTCTCCACAGTGATTGCTAAATTGAACATTGTTTCGGCAGTTGCCTTAAATACAACAATACCTGGTGTCCGGCAATGAATAGGGATGCGCGGTAAGCTCGGCCAAGGCTCAGTCTTATGTTCGTTGCTATTTCAGGACTTGACTGAATCCTTATTTAGGACTTGTTATGTTTTATTGGTATTCGTTCACAGCCAGCGACATTAATGTGGCTGAACATAGTAAAGGGGAAACTCGTTATAAGCTTCGTTTACTCGCACCTTAAAATGCTTTGTAGACGTAGACGGGGTTAGTTTTTTATTCGTTGACATAAAAAAGGTAGAGAATGAAACAACATAAAAATTTAAATGTAGGTATGTTTAAATACCTAGTTTACATCTTATTAAATTAAATTTAAAAGGAATTTATTTTTATTTACGCTTCTCTACTTATTCGTTACTTTCAATCAGAACAAGCCCCATTAATAAGTTCAGAATCCACAAAAAAAACACTGCGCTTAGAAACATGACAAAGTTACCAGCTCACTGACTAACGCATATTCTGTAACTTAGACAGTCCAATAAATTAAGAAATAGACCAACTCTAGCTAGGTAAAGGCAGCCTCGCGGCAGACCGAGCAGCACGCTGTTTGCCTAAATTCTCTTTACGGCGACTGACTAATCTTGATACTATTTTGTTATTTAAGACGATCGATAGTAGACCTAGTCCATAATGAAGGGGAAAGATAGACGCACAACTGAAGGTAGGCCTTTGCCCTGTCGGCCCGATAGTAGGAAAGTACCTACAAGCTCCTGAAAAAAAGACGACGGTTGAGACTTTACCCGATCAGTTTTAGCTAAAAATAATGTAGCAGGTGCATTCATACTAGGACATTAAAATAGGTAGGTAAGTAAGGTCAAAAAGCTAGTAATGAACATGGTATTTTTTTATTCGTTTGTATACTTTTGTTTTCATTAAGTTTGAAGAAAGCGCATTATCATGAATAAATGTATCTACGCGGAAGTTTTCTATTAGTAATCAGAATCTTAGGTGGGTTGATGCTAGGTGTGGCGGATGCGTTCGTGGAGTGAGGTCGTGCGGTGCTTCCGAGAACACGCGTGTGTCGAGGCTGTGGGCTGTGTGTGAACTTTGTTTTTTGTGCTGGGTTGTGCTGTTGTTTGGACTTATTTTGTGAGGAGGGTATGTGGTATGTATTGAGGTATGTATCCGGCGCGAGAGGCGTGGGAAGCCAAGCCCATTACGCGCGCTGTTCCGCAGGTTTCGGTCCTCGGACCCACATTGTGGAAGATCGGGTGCGATTGGGTTTTGCGGGGTGAGCTGCCGGATGGTGTTAACGTGACCTACTACAAGGATGACACGTTGGTCACTGCCTACGGTGCTGACTTCAGCGACGCGGCCGAGCGCGCGACTGCGGGAGTGGAGGTCGTGCTGGAGCGCATACGGTGGCTGGGCCTGGAGGTGGCTCTGCCGAAGTGCGAGGCCTTGTGTTTCCGCGGGCGGTGGAGGGGGCCGCCGGCTGGTGCTCGTGTTATGGTGGGTGGGGTATGGATCGATGTCGGGTCAGCCATGCGCTACCTTAGGATCGTCCTTGACCCCCGCCTAACATTCTCCGAGCATTTCCGGCGGCTCGTGCCTTGGGGAAAGGCCTCTGCCTCTGATGACGTGTGAGTGGGCCATGAATCATAAGGTTTTGTAATAGTGAAAGATGACGGATAGCATGATACACGCGGGACACAACCTGCGGTACTCGTGCACAGGTGTGGGACACGTGGGGTAGTGTTGCGCGCTTGCTTTAGCTGAATGTGAGCGGCACTGTACTTGCGTAACTAGAATATATGAGAAATGTATGTTAGAACAAGTTTGAGTGAGAGTGTGAGTATACTGAGTATTTGTGTGTGTTTATGCGGGACCCACACCTGGTAGTATGGGGCGTCAGAAAGTCCCATCTGGGCACGGAGGTCGACATTCGTGGTTTCAACTGTGTCTGTCCTATCTGTGCCCCAATCGGGGGAGGAAACGTGATGGATGAATGGGGTCGGCGAGTGTGCGGAACGCCGGCTATGTATGGGAGGAAGAGGGGACGCCAGTCGGGCCGCGGTAGGTTTAAATGTTCCCGTGGTTCGACGAAAAATGGCGAGAGAGGGGTCACCGAAGAGGTTTTAGTGGGTATTACATCCTTATCAGGAAGTTGAGTCCCACATAATTGTGGTCCCCCCCAGACCAGTCCATTCATAAACAAATTTCGTCGGCCGAGAAAAAAAAATTAAGGTTGTTTAATGCAAGTATCGAAACACACGAGTCTCACTACATTGTCCAAGCGACTTGGTCAGTTTCTTTCATCCGGCGAATTCGCAACTAATTGTGGCATTAAACAATAGAACCTCTTAGCTGGCAACACTTTTATAAGTATGAGCGGCCATTGTACAAATGTTGCTTTTTTGTTGGTCCGGTACTTCGGACAATGCATTCAAAATACTGGGTTTGGCAGAATACTGAAATGTTCATTGTGCACTTTTGTTTTGACTTTTATTAGGATATAAAAAATTGCCATTGTTTTTTTGAATCAAGCTCACATCGTCTTTTTGTTAGTATGTGTTTAGTTTTTGTAGGGACAGGTTCCGTAAAACAATTGAATAATCGAATACCATTGTGTTGAATTATTAATGGTGTCAACTTAGACGGTACAAAAACTAATCTAAACTAAATGACAGAACTAAAAATGTTGCCGTCCCTTTTTGAAATTAATTAGTTTAGTTAAATTTTTGCGTCCTATATATGACACAACAGCTTAAGATTTCTCTACATTTTTTGTAATACATATTCACAACCGAGAAACAGATTTCTTAGAATAAATTATGAATAATTCATTAGCCAGCTACAAAGCTTGGAAATATTCCAATTCAACAATAACAAAACGAGATAAAAACGTTTTGATCATCGAAAAGCAGATTTTAATTAATTAAATTCATTGAATGCTAAACATCACTTGCCTTTCAATGTTTCGCAGACAAAGCTCAAAGTGTATTATTTTATAGACAAATCGAAACAGAACAGAATTATGTGCTTACATAATAATATCTTTGCCAAGCCATAACACCTCGAATGACAAAGGTGGAGGGTTGTCATTGGTTTGTGGTATTATTTGAGTTGTGCCATTGTGTTGTTGGAGGGTAGTATAATAGGGGATGGAAGGGGGCGTGGTCGTGGCTCGTCGCAAATATAATCAGGAACAGTCTCGGGAATGGAGACGATGATTTAAAATTAACCTAAAATGATTTATGTCCAAAATTACGAGTATTACAGGGTTAGAGGCTACGAAGGTGCTACGAAGTGCTACGTGTGGTCGTAGAGACGTAGAGAAATCGTAGAACTTTGTATAATAATTTAAATTAAGGGGCATATTGATTTTTGGGTGTGGTTACAAAGGAGGGCAGACCAAAGACAGGACTGAAGAGTCTTATTGAGGCATCAACTCCGTCTACACCCACAGAAAAGCTGAAACGAAAGCTGTCAATCACCAAAAGTCCTGCTCCGGTACTTGGGAGTTGAGCTGGTTAGGGCCTGGTCAGGCAGGGGGACAATGTACAATACACTCTCATGCGAGATGTCAGTGCAGATCCCAATTCCCCCACTTAAAATTACGATTAGGGTGGTGTTCTTTGAAAGGTAATCGGACCATTGGCAGTATCGTCGGATGAAAACTTCTAAATTGCTAAGAAATAAACGGTTGAACAAATGGAAAGCCGTGTTTCGTTGCAAAACAAACATAGCTCTATGTATTCTCGCCTCTACGCTTAACAAATAATATTAATAGCTTCCCATCCTGAATTTTCCTACTACAGTTCGTATTTATTTTTCATTTTTTTTTCTATAGGCCAGTCTAGAAAGTGATAATTACCATATTCTATTCTAGTTCGTGGCAAGTAAACATTTTAATTTACATTTACATAAACCAAAAACCTACTCTACGGCACTGTTGTTCACTAATCAACACTGTACGGAACACAGAGCCGTCACAATGGTGCTATTACATTTGCTCAATAATTGTCGCCACCGCCCCCTGGCGGCATTCAGATCAGATCAGCTTTGTATCGGAAGTTTGTTCATCAAATCTGTGCTCGAAGTTACTTTATAAAGGCACCTGTAAATATAAATTCCGAACCAGGCTGACGCTCTATCGCGCTTCTCGATTCAATGATTTTAAACGCAAACGAAAGTAGTTTTGATCAGTAATGTTGATAATCAGAATAGGCTACTTTATAATGAAATATTAGCTTCTGTCCGCGGCTTCGCACGCATTATTTCGGAAAAAAAAGCCCTTATGTTATTCCAGGTCCAAATCTTTGTGTACTAAATTTCGGTCCGGCGCTGTCTTCGGCATCTTCACAACGCCAACAGCACAAACTTTCGCCTTTATCATATAGAATAACTTAACGCTTGTGAGTATCTTAGCGCTTGTGTGTTTTTGGGAATGATTATGAAAATGCCGATGGAATTAAACAGTTATTATTATGACTAACCAGTATTCTCTCAAATTACGAGCAAATGCAAATATTACTGACCACATTTGAGGAACGCAATCAGTTTGGTGCTTTATCTAAGATCACAGGAAACTGTACCTAATGTGTTTTTAGGTACCTAGTGCCATAGAATATATAATAGTACTAACGTATAGAATTGACACTCCTCACCCTCCACCTGACCGGGCTTCCTCACCCCGCCGTGTTCTAGCGAGTTTGGTTTGCGTTCCAAATGCAGAGGATGTACGACGCACTCACGGGGCGCAGGATGGCATGTTGAACGATTTTGGCAGACGGCGCCGATGTTGTTGGATATTATGTTTGTTTAATCATGGACATACGTTTCTTCTGTTTCACCTTTTGTGAGAGGAAAATAAAAATAATATGGCTTTGAGTTATTTCGCAACTGTCTCACTCGCACGATATCACACACTCAGTCGCACGTGTACCGCAACACAGTTGCGCATTTATGTGCCGAGGTGCGACTTTTGTATGGAGAAATGAGCGAGTGTCCGGGGTGTACAAGTACTAAGAACTTCTTAAAAATAAAACTCGCTCGAGAATCAAGAGCGAACGGTCTAATAAAATGTTACAAATACTGACAAAATTTCGAGCCACATTTTACAAAGATCTGTCAAATCGAAACTAATTTTTAAACATATTTCTTTATTAATAAAATATACTTAGTCAAACTTGACATTCAATGAAAGTTCTTCTCCTGTATATAGATTTACTACCTACATAATTACTTATTCAAATCAAATCCCGGCCTAACCCGAAACGTCACGTGATAAATTGGTCCAACAAAGACTGGAAAGTGCCTTTTAATCAGTGGAAGACCGCGGTCACCATACCAGGTAAACTGTGTAATTAGCTATTGTAGCTTAATGATGTTGGGCTGATCAGCTTGTAAAGGAATAATTAAGGAGTCCTTGACTAAGTGCCTACTAATTTGACTTCTACACAAGAGGAAATAGAAGAGTTAATGTCGTGGCCGTGAAACGGTTACATGTGGTTATTGGGTTTCTGGTAGCTTATATGAATGTACGAGTATTTAAATTCTGATAGCGGTTTTATGAACCACTATGGCCTTTACAGGTGTGTACCTTATAGGTACTTGCAATACCCCTCTACGAGCGAAATGATCATAAAATTTAATGATATTTACAAAAGGTAGGTACTCCTGGCTAATAGTTTTCTCGAACATGGTTCTTCATGTAAGTAAATCTAAGCAGACTTTACGAAGACATACGGACATGGAAATAAATCCTTCCAATGGAAAAGGAAACATTATTATAATGCATTAAATCTACTTAATTAACAAAAAATACAATCAAATAATAGTAACAAATTAGAACTAGTATTTACAATTGAAACAATTGAGCTAAACGCAGACTGTGACTGTGCAATTAAAAAAAATTACGGTCGGGCACGGTGCGGTCGGTTTTAATTTCCCTTCTTATTCGTCTGCTAACTTAGAGCATTGCTATCTCTCACTCTGTCTTCTTCTATTGACATAAGTCAGAGTGAGAAATAACGTTGCTTAGCAACTGTTTTAAGTTACTAGACCATTATGAATAAGAGCGTTATTAGTCTGAGACGCTAACAAAAACCTTATTAATAATTATTCCTACCTCCTTAACATTCATATGCAAACAAGATTTCACATAGGTAGGTGATACTCGGTAGATACTCTACCTTCTCAGCACAAATGCGTCCACTGCTTAACGAGCCTTCCCCAAATAATGAGGGCTTAATCACCACGCTCGGAAGGTGGATTGGAAATCGTAATAGAGGTGTTAATAATACACACAGAAGAAAGACGCGTTCTTCTGGTAGGTTCGTATCTGGTTGTCTCTTACTACATTCACGATGGCACCATGGCTCCGAAGGTAGAAAGATAATGAATCAAAAAATATCCCTTAAATTTTGACTTCGACGGGTCTTGTACCCGCGTCCTTCTCTCAGTATGGAAATGCGCTAACCAATTACACCACGAGGTCAAGTGACGTAGGAGTCGAAAGACTTTGGGACTTCCTTCGGACTCTAGCGCCGTTAGATGGGGATGGATGGATATGGACATGGACCGACCCGGATGCGGGTTCAAGCCCCGTCGAAGTCGAAAAATGTATGGGATATTATTTGATTTTTTAGAAATTACCCTGAGTGTGAGGCTTAAGCACTATAATAACAAAAATCCTGGATAGATAATGCATTACATAGCCTTATAAAAATAATTCAGTTATTAACTCAATTAAACTTATCCTACAGAAAGTTAAATAATTAAAAATAAATATTAGGTAATTAAACTTATCCTGTATAAAAGTAAATGAATAGTAAAACTTTCAGCAGACTTTAAGGATTGATTTTTCCGACCATTTCTTTTTAACGTGACATTTCTACGTGATGTATGTACACGTGTAGATCACTGATACACGCGAACGCATTTCCCCAGATCCAACCTACTACGGTTAGACTGAGGTTCGCCAAAACGTAGTTTTTTCAGACGTTTTCGTGCCTTGCCTGCTCGTCTGTTAACGAAATGAAATGGAATTCCTGACGGTCTTTAGAACTGGACGAAGCCAATCTGGTTTTCAGGTTTACTTTCAATCTACGTTAGTTTATTCACTGACGAGCTGAACTGAAAATACTAGGGGTGTGTTTTTGGTGGGGAGCGAGAGCGGGTTTTTATCACTTTTTAATACATATTAGGTACCTATTTTGTGTCAATTGTTCTTTTCAATTTTGTAAAACGCTCTCTGCCTTTCTATTATTATGTTGACCATTATCATAATCGAGTGTATTATGTTACTGTGAATAACACACTGCAAACGGTTTTTAGAAACAACGGGCTTGAAGTTGCTTCAAATGCCTTTTTATGGATGCTTTTCCAAAAACAATAAAAAACGTTTTCAAGGAAGCTTTTTAAAAAAAAATGCTGGTCTGATATTCGATTATTTCGTGAAGATATTACATGAGTAAAACCGCAGGTATCCAACAACGCAGCCACTGAAACAAGTAATTATTGTAGACACAAAAAACGGAACCCCTTTTATGTCTCCGAGCAAATATTCCGGTATTGTGCTCTTTAACAAACTGCATTCAAAATTAAAATTTTTCATTTGCCGTCGTCCCCCGAGCCTGCGTCCTCGGGAACTCAGGACGAAGTCAGTTGGACCATTCCAACTTTTATTAGTTTATTAGGGCTTTTATTAGTCTATTAGTTTATGAGGGCTATTCTACATATTTATAGCACACTGGCTGCTGCCCGCAGCTTCACACGCGCTTTTTAAGGTAGCCTATGTCTATCCCCGCGATACTTTTTACCTCTCTGCCAAATTTCATTAAGATCTATTCAGCCGTTTAGGATTGAAAAGGTAACAGACAGACAGAGTTACTTTCGAATTTATAATGTTATGGTAAGCCTGTTTTGGTGACACATATGCCTCTGAGACCGGATACTTTGAAAAAGTCGCTTAATTTTTTAACAGCTTTGATTTTTATAGTGAGTCTAACAGGTAATTATGATTTCGTCTTCCTCTTCAGAGCGGTGGCAAACTAGCTTGGAGGAGTGATTCTTGCAGTATTTTTTTGATACACGTTTTTGTACAGTTCTTAATTTATATACCTACATAGGTATAAATCAAATGCGGGTTAAATCAAATTCCCCAACATCGATCAACTTTTCACGGACCTAGTAAAGGGATGTTTTAAGAGAATTGGTCTCATAAAAATTTACATCAGGGATGGTGGATAATACATAAGTACAATATATATAATACATAAGTACATACTCCTGCATTATAACAATCTAATTATTTTTCTCGACTCTACTAGCTATTCACTGAAAGCTGTGTCAGGATCACTTTTGATTATATTCCTTCCGCTACGTAATTGGTATATTTTGTTGAACAACAATGGCTGCATATTCATTCCATTCGTTCATTTAGTCTAGGTATTATAATAAGTACATATGTTTTTCTAGACCATTCATGAATCTTCATAACGGAGAAAAAAGTTGTGTAGGTTTGAAATATTTTAAGTACCTAACTAAGTTTTAACAATGTAGGAAGTTACGTTCTAAATCAAAAATATTATTTTGAGTATATTTCAAAGCACTGCAGCACAGCCTTTGAAAGTTCTCGTACTGCCTAACCTAAGTATGTATGTACCTCTTCCGAAAAAATACAAAAGATGGAGTTTTTATTTTGTAATTAAAACAGGTGTTAAACAAAAAGCACTGTCAAAGGATTATAAAAGCTGACAGTGCGGTTTTCCACATTACACCTCAACCAAATGGTACTTCAATCTTTTAGAGGAATTACCAGGTACCTTAGCGCCGTCATTCTGTGGCGGTGGCAGCCCGTGACGTCATCAACTAATGCACTACGTACCTTCGGAAGACACGAGAAAGGCTTGGCAAGATTAGGTGCACTGGATGTGGCTTATAAGAACTTTTGCTCGATGTCGTCGCAATAAATCACAATAAAGTCGCAATATAATATATGATGGAGGAATACCCTCCGTAAGCTTTTTAAAAAGGGTGACGTCAGCGGCGCTGTCGTCACTATCATTCTCGTCTCGGTGGGGATCCATTCGAAGAAAAACACGGAGTTGGCGTGGCAGTTGCATTTATTCCATAGCAGAGGTTCGTTCCGTCCGACAACTCAAGCAAGAATGAATTCTAGCTCGGCCAACGGCCGTATTTATAGCAAAGCTTAGCGCCGCGTCGAACGATTCCGAGCGCGAGTGAAAATCACCGTCGCGAAGCTAAGTCTTCGACTTTTTTACAATGTTTTTATACCTAACTCAATTCTATGATTAGATTTAGTGGTTTAACAATCAAATTAACATTAAAAACTACATTTTCATATTGAAATAACGTCTTCGCGCTGACAATTTGTTATTTGTACCTTATATATATACAAATAACAAATTTGGAAGTACTCTTTTCTAATGTGAATACAATAAATTTCGTTTCCATGCAAAATCTTACGAAACGACTGATTACGTGAAAAACGCTATAACTTTCACCGAAAATACTGTGAATTATTTATCGCAGCTTATAAAATCTCTTTAGATTATTATTTAAAGAGATTAGTTATTCCTAATTACAACTTCATCGGTTAGGTTAGAAACCTTTTTACCCAAAAAAGGTTTTCAAAATGAGTCTTCGCTTCGTCGAAAAGAGGCAGAAGGGTACCATAGAGCAATGAACATTAGAAAATTTCATTCCAGCATCTCTACCTCTCGCTAGGTGCAAGCAAGGTGGGTGCAAGACTGATTACTTTCCTCACGCAGCATATAATTAACGGTGTCACAGCGGCAAATAATGAGGAGTAGTCTTTTGTTTGGCTACGCAGGTGTTAGCAGGTGAGTGTAGGTAGACAAAGAAATGTGTACACAGTAAGTAGGTAGTTTAATAGTTTTTGGCTAATGTTTTAAGGATTCTAGAGCTAGGTTATTTATTTTTCTTGCAATGACTGGACATTTTTATTTTCTAGACCCTTGAGTACTTACTTTAGATTCTTAGTAATAAAAAAGTGTTTTCTGCTAGACGGAAAAGATGAGAACGAAGTAATGAATTCGGTACATAACAAAAACTTCATAAAAAGGTAGATAATACCAACAGAATAAAAATAAACATGATCACAGAAAAAGCAATTTGAAATAAAAGAACCTTTATTCTGAAAACCATCGGAATCCGAAATGAATGGAATATATTAAGTAAATGGGTATCTTTTGTGTTTGGGATAATATTTTAACCGTTTGTTCTCGTTTTGCATTCATTTGCCTCCTCATACCGAGGGCTATGAAATTATATGGAGCAAACAATCTACGTGAGGCACAGAGTCACTCAAACTTTTTGTGATCATTGGCAAAAGAAACTAAAATCTTCGAAAAAAATGATCAAGAGTCCGTTCGTTGGACGTTGTCACGTAAGTCACGTAAATTTTCTCCTTTTGCGGTAAAAACAATGTTTTAAAGCCCCTTCTATCGGTTCTTTGGAAAAAAATCTTAAAAACTATTAAGAAAAAACTGAGTGCACAGTTCTGAGTCAGAAACATTTCAAGCATTATTATTAGTATTATTTAACGGGTATTTATCGCGTTTATTTGCCTATTTTATTTCAAGCATTTCAAGCATTTGTCATGCAATGGGGTAACAGATAGAGGTATCACAAACCCTTAAATATCTACAGTACTATTATAGAAAGTAAGCATTTGTAAAATACTTACATGTCAGATGTAAGTATTTTTAATGTAGCAAAACGTAGAGCACCACTGGCTCACCGAATGCGCACTCGGTAAAAATTACAAAATGAAAATTGCGGCCCGGCGCCGCTGAATACATTAATATCGAATATTGAATATTGTATAAAAATATCGAATCGAACGTATAAAAATATCGAATTGAATGAATTCACGGATAAAAAGAGAGGATGGAAATCATTCGAGCTCCCGAGAGCTTTGTGAAAATGAGATGTTTCTGGGAAAATAAATCAAATCCTACTTTCATAAAATAATTTTGTTGTATGGTTTTTATTTTATCGTAAGGGCTCTCATGATATCACAGCAGTGTCAAAACAGCTTGATCAATTACTTAGTCAAACTATTTGTCACATAAGACATCAAGACACAAGATAAGATGGGTCTTTATCAATAAAGAAACTTACATCTCATACCAGTACAATTGAAACAGTTGAGATAACGGCAGACAGACTGTTGCAAACAGTCTAGAAATATCATCAGTAACAATCGGAAGCGTCCCCGAGACGCTGGCTGCATTGCCCTGAAGATAATTAAATACATAGTATTTAATTAGTTTTCTTGTAGAAAGAAGGAAGTATGTATTCTATTAAGTTATAGGAGTTTATACCTTGTAAAAAAGCACCCAGCAGTGGGTGAAATAAGACTACAAATCGAGGGCATCATTCCATAGGGATGTATCGACATTTGGCCACTTTTCAGGAAAAACATATTTGTTTTTAGATAATAATAAAATTGATTCAACGAAACTGTTTTCACCCTTCGGGGTACGGAACCCTAAAAAGTAGGGTATGAGTTATTTCAGGGGAACAAAAAACTCGAAAAATAATAATCGAAGTTTACTGATTTGTTTTCGAGTAAAACCAACTCAATTATGTCACTTCACTTGCATACCATAGTATTTGCACGAAAACGAATCAGACTCTTCTATTTTCGAGCACGGGCCTAGGTTTAGACTTATACATTTATGCGAAATTTCAGCCCACATTATCTGAATATTTCAGTTGTCTACCTCTGTAGACAGTTGATATTTTCAGATAATTTGTATTTCTCTAGCCGCTATAACAACAAATAATAAAATAAAATGAATATAAATTAACGGGGCCTCCATACAAATAACATGTTTTTTTTTTGTTTCTCGTTTGTCGAGGCTGTATTTCTGAAACCACAATAGGTACACATGAAAGTTTCTACAAATAAGTAACACTTCAACTGTTATAACAACCAATACTAAAAATATAATAAAGTTTAAAAGTCTCCAAACAAGTGAAAATTTGATGTTCTTTGAAAAAGTTGTCTGAATTTTACGGTACGGAACCCTTCGTTTGTGAGTCGACTCGCACTTGGCAATTTATTATTTCATAAATCAGTTTCCATAAGATAGAAATAACCACTGAAAGTTTTCATAGAAAGCATGCGTGCGAAGCCGCGGGCAGAAGCTAGTAGTAGAAAATATTATATAGTTCAGTTGAGCTACCTCTAGATTGTTTGCAACAGTCTGCAGTTCAATGTTTCAATTGTAGCTCAATTGTTTCAATTGTATGTAATAGTGCTTATTTGTTTCTATTACTTAATTGTATTTTCTTTGTTAATAAGATGGATAATCAGTTCTTTTTTCCACGTGCGTAACCATCAACAGCCAATCTGTGCACGGACGAATAAGTTTTTTAATCAAGTTCCATGATTGCAGACACTATGAGAGCATTCAGCATAATCAATCAATATCGCCGTTGATTGAATATCGTTCACTTAACTTGGTATTGTTTACGGTAGGTATAGATCTCTACGCAAAACTACACAAAAACGTGCATTCAAATATGGGCTTAAACTCGTTATCTTTAGATACATATTACAGTGACAAAATGCCTGCCCACAAGCTTCAAACGACAGTCCGCGAGCTGTCAGTCATCAGATGCCGTCAATATAAAATTCATCTAAATGGGTGGAGCCCATATTTGAATGCACATTTTTGTGCTGTGCTGCAGCGGTGCTTTCCAGGTGTGCGTCAAGCTTAACCTCACTCGGGTGATAGTTAAGATCTTCCTGTTTTAAGGCTTGAATTTACGAAGCATAAAACGTTGTTTAAATTCGTAATTTGTTTGAGCGTGGGTTCATAGCAAATGGCTTACAATTTGCGCAAAACTTTTATCTGCTATCTAAATCACTTGTAGAAACTAGAAAATGGTAAAAACCCTTTTTATACGCGTGACCTTAATGTCCTATACTAGTTGTCGTACCTATGTCAAAAATCGCTAACATAGATTTCCAAGAACACTTTTTCTGGTACTATAGATACCTACGTCTCGTCGCCAACAGACGATTTTGGAAGAATGTGCTATTCAATTATTTTTACCGGTGACAGTAGGTACCTACGTAGTTCTGTACGATCAAAGCATTGATCGTATAAAAAGGCTTGGGAGATTTGCAAACTTCTTTTTGCGACCTCTGTGGCGCAGCGGCCAAAGGTCCGCCTGCGACGCCTACGTCGCGGACGGATAGGTTGCGGTTTCGATTCCCTCCTAGGGGCAAATGTTTGTACGATCTGCAGATATTTGTTCAGGGAGTTTGTTTAAGGCGTTTTCTATGTATAAATAAAGTAGTTGTAGTATAATGTATTAAGCATATTAGTTAGTACCCATAACACAAGCTCTGCTTAGCTTGGGGCTAGACGATGTTGTGTGGATTGTCCAGCATTATTTATTTATTTAACTGCAACAACGTTTTTGACTTCGCATACAAACTCCTTACGGTTCTGCGTCTCTCATTTTAACCATCCATAGATCTTTGTGTAAATGACAGAGCGAGCACTTTCACAACAATTAAACTAAGCTCTCTCAAAAGATCGCGAAAGCAAAGAGTTCAATCCCGCACCACCAAGCACAGTCAATCCCAAACAAAAGAATTTCATCAATCCACATTTTAATCCATAAAATCACCCTAACCCAATCACCATCGTCGGAAAGTTGATTAAAATAACACACCGCCCCTGTAATAGCTGGAATCTGATGGTTCCGTAGGCAAAAGAGTGCAATCACATTACGAGTGAACCCTAAATTTCAATCTGCGGTACAATAGCGCAATCGTTGATTGCTGTGCGCATATGCATAGTCTTTGGGGATCGCTTAGCATACACTGCGGGACACGGTAATGGGAGGTCGTGTTCACATGTCATTTACTGTGCCAGATTTTTTAACACGTGATAGAACTTTGTTTTCAAAATTATGTTTGTAATTTTCCGACACGCTTTTAAATCTATGAAAAACGGGTTCAAATAACATTTTTAAATCTTTGATCTTATTGACACAAGTTGTACTGTAAAAACATTTTCGTCTCCTGTGACCTTTTTCTGAATCAATTTGAAGAAATTATGTTTTTCACTTTTTATTAATAAACTGTAAAAAACTTAACTAAGGATAAAATATTTGCGAATTTATTGGCCACTTTCAATAATATTCTTTCAATAAACTGAACCAAACATGACTCCATCTATGAAGCAATGTTTAATCGACGACCGATGTGGCGCGGCGGGCGAAGGTCCGCCTGCGACGCAGAAGGTTGCGGGTTTGATTCCCGCCTTGGGACAAATGTTTAAACGATCTGCAAATATTTGTTCCGGGTGTTCTGGGTATTTTCTATATATAATAAAAAATATCTATCTATGTTATGTATTGTATTAAGTTTATCAGTCATCTAGTACCCATAACACAAGCTCTGCTTACTTTGGGGCTAGATGATGCTGTGTGGATTGTCCAGCATTACCTATTATTTATTATTATTATTATTATTACCTTTGGAGCAAGTTATACAACAGCAATGTTTTATACCAAGCTCCTGCTGCAACATGAAAAGAACGCATCCGATTATTTCGTCCCGCAGTATATCCCTCTGCCGCTAGGGACGAATTGTTTTCGTATTAATAGCATGTCGAGAGGTGTGCACAAAGGACCCTTCGCTTGTAAACACCCTGTTTATGGCCATTTAATCATCGCAAATCGGGTGACGACAGTTGGAGTAGTAAGGAAGTAAAGAAATTAGATATATATTTTTTAAATAGTTTATCTTATTAATAAAAGAAAGAAGAGGACAGATTTTTTTTTACTATATCTACTCGTATTTAGAAAAGTAGGTAGTAAGTAGCTTCCAGAGCTAAGCGAAGAATTCTATAGTACCTTAGTATAATCCTAAGCGTAGCAAGGGATTCAAAGTTTGGTCCCGTGTGGGACACTCTGCTTTTCAACCTAAACTATGATAAAAATTCATCATACGAGAAAAATAAATAGGAAATGCTTTTAGTAGTTACGAATATTATATAATATATTTAGGTACATATCCAAATTACTACTAATTAATAAGGATGGACAATCCACACTGTATCATCTAACTCCAAGCTAAGCAGAGCTTGTGTTAAGGGTAGGTACTAGATAACTGATATACTTAATACAAATACACTACATAGATAGATATTTTTTATTATACATAGAAACATCCAGAACATTCGGAACAAATATCTGCAGATCGTACAAACATTTGTCCCGAGGCGGGAATCGAACCCGCAACCTCCTGCGTCGCAGGCGAACCTTCGCACGCCGCGCCACAGGCGTCGTCTTTTTTATTAGAGGCCAGGATTCTATTGAAGCAAATTGCGTTCAAACTTTTAGTGTTCCAAATTCAAAAGTTATTTCGTCACTGTTAATAAGTGCGCTGGAATGACGCACTTTGTTCGGACTTATCGAGGAACCCTTTGTCTATTTTAGATTAGATGGGGTGAAAACGTAATTTGCAGCAAATCGTTACAAATTTTCTATGAAACTTCGACTTTTTATGCTTATAACAAAAAACCATTTATTTTTTTTCACTGTTCACAGTCAGAATATGTGTTGCTGAAATCGATCTTGAAATAAACAAGAAATATCTGCTTTTTTTGCCATGATGAAAACAAAATAAAATATAAACAAATCATCATACAATCGCGAAATTGTAAAGTTTCATCAAATCACAAACCTAGATAAAATAAAAGTCAACCAAAAGCCTTTCAGTGGTGGGTATTGAAAATTGGCCACAAATGCTTGCAGGCTCCTTGGAAACTGATTTACGCTCCGTTATTACGTTCAGGTGCGGCGAGCGGTGTAGTTTTGTTTCATCAGGGAAACAGGGAACGGATTTTAAGTTAAATACCTGTTTTACAGACTGTAGCGCCCCCTGTTAAACCGATCCACCACCAAACGCCCTACGACTTTTGGTAGGATAATGGTATATATTGCTGGACATTTAGCTCTGAAGTAGGTTAACATTAGGAACGCACCGAGTCTCGAAAATTTTAAGAACAAGCTAAAAACTGGCTCGTAGAGAAGACATTTTATACCTACGACGAATTTTTAAATTCTACATAATGTGCATTAATTTTATATTATTATTTAATTATAATTTGACAAATTATAAATTAAATTTTTATATGTAGTAGAGCTTGTTTTAGAGGCACTAGAAGAAGTTAAAAGTCACCCAGATCTAGAATATTGATTTGCATAATTTAAACGTTTTACCTCTGACGTAGGACCTTACTGCTTTCTTCTGCCTCAAAAAAACCTTCCGAGGAGGTTTCAAATTCTTAACACTTTTCGCATATTGTTTGTTTCTATTTTTAAGGGTGAACAACTACATAATCTTACCAATTCTGTAGCATGCCGTAGATAAGCTACGCCGTAGCCGTAGTTCGTAATACCTCTACGGAACCCGTAGCCCTTGCTACGCCAAAGATATTTAAACTTTTTCAAGATATTTTTTTTTTTGAATTTAAAATTTAATTTGTCTCCCTCGCCTTTTGACCAACACGGTTTGTTTTCTGACGAAACTGTTTCCGTTCTAGAGCTCTAGAGTTACAATGTGTTTTTATTTAGGGCTTTCAATAAATACAATACAATACAATACAATTCTTTATTATTAACGCCAAGTTACATGTCAAAATTAATAAGGTAAGCAATATAGAGTTTAATATTGACCTTAAATAATTATAATAGTATTTAATATAAAACTAATTAATTAATTATATAGTAAATTCATTTATGATCCAATTTAAATAATAGGTAAAGCGAACTCGTCTACGGAGTAAAAAGAACTCTCCAAGAGCCATTTCCTTAATCTATTTTTAAATATCACGGTGGAAGTTGCATCCTTTTTAAACCAAGACTAAGAATAAGTTCGAATATGATCGATGGCTCGAATAAAGACTGAATTCCGCCCTGCCTCAGCACCGCCCCACTCACCCCCACTACAGCATAGTTTCGTCGCGTCTGAAAATTAATTCCTCTACGTAATCAGAACTTCCGCCCGCACAGCGTATAGCTTCACTCGCGACAATATTTCTTTCGATTTGGAAAATGGTTTATTTGTAAAAGTTTTTGTTATGGTTTATTATAAAATTTATGAATTTATAGGTCTTTTTATACAATAATACTCGTAAATTTGTAGACGCAAAGAGGTGTGCCTACTCTCACAAGGTGGACTGTTGACCTGGGTGAACATCGCGGGAAAATTGCTGAAGCGAGTAGCGCAGGACCGGTCTTGTTGGCGACCTTTGGGCAAGCCCTATGTCAGCTGTCAATCGTCTAAAATGATGATGAGATTTCGTGTTACATTTATTTTTATAGTCTCTAGACCTTCGTTTGACCACAACAAAATCTCACCTGATGGAAAATGATGTCCACCTAGTCGAATTTTCGGCCAAGTCGGCCAGTCTCAACGGAGACTAGCCTTGTGCGCAGGATATAGTGTAGTATACAAGTGCGTCCGCAATGCGTGATGGAGAGTGACGATGTGACCGACAATGTATCACGAAGGTCTAGAAGAGATACCTAGTCAGTCTTGACTTTACTGTACATTATGTGATATCAGATATGACATGTCGACTGGCTGACTTACAAACAAAACGCTCTGTCTTGGAGCCTTCATAATAGCGAAGGGGCCTTTGACAAGACAAACTTCAACATCATCCACGCAGCCCTACAGAAACACGGAGTGGAGCCGACGCTGGTAGATTGGATCATTAGCATGCTCAGGCTGAGGGCAGTATGGATCGACGTACATGGGGGGACCATGGGAGTTGAGGCAAAAGGATGACCACAGGGACGGAGTCTTGTCACCGCTCCTGTGGAACCTAGTAGCTAATGATCTAATCACCAAGCTTATCGATCAACGCTTCTACACGGTAGGATACGCGGACGATCTTGCGATACTCATATCGGGGCACTTTGTCCAGCGTGGCGTGTAACATAATGAACAACGCACTAAAAGTCGTCGAGACATGGACTATGGACCAAACGTGAATCCAACCAAAACAGAACTAGTAATGTTCACCAACAAGCGTAAACTAGGAACCTACCAACTCCCGTTCCTTTTCAATACGCAGCTAGTACTATCCGATGCAGTTAAATACTTAGGTATAACTTTAGACAATAAACTAAACTGTTCAACTCAAGAAAACAAGGCAAAGAAAGCCACCATCTGATTCTGGCAGTGCCGTCGAATGATAGGAAGAACATGGGGTCTCAGCCCAAAGTTTACCCTATGGCTCTACAACACTGTAATCAGGCCCTCGCTGACATACGGTTCCCTATTGTGGTGGCCAAGAATAAACCAAAGCACTGCCATAAACAAACTGCAAAAATTCCAGAGACTATCCTGCATAGCGACGACTGAACTGCCCCACGGCAGCATTCGAAGTCCTGATAGGCCTATCGCCATTGCACTTACACGTGCAACAAGAGGCATCCGCAGCTGCTTACAGACTCTGGGCTTTACGTTTATGGGAGAACTAGAGCACAACACACCACTATTATAGAAGAGTATGCAAGGAGCAATCCCATGCTACTCTCGATTTATGATAGAGTACCCAAAAAACAAACTCAACGTCCACAAAACAACAGCACTGGGCGCCTACAACTCCATCTTCCAGGCGGAATGTGTGGGTATAATCCAGGCTGCGACCGCAGTGCTACGAAGAAAGGTAACTGACCAAAACATCAGGATCCTCTCGGACAAAGCGGCGGTACTACAGGCTCTGAACAAGAGAGAGCACAACTCGGGGGCTAGAACATGTAAGTAAGTCCAATAGAGTCACTCTACAATGGATAAAAGGACACAGCGGATCCAGAGGAAATGACGAAGCTGATGCACTGGCGAGGAGAGGTTCAGAGCGGCAAACGGCAGGGCCCGAATCAATAATTCCCCTACCATTCAGTCAAGTCTGCTCATGGATCCATCAATGTACGGTTAAACAACACCAAGACTACTAGGCAAGTATTCCGGATTGTAGGAAGTCGAAGGAGGCCTTCCCAGTTTTAAACCCGAGATTATCCCTAAAACTCCTCAGTCTGAAACGTGGCAAACGCCGGCTTATCGTCGATATTCACTAGACATTGCATGCTTAACAAACGTCTATTTTATCTGGGTATTACGGACAGCCCCCTATGCAGAGGGTGCATGAACGCAGAGGAGACGGCCGCGCATGTGCTTGTATAGTGCGATAGCGTAGATTCTCAATTACTACACTACCTCGGGACACTGAGAACATCTAGGGAGGCATGCACCGGCGTCAGCGAGCTGCTAGCTTTCCTGCAGGACATCGGGTGGTTAGATTGGCAGCCCCCACCTGACACGCAAAAAGGGCCCACCTGTGGCCTAGTTGCGGAAACCAGTCCAGAAACAAGTAAGTAACAAGTAAGACATGTCGAATGATATGGCGTCGCGGGCGAAGGTCCGCCTGCGACACAGGTGGTTGCGGGTTCGATTCCCGCCTTGGAACAAATATTTGTACGATTTACAAATTGTGTGTGGTGTTCTGAGTATTTTATAAGTATAATAAAGATATATATTATATCTATATGTTATGTTATGTATTGTATGTCAGCCATCTAGTTCATCAGTCATCTATAGTACCCATAACACAAGCTCAGCTTAACTTGGGGCTAGACGATGCTGTGTGGATTGTTGTATCCATCACTATTTATTTATTTAATTTATTGAAGAGTGGCCACAGCTGGTCGTAGAGGAATGAACGGTGCAAAGAGAGGCCTTTGCCAACTAGAGGGACATCCACAGTCATAAAAATAATATGTTAGTTTCATGAAGTGTGACCACACGCATATTCTTACATCAACGCTTTTTTCCTTCAAGTAGGAATCGAACCAACACTCCAACAACTAAGCACTATCGGGTCCCGTGTTTACTAAAGACAAAAAGGCCCAACATCATAATTAAAAAAATCTCGTGCCTGCAAAGAAAGGGGGAAGTGGCGTGAAAGCAGGACGGTGACGCCACAGAGGGCCTTGCAAAGACAATGTCGCGCTTTGGTGGACTCGCTGCTTAATCATAAATATATCAACTGGGGACTAGGAGCAGGTTACACTGGAGACCGCTTTTATTCCTTATGTAAAATACGAGTAAATGCGGTATTTTTTTCCTATCTCGAATACCTAAAAATTTTTTTATACCACCAGAAAGGTAGCAGACAGCGATTTGCGAGAGCCCAAGGCCATCTGTAAAATCAAAAATGTCATGATGGGTAGGGTGTTTAAAATCGCCGTACTTTAGTTTTTTTAGTGAGAGGTACTCACTACAAAATCTAAAGTACGGAGTTTAAAATATTTTTGATAACCTACAATTTTTTTAAATTCACTTCCACACTATCTCACACAATCGCGTCAGCAAGTGACGTGGTTTTATGAACGAGACGGCCGAGATTTGGATCAAAATAACCGCTCACTACAATTCGTTCCTTTTTGAAGTGGCGTAATCCGTGGCTATTCAGAGTTCCGATATTGAAACACCGAAAGGCTTGGCAGTTGCACAGAAAGATATCTTCTTCTACATCTTTTATCTTTGATGTCATTGTCAGGTGTGTCCATTGGAACCTTCGAAGTATAGACTATATTTTTTCTCGATGATTAGAACTTTACCTACCAGCACTCTTCGTGCCTGCCCTAAACTAGGGTAGTTTTGCCATAATCACCACGCCTGCCAGGCGGATTAGTGATGGCAGCACGGGTTTTGAATTACTCATTAGGAAGCTGCAGAGGACCCATTTCTGCCTCTGATAGATTCCCTTAGTCGCTTGTACTACATCGACGGAGTGAGTTCAAAGTCAAAGTCAAAAACTCTTTTATTTCCATAAATACAATAAATGTACACTTAGAAAAGGTCAAATTCTTAATAATTAAACTCTGACACGGAAATAAAGTGATATTTTTGATTTCAGTCGCTTCGGTATGTAGACTAAAGTAAAGAAGCGACGAAGAAACATTTAGCCAGTTAGTTGTTATTTTTCGAGTTAGAGCAAATCCCGTCCCTAGCTTTTTTATCCTCTAGATAATCTGATATTTTATAGTAGGCCTTTTTACACAAGAAGGTTTTAATAATTTGTTTGAATTTATTTACTGATAATTTTTGCAACTCACTAGGAGTTTTGTTGTAGAAGCGTATACATTGCCCTTTAAAAGATACATTGATTTTGTGTAGTCTAGTTGTGGGCACAGCGAGTTTATGTTTATTTCTTGTATTCAAATTATGTACATCGCTAAATTTAGGGAAGCGATTGATATTTCTATGAGTGTACAATAGGTTTTCATAAATATATTGACATGGTACTTGTCAATATGTTTATTTCCTTGAATTTTTCACGTAGGCTTTCTCAGTTGGGGAAGTCGATTCTAACGCGGCGACCACCACGGTGCCAATGACACTCATATATCTCCAAAATCTTCACATCCACATGTACAGGCCCTAACAATAACATCACTTCTGCCACGCTTACCTACGAGCCTGCAAAGAACTCTATTGTACGTAGGCTCTACGTAGTTTGCAACTTTTGCGAGGATGTTTATTCAATCCGTAAGCATACACCCCAAGAAGCGTCGTGTGAGTGTATGAAACTTAAAAGGGGTGTAAAGGGGTGTTAAAACAAAACGAATGAGTTCGGACAAAGGAAGGAAGCGTCGCACTCGTGTATTAAGCCCTTTTGATATCAGGAATTGTAAAGAATACCTAACATATTTTGATTAATATGCGATGTAGGGGCCTTTGTCTTTTGGAGGGTATGACGGTGTTTAGGCTTAGGGATTGTTTCAGAACTGTGATGACTTCCTTCAGGGCAAAGCAGGTTCTTGTTTCACACATTACATACAAAACAAGGTATCTGGATAAATGAAAAACAAATAAAGATTTTAAAACAAACATACATTTATATTTCCGGAACTAGGTACTGGTCCGAATTTTGTGAATTATATTAGACAGCTACCAGAATGGCATACGATTTTTTTAAAAAAAAAGCTAGTTTTAATCCATTTGAGCGAAACTATCGGCAGAAAGTACTTAAAAATAAATTTGGAAAGCACTACAATACGATTTTACTTTACGTTTATTTGGCTATGCTCAATTTCCGTAAACCCCGCTAAGCTTTATGCTCAAAACTATTCATGAAATTTCACCTAAATAATTACTATTTACTTACGCAACGTTTATACCTGTACCAAGCACTAATCCCTGATTAAACGCTATCTAATCAGCGTTAGAGAGCGGCATTCATAGTCATCTAATCAACGGTTACACACTAATTAGTCCGACATGCGGACACTATTGTACCAGTGCTGTAAACACTGTTAACTCGAGCTTAGGGTTGGCGCATCTGAAAACAAAAGTCGGGATTTAATTGAAATTTAGTTTTTTATTTCCAAAACGCTTTAAGTAATTCTCAAATGATGGTGTTCTATGCATCGTATAGTCTTCTACTAGATGCATAGAATAAAATAGAAATAGAATCTGTGGCAATATAATCAACCAATTAAAGACAATAGGTACCTACCATAAATTAAACGCCAAGAGCCTGGACGGTCGCGACGTAAGAATAGACCCTTTTGCGACCCTTTTACGACATCCATTGGTTGAGTCTAACAGAACAGAACATGATGAACATGGAGAAAAGCCGGCTTAGGAAACCTACTAGAAGAAGAGTAGCAGCTTCCATCTGTTTATTTTTAACATCTCCACTGCGACAAGCCACTCTTGGGGAGGCATGTTCTACAGTGGACTGGCTGATAACGTAAACGTTTGATCGTCCAATCGCTATAGATTTTTTATCGTTATAGATTCGTTATAGAATGAACCAAGGAAGTTAACAGTACTCTTTTTTTCATTAAAAACGACAAGTAAAAAATCTTCTAATCAATTCTAGCGAAAAGCTGCAAAAAAAATTGCTTTGTATTAGCTTGGGTACGTATTCTTCTTTCGAAGGCTACACGCTTCTGGATACAAAGTGCGTTTATAGGGCGCATTGCGCCATTTTGTGAAAAGGATAGGCATAGGATTTCGCTTATTTACAAGAAAACTACACAACTTATTAAGAAACTGGTTCAAGGAACTTAATAATTAGTAATAACCTACGAATCAAAACATAAATCATTTCAATAGCATGGCTCCTGAGGTCTCGACCAAATTATGTGCGAATCAGTGCACTTTCGTGATATTTTTTTTAATCGTGTTTTCACATTCAAGGAACCAAAGAAAATATATGGAACTTTATGTAATTCGAGTTTTTTATTACGGTGATCCCGTGAGTACTGAAATCTAGGCCTAGTTTGACAACCAAATCTGTTAGGTTCGCCCCATATAACAAAGTGTTTAAATTGAATCATGAGCGCGTTCAAATCTTTTGTATCAGTTTTGATTAGGAAGGGGAATAAAATTCAAATTAAGGTATACTATGATAATGACATGTGTTTGTAAGTTTCGGAATTTGTAGAAATTGGAAAAGAATTGGGTAGATCATGTGTAATGAAAAATAATGAGTCCGTACCTAGATCTATAGATGCACCATGCATTAATAGAAAATAATTATACTCAATGTAAACAAAGATTATTTTATATCTTATTTAGGATTATTTTAACAATTATATAAGGAATTTATTTTACAACTCTTAGCGGCGATCGATTGATTGACCAAATTGTACTAGGAAACTTAACAGCAGGTCGAAACAGATATTGTATTAGTAATTGTATCAATATTTTAGCCGCTTATTAGTTTAATTTCTTTTGTAAGCCAATGCGCGGCAAAATAGTAGAAGTGATACACACACGAACACATCTGCATTGACCAGCAGACCATGGCACCACTAGTTCGAAAACTACCAGTAAATACTGAAAACGTAAAGTGACAGCCCTAATCGTCACGTAGGGGAGTCAGATCCCATTGGTTTACTCCTCGTTTATAAATGCTATTTTAACGCGGAAAAAAAGATTAATTAACTAATTGAGGCTGTTGGACCGAGTGCAGTTTTAAGCTTTTTCAGACGACTAATTAGGGAGATTGCTGAATGTGACGTGTAGTGTGTGAGGGCCTTTTCATTTGTTGATTAGTTGGGGGCGCTAATTAGAAATATTACCGGGATATTGTTATGATAAAACTATAATCAGTGGGTAGATATGATGGTTATAATATTGGTAGAGTCGTTGTACTTGCGCGCAGCTTCACGGCATTTGAATTACTTGTTTCTGCACGCGGCTTCGCACGCGTTGTTTCTGTGGAAAACTTTAAAGGTAATTTCTGTTCTATAGGATTTATAGGATAAAAAGCCTATGTTTGATTGATTGTATGGAAAATTTCTGCGCAATCTGCTCAGTAGTTTTGGCGTTAAGAAGTAACAATCATACATCTATTCATCCATCCAACGTTTCACATTATATTAGCGTGAAGTACATTTAGCGTCGGATTATTATTATAAACAGTTTCACCAATACGGCTGCCTCTTCTTCATTATATCCTTAGCTGTCATGATGTTCCTTTATTTACACATTCGTTATTAAAAATGTAATGTAAGATTAAACCATTAAACCTAGAGTAGTATGTAGGTAAAATCTTGTTTGATAGCCCTGAAAATGTTAAATACCAAACTAGAGGTAAATTACTAGGTAATTGCTCAAAGCTTTTAAGAAGTCTGTGGCTTATAAAACGCCATAAATGTTTACTATTTTTATTTATTATAGAACTTTTAAAATTAAAATTTAATTGTATCTGTCTGCCTGACCAAACACCCTACGTTGGGGACGCATGTCCAGCCTTAGTGTCTTTTTCCAGTGGACTGGAATATGCTGATGAAAAAGACACATAGGATACTGAGTATTAAATTAGTAAGATTTTTGTTATTAAAGTACGTAGGTAAGCCCTCACACTCAAAATAATTTCTAAGAAATCAAGTAATATCCCAAAAAGTTATCGACTTCGACGGAACTTGAACCCGTATCCTTCCCTCAGTACGGGCGGGAATGCGCTAACCAATTACACCACGAGGTCAATTGACGCAGGAGTCGAAAACCTTTGGCACTTCCTTCGGACTCTAGCGCCGTTAGCTCCACCTACAGGGGAAACATTGAAGTTTATCTAATCCTGTTCAAAGACTAAAGTTACATTTAGTTCGTTTGACGAGAGGTGTCGCGTTGTTCAATTCTAAGATTTTTGGGATATTATTTGATTTCTTATTAAATTAGTACTTATACATCACTCGAATATATTCTTTCTTGGTTAGTACAAGTCGTTCTATAAAATAGTTTTATAATATTTTACTACATAATATATAAAGGTAAGACTCCACTCCTTTCCTTATCCAATTTTCGGAGACTACCCATGTGCGCAAGACATATTATAGTGCACATATATGTGCGCAAACACAGGTGGACTCTCTATTCCCTCGATCACATAATCGATACGAACGGGGAGAGGTCAGGCGTAGGACCAATGGTTCATTGTGCTTTCCGAGGCACGGGGGTGTAACACGGCTAACTTCCTAAGTCCGGACTGCTACTGGCAATTTGACTAAAATTACATGCATTTGGAATATAATTTAGTTCATAGTGGTAAAATACATGATGATAAAAAATTTCCTCTGTCTTGGATAAAATCTATCTCCTTGCCAAATTTTATAAAGATTCATTCAGCCGACAAAACGTAACAGACAGACAGTGAGACAGACAGTTGCATTTGCGTTTAAGTATAATAATATCAGTTAGTATTCTTTACCAGAAATCCAAGTTAAATTAAAAACAAAACTCGTAATATAAAAAAGCAGCTCAACCGTAATGAATTCCCTTGAATCTGAAACTCCATCGTAAGTTAAACAACATGGCTCGACTGTTTAATTAGCGCATTGCAGTGGGTTGTGGGGGATAGAGGGGGGGGCGGTGTTATTCATTAAAATGTTTGCGGAAACTCATTTAGCGTTGCGGTGGGCGGAAGGGCTGGGGAATGTGCAATGCAATGATTTTTATTTTATTTATTTAAAACTTTATTGCACTATATAGTACAAAGGGTATGCTCAATGCCGAGGTCTTTTCTATCTGCCAGCCCAAAACATGTTAATCAGAGGGTTGGCGTGATAACTATATTTTAAGTATAAATATATACCTAAGAACCCAATAAAATAATAAATATCAAGGAAAATAAAAAGAAGAATACGTAAATAATAATGAAATAAAACTTTCCCCTGCTTGTATTACGGCATTGATTTTTTTCAACCGACGAAACAAGGAAGTTCACGAATCTACCCAAATTATAATTTCACAGACGTTACGTTTTATGAAATGTTACCAAATGAAACATCCACTGGAAACCTCGTTTGTGTTGGAAGAACAGCAACGTTTCACCATTTAACGAGGCACTTCTTCAGGTTCGTAGTTAACCCGCTTACATCCGTAATGCATTCGTCAAACTACTATAGTTTTATAGCAAAATAAAATCGTCAAACTACGTTAATGAATCATAAAAAACCATTAGATGTGAATACGCAGGGATCATTCAAGGCTCTAATGAAACATTCATGGAGAACAATGAGACATACGTATGTTGTTGTCTCATTGTTAATCTAGATTCGGCAAAATATGTAAAATCCCGACTATTCAGTCTCAAACGTTACAATCTGCCCCATAACATCTTCAAAAAGTACGAAGAAACACAAACGAACAACAGTAAATAGAAACTACTTCATAAAGCAATTTCTTTACGCGTCAACCCTATTAAATAGCGCGGGATGTGACGGGTGGAAACGTTCATTTAAGGTTGAAAAACACTGATCAGTCTCAAAATACACACTGATTCAGTGTTTTAGACTATAGGTATTTTAAGACCGTCAGAAATAAACTTTTTATTTATAATTTGTTTATTTGTTGGATGCTCTATTTGAGCCTTTGCAATGAATACTTAGTTTTAAAATAGAAACATAAAAGGCATTAAAAATTCTTCAACACAAACTAGGTTTACGAGTATATTAGACTACAAATCTAGTTTGTGTTGGAAGAATTTGTATTTTTTTATTTTATAACCCGCTTATATTATTTCTTTATGAGCATTATAATGGTATGGAAATTATCGAATCATCCATTAAAATAAAGTAACCAAACAAAAAACTATTTAAAAAAATCCAACACAAACTAGTTTTGTAGAAGACTTTATATATTTTATAACCCGATAAGCATAAAAAATGTTATGGAAGTTATCGTATTATCCATTAAAATAAAGTTTGCCAGATGGGAAGTAGCCAGACTTACCCCATTTTTTTTTCTTTATTTTTTATTGACGCTTGCCCATGGGGTAGTGCCGCGCTGCTGCCTCCGACGACACTGTACAATGCTGATAAATCTGTGTCAACCTTCACTCGTCGAGATCGCAGCTTCCGTTATCTGTAGCCCACTTAGCAGACTCCATTTGATAAAACTCATCTCGTTAAATCTGCTGAACGATTTTCAACAGTTAATCTATGTTTTTCCGCTGAAATTTAAACTTAAAGCTTAAAGTTATGATCTCACTGTATGGCCGGCTACCATGATATTGAAAACAAATAAATGTACTATAATTACATCACTTGAAACAATGTACTTAGTATATAGGTAAACTAAATCTTTTGGAACGACTATCATAAACCTATCTTTTTAATTAAATGAATGCAAAAGGTTGAAGATCTAACTACAAAAATGCAACGAGACAAAAAAACTAATTAGTAAAGTAGGTCTATACAAACTTGTTGATAATTTTTGTTGATATTTGATAATTTTTATTAACAATAAACACACAAAAATACTAAACAATAAAAATCTAGCTAATTACCCGTCGTCTTTAAAAAATCCTCCCTAAGTAATTTTCCTAAAGACTTTCTAACAGACTAAAATAGTGAAATAGGTTTTACCTACCTTCCAATAGCCTCATTAACGGCTGCTCCGAGCTAACCACATTTATACAAAATTTATATTTACGAAAACGCCATAACTTAATCTACATCTATAAAGCACTACCCTGAATCTCATCTCGTGATTGGTCGAACCGTGCAACCCCTAGCGAGATTCGCCAATCGGAAGCGAGCACGGCAATGGTATAGGGGTGGAGCCAGGGGGGGTTTAACATGACGTCATTTTCAAAATTCAAACAGTTTCGGTCCGATCATCTCAGATACAACACTCTTACGGGAACCAAAGTTTTCTCCCGCGTGAAGTTTCAAAGAAGTTTAGTTTGGTGTTTCAAATTTACATAATTATTTTCCCCACTGCTGTTTTTATTAACGAGCGCTTCCTGCGCAATCGCTCATATATTGTCAGACTCCATAGAAGAATCACCAACGAGAAAATAACAGAACAGCTATGGCAGGTCCATACTTATCACCTCTACCGGGAGATCTTCTTACTGAGTACATGTTCGGACGTCGTCGCCAGCGTCGTAACCGGACTACCTTCACTCCTCAGCAGCTAAGCGAGTTGGAGTCGCTTTTCCAGAAGACTCATTATCCAGATGTGTTTCTACGAGAAGAAGTAGCGCTGAGAATCAGCCTTTCTGAAGCTAGAGTTCAAGTAAGTTTTTGGTAGAGCAAACCTTGTGAAAATCTGCAATATGTTTTGTTTAATGATAATTCTATGCAAATAAAAATAAAATAAAATGCGCCATAGAAACCGCGACAGATTACGTTTCGAATACTTTATCGATTAGCTTATAAATTTGATTGTATCCGTGACAAGCTATTCGTAGCTAGGATTTTGATCATGCTTCTAAAAAATCGATAAATGTCTACCTTGATCGATGTTTCCTCCTCTAGGAGGCGGATACCTGATCGAAGTTCTAAAACAATTAAACACGTTGTTAGAGGTAAAAATGGCTTTAAATGTCATCAACAAACGAGATGTTAGTTATTTTCTGCATAAGACACGGTGCGATAAATAAGGTCATGTTTTACTTTTTGCTTGACATTTCTAACAATTTTCTTTATTCCACTTTACAAAAAAAATGGAATTAGCTCCCTAAATCCTAAGGGAAATTTCTGCTATTAGCGACTACGGTAACGCCTTAGCACGGTTGTTAGTCTACTTGTAGAAGAGAACACCTGAATGAATTTGATAACTTATAATAACAGAAAAGGAACACGTCGTGAGACCTTTCAACTATTCCAAATATCAGAAGCGAGCACGGCAACGGTCTAAGGTTGGAGCTCTCCCTGGCTCATGACACGACATTTTCAAAATTTTTACAGTTTTGGGTCCGATCATTTTAGGATACAACACTCTTACGGGAAACAAAGTTTTCTCCCGCGTGAAGTTTAAAAGAAGTTTAGTTTGGCGCTTAAAATTTACATAACTGTTACGTACTTAGGTAAAATACTGTAATAACGGATGCTGGTTCAGTTTAATCACTTTTGATCGGTGTCATAAGAATTGGAACATCCCTGGACTACCTAGACAAATCAAAGCTGAAGAAAAATAAATGGCAAGAAAAGAAGCAATACACAGAACCGTCACACGATGCGTTATTGAAATCGTGCTAAGCGGTTAAAATTCCTCTAATTATTATTTAAAAATCTAAAATATTGTAGAAGATGTCCCAAAATGCTTTACATCATTCATCAAATCAGCTTATTTGCACCCACGGTAGTTCTAGCTTTCTTACATTTCGCATATTTGTCGTAATAAAGATAATGCATGCCGTGAATTACTCATAGACAGAGATTTATAATTAGATTTACTTCTTCATCAGGTATGGTTTCAAAACCGAAGAGCGAAATGGCGCAAGCAAGCGCGCCTGCAACTACTGCAAGACGCATGGAGGATGCGTTGCCTTGGTCTCGGTTCGCCGCCCATGCCGATGCCTGGTATGTTGATATTGCTATTGGTAACTTTCAGCCTTTCAGGTAAAGAACATAATGCTAATAATTAGGGTTACTTTATTTATTGATGGAATGGAGCACTCTTAATGGTGCCAACCACGTTTTTGCCGCACTCTTTGGGCACTGAACTCGCGACTGTAAGCTATCACTGCTAGAAAAGACACCGCAGGTTAGCGGTTAGATTTATTTAAGGTTTTTTTTTTCATATGGCGGCATCGAACTAATTATCATTAACAGATGATTAATGAGCAATTTGTTTTAGGACATGGGAAACCTGATTCTTCACCCGAAGCTCCGGATTCCCCCGGCAGAGATTCTCCCGAAGCCAATGCAAAGGAGAATTGCGAGATGAAATCTCCCCGTCACGATACATACCTACACAATCCAAATCCAAACATGCCCGAAAACAATCAACCAATCCCAAATCAGCACGAACTTCCTCCAATGCCATACAGCGAAGACGGAAGAATGATGCAGGCTTTCCCCTTCCCACCAATGATGTTACCACCTCAGCAAATAGAAGAACAAACCCCAACCGACCTAAGAGTCATGGCTGCAAAAAACCCTTGCCCCTGCGTAAACGATGAACCACAGAACTTGGCCTGTCGCCCAAAGGAAAACGAAGAAAGTGATAGCGACACAGAGATCGATTTGACTTCCCATTCGTCCAGAGATGATGATTTAAGGGAGTCAGAAAGACTGGCTAATAGAATAGCTACAAGCATTTTTAGAAGCGACACGGTTTTACACGACTTGGTACCAAATGATCTCAGCCTGGGAGCCACTAAGAATACTGATCGAAGTATTTCGAGGAATAATGGTGCTCTGTAATTTTTTAATTGTGTGTAGTCAAATTTCTAGTCAATAGTCATTAATAATGTTATTATAATACATATAGTATGTCATTTATGTATGTTATATACGTATGTAATTATCTAGAATTTAGATCATTACCCTTTAAAGTTGTAATGTAGAAAATAGTAATGCAAAACTAGTTCTATAAAAAATGTATGTTATTATGTATATTATACTAGCTTTGGATTTGGCAACTTTAAATAAAAATCTCGTAATTAATTTCTATATAAAATAGCACCTTTATTAGCTCTCCATTTTAACTCCGTACGATTACCATTCAGTCGAGGAGTGAGTAAATTTGTAGTTAGAAACGAGACGTGCTCGTGGCGTCTCCTCTTTCCATATAATTTGGTACAGCACCTCTATCGTGCGGACAGGGAACTATACAAATCCCATACAAAAAGGAGACATCACGATCACATCTCGTTACTAACGTCAAATAGGCTCACCCCTCTGGAAGTACCGCTAATTAGATAAATCACAGTTCACTACGATACAAAACATCCCCTTCTAAAATTCACTACAATACTAAACATCTACCTCTACATTTGAAATTATGTGTTTAAGTAGGAATACAATAAATATACTTTAGTTACTTAAATAATATACTCAGTCAAAAAGGGCTATGATCAAAAGGTAAAAGCCAATGTAAGAAACAATTTTAAGGTTACAAATGTCTGACTTCAATAAAGCTTTTGATTGACTACACATCAGTAAATAATACCAAGTAAATCCAATCACAGATATTCTCTTACATAGAAGTTTAATTATAACTTACCTAAAGAACCTTAATTAATAAAATAAATTTAGAATTAGAATTTACAAAAATAATCATACAAAGGTTGAATTGAGTTGGTATAGAGGAGATTCGTCCAAGGGCGTATTCTTGAACCTTTTTCATTAACAGCTTATAATTAAAGAAGTTTAGTGCTGATAACTGTAGGTACTGAATATTATTTGCAAAAATTATATTCTAACCATTTATTAATGTGATATGTTTGCAAGTGATACATAATCTATACCTATCTATATATAACTGAAACAGGTTCAATTCTGTACATTGAAGATATTTAGATTTTTTTTTTCAGGGCTTTCTATTATTACTGAAGCTGTAATTTTTTTGTCTGTCTGTCTGTATCTTGGCCACGCATCACGCCGTAACTACTGAATTAATTTAAATGAAGCTTTGCATGATTTGAGTTCATACTACGAGGAAGGACACAGGATACTTTTATCCCGGAATTCAGTACAGTTCCCTTAGGAGAGGGGATGAAAGTCAAAATGTGCAGAAACAACAACAGTTGCAACATTTTAAAACATCAGTCAACATCATCATCATGAGCCTATTTAGTCTGGGCATAATCCCCTAATGAGCGCCATAGCACCCTGTCTTTAGCTTGCCGCATCCAGCTTCTGCCTGCAGTTTTTCGCAAATCGTCATCCCACCTGGCCAGCGGGCGTCCTACACTACGTTTGCCAAGTCGAGGTATCTACTCAAGAACACGTTTACCCCAGCGGTTAACGGTTCTTCGCGAGATATGGCCGGCCCACTGACTCTTCAGCTTGCTAATTCTTTGAGCTATGTCGATAACTTTGGTTCTCTGTCGGATGTGTTCATTACGCATCCTAACCTTCAGAGAAACTCCGAACATAGCTCTATAGCTCGCTAAGCGACTTTGAACTGTTGGACCAGCCCTACCGTGAGTGTCCACGTCTCAGCTCCGTAGTTCATGATGGTTAGGTCACCCTGATTGAAAACTTTCCTTTTCAAGCATTGCGGTATAGATATCAATATAAAAAATCAGTAGATTTAAAAAAAATCAACTGTTATTTTAGCCCTAGGCGCAAAAAACGTGAGTTTTTCCCGAAAGGATAAACTGATTCTGATGTAAGTAGTTTATTTTAAACAAGAGTGTGTCACTCGAGTTAACACACACTCACTGTGTGAGTATTTCAGCTCGCTGATGTTACGCGCGCCCGCACCTTTAGATACAAGTCCTGTTGATTGTAACACCGCGCGGTAACGTGGGTAACGTTACATAATAGATTCAGGCGTTACTTTGCGGAAATCCATTGTAAATAAAAGGACGAAATATATTTAGTAACAATTCCGAGAAAAAAACCTTCTCCAATAAGATCTAACAAAAAGTAGTCCGTGTAGAAGACCACACCAACCACAAAATGAAAGAACATCTATCAAAGCAAGTCGTCCACTAGTTTTGTCTCTCCACGAGATATCATCAGGACACCACAATGCTCGACCTTGACATTGAGAGCACCAACCAACACCGGAACCGATACCGGTAGGTAACGTTACCGCGCGGTAGCATAACAACGACATAATAAAAATCAAACTGTTGTATTTTACAATTACAATGTTGCAGGTGTTTGTCATTAATAAAATGAAGTGGTTTAGTGGTAGCCTACCGTACATAATAATTGTTTTGTGAGTAAGTTCATCAGCTTAGACTTTAGTACGGGATGTATACAATGGCGCACCGCAGGACAGTGGAGGCTGCAAACAGGATGGTGCAAGATAAAAAGCGAGACTACAGGCTCATGGAAGGCATCAAAAGATGTATTTGTGTTGAGACTTTGTTTAAATTTTGTCACATTTTCCGGCTACTTGCAATTTTCAGAGCCTGACTTTTTTGGACGTACCTACCTTACATTCTACATGTTGAATTTTGTTGGTACACAATGTAGCCTATTAATACAACACCGCTACCTCACAGCACAAAAATGTGCATACTAATTTTAGCTTAAACTTGTTATCTTTAGATATATTTTACAGTGACAAAATGGCTTACCACAAGCTTCAAACGAGTGGGCCACGAGCTGTCTGTCATATGATGCCATTTATATAAAATGCATGTTAAAGCCCATATTGAATGCACATTTTGTGCTGTGTGGTAGCGGTGCGGCATTCATCAAAATCGAATGAGTCGTTTAGGTGCTATGGTGGAACATAAATAAATAAACTATACAAACTTAACAGACTATTAAAACAGCCAACATGAGGATTGACCCTTCTGACTTTGCCTTTATCTGAGCCCTGAGTTCGTTATTATTCGTTATTTTGTTTGGTATAGAAAGGCCGATTTACATCAGACGAGCGTGTACTCATACTATCCCCTCTCCGACTAAATAAAAATCACCATCAAATCCTGTTTTTTATTTTGTCGGAGTTATTCTATTAGTGTAAACAGAGACAGAATATTCCTTCGTTGTTGTATCTTAACTTGCATAGATTCTATGGAATATTCTAAGAATGCTCGCTCACTTGATGTAACCGGCACTATGAGAGCGCGAACAGTAGCTTAGAGCGTTCTTACGTGTTCGGAAGTGCTCGCTCCCCGGAGCTGTCTTTTCAAAGTGCTCTTGTGTTCTAGCAATTCTAGTTCTTGGTTCTTATTCTTGGCGTTGATATTTTGGTGTAAACGCTGAAAACGAACTTTCGTTTACACTAAAAGATCAATAATTAATGCTCTTGTTCTAGCTCTAGCTAATTTGTTCGTTAGGTCTAAACCCACCTTGATACAGCGATTCTAGCTTGCTGACATGGATCTACGCAAATCCCATATAAAAATGGAACGACTCGACGACGACTCAATGCTATCGATTGAGTGATGGAACTCAGAGCTCAGTTAAAAGAACAGACGAAAAAAAAAATGGTAATCGAATTATTTACATTTCCCTTCATGTTGGGAGCACCACCCGGGAGACAGGACGTCGGGACGCAAGCCTCGTTGGACCAACCTGTCCCTCAGTCTCTGCAGTCTTGGTTCTGCGAGGTCTGTTCTAGTGCTGGGGTTTGACCATAGGCGTTCAGCTACGGCCGCCGCTCTCGGCCATACTCTTGTATCTGTAGACAAAACATGTTTATGGAGACATTTTGAATGAAAAATCACAAGCAGAGCCAAAAAACCAGTTTGGTTTCGTATGTTTATGTTCAACCAATAAAAGACTTGTGCTTTTGGAAAAGGTGATTTAACTGACGTATTTGAGAGAAGCCTTCGATGAAGCTGCTTATTGTCTAAATATTTCTTCGATCAGGGAGTGTAATGGATAATTTTATAAGGACTTATTTTGCGTAAATAAACGTTATAAGTAGTGTTTAACCAACATTTCTCATCATTAAAATTTTGTAAGCTAAAAATATATCTTTGCAAAACAAAAACACAAAATAATGATGCTAGAAAATATATATTTCTACTATAGTTAAGTTAGTTTAGTTTTTAGTTTTAGTTACTATACAAGCGCATCTTTCCGTGGTCGATTTGAAAGTAATTTTTACCAAAAATTTTGTTTAAAACTGAAATAATTTGATTGTATTGATTTAAACACTCAACGGAGGTCCTTAAGAATGGATACAGTTTGGTTACTAGAATAATCATAATGTTCTGCAAGGCGACACGTTAATCTTAGTGTTTGTGCCCTGTGAGTCTCGTGGCCACGTAGGATGATATTTGCGAGATGCTGGATGCGGCTAAAGACAGCGCGCTATGCTATGGCGAAGGCGGTAAACGTAGTTTAGGACGCTTTGTGGTTAGGCGAAACGACGATTTCTGCGAAACATTGCTAGAAGATGCTGGATGCATTGAGCTAAAGATTGTCCGCTATGCTATAGCGCTCATGGGAGTAGACCTACTATGTTTAGCACTGGACTAGCAATCTGATACAGACTTATAGGAAGATTATTCTGTTTCTTACCTAAGCCTTGCTCATCTACATATTCGGACCACATCGCCACTTCTCCCCCCAACATGCCTTCTTCCTTCGGCAACTTGTATTCGTACATCTTTCGCCAGTTGGAGTACAAAGTGGTTCCCCAGAATCCTCTATCCAAGTACCAGAGGTCCTTAGGAATGGAGACAGTACTGTAACCGAGCTGTAGGAGTTGTTGGAGGAGGTTGCTGGTGGAAGGTTCCCACACTTCTACGATGTATCTGTGAGAGAAAATAATATTAGGGACGATTTATCAATCGGTTGGACAAAATTACGAGTCGGTAATGTTTTTAAATTTTAAATGTTTTCTGTGTTCTGTAGATTTTATCGTTTTAGTCATTGCGTTGGCACATTTTAGTTCTCTGTTGTTTTTTAAATGCGTTATTATAAGAAACTGACTTCAAATTCCGGTAAATAGTATTCATTAATCTACCGGAATTTGTTCCTCGCATTCCTGAATTACAAAAAAAAATTGCAAGTAATTGTATTTGGAACACTTCGAAAGCCCGATCTAATTTTTCTAGTGGTGACATCTAGTTATAGTTTGTGTCTAATTTAGTTTGATGTGATGACACATGGATGAAACTGTTTACGCCCGTTGCCATGGAAACCATTAGTTACCAGAGGGTCTACTCAGAAAACAAAAACAGAAGTTTCTGATTCGTTTTTAAGCAAAACCAACTCTATTCAGAAGGTATTCAATATTTTATTACTAAACAAAAATATTATAGGTTTGTTAACATTATTTCACCCTGTCGGCTAGGGTATGGCAACAGATCATTCTAATAAAACTTTAATTTTAGTTTTATGGGTAGACCAGCAGTGATTGTGAAATTTTCATGTGATGATGTTTTACAAATCTACGTTTTACGGCGCACATAGCAATCCCTCAAAAATAAATCTTATAGGAGACCACCTTAAAATCAATCGTTATACAATATCGAAAGAATCATAAAAATCTATTCACAGTTGGCGCCGATATCACCAAAATTGTTGTAGCTAGTCGTGATTCCTCATAAATATTTTTGTTTATTTATGTTTTACGGGATGGGTACCCTATTTTTTGTCCTTAAAAAAATATTACACCTCGGTATTATAGTGAAAGAATTAGCAAAATTGGTTAACCAATGGCGGAGACATCAAGTAACATACATATGTACATAAAAAAATACAGACGAATTTATAACCTCCTCCTGTTTTGAAATCGGTTAAAAATCACAAATAACCTCTTCTCTCCTTGAAACTTTACTGAACAGAACATTAGCTGAGAATTGGTTGCACTTCGTACCTTTCTTTACTCAAATATTTCTGTATCCTATGAGCTTGTGTCAGTTCCGAAGACCAGATCATGACAGGCTGCTGTGTCCCGCCGAGTTCAACGACCTCACCATCCCACAGTTGGAGAACTTTCTCGTGAAACTCGCCCCAGAGTTGAATAAACCCTTCGACAGATGTAGTATTGTAACCTTTCCTGGTCATGTACTCTATGATTTCTGGCACCGAGTTCCAGCAAGGGAAAAATACCTGGAATATAATTACCCATCATTGTTGGTCTCGAGTGGCATCAAAGGAACTGCATAGGCTTTCCTTGGCTAGTCACAACAGGCTTCGTTTGTTTGGTTTAATTTGACAGCCTGTACAAGACATAGCGAGTCAAGCATGGCTCGCTATGTCTGGATGTGCTGTCAGGTTTTTGGAATCTACCTCCAAAATAGGTTTCTTACAGAAATACACACGGAGACAGGCCACGACCCGAAAATAAGTAGGAGCACAATACAAACGGTCATCACCTCATCACCCCCAACGTGCAGTAAAGCTGGCTCAGGCAGCAGTTCCGCTAGGTCCCTGTATAAATCCTTCAGGACACGGTAAACTCCAGGGTTTGCCGGATTCAGCTGTCCACAAGGCGGCTGGATGCAGTAATTCCGCCAGCTTTCCACGTTCACGCATACTGCCAGCTCACCGAATCCATATTCCTGTTAATATAACATTTCTATAGGGAAAGAGACCAGAGCCCTGAGTTCGGTTTGACGATAATATCGAGACGTAATCGGGACGTCAATTTATTTTATGAGATTTGGTAATAGCGCCTATAGCGTGCAGACATGGAATTAAGCAAATCTCATACAGTGGGAAAATTAATGATACGTCTCTGTACTTTCGTCAAACCGAACTCAAGGCTCTGTATGCAATAATGGTCTGTCCCTAAGCTAGGAAATAACGTTTGTTTTGACAGCTTGCAATAAGTTTTAGCGAGTGAAGCTGGCCATGACTCGGCAAGCCTCGGCTAACATAGGGATGGCCGGGCCATTATGCTACCCCAAAATCATAGACCATAATTTGCAACCCATCGTTTATGTCAAAATTGTCACAATCAGATCTACCTAGATACAAAAAGATCATTATCTTTAAGCTATATTAAACTTTTAGAATCTATAGTATAGATCCTCACCTTTCCCCATTGCCATCCATTGCCTGCGTGTGCCGGCGAATCAATCTCAATCACCACCCTCACTCCTCGAATCTGCGCATATTTCACCAACTCCCTGACTTCTTCTGTAGAGTAGATTTGATACGGAGAATATGCACCATACCTAATAATAAAAACATATTGGACATAAACATAAGAAATCAAATAACATCCCAAAAATGTTTCTACTTCGACGGGACTTGAACGCGCATCCTTCCCTCTGTACGGGAATGTGCTGACCAACTACACCACACGGTCAAGTGACGTAGGAGTCGAAAAAATCTGAAGTTTATCCAATCCTGTTTATAGACTAAAGTTAAGTTTAGTTCGCGCTAGAGTCCGAAGGGTCAAAAAGTATTTTTCTGTTATCATCAGCCAGTACAAAAACATTGTCCTTTTACATAAAAACTCACTTTTTGATATCCCATAAACAAAGAATATATACATTGTATATTTGAATTTATTTTTGAAAATGGAACTGTACTTGTCTTGGTGATTATTAGATGTTTATAAGAAGGGTGATTCTTCTTATACGGTAGAATGCGTACTTTGCATTGCGTAAACAAAGACATTAAAAAAGTTGGCTTATACTGATGTTAAGTTTTGATTGTTTCATTTTATCGCAATCGAAGTGAAAAGTAGTGTTTAACCCAATTTAGTTCGCTTTTGCTCGAGCAAAAGGTTAGGCAAATAACCTCGCTCGAGGCTCGGGCCTCGAGCAAACGGCTATGTATAATGCTTGTGGCATATAAATACGCACTGGATATGATCGTGTAAACAAACCTGGTAAACTGTGGCACTCGTCTGGACTCCAGCGGAAAGCTTTGAGAATCCGTCACATGCCAATGAAACACGTTCATTTTAGACGCAGCCATTCCATCTATCGTCCTCTTAATATCCTCCATCGGGATGAAATGCCTGGCTGTATCTAGTACAAAGCCTCTGTGTTTGTATGCTGGACTGTCTCTGATCTTGGCACCAGCTACCAGTCGGAGGCTGCAGAAGGATTGGTCGGAGTAGTCAGGTCGGTCAGCTGCTACAAGCTGGGTGAATGATTCAAGGGCATGACGAGCACCGTAGACGGTTTCGGCGGAGATCTTTACTTGAATACCATCACCTGAAATTGGAAAAGGTGAAATCAGTTCTTTGATAATTCAAAGATGCGATGATGATGCACTTATCCAAGGAGAATTGTCACTTTGTTTTAAACCGAGAAATAAATCGCCCTAAAATTATTTTGACTTTCAACGGTAAGAGCTAATTTCTACTCAACTATTTTAGTGTCTGTAACTGGTATGTCTGTGTTTTCTGTTTTTATAGTGTTATTCGAGAGTTAATTCACGCCCCTGCGTGAATCAACTTTATATCACAGCAGTTAAAGGTTCCCTAATCTTTAACTTCTGTGACATAAAGTTTTATACAAAAGTAAAGATTTCCATCGATGATAAACTTACCTTTCGACTGTACATCAAGATTGTACTGCTCATCGGTATTCCAATCAAGCTTTAGAACTTCAGTCTTCACAGAGATGAACACGACTACAGGCGTCTCCACCACTTCAGTGACGTTTCCATCGCATTCTGCTTGAAGATTCTGCCCTACCAGTCGTGACATGGCGGCGACTAACTCTCTTGCTGCTGCTGGCACGTCGATTAGGTCAAATCTGGAAAAGGATTTGCTTTAGGATTATCTTCAACAAGACCATCATCTCCATCATCGCAATCCTCATTTTACTTAACATCGTTATCACTGACATCACCAATTTAAATGAACACGCATAGTACAATTACGTAAGCTGTGATGCAATTGACCATAGCTAACTGTTCAGTATAGCCACAGATTCTATAATAAAGCGAGTTAAATTCTTTATTGACAAAGAAAATAACAATTCAATAATAAAAACAAATTAGTACTAGCATTTACAATTGAAACAATTAAGCCAACTGCAAACTGTTGCAAACAATCTACAGGTAGCTCAACTGATCCATAACAAGGTATTGTTATTGTTCCGACTGGTACTCGTAAGTCGGAAGCCAAGACGCTGGCTGCATTGCCCCGCTTTATGGCAATGCTGATGCGCTGCGCCAGAATTAAAAATATATTTTTAATGCTGACCACGTTAGGATAATTATGCTCCTAAGAGAAATAGTGCGAACTTTGTTCGTAAAGATCGTGTAAAACAACTAAAATCTGTGAAAAGTTTCAACTTTTCAGTTATTTTTACTGTTCGTTTCTTCATTTAATTTTGCCCGTTGACTGTACGAGTTTCATTTTATACTAGACGACAGAAAGCTTGGCAATACAGGTCGTTGACCTATCTCCTTCACCATTGCCACCTTTGCCTTTGCCAACTTATTTGGCACTTTGGCAGGTTGTATTCGCCACACCTAAATGTAGGTATGTCTAAAATCCACATCAAGGTCTGAACTGTGAGATCACGAAGGTCGCCACAGTTCATGACACCGTTATACTCTGCAAACAATAACTGGGCATTCACCTCGAACACTTGCTTTCCACCATGGTTTCGTATACTAAAATTGGCAAAAATAGTAAAGTTTTTTCTCTCGCGATTTGCAATATAGGTACATACAATCTATAGTTGATGATGATGATAAATCTAATGTTATTGTATTTTTTTTATATTATGTTTAAGTAAGTTTTTTTGGATTATTGTCGTTGATAACAATAGAAAGTTACCTATGTTGATATAGAACGGATACATTTTTAAGGTTTAAGATTTTTATTTACAAATTTACTCATAAAGAAACTATAAATAAAGTAGGTAATACATTAGTAGGCCTTTCCGTTTTCTAAATAAAGGTACATACTACTTACATTGTAAAATTTAGAGTACCTACTATGGGTACAATAATAAAACAAATACATACCTACTTTGATTATTCGGTCGAAGTAGTTGTTTTTGTACAGTTTCCTAAATATGTGGCTTATATTGATTTATACCATAGAGACCATTTATACCTTTGCATGCCGAAAGTGTCGATGGAGCTGAAGGAGTATTCCTTCGGCTCCATCGACACTTTCTTAATTTACTGTTGGAAATAATTATAAACCTCGTTTTAAACACGTAAGTGCCGCCGGGTCTAATGAAACCTCAGAATTATTTTGTTTCAAGGCGCTTTTCTAGTGGATACCTTTTGGCCACCAGTGGACTGGTAAAGACTGTTAATGATGATAATAATAACATAGAAACTATACTTTTATGAGTAGGTAGCTTAGGTATTCAACTGGCATGGCATTATTGCTCATTTATTGTCGAGTACGTATCATTACAAAGTCGTTGACCTTGTACAGACTCCCACACAACAAATAATCTAACAAAACGAGATGATATTACTGGCGTTATTGCAATGGTTTTTGTTATTGAATTGCGCGCACAATTTGATGGGATTCTCTGGAGGAGGTCCTATTCGCCTAGTTCGGATGAATGTACATATGTATTTTATATAGGTACCTACTTTTATGATAGGTATATTAATTGTTTATTTGGTTCACAAACATAGACAGGACAAAACAAAATCGTTTATGTACTATGTTCGCCGATTTCTCCGTCAATTGTCGACTGATTTTAATGATTCTTCTACCATTGTATAAAAATCATTAAAATGTTATTGCCGAATGTTACTCCCGCAAAACTAAATGAACAGTGTAAATATTAAGGAATTTTAAATTGCTTTTTATTCGTTTTTTAAAACAATCTAATTGTTATTTTTCGAAACTTGCAGTGAGATAACCTAAAAAAAGTACTTACTTATGTATTTTTTTTAGTTTAGAAGCATTTGTAAATTAGAGTAGAAAGGATGCGAAATTAGGTTACTTACCATAAACAACAAAAGGCCTGCGAAGCTGGCAAGCTGAAGACGGCCCTATGGCGCTCATTGGGGAGGCCTACGAGTATGTCCAGCTGTAGACTATTATAGGTTAATGATGATGATGAATAAAAAGCATGTACTGTATTTACAGCATAAAGGTTTCTTAGTAAATAGTAACTTAGTAGCATACGAAAATTAATCTGATATAAAAGATACCTTATCTCTAGACAAAGATCATTTAAAAAACAGACTATACCTACCTAATTCGGAATACCAATGAATAATTTTCAGATAGTAGGTACAGGAAACCGCTTATCAGAAGACAGAAATCACATATGCTCGATTATCAGAATACCTACCTATCTAAACCAACAACCATCTGATTGTTTTGAAATAAATTTAACCCCTTAATTTAACACTGTTTTTAAGTTTTGCGGGACAATTACTAACCCCAGGAAACCAAAATTTTATATGTACCTATCATAAATCATAATAAAAGCAAAATTAGTTCATTATGTTTTGTAATCTAAACAATCATAACATCTATTGTGTTATAACAGTAACAATTTCTAATATTAGATACGCACCTACCATGGTAGAGTCAAACTCTTGGACATCGCCCAAAAAATAGAATGATAGGAACCGATATAAGAAAACCCTTTCAAAAAGAAATAAAGGCATTTACCAATGAGTAAACTAACGTTTGCCATAAAATAGGAAAAAAATCTTTTAAATTATTAATATACATAATTTAGCAATAAAAAAATTACCATGATTTGTGGTGTTTCGAACTTTCCAATATTTCTACACAGTTGCATGCGCTATGATCACAGAATAACTGAAGTCATTGCGAGTCACTCGCAAGTAAAATAGGAAACACTATAAATAATAATGAGTAGTGGATAATGAGTTAATTGTGAGCAGTCGCTAATAAAATTCGCTCCTAGTCCAAAGCGAAGACCACCACGGTAAGCAGCTTGATTTAACAACACAAAGAGTTCTATCGACTCAAATATCAAAGTGCTTTACCTATTTCCTTTAGACCTTACAGGACATGTCACAAAATTCAAATTAAGTAAAACAAGAAAAAAAAGTGACCACTTTGATTTTTTGTTCACTCCAATATTTTTAAGATAAAGTAAAGAAGCGAACAAGACACCTTTACCTTATTAGGTTGTTATTTTTCTAGTTGGAGCAAAACTCGTCCCAAGCTTTTTTATCCTGATAATCTGATATTTTGTACTAAGCCTTTTTACAAAGGATATGTAATTGTTGAATAATTGTTTGCATATACTTTGGCATATACTTCGTATATTTTGTGTGTAGCCTAGTTGTGACTCGTTTAGCATAATTTTTAAATACTCGAGATATATTTTTAATGTGTGTAAAAAAATTACTCTTAAAGTAATGTTCGCAGCACATTTCATTTTATTATAACTTCCTGCAGGTACAGAATAGAGGTGTGTTGAAAGAAAATGAAATTTTATAATAAATAATATTATAAATTTGTACACACTAAGCATAATATCTACTTCTTTATGACACTTTTTAGGGACGTCCAGTATTTAATTGAATTTAAATTTATATTATCAAAATAATTGTTTAATTTCATAAAAACGTTGGTGTCAATCAATTAAACCTATCATTGGGCTACAGATTCAGATTCTTTATTACAATGACTACAATCAGTTTCATGATCGATCCCTATGTTTAGTTTAGTTCCAAAATTATGATTTGCATGTAAATGAATTTGGGTGGTTCTTATGAATGAAAATCTCTACTTATTCGCACTAACTGCCCCTACAATCGAACTGTATCTAGGTGAAGCCATACGTAAAGCTACTTGTAGGAACCTGTATCGATTGGATAGACTGAAACATAATACCAAACATAGCACTCCAAAGTTCTTGTTCCAAGCCCTGCGACCTATTCATAGTATCGTAGTACATCACAGGTGTCTCCCGCTCGTCTGTCTATTTTCAGCCACCATGTGACACTTGCGTCATAGTACAGGTACTGTCGAGTATTCCATGGCCCTGCGCCTACGTCGAAAAACGTAGCGATCTGGGATTTGATCTCTCTCACAAAGAGTGTCGTCAATGACTACGTAAATAATGGTAGAGTTCTTTCACTCTGATTTTGCCGTTTTTTTGGCAGATTTACGAAACACTCCAAGGTTTATTGGACACTAGCTAATTATAAAAAGTTGGCTAGATCTAACGTAGAAGATCTTTTTGGTTTCAGATAACTAGTAGGTACTACTAGGATTTTATGGGTAGGTGGTACCCATAAAATAATGTCTGTTTAATTTGGGGCTAGATGATGCTGTGTGGATTGTCTAGGATTATTCACAAATTTTCGCATTTTTGTTTATTTTTTCAGTAGTTTTACATAATAATTTCACAGTTCTTTGTTAATAATCGGTAAACAATATTTCCAAGAGTGATATAAGGTAACTTGTGTACCTTTGAAACGAATACTAGAAGAGATACGAGTTAAAGTACGAGCATAACCACTCGCTTAGAGCCCCGATCCCGGACGGACCCGTCCCGCTGAGACCCGATTTCTAATTACCTCGACTTTCTCGATTAATAGTCAATCTTGCTTAAAAGTACTATCAGCAGAAAAAGTGTTGAACATAATTTAAATACTTATAATATACTTTCGTTTAATGCAAAATTTTAAATGACTGCCATTCAGTGAGGAAGACTTTCTGGTCACTTTTTCACACATACTATTCGTCGATGATTTTTGACTTAGTTTCACCTGTTTTGGGGATTGCAGATAATCGGGAACCACCCTGTATAGTTTTAGAGTCAATGATGATGTAAGTAGCAAATAATAATTGTAGTAGCAAATTGTAGTAGCAAATTGTAGTCTCTAAACAACAAGACCACTTGTTGTTTAGAGACATTTAGGTACAATACGCTCCTTACGTTCTTCCTAATCAAAACAACAGAAACAAATTATGATATGACGTAATGTAACATTACAAAATATTACAAGGTAAATTGAATAGCTGACAAAAAACTGTATAATAAAATGCACTTTACGTTTTTTTTTAGACATTTATTTTCCAATCACGCAATGGTGTAAAACTAAATTAAGTTCTAGAAGCATTAACCTATTTTGTGAGGAGATGGAGCTTGTGATAGGCTTAAAAAACCTGTATTACAATCATCATTACAATTAACCAGACGTTGTACCTAATTATTGACAAAACTGAGTCCCACGGAGAGGTTTATGTTTATGCGCAAGAGAGTTAAGTCAAAAAGCCATTAATTAAAGATTCAATTTCATTTCATCAAGCCATGGTCACCGTGCAATTAGGATTATTGATAATTCACTGACACTGCGCGAACTGCAGGTCCTTCCCATCATTACGAACACGTCTTGTGAAGACGCCAGGTCTTAATTCTTAAATTTGGTTTTGGTAGTATGTACCCCCTTCATTCAAGAGTGGCTTTTTATAAATCCTAACTTAAAAACAGCTCTGCTCTGAAGTAACAGTGGCTGTGAGAGTGGTAGATCGGTCTCGAGATCAGTACTTCATTGGGTGTCGGACAAACGTGTTTTTTCATTTTTTTCATTTATCACAGGTGATTTACAATAAAATTAAGAATTAAGACCTGGCTTCTTTACGAATGTGTTCGTGATGATGGGTAGAACCTGCAGTTCACGCAGTTTCATTGAATTACCAATAACCCTGTATACCTAAAATAAACGCAACGCAATAAGAGCAAAAATACTAACCAAGAACATAGCTTGCTATCAACCTACTGAGAAACATATGCCTCTGCAAACACAGGTGGTTAACATAAAATAACTAGCAAGGCATGTCTACCTATTATTTTTTTAATTATAGTCATCATGACATATGTATATACCTAAATTTACATGATTTTTTTCTAACGATGGATTCAGATGGTCTTGCTGGGCGATAGGTAGGTAGGTACCTACATCAGTTCTGAAAATATTTTTACCGGGGAATCGAATCACTATGTAGAGCATGAATCCATACTTATATTATAAAAGCTAAAGTAACTCTGTCTGTCTGTCTGTCACCTCTTCACACCTAAACGGCTGAAGGGATCCTAATTAAATTTTGCAGGGAGGTAAACGATATCACAGACGGACATAAGCTTGAACAGCGCGTGCGAAGCGGCATAATAGTCATAATTTCTGAACATTTCTTCACATTACCAACATAAACAACCTTCTTCGGTAGGTACATGCATAAAAAGACTATAAAATTTAACGTGGAAAGAATTAGCTCTATGCGAGGCGGAGGCGAGGAGGAGGCAAAATGTAATAAAAAAACCCAATTAAAACATGATTTTAAAAGCATAAATACCGGATTTTTTATATTTTTATTGTTGATGAACGTCAACTACATAACCTACCTATGTAACGGCATTGATAATTTTATGACGAGATAGTGCGGTCGGTTATTATAACAGACTTTGTAAAAACACCTTTCAAGTATGATGAACAAGATGATTGAAGACATTGGTGGCAAAATATTCTTGCTGTTTTCCATAGATAATGTTTGTTCTCAAATTTTGTTATTCATTTATAACTGGGTAACACAATTACACGGAAGCTTATACCATTTCAAGAATCCTAAAAAGGGGAAACAAATAGGGAAACAACCAAAGAAATATTTAAAAGAATATTTGTGTTATTGTTATCAGTTTTTGTTAAGTTTTCACTCGTATTATGTCTGATATGATGTTGACATAAAATATATTAGATTCTAGAAGATTTTATTGTAAATAAGTGATCTACCTACTTGATCACTACAGATACGTTATCAACGTGGTCGAAACATAATGAAGACCTAACATTTTCAGAAGTGGTTATTATGTACTAGATACCTAAAGCAGTTTGGCTCACTTGCTTGTTCCATTCCGTCTTCAAAAGTGACAAAATACAAACTTGCCATTATCATCAGTTGTGATTTGTTTACGCTCATCGTCTCACTAATTAGCTAGGTCATCTGATAATGACTGGAACTAGTACAGTTTATCTATTTTCCCCACCCATTTTCCAGTAGTTAAATGTGAATAGGTACTAAATGAGCATGCAATTTGGCTCACCATACTTATGTTGAATTCCTTCATTGATTTATGAGTGTGGTCTACGATGCGCTATGCCCCAGCAATTCCTCTGAGGGTATTCGAAACAATGAGTTTTTACTTTAATAAATAAGATTAATTGATTAGAAATTGTATTATAGATAGATAGATAGATAGAAAATACTTTATTGCACACTTAAATCTAATAGGAACTATTACCAGCAAGACAACTTAAAAACTAAGCGACAATTGGCGATCTTATCACTCAAGAGCGATCTTTACCAGACCATGGATGGATAGGATCATTGCACAGTACAAGGGGATCTGTGTGCTTTATGTAGGTTTTATAATATTATAAATAAAATACCAATATGTGTAATGTGAATGTAATTATTATACAGGATGTTCGGCACAACGTTTGCCATATGGAAACTGAGGGTAGGTGGAACCAAACAGCTTGGCGGCTGTTTTAACCCTGAAAAGCCTCTCGGCAATAAGATTATTTTGTGATTTTTAGATTGTTTTCCGAAATTTGAACTAGGTACATATTAAGTGCTGTAACTATATTTGTACGAAATAACGTTACGCCTTAAAATTTTTTAAAATTAAATCTGGCATGTTAGCTCTTATTAATAAAAACAATATTAAAGTGAGATCTAGGTAAATAAAGCAGCTATGGGCATGCAATCATGCGAAGTGTGGAAAAAAGAAAATTTAAAACTGAGAGTTAAATTTTTGCTAGGCTTTTCCTGTCCTTCAACAGTGTTAAGCCGCTGCCCCACCGCGACACACGCTGTACACGGACACGCAGTGCATTTTAGCTGCGTGGGTTAGTTTGTTTGACAACTTGGGTTGACTTTTCCATACATGAAAATTAACCCACGACTATATACGACTGTTTTAAACTGTTGCACAGCACAGTTTTGACGTCCCACTTCCCGCAGTGAAGTTACGCGTGTAGCAATTCAACAAACGCGTTCCGCGTGCATAACGCTGTCAGCGCTATGCACGCAGTTCACGCGTTCATAGCGCTGACAGCGTTGAGTTGTGTAGGCGCCATATTCAAGCAAGCCACGCGTGTAGCAATGACGTCATTAATCTCATATTCGTGTGCAGAAAATGTATGTGATAGCATCCACTGCAACCCACGAAGGGGCTCTAATAATCCTTATTATAGGCACCATAGAAAGCAGGTATAAAGCCGCTGCCCCACCGTTGCGCACGGAGAGGCTACGGACGTGGGTCCGTCTTCACTTTGCAAGAAAATGTAACATCCACTGCTACCCTTCGTGGGTTGAAACTCACCTGTTGAAACTCACCTGAGATAGTTAGGATGTATCTTCACAGTATGCATGCTGAGTGCAGCAGTAACCGGTTTTGGCCAGAGTCCACCGAAACGGCCACAAACCGTACGGCAGACGTTCAGGCTTGTGAAGGTGGTGAGGCTCCTCGTGAGGACAGGTTGAGGGACCTCTGATCTGATGCAACTGCTGCTGCCGCTAGTGGTTGTGCTTTGCTCGCACTTGTACATCCATGTTGGTCTGGAAAAGTGAATAAACTTGAAATTATGACTTTTTGTTTGTTCCGTTTTTTTTCCCTCCGGTATGGATCGGATACATTACTTGGAAATCAATACATGAAGCTTTAGATTCTGAATACACTTTCCATATTGATACGGCCTACATACGGCGGGATATATCTTTCGGCCTGCGTTTTCACGTAGGCCGAACTAAGGACTGGGATCGCAAATCATTCGGCCTACGTGAAAACGCAGGCCGAAAGATATATCCCGCCATATGTAGGCCGTATCAATATGGAAAGTGTAGTTGTGCATTAGTTTACGATGACGATACAAGTTTTCGTCTCTTTCCATATGTTTGGCCCCTTGAAGTGCCTCTACCGGATAGAGACTAACAATTTTTTGTACTTTAACAGCGGTTGAATAGTTTCCAATGTTGTTCGCGCCGAGTTGAACAAATCGTCAGAAATCATATTATTCAATTACTTCAGCCCGCGGCTTCCCACGCGTTTTATTCCATAAAAAGTAGCCTAGGTATATATACCAAGACTAGAACTTTATGTGTACAAAATTGATCCATTCACGTTGTCTACGATCAAACATTGCACAAAGGCACATACTTTCGTCTACTGACTATCCGTAGGACTAGATCCTTTTTTTAAATAATAACTTTATTGACAATGAAAAGTACAATTCAATAATAAAAACAAATTAGAACTAGTATTTACAATTGAAACAACTAAGCTAACTGCAGACTGTTGCAAGATTCTTACGTAGAATTTTATATTATAGGTAAGTTGATAAGATTCTTACGCCTCAGAGATCTACTTAAACGCTATTTATGATCTTGATGATTTAAAGCTTTTATAAATATATGATTGTGGGTAAAATTTCTGTCAAAAGGAGGTTTATCTAACAGGCAAATACTTTCTGCCTGAAAATGAATAATTTTTAACCACCTTTGATATTTTCACAACAGAAGCTTCCGTTTGCTCGCGTCTCTATACCAATCAATAGAGACCTATTAGTGTATGAATTTACAATACTCAATCTCACATGAGCAAAGCGTTGAAACTCACAGCTGCGGGTCATATCTTATCGTGGGGACTTATGATCTCAATCAAGCTGATCCTAGTTTATTAGCATTACGCACGAGTACCACAGTTTATAATACTATGCTCAGGAAGTTAGCGGTGTTACACCCCCGTGCCTCGGAAAGCACGTTAAGCTGTTGATGGCGCCTGACCTCTCCCCGGTCGTGTCGGTCTGCCGTCCCATCGGATTATGTGAGTGAGGGAATAGAGTGCACTTGTGTTTGCGCACACTACTGGGCACTATAATATGTCCTGTGCACCTGGCTAGTCTGCGTTGAGAATAAAAAAAGAGCCACTTGTTGGCGTTACGGATAAATTATTCACAATATACAATTAAACCAAATCAATAAAAAAAAAGCAATAAAATACAAATTAAATAGGTGCACATACACACGTATTCAAATAAAATGTTAAGTATACTGGACTGGAACTAGCACCCGTGGCCGAAGATCCAGCTAGTTAGGAGGACATTATCATCCCCTTCCGAAGGGTTCCCGCCTTGTCGGGGCAGGGCGGCTTAGTAATCGTGGCCTGGTCACCCGCGATGAAGCTAAGAGGAACCCATGGGGCTGCGCCAACGCAGACGGCGATACGGCCAGCCCCGGGAGGGACTGCTCCTCTTGGCTTTGCCCTCTAAGCCCAGTTGGAGTGGTAGTAGGTATAGTGTCGTATGGGAGGCACCGCAGCTGAGGCGGGTGGCTGTGCTGTATGGGCAGCATGGCCGCAGAGAGGTGGAGGTCGCAGCGGGAGAGGAGTGCCGGTATTGAGATACGCCGCTCTCCCTGCCTTCAGCGGTCTTGGCGGAGTCGCCACCGTTAGATAGCGGACGCGTTGGGGTCGTAGAGGAGGAGGAGTGTCGGTATGGCGAGGGCCCTACGCTCTCCCTATCCTCTGCGACCGTGTGGCAGGCGGCGGGGCCACTCGACTGACCCGTCGCAGGGGTACCTAGGGCGTTCAGACACGGCGTAGTCCGGCGCCCAATTGGCGGGTAAGGTCCCCGCCGCGGTCGCGGCGCGTCATGTGCTTCTGGCGCGTCACCCCCAGTGAGAAGCCCGATATGGGGCAGCCGCGGTGGGTTCGAGGAAGAATGCGAAAGCGTCCCCACGTTCCCACCACAAGCGGCAGAGGCGGAAGCACCCTGCGGGTTTTAGTAGGTTTGGAATCCCACATAATCGTACTGTCTCCCCGTAGCAGTACGATACATGGGCGCATTTACCTCAGGATACTAAAAAAAGAGGACATTATCATACTATGCTAGCATAAGTACAGGTTCCAAACCAACTAAGCTACGTTACCCACCTATAATTTTAGTATTTAATATTTTGTTTAGCAAATTATTAATAAGAGAGTAAACAGGGTAATAAAGCTTGCTTAAGCACGTTAACCTCTCTCAATTGGAATTTTCGGTATTGTTTAAGCTTCCACAGAATGTTCCACTGAATGTTATAACCTACCTAACTTATATGATTTCAAAATACCTGATTAAAATATCTGAGACAACGTGAGTAGGACAATACGTATTTCGTATCGTCTTACTCATAATCCATCGGTGGATCTGAGTGGACAAAAAAGGGGAAACTGATCCATTAGTGGATCTGCAAAGTGGATCAGAGTGGAATAGAGCATATTATAGAGGCGAAAGTTTGTGCCGTTGTGAAGATGTTTTTGCGAAGAGAACGCGCTGAATGGACCCAAAGTGTGTATATCTTTGAATGGATCGAGCTGAAATTTAATACTCAATATATTTATTGTTGTCTTCACATTGGTAGGTAAGTTATTATCTGTAAGTATCACAATGTGTACCCTGTTGGGCGGTACAGCAAGTGGAAGGCAGACCGAGGTTGTTTATAGTAAAAATATGTAGGTACTAAGGGCGTAGTAGCTACCTACTTGTCTAGTTTGCAAGTAAAAAATACAAAGTTGGTAATTAAAACAGTTCATCTTAACATGAAATTTAGCACACGCTAAAACTAGACCTTTCTTTTTTTTTTTTTTTTCTCGGCCGAGGAAATTCTTTTACGAATAGACTGGTCTGGGGGGGACCAGAATTATGTGGGACTAGACGTCCTGATAAGGACGTAATACCCACTAAAACCTCTCCGGTGACCCTTCTCTCGCCATTTTCGCCGAACCACGGGAACATATAAACCTACCGCGGCCCGACTGGCGTCCCCTCTTCCTCCCATAACTAGACCTAGAATATATGATAGTAAAGGATACTTTTATAAAGAAATCGCGTGCGAAGCCGAGGGCAGGAGCTATTATTTGAGTTAGGTAGGTAGTTATAAAGTTGCCTTGATTGTCTCGTGGCCTATTTCAAACAATGCCATTAATTTCAATCTAGATATATTTATTTATTAAGTGGCTTTCAACAGTTTCGACACAACAATGTTTGTTTAAAAGACAATCATTTGTATTGGCAAGTATTACCCATTTGGTCATGCTGGGCTATTGTTCACATCACACAAATAGCTGTGCGTTGAGTGTTAGGTATTCATACAAATACCGAGACACCTATGAGGAACTGTCAATGGTTTGAATGGTGTGGTGATAGGTACCTACCTGACTGGTATTATAGAAAATACGCCAAGAACCGCAAGAACCTTCAAATAATAGATAGGTACTAGGTACTTTATAGTGCGAGTAATATAATAAGATACCTAGCATAATCAATGCCACCAAATCATAAAAAATAATGCTTATTTCAAATAACTTGTAAATGAAACACAGGTTTTATAATCAAAAGTTTCAAAAAATGCATGAAACATATTAGCTGATCTATGCCCCAGTGGCCTTGAGAACACAAAATAATTATCTGTAGCCGTATAAATAATTTGTTTTATTCGTGAAATGTTCAATGTGGTGAAAGATCAAGAGAAGACTCAAACTCAATAGCGTTTAGAAGAAATATCCATATCTGGTATAATAAAAAAATATTTTAAATTTGGATATTTTTATTCTAAACGCTGTTGATTTTAACTATTTTTCTTTCACTCAAATATTTGTCAAAGTATTTTACACAAATTGAACATTTCACGAATAAAACAAATTGTTTATACGGCTACAGATAATTATTTTGTGTTCTCAAGGCCGTTGGGACATAGACCAGCCTTAAGTAGGTACCTAATGAAAACCATAGTATTTAAAAAAATATATAAATAGATTTTACATTTATGTCTGCAAAGAACAAGTTCTTGTTCAGAGATTCTACCGTTTACTGTACTTATGTCGTTGTACTTTTGCACGTATCAACCAACCAACGTACTAACGTTGGTTATTTAATTAGGTTTTTCACAGTAGAGGTGTTAAATATACACAGAAGGAAGCTGCTGCCCATCCCACATCGGGTTGAGTTGGGAGGGTCGATTCTTACGCCATGGCCTACATAGCCCGTACGTAGAGTTTTTTTTTCTGTTCTTCTAATCTCTTTTAGCTGCACGATTGGCTAAAACATAAACTTACTCATAGACAATAGGAATGGAGCCAACTACGGAGTTCACCTCATTGCAACACACGAGCTGAACAGCTGCCGCCAGCACCACGATCCAGGTTCGCATTTTAACCTGTAAAATAAAGAATATAATATAAATAATAATAAATAATGATGAATAATCCACTTCCTCCTCCACCTCCACAGCGTATATTGGTCCACTGCTGGACCCAGGCCTCCCCCTGATAAGCGTCTTGTTGGTTTTTATCCCAGGGGGAGTAATGCACATAATCCCCACGCGCTGGGCATACTGAGCACAGCTTGTGTCCTGATATACTTAATACATACTACATAGATATATAATTTTTAATAGAACACACCCAAAACCCCCTGAATAAAATATCTGCAGATGGTACAAACTTTTGTCCCGAGTCGGGAATCGATCCCGCAACCTCCTTCGGCGCGAGCGGACCTTCCACGCTGCGCCACAGAGGTCGTCTTATGGAAGTTGTGCCCTAATCAATATTTGCCTTAACTCTCATAAAGTACTTCCACTTCAGGTCTCGGACTCTACCACCTCGTTTTATGTTACTCCGTGGACTCTACCTACTATTGTTTTTGTGATCTGTCTTTTAATTTATTTCACTCTATTAAGCATAAACTTATCTAAGAAATTCAATACAAAAATTCCTAAAGATACCTAAATAAACACGGTTTGAACTGTTTACTATTCATTAAAAAATCATAAGAGCAATAATTATTTTCATATCTGAATATCTCAGAAATCTGACGCTTTACGACATTATCATAGAGGACATTTTTTATTTGTATAAGTATGTTGTATCCAAATATAAAACTTTTATTGTGTGCCGTGATTAAAAAAACAAACAACAGTGTCGTAGCCTATGTTGTCACCCTCCATACAAAACCTATTACATTTCTTCGAAACCCTTGGCGTGACGACGCCTTGGGTAAGTAAATTTGGGTTTTATCAAGTTAAAAACAATAATATTACATTCGATAATTAGGGTAACTTAAATCTCATTATCATCAGTAATTTTTTGTAGAGCCATCCAAAAATACATTACATTAAATTTACTTAATCTGTAAGAGTTATTTCCATAAGGCAGGAGCGAAACCTCCTAACACAGGTATCTCTATACTTAAAAGGAGGTTTCCAAAGCAATTAAACATGAATATAGATTAAATTAAAGAAAAAAAAAAGGTTGCCTGAAAGAGATCGCTTCTAAGCGATAAGGCCGCCCATGTACTTTTAAGTTATGTCCATGCTGTATTTTATTGTGGTTATAATATTATAGTATAATGCGAAAGTTTGGATGAAAGTTTGTTACTACTTCACCTGACAGCTCCACGAGAATAGAACGGGCGGTGACATCGCAGTCGCGTGCGTAACTGCCTACCGTGTTTACAAATTTATCTATACTTATTACTATTTTTAGATAACCCTAGTGTCTAGATAAACCTAACATAGGATTTAAGACACTATTAACCAAAAACATTTAATCTCTTTGACAATAAACAATATCTATCTATCACGCCACAACTAGTTACTGAACGGATCGTGCTTAAAATTTGCGTAGATGAATAAAACACAGGCTACTTTCCTATAAATCAGTTCCCTTGGGATAGAAATAACCATAAAACTTGTCCATAGAAATGACGCGTGCGAAACCGCGGCCAGAAACTAGTTTATAATATTCGTGTGCTAGTATACGGATAAATTAGGGACTAAAATGCATCTATGTACCTATGTCTGAGCACACTAGGTACACATTTCCATAGAGTCCATCCGCTACGTTGCGTAAGGTTGCGTGCTTGACTTGAATTGCAATGTGATAGTAACCTATTTGCGGGTACAAGCAGGTGGAAAATACTTTCACTGAAATATAAGAAAAAATACCTCCTGCCTGCGGCTGCGCCGCACTTTGCCGGGATACAAGGTAGCCTATGTCCGTCCGTCCCGTCTACCTCACTGCCAAATTTAATTGAGATCCGTCCAGCCTTTTAGGCGTAAAAAGGTAACAGAAAGACAGAGTTACTTTCGAATTTATATTAGTATGGATTTTATACGCTTTGGGACAAATGTTTGTACGATCTGCAAATACTTGTTCCGGGTGTTAAAATATTTATCTATGTAATGTGTTCTATTAAGTATATTAGGCACCTGAGTCGCTTAGCGTGGGGCTAGATGATGCGTGTGGATTGTCCAAGATTATTTATTTTATTTATTTCAAACTTTAAAAAACCCGACTCGGTCTTCGCTTTTTTTTTGTGTTATTTTAACGTCTACAAAATGTAGCTAAAAACAATACTTAGGAGACCAAACGGTAATTTATTTTGTTCAATCAAAATTGCTCTAGCCGCTGCAGCACAGCACTAAAATGTGCATTCAAATATGGTCTTTAACTCGTAACATATAGATGAATTTTATATTGACGGCGCGGGCGTCAGATGACAGACAGCTCGCAGACCACTCGTTTAAAGCTTGTGGGAAGCCAACCTTTTAAAACATTTTGTCACTGTAAATCGTATTTAAGTTTAAGCCCATATTTAAATGCACGTTTTTCTGCTGTGTGGATGGCTGTATTGGAGCGCAAAGTTTTATGATGCTTAAGGGCAATAAGATGTGTCCACCAACCACGAAGCACTCGAAAAACATAACCACCATTATTTACTTACCCACGAGGCGTGCCTCGCAGTAAATAATGAACCATTCACACCATCACCGAGCCCCAAAGGTACCTAATCTGTGCGTAAAGTAAGCAGAGATTGTATGATTGATGTCAATAATCGTCAAATTTCTTGTTCTCTGGCGAACCACGTTGCACAGAACGCAATTCTTAGGTCAAATTGGTGGACGGTTACCTTCTGGACAGTCGCGTCGATTATTCACTCTGAGTTTTTAAGTCAAACAATGAAAGAGCGAAACAGAGCTATACGAAATTGTACCTATCTATTTCGCCTGCTGCGTTGTCGGCGGCATATGAATTATATGCGTGAGTGTACCTGCGCAAACTTCCCACTTTCGCTGCCCATCACCGGACAAGTAGTTTAACGGCTACTATACTAGGTAGCTAATTATTACCTATACAAGGTGCCACGTTATTGGTGTACTAAGCTGAAAGGGGGCTGTTGTGCACACCATACCCAACTGATCCGCATGGTTGATTTTCAGAAATAGGTTTTTTTAAGTTTTCATTGTAAAAAAATAACGTTACTTATTCGCTTAGCAAACAGACAACCCTATCACAAAAGCAAACACACGTAAGGCCGGCCATTTTGCCGTCAAAACTTTAGGGTTCCTTTAACTAGGCCGCCTATTTGCACTTTATCGTTGTCGTATATATGTATATAGTTGTTGTCACGGGATGACTCTTGGGATATCATCCTATGACCACGACAGTGTGTAAGCTTGTTGAAACGTCGGGAAAAATAGGTAAATAAACGCAATAAATGTCCCGTTAAATAATACTAATAATAGTTATTCTGTGGTGCAGTCCAATTAGTAAAGCTGGCACCTGAGTAATGACATCGGAAATGCATGGACACTGGACTTCTGGTCCACTCACGCGATGTTATATTAATATTTCGTTTTTGCCCACGGCTTCGCATATTTCAGACCAATCGGAATTTCTGCTTTTACTTGTGATCAATACGTAGTTATTTGGCGTGAAAAGGTAACAAACTTCCGTCTATCTCTGCTTAACTTGGGGCTAGATAATTATGTATGAATTGTCCTGCATTATTTACTTATTTATATGTATATACGGGGTGCCATGGAAAGGGTGTACTAATCCGAAAGGGGGTAATCACCTTTCAGCGTGCAATTTGTTGAATTTCTATTTTTTTTAAATAAAGTTTTTTTCTTCGTATTGGTATTATTTTAGATGCACTCTTGCATTATCATTACAAAATATTTTACAATGTTTTTTGCTTTTTTTCAGCAAATGCAGTGTTTTGTCATGAAATAATTACAAAAAATTATGTAAATCCTTTGAAATTTCAAATCAATAATAATAATGTAAGAATACACGTAAGAGAATACAAATATGAAGAAACAACGTCTCTAATTATTTTTAAAAAATGTTAAATAATGTTCGAAAATAAAAAAATCGTTGAACAAACGTTGTACAGAATCACCGCCTTTTGGCTTAGTACACCCTTTCCGTGACATCCTGTGTAATGATTAGCATGCAATAAAAATTACTTATACTATATTTAAGTAGCTGTCACGGAAATTAATAATCATTTGTTTTAATTGATTAGAAAACAGTAGAAAAAATATGCCTTGAAAATCAAATAGACACCAATCTTATGTACAAACAACGGATCTTGTTTGTACATAAGATTGGTGTCTATTTCAAGTTCGAGCGTGACTTGCGCGCCGAAAGTTTCGAACGGTTGTCAAGTATACCAAAATGTACTAAGTACCTACTGTTTAGAGAATTTGCTATTTGATGAATACCATAAAATTAAACATTTCAGATGTATCGGTTTGCAAATTTCGGAGTAGGTATAGAGGGTAATAGTAAAATTTTCGTGTTTTTTCAAAATATTTCAAAAAGTACTCGAACAGGAATTTTTGAAAATTATCCCCCCTTTTTTTAACCATTTTTCAAAAAGTGTTCCACTTACAGACTTGTCTATATTTTTCCTGTAAAATATAGATCCATATCTACAAACGCTACATACATTTTAGATGGATCGCTCTGTAAACTTCGGAGATAGCGGGGCGGGAAAGGGTATTTTTTCGCCTTTTTTTCAAAATATTTCAATAAGTATGAAACTTACAGAAATTTATAAAACTGTTTTGAGGTGTCCAAACCGATACCTTTCATTTGATATCACACTTGGTGAGGTAGCCCCCCCTTTTGAAAATTATTCCCCCCCTTTTTGACCATTTTTCAAAAAATGTTCTACTTACAGACTTTTCTATATTTTTCCTGTAAAGTAAAGTTCCATATCTACAAACGCTACATACATTTTAGATGGATCGCTCTGCGAACTTTGGAGATGGCGGAATGGGTATTTCTTTGACCTTTTTCAAAATATTTCAGAAAGTATGAAACCTACAGAAATTTCTAAAACTGTTTTGAAATGTACAAACTTATACCTTTCATTGACATTGTAGATCTCTTTTAAAAATTCGACATCACAAATTGTACTGAAAATTTTCATATTAATTTTTCATTTATTTTTATTTATTTTTCTTTTAATCTGTACAGGCGCACGAAAAGTATTAATATTTTAAATTTCACGTTAATTGCTGTAGTTGCTGAGATATTAAAGGCGGAAAAAAGGACAGAAAAAGCGAGGGTTTCAAAACCGATCTTCGAAACCCTAAAAAGAATATTATGTAGGCAGAAATGAAATTAAAAATAAAACTAAAGTTGTTAGGTGAAGATGTGTGTGAAGGTATATATGTAATAAAATCCATGAGTTGAAACTAGCAATTAGTCCTGCTTAATTAACCTAACCATTACCCTCCTTTAGAAGTTGGTTAAAACAAATGGCGGTCGTGGTGATTAGTAGACTCATGGTCACCTCAATCACGAAAATGGGTCAGTTGTCCAAAGCTAAGAAAACCATTATTAGGGACCTACCGCTTATTCCTATCGCAACTAGGTAATAGGTTTCGAACTCGATTTTATTGCCTATACTCAGTTCAAGAAACCTAGATTTTTATTGTAAACGAAGAGGTTACAAAACCAAATATAAATAAATATTGGTGGAAAAGATCACAGGTATCATCGGAGCAAATCGCAGAAGAACTATTTTTGGTGTAGAAAGATTTCATTCGTCACTTCGTCGTCTATCGTCCGTTTTAGTATTCAAATGCGAACCTTATTCACTACGTGGTTTGTGTTTTTATTTTTAGAGATTATCTTGCTATTTTCTGTTATTGTTATCGGTTTTTTAAAGATTTATTTAAATGACTTTGTTGACTTTCTTTCATACACAAATATAAACAATCTATGTTATTATATTCCATGATTTTAGCTCTACATAATTAAATAAATATGCTTGACAATACACACAACTATTTCCATAGGCTTGTTCTATCGCTTAGAAGTACTAGTACTTGTCATAAATAATGTCCCTTTGTAATGTTCATTTTCTGGTGTACAATATGCATATTCGTAGTGTATTGTACTTACCTAAAATGTCTACCATTTCAACACGGCATATTTATTTGAAATACATTTATCTTATCAATAGATATAGGTAAGTAGACGATTGAACATAACTGGCTCAAATGAAAGTGAGTCTTAGTGCGACTCCGTGTGCCGGTACACTTTCTTAGTCACTTTCAAAGATTCTATGTTGGTACCTAAAGAAACAAAGCGAACTTTCGAATCTGTTGAAGTGTAGGTAAAGAATAGTCCTTTCTTTATGCTGTTTTAATGCAGTAAATACTGGGTTTATTATTATGTATTAACATATAAGAAACTAACTCATCAACCCACTACTTTGAGCGAAAACTGCATTAAGGATTCTCCATTCAATAATGTAGAGCTTGTTGCCTCTGAGTTTTTTTTACTGACCTCGAAACAAGGCGAAAACCGGAATACTGTAGCGTTTTTGTCGTTTTATTAAAAATATTGTACTTTATTATTGTTTTCACTCGCGATTTGCATCGATGTATTTGCAACCGTGGTTCCCGGCTGTTTGTAAACGACTATCGACTGCTGTAAGTTTTATTCAATCGATTTTATTATTTAGCGAATGCTACACTTGTAGGCATCACTTTATTATCGGGTTTTGATAACCGCGCGCGAACGCACTAGGCGTGATCCGTGAACCGCTCTGATTGGACGACTGAGCATGCACTTCGCGGTAACCACACTTTTTGGCGGGAAGCCGACTGTGGTTTCGTGAACCAGAGAATCTAAACGGATGAGCCTCGTTCCGAAGTGATTGATCGCATTTGTCAGAGTAAACAAATCAGGAAACGGAATACGTGAGCTGCTCTACTTTCCCAGCCCTACCCTGCAATCAGAGTCTAGTGCGAGTTTGCATTGAAATTCAGAAGTTGGTTGAAAACTGACTATCGAAAACAGGTTAGTTGAAAATGATGGCAAGATTTCTAACGAGCTCTCTAGCTAGAAATAGTTCTTAGGTACCTACCTATCTCTTTCATTAAAGGCTGGCACCCAAAGAGCCTACTCACTCAAGGCAATTAAGTCCTGGTCACTATGGACACGCAATGCGATACAATGAAATCAATAAAATGTCGATTGATTCTAGAGACAGTTCTGTTATTTTTTTAATGAACAGAAATACCCAGTTACTGTTTGTTCAACATGAGAGTGAAGATGTTTTTTGTGATCATCCTGCAGAAATTAAATCCCGAGGTAGCAAAGCAGTCAAGAATAGAGTCACGACTTCACGAGCGTAACGAGTGTCTTCAATGTTCAAACGACAACAGGTAGTCTCAAAATTAACAAGATATAAAGCCCTAAAGGTTTATTACGCTCTTGTAGAAGTGGAAATCTTGCAGAAATAGAGAACAGTAAGTCCGTAACAACTTAGACAAATATGCAAGGTACGGGGACGGTCATAGATACAACACGAGCATGCACACCGGCTGAGGGCGCTACCACAGCGACTGGAGAAGACGTCCAAGCTGCAACACGTAATGGGGACGGCTGTTTACAACCGCATTCTAACTTCTAATTACCAGCGCACAATCCATACAATATTTTAAGGTAAAATTAAAGAAGTGGCTGATTGATATCCCAATCGACATACGATTTCAATGAATTCATGATTTTAAAATGTACTCAATTTATAATGTCTAATTGTTTGATATAAGATTATGTATGTAGTTTTTTACGTAAAACATATAATATTTGACCTGTAACCATTAAGTTATCAATAAATGAACTATGAACTGTGTAGAGAAGGGGCGCAAAGCACGCGCCCCGCTGTGGCTGGGCATTGAATACCTTAATGGCACTTTAGGTGCCCACGACGAACATTCAGATCTACTCCCTGGTGTAGCTGCAGCTCACCCCTTAGTGCTTCGGGTCGCGCCACAGAGGCTGGGCTGTGAATTAAGCTTAGGCACAGATTTTATAATTCCCGGAGGCGGGAAGGTGTTCCGCCCCAGGTACCAAGCTCCGAGGGGTGCCATCTTGGGACTCCTCAGGGTGTCAAGATGGCACTCCGAAACCGAACCCGCAAGGGTAACAACGAAATCTCACAAGTACAGCCAGACCATTTAAACATTGAGGTTTGCTTTGCTCGCCATTGGTTTATAGGCTGTTATCCAACTATTTTGTTGTTTATCACCAAAAAAAAACTTAAGATTGTTCTTAACTCATTATCTTATCTTCCTTGTCTTGCTAAGCATGCATCATCAATTTAAAAAATGTCTGCGGGACCAGCTGCACGCTGATATTTATTTTGTACTAGCTGCTGGCCGCGGCTTCGCGGTTCTTTTCCGAGATAGACGAGATAGACAGTAGCCTATGTCCGTCCCCGGGACACCATCTACCTCTATGCCAAATTTCATTAAGATAACAGACAGACAGAGTTACTATATATTCGTAAGTACATACCTACCTAACTTTGTCAGTCATTCAGGACAAAGCATTTTATGCCAAAACAACTTTCTACCCCTTTTTAACCCCGTTAGGGGGGGATGTAGTTCAATAAAATTCGCAACACGTCTTTCATTAATTCTGTTAAAAAAGGTTTATGCAAAATTTGAAGTATATTAGACCAAGGAATCACGTTGTCCCATACAAACTTTGCCCCCCTTTTTCACCCTCTTAGGGGTAGAATTTCAAAAAATCCTGTCTTATCGGATACTTACGTCATACAAAGAACACAACCTCCAAGTTTCAGGTCTCTACGATCACCGGTTTAGGCTGTGCGTTGATCCGTCAGTCAGTCATTTAGGACAAAGCATTTAGAAAAATTTCTTAACTGTTTAAATTTTTTCATACTCTTCGTAACTCGTTTGTCAAACCACCCGGAAAAGTACCTAGTAAAATTTCGGCGGCTTGCTCCGCTCCCTATTGTTTTTTTGTATTTCTAGGTTATGTTATACACCGAAAAAAATCGCAGAATGTTGCAGCTATCTCCGCTCGCCGTCGCGTCGTCTTAGCTTATATTACTTGCCTTTGTTGTATGTATCACAAAACTTTTAAATTACTGCGGGTCGCTTTGCTTGCAGTATTCATATCTTTTTATCTACCACCACGGTCATTAAAATTGTCGGGGCTCTCTTCGCTCATTATCTTTTTTTTGTCATAGGTCACTTATGCTTATCTTTTACCAAACACCCAAACATTTCATGAAATGTCGCGGCTTTCTCTGCTCGCCCTTACTTATACCTACTATTGTTAGGAGTTGAGGGTCAGGATTGTCAACCAACCCCCAAGGTGGTTCAGTATTTTTGTCCGTAGGAAGGGGCATTTTTAGAAAACCGCCTCGGGTACCAATCCACGCTACGCCGCCACTGCTACCACTTCAGCTAAGAGTCAAGTATTTGAGCAGTGTGTGATGCCCGTGTCCACCTATGGCACAGAAACTATGACCCTCACCAAGAAAATCGCAAAGAAGTTCAGGGTCGCGAAAAGATGTATGGAGAGAGCAATGCTCGGTATCACATTGCTCAACGAAAACGTAACGATTGAATCCGGACCATAGCAGCAAAGAAGCGGACTTGACACATTGCCCGAATGGATACGTCACGTTGGACCAGAAGAGTCCTGATTTGGAGACCCAGAGCCGACACCCGAGGACGAGGCCAACCACCGAATCGTTGAGTGGATGACATCAGACGTCATGGAGGACATGACTGGATGAGACGGGCCCAAGAGCGACAGGAGTGGAGACGAAGGGAAGAGGCCTATATCCAAGATTGGATCAGGAAGAGGCCACCATGATGATGATGATGATGACATTACCTATATATTTTGGTAACGCTAGGAGATGTTATCATAGGCACCCAATCCGATGCGAGACAACGAAGCAAAAATTTGTACCCCCTCTTTCCCTCTATCAACCAACGCTTGAGGTTTCAAAACAATAAATAATAAATAAAATTTGTTTATTTAATATTTAATGTTTTGAAAACTCGTAAAGAAACAATACATAAGTGCACTAAATCTATAAAAAATATGGGTAAATTTCTACCACTGGGACTAAAACTTCAATCAAGAGATATGACTTTTGTTAGGTACCTACATATGTAGGTACAGGGATACCCACTCGTGGAAGTCAAAATTTCAAAAGGCTGCCACCGCGAGGAGGATAGACATCACTAAATGACACACAGTCACATTTTCAAACATAAGTACCTATGCACTTAATTGTAGAACATTTTTGATCTAGCTTCACCCATTTTAGGGATCGCAGTTATTCTCGAAATACGTACTAATACGTAGGTACAGTGGCGTTCATAGATATGTGACACCCGTGACGGGTTCCAAGTCTCGTTCCCGCATTATTATTGGGTAAACTATTAAATTTTTTGTTTTAAACAGCGTGTTTGGTATTGCAACCGACATAATTTGTTAAGGAGATGGGGGGTTGTGGCCTGCATTACTCCGGTAGAATCCATGTCATAGGTGTCAGAGTTGCTGCAATATAATTTTATAATTTTTTTTAAAATCGTTCCAATTCTTACCTTTAAATCGTCGTTTTTCTTTTGTGGTTATAACACGTGGTGGTTTCTTTTGTTGTCACAAAGTAACTTGTGCTGTATTTTCAATGTACAATTATTGTAAATAAATTTATGAATATTTGATATAATATTTGATTTAGGAAAGTTACGAGGACGAGGAAAAAGGACCCCCGTAACTTTTTTTTAAAGTGAGTTGAGACAAATAATCATTTATTTAGAATAAGTATAGATTGAAGAATACAGCACAAATAACTTTAAAAAAAAACAAAAAAATCAAATCTCAGCAACCGTGACACTTAGGACATCGACTGTTCCGGAGAAATGTAGCCCATATGACCCTCCCAACTCTCCCAAAAATTATATCGGTCGCGCCGCATTACCAAACAACCTGTATAAAACAACTTGAAAACTTCAATTTGGCGAAAGATATTAGTTTTACAATATTTCTGTATCATTAGAAATTTACTTGAAACAAACATAACTTATTGATGAACGTCACAAACGTAAATAAAACGTAAGGCACTATTTGTACGGCGTGATCGGATGCTACTGTTTGGCGCCGTTTGCCGTGATCAATGCAACGTGATCGGTTCCAGCGTGATCAGATGGGAACTACCCGAAGTCAGGCCCCCTGTACCTATTTACCTATATAAATCAGTTTTCTAGTAAGTACCTGCCTAGCTGCTTAGTTTGAGCCTAAGTGATGTTGTGTGGATTGTCATTGTTTTTATTTGATTTAATTAAATGATAAGGTAGAGCCCAATCGTTCCTGTTACTGTACGGTGTACGTTATACGGTATTGTGGTAACGTAAGATAAGTATAGTACCTATAATTTTAGTCAGTGCATAAACACAATATACCTGATAGGTACAATATCCGTGTGGGTACAATAGAGTACCTACCTAGTTATCCCGTTGTACAGCGTCTGATCTGGTTGCTTTTTCTCGGTCCCGTTAGATGCAACGCGACTACGTGGGAGTTATGCCTGGTGTGTGAACAATGAAGGTAGGTATTTCCGCTGTTTTAAAAAAAGCCATTTCCACTTTTTGGTTTGTCACACTTTGAAGATCTATAATTAATTCAACATAGTAATATTTCTGTATCTGTATAAGAAAAATGAATGTTTAATTCAAACTTATATACGAGTAGGTACATTACGTACCTAAATTCAAAATAGAGAAAAATTTTAAAAAACGCATATAATTATCACCGAAAAACTGACGACACATTGAAAAACTGACGACTGAAAAATAATGTATCTTTGATCAGGGCAGTCTAATGATACGCTTTATGACCTTTTTTTCAATAACCTCGTTTGTAATTTGAGTTTGAGCAACATTTTTCGTTGATGTCGATGTCATTTTGTAAGCCAATAAATAAAATTTTTGATATCAATGCACAAAATAGCGAGAATAAAATACTTATTAAAGTAGCTGGATTTACGCGGCTTTAACCATGTGGTCGATTTAATTATAAATTCTTACGAGAAATGGAGCTTCAACTAAAATCAATCAAATTATACATAGGTAATGATTACTTAATCATTATCTGAAGTGTCACAAGACTATTGAAGGTGACTTAAAAAAATTGTGTTTTTGATATATTCTATCTACAATTAACTCATAGTCCCTTAGATGGGTGTTATAAAAACACATGTCATCTGTCAAAAATTATAATTAAATTTAATTATCAAAAGTATTTTGATGCTATCGGTAAAATTTACATACCTACAATGACTACATCACTAGCAAAACGTCAAATATTGGTTACGCATATACAATGTCAATCTAGAACATTTTGTATGGCGTCACGTCTCCTTTATAGACTAGATTTTTTTCTCGATTAAATGTATGAAGAATCTCGTGTCACCAAACGTGTCACATATCGATTTAAGTAAATACACCGCCAAGTGCGACTTGACTCGCACACGAAGAGTACCATACCATAAAAATAAGGCAACTTTTTTCAATGAACATCTTATTTTCACTTGTTCAGAGACCCCTTTAAATTTTTAAATTTATTACATTTTTACTATTTGTTGTTATTGCAGTTGAAGAGTTACTTATTTATAGAAAGTTTCATGAGTCTACCTATTGTAGTTCAAGAGATACAGCCTTGACAAATGAAGAGAAAAAAATGGCAAAAAAAAAAAAACACGTTTTTTGTACGGAAGTGCCCTTTAATTTTCATTTTTATTTTTATTATTATTTGTTGTTATAGCGGCATCTGAAAATTTCAACTCTCTACCTCTAACGGTTCATGAGATACAACCCTGTAACAGACGGACAGACGGACGGACAGCGGAGGCTAGGCAATAGGGTTTCGTTTTCACCCTTCCCTAAAAATGGTTGGTTTTAAAGTAGGTAGACTAAAAGACAAAGTACGACAAACTTTCTCTGTGTCTCAAGCGGACCTTCAGCTACTATGCCACGGAGGCAATATTATTACTCACTTAGCAGCTTTGGAACAACATGAGACAGGTTCGCCTAATAATTTTCATCAAAACATTACTCTAAAATGTTTACTACATATCCATAAAGAGTTTTTAAGTGCTTAATCTTTTCCCTTCTAGTCCCTTTCTTCTTAGTCCCTGGCTTCCATCCAAACCAGACGCAAATCATTAGTTACCTACAGGAAATCTGCAATAAATAAAAACATATTTTACTATGATATCTAGTTAATGAATTATTTGAATGCGCACTTTTGGGAATTTTGTTGTCGAATGCAGGCAGCCCCAAAGTTTCGATGGTCCAGCTTGTTTAGCTCATAGAGGAGCCAAACAATGAAAAATCCGGCAAGCTAGATGAGATAGGAAGCTATTCGTATCTCTTTTCTTCTCAGGCTATAAGCATAAGTTGTTCTCTCTCTTGTGTGAATGAGATGGCATTTGCACTTGTTCATTAATATAGGCTTCTCTTTCGGCTCTACGGGAGCTACTGCCATAATCATACTGAGATTTTGCAGTTTAGCTCTACGAGTATTTATATTAGGATTGAGGTAAAAAATCGTTACCAAAAGTATGACTATTTTTTATCTTCACGTATTATTAAAACAAGTATAAGAAATATCTATTTGCGTTTATCGCACCATCAAGGTGAGTATCAGTGTCACCAGATTAAATTTTACAAAAAAACCGAAGCTTCTCAAAAAAATACTGAAATATACCAACTTGTACAGGGAAAATATACCAATAAAAATACTGATTTTCAAAACATGTTTTATTCATTCATGATCACAATAAATGTTAGAATTGTATTTTAACATTGTATTTGTAGGATTAAAATTAACACCTTCAGCCTTCCTTCAGCTTTTTACACCTTACTTAGTTTTTAAAATTGCTGATACATTTTTGTTTTTAAATCTGTTTCTTTGTTCCGTTTTTACTAAATTAATCTGTGAAAATATGCGCTCGCATGCAGCATTCGACACTGGTATACATAACAGAGATTTACTGAAACAAGATATTTTCTTGTATTTTAATGTACCATCAATCACTGTTAGAAATTTTCCCAACTTCCACCCAAAATTGTTCACAAGAAAGGGTGAGCCAGGACTCGAAGATTGTAATAAATTACTTACTTCGCGATCAAATTTGAGTGTTCTATATTCTTCGTCATTTAACTGCATTTATAAAAAAACCGTATTAGATGATTCGACACTATTTGTAATTCTAGGGGGCCATCTGTCATGCCCTGTAACTTACTAATCTTTGCTCCAAAATGAAATATAGACTAAATCCGGGAATTCCCCTGAACATCAATTTTCGCAGAGACGATCGCTATGGTATTGACATAACTTTTTTCCAAAGTATACCCAATAATACTGACTTCCGCCAATAAACCTTCAAAAATACTGATACTCGGAATACTCACTACAATATACTCAAAAAGTATTAATATACTGAATCTGGTCACACTGGTGAGTATTACTTGGTTTCGAGAGTGGCCACGATAAAAGTGTTGCTGACGCTATTGGAGGGGTGATACAATGAGCTCTTGACAGGCAAGTATCTTACAGGCTTGATATTGTTAACGCCTTGGATGTGTATTCGGCATTGAAGTCTAAAGTTGAAGCAGTTCATGTGGTATAAGATGCGAAGCTGGCTAACAATGGTTTCCAGCAATTGGTATCCACCTGCTGTCAACGGTGGATACCTATAAATACCAGGTAGATATGCTGCATGCTATTTATAAAGCTGTTTAAAAATTCGACATCACAATTTGTACTGAAAATTTTAATTAACTAGAATTTTTAAATTCTTTTAATTTTTTTTCTTTTTAATCTGTTCAGGTGCAGATATAAGCAGACTGTTGCAAACAGTCTAGAGGTAGCTGGTTTCAATAATTGATTCTCAGTTATAAGCAGACTGTTGCAAACAATCTAGAAGTAGCTGGTTTCAATAATTGATTCTCAGATATAAGCAGACTGTTGCTAACAGTCTAGAGCTAGCTGGTTTCAATAACTGACAGACAGAGAAACCGGGTTCCGTAACCGATCACAAAACCCTAAAAACGTAAAATAAGCGGTGAAAATAAGAATGAAGAATTTTATTTTGAATTTATCGCCACGGCTAATTTATTGAATTTTATTTTATTGACATTGTTGAATTACATAAAAATATCAAAATTAAATACAAATAATCACCCAGTATGGGTAAAAAGCCGATTGTCATAAATCATACATAACATAACCCACCTTTCCTCGTACCACAGTCTAGTTACTACCTCTTTTTATTGGTTGCTAAATGGTGGATACCGCTGGATATTGCTGGAAACTGGTATCTACCTGCTGCTTTACATCTATAGGTATACACTATAGAGTAAAATGACGTTGTGAAGGAAAGCCTTCCAAACAATATCAAGACCTTGAACATTCATCAGATAATTTCTTTACCGACACAGCGATGACCACAGTCAGCATCGAGTTTTAAGCTGTTTTTGTACAAAAAGTTATTTGACATGCGCGTGCTTTGGCCCAGTAGGTATAATTATCATGTGCTTGAAAAAAGGTTAGGTACGCAAAATACTATAGTGAATGATTATGATCAAGCTAAACCCCAAACCGACACAGTTAACACAAACAACCAGTGCAAAACGGATGAGTTACGTTTAAGCGATGTCATACCAAATATCACGACTAGCTCATGCCCTAAAAATTATATTGACTCGAAAACAACTGATTTGCTGATTATTTTCATGGAAGACGATGATTTGCCAGAGATTGATAACGAAAGATAAGTAGTTGATGAAAGCAATAATGACATAAAAAACTATAACTCCAAAACAACAGTTGGCATTTAAACTCACATTACAATTGAATAGGTATACTAAATTACAAAAAAAAAGGTTTGGTTTCTGGAAAAATGGAAGTAAAGACTTTTATAAAGAAGTCTCCGGGTAAACCATTGACTTCAGTGGTAACCCGCCAATTAGTTTGCAATAAATGTAAAAATCCAACACCATTACACAGGTTGGTTAAATGTACTCGTATGTGTTGTAAAACATACTCTCTGTAGTATCTTGTACAAAGTTCAAAATTATTTTGACTTCATTTTTGCAGAACTTGTTTTAGAGATGAATAACGTTAGTATCAGTGCTAACATACAAAATTAATAGTAATTAATAATGTTCTTAAAATGTGTCTGATTAGATTTAATAGGTACCTAACTAGGTATATTTTTAAACAAGATTTGTCAAGTGCGAGTGTGACTCGCGTCGTGCCGAGGGTTTCGAACGGTTGTCAAGTATAGGTACCAATATGTACTTTATGTACTGGTTAGTGACTTTGCTATTATATGAATACCAAAAAATTAAAGGTACCTACATTTCAGATGTATCTATCGGTTTGCAAACTTCGGAGTAGGTAGGTATAGAGGGTAATAGTCAAATTTTCGACTTTTTTCAACATATTTTAAAAAGTACAAAACGTACAGAAATTTCAAAAACTGTTTTGAAATGTACAAACCGATACCTTTCATTTGATACCCTGTCACACGATTCTTGACCATTGTTTATTTATTTATTGTTTATTTATTATTATTATTTTTTTTACCTTATTTTTATTGTTTTATATTAAATATATTTTTTTTTCTAATTTATTTAGTTCTTGTTTTATAAATGTATTGATGGTGCAATAAAGTTATATTCTATTCTATTCTATTCTATTCTAGGTAGGTACTCAAAAAGTTTTTGATATCTAGATGTTAGATGCCTAATAAGGCAAATAAAAAAAAAATTGTCTATTTTAGATAAAATTAAGAAATACTCGCATTGTGAACAAAGTAACATAATAAAAATTAGGTAAACCTTTAATTTCAAATACAATACCTACCTATAAATGTTCTTGTGTACCGATTGATTGATTGATTGATTGATTCTCTTAAAAGTCCATAAATAAGTTGAAAAAATTAAATTATTTCATTAAAAGAAACATATTTATGCATATTTGAATTCTCCGGGTTTTGCAAAATTAGTAGCAATTTTTTTAGAAACGCTCACGGTCTACCTTTATGTGGGTAGATAGATAGATAGATTATCACTTTATTGCACCATCAATACACTTATATAACAAGAACTTGGGTACCTACTTAAGTAGATATAGCTTATTTCTTTATTAAGTAACATAGGTACTAACGATAGTTACATAAGTATAGGTAGCTATTAGGTCGGTCCTATTAAGTAATGTAGGTAGTAATGTAGTAATGTAGGTGTGTGGTAGGGTAGCTATACAGTGTTTTTAACATTATGAGTATTTCTGAGTAGCCAACCACGACGAGACGCACACGAAGATCTACTCTGATGTAGGTACAGCAAGCCCTTTCGCGCTTCGGGTCGCACCACAGAAGCCGGGCTTTGTGTGAATGCCTTAACTGTATCCCATTAGAACATCCTGTAAAGTGTAAATACTCGCTGGATTAGTACCTAAGCCTTGTGTTTGGTTTGGTTTGGCGAGCGGAAAAGAAACTTTTTCCTTTTTCTGTGGACGGAAAAAGTCACTCCCTTAATTCTTTCTACTTTTTTCACGATTATCTTTATTTGACACAGGTCAAAAATGGCACATGACGTATGGGCTGTCTTTATAATCACACGTCAGTGTCATGCATGTCTGTCTGACATCGTTGGTTTTTTTTTATTTAGTTTGGTTTTGGTTGTAGACTTGTAGTTTGTCTCGTAATCTGTGTGTGAATTTTACGTTATTTTTTAGTTTCTAAGAGAAATTTATAAAATGTACACTGTCTCTAAAGGGCCCAGCAAGATCGTTGCTAAAACTCGACGAGGTATGTTTACACAAACCCCGAAACGATGGTACCTACATGGCCGCTGGCTGATCGTGGGACATAACTTAAGAACATCTATTTGATTTACAGGCCTCTCTCAGAACTTGGAAAGACTAGACAGTCGCAAAGATCATAACAGAAAGTCTTCGGAGTCTGATAATGGAGAAATTGTTAGGTAAGTTGGCCTACTAACATCACAGGAGTTTCATGAAGTCTTCATGATATTTCATCACTGTTTTACATAACCTCTGAGAACAACTTTAGGTACTTACTTGCTGGACATAAATTATATAGAACTGTTAATAAATATCATTATATTTTTTGTTTCAGTATGCCTAAGCCTACTTTTCATTCCAATGGCAAAAAGACAGTCCATGTCCAAAGAATACAGCATCATGTTATAACACCGCAGCATGAAGAAATAATAAGATTTATAAGTGAAAGTAAGTGCAACATTCCAAATAAATACCTACCTACTTTAGGTATTTTACCTGTCACGTAGTTCCATTTCAGCAAATGAATTGTTTTATAACCTATATAACCTTTTTTCAATTTTTTTTAAGCGTGGACACTGTCAGCTTATGGTGATAGTGAGCCTTCTACGCCAACAAGTACAACTGGTGAGCCCTTTTTATTTCCAATTTGTATAGGAATCTCAACATGTGCATCCTTTCATAAAAAGGGTTCAGTTCAAGCATTGAATGAGCCTCCATTAATGTGAATTTAGCCACAGAAACAAACTGTCTCTTTGTGTTCTATTGAAATGAAAAAGACTGAATACTGTATGTTTGAGATTTGAGCACATCAGCCTTAATTAATTTAAATTGACACAAAGCAGAAATAACAACTATTATAGTAGTTTTCTTTATTTATTTGGTATCTATTTATAGTGATATCAAAAAATCAGTATCATACTCTAAAAACTCTTCAAAGCTATGTTGAAAACTCTTATCATGTCATGACTTGTAACTGAATGCTTGAGTCATTGTTTTCAAGAAAATATCTCACACTTAAGAATACTGAATGGTTTATACTTGGCAATAATAATGTTGATAAGAAATATAAGCAATGCAACTCTAAAGGTTATTTTATTAATTACTAGCTTCCACCTGCTGCTTCACACACACTTTTCAAGTAGCCTATGCCCATCCCCTGGATATTGTTTACCTCCCTGCCACATTTCATTAAGATCCATTCAGCTGTTTTGGTGTGAAAGGTAACAGACAGACAGATTTACTTTTGCTTTTATAATATTAGTATGGATTTTAATTCACAATCCCCTTTCATTTATGTATGACTCTCATAATGATACAATTAATTGCACTCTACAGAGTCAGAAATCTTAGATTCAATTGATCAATCAAATCAATTGTATTGGTTTCAGCTGGTGACTTGGGTTTGCATTTTTAAATTTTGCCTCAGGAATAATGTAGCTACCATAGTGAAAAACTTTGAAATCTGACCATTCAATAATTTAAAAAAAATACTAGTAATTATTTCATTATTTAGTAGGTAAATAATTTTTATCATGTACCTTTGGTTTTTTTTCTCTATGTTCCATCGCATTACAGCAAATGTAGTCACAGGGTGATAAATAATCTTATTATGTTACAAATCGCAGTTTTAAAAGTTTCATTATTTAGTTTTAAGTACATATTTTGCTTATTTATCAATCAACTTAAACACCTACTTAAAATTAATGGAAAACTCTATATTTTCAGATTCCGGTAGTTCATCACCTGCTCCGCCAAACAACCTGTATTTCCAAGATGATGCCCCTAGCCCCATCCTTGATGACTTCAAGCCCTTCGACCTTGAGACATGGTGGGGCAAGCGCCTCTTCCAAAACATCACAAACTCCCTTTAAAGTGCTAAGCAACAGAATGGAACATACTTTACTATAGCGTAAGTCACAATCATCTGTAGTTTACTAAATTTTATACAATTTTTTGAACGGGCAAGGGTAGTATTAAATTTTAATTTAACCTCTTACTTTTTGAACTTTAAGGGATGGCTAAGGGTTGTGCACGGCACATTGAAAAGGGATTGAAGATAATTTTGGAAGATTTTGATAAGGTATTGAACCCTTCGATATAATTTCCCCTATTCTAATGGTTCAATATCATATCAAAAACTTCGAAAATTTCCTTCTATTCCCTTTCAATGTGCCATGACCCTAAGCAGTGTTTATTCTAGTTCTTATGTCAACATAAGAAAATGAAAGACTAGCTGTTGCTCAAAGATTATTGGTTTAGACAAGTAAGAGGGTAGATCTTTTACTTGTAAGTAAAAGTTAAGGAGTCATACCTCCATACGAAAGTTGAGTGCTCAGTTGAGTGCACAAATCAAAGGTACTACCTACTTTATATTACGTTGTGTGTACAGCAATAATTATATATAAATAATTCTGAATAATTGAATTATCCGCCAACACAATGTATAGTTTTTAGTGAATCATCAAATGATTTTTTTTATGATATGCGCAATAATAGTCGTATTTAGGACTTGTATGAAACAGAAACGGGAGAAGACACACTTTTCACCCGAGATCAATGTTAAAGGCAACCTTATTATTGATTCTGGTAACTTTCTACTTCAAGAAAGTTACGCGTCCGCTGGATCGGAGCATACGGAGCAAAAGGATTTGTTGCTATATATTGATTTTTATGGTAAAGCGTGATCGGCATATCTGCCGATTCCGATGCCAGAGACCGGTATTTATGCCGATGACGTCATCCGCAACAATATCCTCGTAGTGACGATGACGTCATCGGCGAACCCGAGCGCTTTGAAAATACCTATAGTACCGATGCAAAATCTGAAAGCAGTAGACGCACGTTATTGATATATTGTAAATACCGACGCCTCATATTCACTTCGATTCCGACCCAGTTGACGAGTTAGATTTATCATGCAATATTTGTATGACCTTGAAGCGACCTGTCTGCGTAGGCCCAGAATCACATGCTAACAAGCATCACAGAAACACATACATACGTGTATGCTAACACTATTTTGATTTGTAAAGCGCTCGTAGTTTTTGACAAATTATTGTCATTATTGTCGTAGGGCATACTAGGATGAGAGAACCACACGATAGAGGAGGATGGCAAAAAAAGGAGGTTAAATAATATTATACAAAGCTGGACAATTCACACTCCGTCATTTAGCCCCAAGCTAAGCAGTGGCAAGCTTGTGTTACCCATAAGGGTACTAGATAACTGATATACTTAATACAATGCCGGGCTAGAACGATAATGATTATTGCCATTTGAGTTCGTTATATCAATTTAATGTCGTAGTTAACCCGCTTGCATCCATAATGAATTTGGAGACGATAGTTTTTATAGTAAAACAATTTAATGTCCTGCAATGAGTGACTCGCTTATGCTGTGCGTCCACCGGATCGGAATCGTAGCGTATGCAGCGTAAGGATTTGTTGCTTTGTATTGATTTCTATGGTACAGCGTTCACCGGATCGGCATATCTGCCGATACCGATGCCAGGTATATTGTAAATACCGATGCCGCGTATGCTGCGTACGCGCCGATCCCGATCCGGTGGACACACACCTTATGACTATTTTTGCCGTTCATTGGTTCCTTTTTTAGGATATTCTATATGGGGCGAAAATTGTTTGAGCGATCCTTCACTGAATTTCACACATAGGCTGCCCACAATCCGCTTTTAAAAAAATATTAAGAGTCTTTCCAAATGAAAGACTCTTAATATTTTTTTAGCGAGGTTTAAAAGAAGAATATTTTACATTATAGTAAAATGGTTTAGGTACTTTTAATAATATGGAGACTCGTCTTATCTAACGAGGAAAAGGTTTACCTATTGTTACATAAGCCTGTAACGTCCCATCGTTGGGCGAAGGGCTCCCCCGTAATTTATTCCTTGAAAAATTAACAGATAAAAATCATAGCAGCTATTTTAAGAGCTTTGAAATAAATTAAGTAATCTACAGTTGATTGTGGATCTCAGTAGTTAATTCATATTGTAAGTAAATTTTTCCAAAAGCTCGAATATTACTATCTATTACGCCACCAACAAACCGATTATTCTAACTATTCTATTGATATTCATTGTGTTTTCAGTCAGCATGATTATATGTATATAATAATATAAACATGGTCACCTTGTAATATTTCGTGTTAATAAGCTATTATTTGCTGTTACTGTTTAAATATACAATAGAACGACGCTGCACGTAGGTACTAGTATACTATTCGATCAGCTGGACACATTGAAAGTAACAATTTTCTCTTGCAATCGAGTTACATGAACTCCAAAATTTTTTTATCCATTGATCATAGGCGATGAATACCTTTTTCGATTTGTTTAAATGCAGCTATACAATTATGTATTTATATCCTGTTAGATTGTAAATAGATACCAAAGAATATAAATATTTTACAAAGTATTTTTACCAAAATGTAAGAGCCAAATTGAATGCCGAAGATGATGTTTTTAACAGATTTTTTAATGTTTTATTCAACGATATGTCAGCTAACCCGATTTGCGTGATACTTTTTCGTTGAACAGAAAATTCGTGAAAATGGGTTTATTTGTTTTTACAAAACTAGGTTCAAAATTGTAATTAAAATCTTACAGGTGTTAAATCTGGTGAAATACGAGGGTCCACTTGACTTAAAAGTTTAAATGAATGGTCAAAATTCGGCTTCACGTTCAATCTACTAATGTTGGGTTCCGAAGGAGTAGTGTTTTAACTGGTCCCTACTCGAAAATACTCAAAGCCTCAATTCACACCGGGTGGCAGTCGGCGTGTTGTCAACTTAGCTATTTTATAGCTAGATCTAGCAATTTTTGCACCACTGTCAGCTACAACTTAAAAAAATTTGTAGCTAAAGTGCTTAGCTACTTTTTCTAGCAAATTTTTAATATTTTACTACTTTACAAAGAGGTGCAGCAAAGATTGCCGGATATGTATTATAAATGATGGCAATAATGGGCCCAGAAGAGGCAACAAAACTTGCGAAATCAAACTCCATCTTAAGCCTTGCAGAGATCTTAGGATTTACCTCAGAAATAAAGTAAATTCCACTGTTGAACCATTTTATTTATTAAAATGGTTCAAAAGTGGAATTTACGTCAAGTGGCATCACAAGAAATAGTGCAATTTTGGGTAAACATAAATATGCCTCTGGTGAATATTCAGGGTTACTGGGTTAACTCGAACTAGATCCTTGAGGGTGTCGTAGTATCCATCATTCATTACTGACTGATTTGACTATGAAACACCATACCCCAAACAAAACTGTTTTCGAGATATTGGACATAAAATAATAAAAAATTGTCTGTAACTTGTCCATTTTACTCATTTTTTGTAATATAATGACATAAGTGAGCCTTAATGCAGAGTTAGAGAGCTTGTTCTCTCAAATGAATTTAGTTAAGAATAAGCAGCGAAACCGTATGAATCAGATTACTTTAAATTCCATTTTGTGTATTAGAAACTCAGAAAAAAAGGCACATGTTTTTCAATATCACTATAATGCTCTGTTCGGTTCTCGAATAAATAGGAAACATGGAAAAATAAAACAAATCACTGGATGCACAACCATTTACATAATCTTCTATAGATTAATTAGGTACCTACTTATGTTATGTTACATAATGTACCTATAAATATTATAACAAAAGTAAGGTTATCCATTCTTCAATACACGTTGTAGTTTAAATGTAGGTAAACGATTTTTATTTAACTTTATTTTTAACTTTGGCTATTTCTAGCTACTGCTTGAGTTAAAATAATGTGGTTATCTGCTGATTATCTGCTGATCTAGCTACTGAGGTGATGGTACAGTTGGCAACACTCGGCGCACGGCGACGCGGCCGCACGGCGAGCGCACCGCGGGCTGGACCGCTTATCATTAAATTTTCTATGCAATCTTGCTTTACTTTAGTAGGTATATTTTTATTAATTATTATGACCAGTATTTTCGCCAGACCCTACAGAAGCTTCGCGGATTCCCAGGGCTCCGCGGAGTAAACTTTGAGAATTGCTGTCGTAGGTACATAAAGCGGTACCTACATTATTTGACAAAATAAAAGTTATTCATTGCAATTACTTTTATATACATAGTCACTGAACTGTCTTGTACTATGCTATTTATATTACTGCTAAATGCTCCGTGATCATTTAAATAAATAAAAGACAAGATAATAATGTAAACTAAGTCTCTAACATTTAATTATGTAAGTCATAAGTGCCTCTGTAAAAGCAATAACGAAGTAAATTATATGCATACATATATGTACATTGTTTTAAAAGTATATTTTGTTGAAATATCTTCTGTTTCACTTTAAACTTTGAAAGTTTTCGTGAGTCGGTGCCTTAATCGACCTCAATTTTAACACAAATAAACTTTTGTATATAATCTTGGTGATATTTGATTGTACCGTGTTTTATTAGTTGCCATATTGTTGTTTTTATCACAAATATAATATTTTATCATTGTTACTAAATAAGTATTGATGCAATAATGTTTAAGGATAGGTTTCTTGATATTTTATGAAATTGTCTTTTGCGTGTGTTTTTTAAATTCGCAAGTTCTATTGTACAATAAAATTGACAGTAACTATTTGAAGACACAAGTTGAACCAAATTACTTCCACATTTTGTATACTTATAAATTTTTATTATCACACCGTAGAAATTTTTCCCTTCAAAATTATGTACCTACTTATGTACCTTTGAAACTGAACGATGTCTTCCACAACGATTATCATCATTGAATATTATTTTAGTTTGTTGTTGTATATCTTTTTCTTAATGGTTCTAATACAACAAAGAAAATAATAGCTTACTAGTAGGTAATCTTACATCTGTTGGTTTAAAATATACAGTTTTATGTGTAACCTTGGATTTCCAAGGTTGCATTTTCAATTGTTGAAAATAATCCAGAACCTATCAATCAGTTATTATTGTGCAATAACACCAGACTTGGTTGTCAATCAATAAAGTTATTTATATATGGTTTTAATTGAGAATTGGATACCAGACTTTTGAGTCGACTCGAGACAAACTATCGAACGGGTTTTAACCACCCGATAACTAGAACTATGTTAAAATTGTTTGTTTTGTTAATGATGTGTTGTAACACATGGACTATATGCGAGGTCAATAACCAATAAAAACAGTTACCTACCAAATGTAGAATGTTATATCGTTTCGTAGATAGTATATTTGAGTCAATTTAGTAGTTTAAACGCAGGAGAATATTTTTAGACTGATTTAGTTATACAAAGTTATGCTTTTTGTTGTAGTTGAATAAACCATCTGACGTTTAATCATATGTTTTTTTTATTTTTCATTAAACCATGATTAGTTGGCACGTTGTAGTCCCTTTACTATCTCTGTTCGCCGAAACAAGTTAATAGGGAAATCATAGACTGCACGTTATTGGTGCAGATAACGAACATAGTGCACGTCCACACTGTGCACGCTGTGTGGCCAAAAGTTAGTCTTATCTGTCTCTTGTGCGGTGCGGACGTGATGTAGTAGAGCCCGGTATGGATGTTATGGATAGTATGATTCAGATTCATGTGAATCAGAAAGTGAATAAATTTGTAAGAAAATTTCTGATGTTTTATTTTTTGTACACTACCCAAATTAAACAAAATATATATTTTTAGGTTCACAGTATCATAATAAGCCTAGGTCAATTATCAATAACCCACTCATCCACAAAACCCCGGGCGAAAAGCTAGTGAATAATGTAATTAATAGTTTGAAGTGAGCAATCTAAACATAGCTTTACATTTTAAAATAATGGTCACTCCCACTGACCAATCTTAGTCTCTCACGCTAGTAGTCCCGTCCTTTTCACTTTCGTACAATTGTGCAAGAGAGCGCGCGCTATATTAGCTTGTCTCCGTGAACAGAGTATAGTGAAGTTTAGTCTCTTGATCAGTACGCCGCGTCTGCGTAATACCCCTTACGGCTGACGCAGAATTCGACGGAACAGAAGACCACTCTAGACGTTTATCATACGAGAACCTACGTTTCCGGCGCGGCGGCACCGCATTGCGCATACCGCAGCATACTGCGTAGTGATCAAGAGACCAAGACTTTAGAAAGTTCTTAGCAAGTGTGTCGGTCTAGCTCACAGTGTTATTTTCTCATTGGTCTAGCTTGATGAAATATTCCATTTTAGTGAAGCTGTCATATCCACCTAGCATAAAGTTGGCCATGAAATGTATATTAACTAAGTTAAGTTCGAAAACCTGCTGGAAAATTACCTAAAGTGTAGGTGAATGCGACGGCGACGCCAAACACAACTTGGAAGGTGATGAGCACAGAACTGTACGAGCTGATTGGGTGAAACGGAAATGCCATTCGTGTCTATTTTAAAACCATGCTAATAAGGCAGTACCCCGACACTATTCACGATGCCTTTGTAATAGTTTTATTTTGTAGGTACACTTATATGCAGAGATGCGAAGTTGCTCTTAGTGGCAACCAAACTCTGTTCTAGCATCTCTGCCTCAACTATACAAAATACAACTAAGTATTACAGAGGCTTTGAAAAAGCTTATGATAAGGACCACAAACCGCCCAATCGCTATTTGAAAATTCCTTTGTTTATCGTAATAAAAAGAGAAAATAGGTAGGACTATTCACGACTCACACTAGCTCTTTCTACGGCCGCCACATATTTTCTATTTTTTTTAATGCATCTTACAGAGGCATTAATAACCTTGTGATAAGTACCACAAACTCCATCTCCACAGTCTATATTGGACCACTGCTGGACTCAGGCCTCCCCAGGGGGAGGCCTGAGCCGTGGGATAAGCGCCTTATTGGCTTTTATCCCACGGGAGGAATGCCCATAAACCCCACGCTAGACATGCGGGTTGGGGATCGCAATATGGTGGTAGAATTGGTCTGCAGGGGGCACTGCTGCCCACCCCGGTGGATATCCCTTAGTCGCCTCTTACGACACCCGCTGGTAGAGTTGGGGTGGTGCAAATTTGAAGCCGTCACCAAACAGCCCACAAACAACATCACAAATTGCCCAATGGATTTTTGAAAAGTTCCTTTGCAATAAATGAAAATAGGTAGGTAGGTATTTCAAAATAGAAGTTATGATGTAAGTACTCTAAACTTATCACAGTACCAGTAGGTACTGTGATAAGCTTAGAGTGTAGAAATATCCTTTATTGGCCATTGAAATACCTATGTAGGTAAGTAGATTTCCGCATTATTGTGAGTAATTTAGAAAGGACTATCGTAGAATTTCGTCGTCGGCAATAAACGTAGCCTGTGTAATAGTTAGGTATTTATATAGCTCTAGATCTTTTCATCAAATCTTTTTGCATATTTCCGGATTTATCTAATTGACAGGTATCTGACAAGTTTTGTCATGAAGACTTGTGAAGACTAAACTAGCATAATATGTCATATTTCCTAGTATTGTAAGTATTACCTTTGTTCCTTGCAAGTTGTTCGTCCAATAGGAAAACACCTTGTTTTCATTAGTTTCAGTTATTAAAGCGCCTTTCAGAGAAACCTTTGAAAACAGCTCCATGCAAGTAAATATTCAGAACAACCTGATCTCACCGGAAAATTACACATGCACCGAAGTGAATAACAGCTGTGTAAAAATGTTTTCTTCACCTTTATTTAGCTTTTTTTTTATTGTTATTTTATTTAAGTAGGTACCTACCTAGGTACTCGTCATAACATAGCCATCATCATATGAGCCGAACGACGATGTCCACAGGTATATATAGGCCTCTCCTAAAGATCGTCACAATTACCGATTATGCGCTGCCAGCGTCCCTGACCAGGTCGTTGGTCAACCACGTTGGACATAGTATTAACTAAGTAGGCCTACTACTACTAAGTAACCTATGTGCCAAGCCAATTTCACTAAAGTGGGTGATGGACGTGCGAGTAAATTCGCGAACTTGTGGCTCGACGACCTTTTTCACCCTAAGTACGCGTGCTTTAAAGCCGCCGTGTAAGTTCGTTGGCGATCCGACAAGTTTGAAATTTTGCTCGTAACCCACCTCAACATATAAAACACAAAGCTTCTTCTGTCGACGACATCGCAATACAGAGTGAGCAAGCTTCACGTGTGTCACCGACGCGGCGACGACGTCGAGCGGAGTAGGTAGTAGTAAGTTCGCGATCTTAAAAACCGCGTACTTCAAGTTCGTACGTCTATCACCAACTTCAAGTTTGCAATCATGCCAGAACTAGCATTGAAAAGGAGGAGATTGGGGCTGACATTAGATTTGTAGATGTGTAGGTTCCTACCTGCTCATGTTTAGGAAACGCTACCAACTATATCATTGAATATGGTAAGACCTCTTATGGGTTGTAAGTGTTAATTTTCATGTTACATCCTTACCTTAGCTGGATGAAATTCGCCAGAAGAACTTCCTGAACGGCCTTGCAAACGCGAGGAACATCCTTAGCAACCTAGAAGACAGCCTGCACAAATCGTCCGCCTATGAGAAGAAACTTGTGCGCTGTAAGGCAACGCATGCGCATAATCATGATGCTGATGATTGGTGGGAAGATGGTTTCTTGAAAGATGATGACGAGGAATCGGAGAATTCTAAAGGTTAGGCTCGCAGATAAATACATTCTTATCCATACTAATATTATAAATTCTAAAGTAACTCTGTCTGTCTGCTACCTTTTCAATCAAATGTCCTTGTTAATGAAATTTGGCAGGGAGTAAATGGTATCCCGAGGACGGACACAAGCGCATGCGAAGCCGCGGGCAGCAGCTAGTGGTGGTATAATTTTTATGTAACCTATCTATTGCCTTATCATATCAATGATCACTATTGGATACTTATGCGGGATTGGCTTGATGGTAAAACAATATTCTTCAACATCGCGTCTACATAGGCTGGGTACCTTTTAATTTAGAAAAACGAGTGAGAAGCTGCGGGAACATGATAGTGTAGCAATGCTCAGTTTCATCCAGCCAGTCAAAGAGTTCATGATACTTGATTATCAGTTTATGCGAATGGTCATCCTATTTTTGTAGTAACCTACATTTCCCCTATTAAAATGCACCTTAAGGGATCTTGTTGGCGCAGGAAGCATAGTGCAATTTTCTTATTGCCCATTTAGTTCTTACCAATACTTGTTATGTTTACAAACATCGATGTTTGTAAACAACTCTCAACACAAAAACCCAAAATTCTCTTCTTGGCGTGGTGTTTGTAAAATTATTGTCAGCCTTAAGCATCGCCGGGTACCCGGCACCGGCTGGAAACCGGAAACCGGGACATATGAAAAGGCACTAAAGGCACATGTACCTATCTACCTAGGTCCAACGATATATATCTTTGCCTTGGTCCTCCAATAGTTATGCGAGAGTTCTGGTGTCAAAGCTTTTGTCAAGATTTCTTTTTTGGAGTTTTGAATTGTTTTTGTTATCCCAGCGTTGAAGAAAGCATCCAGTTTCCAAGTAGATCTCTCTGAGTCATGGTCCACAATGAGCATCGTGTGCCTACAGTACCAGTTAGTGTTCAAACTTTGTAAAACTGTCATGATTGAACGCAACATTACTATGCATTCAACCATGATGTGTCAGTTCAGATTTGGAAAAAATTCAACGAAAATAATTTGACGGCACTAAAATGTTGAGGTCCCTTTTATAACTCTCAGATCTCACTTATTTATGCTACCTTTACTGTTTGTTTTATTATAATAATTATTTTATTATAATAATTATTTTATTATAATAAGATTTAGTTGTAAGTAACTATAAGTTTAGTTGAGCAATAATGTTGTGCACGCTGCGGCGTCCCAAAAGTATGAAAACACAGATCATAAGATGCTATAACCTGTAGTGTAATATTTAGCCTTAATGTGATTTTCACGTAGGATGCCCTTTTTAGGGTCCCGTACCCGAAGGGTGAAAACGGAACCCTATTAAGCCTCCGCTGTCCGTCGGTCCGTCCGTCTGTCACAGGGCTCTATCTTATAAACCGTAAGAGGCAGATAGTTGAATTTTTTTGAGCTTGTGTATTTATCTTGCCGCTATAACAACAAATAATAAAAATTAAATAAATATCCAAATTAAAGGGGGCTTCCATAAAAAAAAACGTGATTTTTATGACAATTTTTGCTCTTTGTTTGTCAAGGCTGTATCTCGTGAACCGCAACAGGTAGGCACATTAGACTTTCTATAAATAAGTAACACTTGAACTGTGATAGCAACAAATACTAAAAATATAATAAAGTTGAAAATGTAAAGGGGTCACCGAACAAGCGAAAATTAGATGTTATTTGAAAAAGTTGCCTGATTTTTACGGTACGGTACCCTTCGTGTGCGAGTCTACTCGCACTTCGCGGTTTATTTAAATAAATAAACAACGATCGAAATAAAAAGCACGGCATCAATTTAGTGCCGCCGCCGCCGTCAAATTAGCTTAGGTATGTTTTCGACATCTGAATTGACACAATTAAAGTAAGTAAGTTCCTATACCTATATCTACAAGCAATCAGCTCTTCCGTGATCGGTAAAGGAACCTCTGATGATAGGCAATTTTTTTTCCGAGTTTTCTCGCCAACTTCCTACCCCTTCGTAATGTGATCATCACTTTTTAGATTATAGTTTGGATTTTCTGATTCATCCTTGTTTTTTTTTCACGACAACCACTGCAATTTTTCATACCTACCTACTTAGATGTAATAGTTAGTGTATGTAGGAATAGCATAGAGGCTACTTTTAAAGAAAACGTGGGCGAAACCGCTTGCAAAAGTTAGTGATAAATATCCCCACCAGGGACTTCCCTTCTCATTTCGCGTCTTAAATAACCTAGATATGAAGAGCTATCGAAACGCTACGAGGCCCTCCTTCAGGCCTACAACAGCAAGTGCAGTAACGTCACCAGCCGAGACAAGGCGCTGGCTCAGCTGAAGCAACGCGCCGGCATCATGCACGCGCAACTTGCGCACGCGCATAGGGCGCTGCTGTCTGTCGCTGATAAGTATCTGCTGCTGAAGAAAAGGAGGAATGTACAGGTAAAAGCCATAGTTAAAACAAAAGTGTAAAAAGAATGAACTTTTTATAAAAACTGCTGTTAGGTACTTTTGAATTTGGCTTGTTGGATAAGTCTTGTAGATAAAGAATGGGATTGAAAATGTCATACTGCCCCGATTAGATGTTAGTTGTCAAATACATATGATCTAAACAGACATTTTCAATCAAAATCTTTACACTACGTACAGAAATAAGACGCCTAATGGTGCGCGTTGAAATGTTTTGTATGCTACGCGTTTCCGGCGTACGTCGTAGCACGCTCTACGAAGTGCTATGACAAAACAGAACTGTAAGAAAAGGAAGCAGCAAAGCTAAGGGTAAAGTTAGAATATAAATATGAGACGGAAGTCGCTCACTTACTTTTACCTATACCTAGTTGAAATTTGAAACCCGCAACTTTACCTGCTACCTCAGATTTCAGAGGTATTAGAAGTAAGTACTTCTCTACCTAAGTGATTTTTAGGAATCCGTACCCGAAGGGTGAAAACGGAACCCTATTCTAAGCCTCAGCTGTCCGTCCGTCTGTTACAGGGCTCTATCTCATGAACCGTAAGAGGTAGACAGTTGAAATTTTCAGAGAATATGTATTTCTCTTGCCGCTATAGCAATAAAAAATAAAATAAATATTTGAATTAAAGGGGGCTTCCATACAACATTTTTATTTTTTTGCTGTTTTTGATCTTTTTTTTGAACCACTATAGGTAGAAACATGAAACTATTAATAAAAACACTTCAACTGTAATTACAACAAATACTAAAACAGGTGAAAATTTGATGTTCTTTGTAAAAGTTGCCTGATTTTTACGGTACGGAACCCTTTGTGTGCGAGTCGACTCGCATTTGGCGGTTTATTTAGCGTAATGTCCTCTCGCCCAACTTTTATTATCTTTTATACGTATTCTCCCGCAAATGTTTCTTCGCGAAAATAATCACTCGTGTAGAAGTCCACCCGCAAGTTTACCCCCGGAACTCATCCTGTAGGTGTTTTCCCTCCAAAGCTAACCTCTGGAAGGCAATTCCCACAATTTATCACTCGATAAATTTGGCAAGAACTGTCATGTGTGACAGTTCTTGCTATATTTATCGATCAATATATTGAGAGTATTGCAGGCGTCTGCCCTCAAAGTCATGAATATTCCAGCTATGCCTCTACGAGAAGAAGATAGATTTCCTCAAGGGGCGCGTTCGCGAGATAGTCTCCGCGGTGGACCGAGCTCGGCTGCAACTGGATAATCAGTTCTCCAGGACCATGCATGCTGAGATTGACTCCGACTACGCTTTATTGATGGCTGAGGTTACTAGCATTCAAGATATATAATCCATCTTTCCACTATACTTCCATACTCATAGTAACTCTGATGAGGAGGCCAAGAGGATGATCCAGCTAAGCTGGGCACCCACCCAGCTTAGCTGGATCATCCTCTTGGCCTCGTAGTATAGTTTCACAAAGGCTGCTACCCAGCAGCCTTTGGAAAACTATGTCAAGACTTCATGTCATACATACCGCAATGCTTGAAAGATTTTGTACGAAAGTTTTCAATCAATGCGTCCTACCCGTCATGACCTACGGAGCTGAGACGTGGACACTCACAGCAGGGCTGGTTCGCAAGTTCAAGCCAGGCCAGGTGGAATGACGACATGCGAAAGACTGCAGGCAGATGCTGGATGCGGCAAGCTGTCCAGCAGGTGGACTAGGATATAGGTGATGATGAGGATGAATAATTCTGATACCATTTAACGAATGAAAGGCTTCTGTTTTTTGTTTTGTTTTGTTTTATTTTGGAAATATACAATACATATTACTTAAAATTAGAAACGTAAGATTAACATTAACCAAAGGAATTTCCACCATTACATAACACAATTACAGCTAAATAAACAGAGCAAGAAAAAAACAGTAGTACGTAATAAATAACATACAACCATAATTAAAAACTATAGAACAACAAATTATTACGAGGTTTTGAAAACGCTTAACATAACTTCCCTGCGATATTTTGGCAATGACAATATTTGTCAATTTAACGTTGTAATATTAACAAACTCGAATAAGAAACATGTTCTTTCTGTAATTTGTGTTTACATTAGGTAACCAAAAAGTGTTTTTTTACGAGCAGATTGTCGGGGGCAATGGAAATAAATATTTTCGAGTAAAAATGGTGAGTCAATTTCATATAATAAAATGTTAAATAGAAACACTTGATCTCAAACAATTCTACGGCTTTGAAGGCTGGATGGATGAAGACGGAGTTATTTTGACAATAGTCAGGTCACTTTGTAGCAAAAGATTCAGAGGCTACTTTCCCGAGAATTTTAATGTCTTCAGCATAGATTAAACATTTTGAGTAACGTCATTAATAAATACTAAGAATAGTAACGGACCCAAGTGGGACCCTTGGAGAACACCAGATGATATGGGTACAAATGTAGAGCAGTAATCGTAAGTAGGATTCCAGCCATCTTAGGAGATCTCAATGAATCCCAATCTCGGAAAGCTTGTGAATTAGAAGTATACTCTTTGGAATAATCTGTATAGACAACCTCAACCTGATAACCGTTATCCATAGCATCAGACACCACATGAGTAAATTGACAAAGAAAAGTAAAACCATGCTCATGCATGTTCACCGATTATCCGAGGTCTCAAAAATGAAAAAAACTGTATTCTAGACAATTTTTTCAAACATTTTGGTGACAGTACAAAGTTTAGAGATGGGTCGATAATTCTGTATATCATGTTTATTGCCAGATTTGAAAACTGGCACAACAATGGATTGTTTTCATATTTTAGGTATGCAACCTGTATGAAGGGATAAACAAAATAAAATAAAGATAGGTAGTGTTTTTAATTAAAAAACAAGAAGTATGAGCTACCACAGGTATCGATCGCATGGGTATCAATCGATAGCTCCGAAAATTCTCAATAAAACTGAATTTAGTTATTCCATAATTGTTGCATTAAAATTTTAGTTAATATTTGAAAATGTGGATAAATAGCAGCTTGGGCGAAGCTAAGGTGATGAAAACTCGTAGAATCCGCCTTTTTGTTTTTGACGTTGACAGTACTACCAACCCTGCCTGTCATTTATTCTGTCTAATCCGCGCGCTTTGTAAAGTTTTTGATGAGAAATTATTTTTTTCATCCCATCTATTCGAAAAGGACGAGTTGGTTCGCCTTTATGTGGACCCAAAGGTGGTGTTTTCTATAAGACACTTTTAGCGGGCAGTAATGAGTTTTTAATCCACTTTATAAGTGCGTCGCAATTATCTTTGGCGCGCAGTTTTTGAATTTGGAATATCTTAGTGTTCAGCGCCAAAGAAATCGAACGCAAATATTATTTGAATAAAGACTGGCTGGTACATGGCTACATCCAAAAGGCCAAACAACGAGATTCACCGTCACATTTTCCTCAAAATGAGCCAGATTCGGGAAATATTTCAAACACGCAGAATATAAAATCTACAACAATCTCTAATCCTAATAAAACTGTAACAATAAATTTTCATAATTACGAAAATGTCTCAAATGTAAATATAAGTTTTTAGTTGTTTTATTACTAGATACTATTTAATTTCAATTTAGTTGTTACTCTATGTTTTATTAAATAATAATATTACAATAAAATATGAGGCGCCTTTTATTTTCTCATAGAGGGTGATGAAAAGTAGAGTGTATCACTCGGGCGCAAAATATATTTTTGGCTCGGGCGACGTACTCTGAATCCCTCGCTATGTTCAGGATTCTACTAAAGAATCCCTCGCTACGCTCAGGTTTCTACTCTAGAATCCCGAGCGTAGCGAGGGAACATTATATGTACTTTTATTGAGATAATGAATAATTGTAGGTATGTCTTCAGATAGGTTACGGTTATACGATACCTACAATACAAATAATGTTGTACCATGAGTAGGCTAAGAACCGACAACCGCTGGGGTAAACGTTTTCTTGAGTGGAGACCGCAACTCATCAGGCCTTCAGAGTGAGCTATAATAAATCTATCCTTCAGGCCTACTGTAGCCAAAAGAGGTTGGTTACTCATTCTGGAACCAACCTTTGCTGTAGATATTTTGTCACCCTGCCGCTATTTGCATGAGATGAATTAGGTAAGTACTAAAGAAAAGAAACTACCCTGCCAATTTAAAAAAAAAATGAAACAAAACATAATAGGTATGTTTTATAATTTCTTAAATTATTGGGACTGACCATAAGCCCGCGCGGGCGTTTTGCCAGTTGAGAAGTTATGGGAAACATGCCATTGTTCTTTGACAGGGAGATAGTTTGTAGCATAAGGCAGGACTTTGTACCTTTTTATTTTAATCAAGGAAAAAACACTTGTGACATTTTTTAGACTCGCGATTTGGTGTCCGTGACGTTAGCGTACCCATAATCGAATTCACGTTGGTTGTTATACCTCATTTTAGAGCATAATTAGGTAGTGAATAATTATAGCATACTTTAAATAAATAGTGCCTTTTTGGTTTAAGAAATAATAACCATTCTTAGTGGGTACGCTAGCGGAACGTTATGCTGGCGTACACATGACCGTACTCGGAAATGGCTTATACTATAGCAACAAAATTTACACACAAATTTAGCGTTTTAATAACGCCCGAGCTATGCAAAATTTCATAATGATAGCTGTTATAGAAACGGAGATATTGAACAAGACTTCTGAATGACATTACGAGTTGGCGTTATGCCAGCGTACCCATTGAAAAACGTAATAGTTCTTATAGAAAACGAACTTCTCTGATTATCAATGATATATGTATATTTAGCGCCTGAACTACTACCTCTACCAGTAGTCATACTTTATGCAAACTCGTAGTGAAACAATATAAAAAGTCGATGTGAAGTTGTAGGAACAAATGTATTGTAGTACAGTCGCGCACATCAAATAATTTACTAGTGAAATTATACACCGAACAATTTAAGTACCTAGGTAGTAAGAATAACTAGTTTTGTATCCACACAAACTACAATAATACAATACTAGTAAACCACACAGCTACAATACTACCTACAATATGTAGGTAGGCCAACCACATAATTTTATGGTGATACGACATTTTCCAGATGAGGAAATGTAACCAGCTGTTCATGGAAAACCTGCAGCTGAAAGCACAACTTGAAGAGCTAATGCCGGGGTCAGTGAACTGGGAAAAATAATATTAATATTTGCTTGAGAGTAGTTTTACATTTACGTAAGAGGTTTGGTTAGTAAATGATTTTTTAATCGTCCCTATCTTTTTTATTTTATTGACGTGGACAAAGCCCGTCGCAGTGTAAGGTGCAGAGAGTCGCGAGTTTGATGCCCGAAGTGGTAGGTACCTAGTTGTAATTTCAAAGTAATTTATTAAGGAACAAAGTGCATTGTTATACAGGGATGTTCGGCAGACTGCGTGCCATATGGTAACTGGAGGTAGGTGGAACTATTTTAAGTGGGCTATTTTAAAGGATTTTTTTAAGATTTCTCGATGATTTTCTTAAATTTGAACTATTTAGTGCTGTTACTTTTGTTGTTATTAATCATACTAAAAAATATAAAAAAAATGTGATACTGTTGTGGGTTCAAAAGGTCAGACTGGTGTCTGTGGGTCAGACTAATTTCACATGGTTCTACCTGGGGTAGGTACTTACACTTACTTTTTGGCAGAAATTCTACCGAACTAAACATGCTTTTAACACGTTTTGGAGACAAATTTACAAAAGTAATTTTCAGGGTTTTCAAAATGGCAGATTTTTTAATGGGCTCTTATTTTGTTTTATATTTAATGTATTTTTGACACATGTGGCATACTGTTGGAATGGCCATGAACTAGACTAGTTTGCATGCTAATTTCTGCTTTACTTACCTAGATCTCGCGTAAATATTGATTTGAAAAGAACGGGCTAATAAGCCCGATGTAATTAAAAAAATAGTAATCCATGTTATTTCGTACAAAAAAGCTACAGCACTAAATAGGTAGTTCAAATTTTGAAAAAAATATCGAATATCGGAATAACTAGGATTAAAAAAGCCGCAAAACACTGCGTCTAGTCATTGCTCCGTCAAGTTTTCTTTTAGCCAATTTAGTTACCAACAAGGCACACGGTCTGCCGAACACCCTGTATAATTATTTTAAATCCGGTGATGCCCGAAGTAGTTTTTAGTAAAACGGTGTCGTAGACACCATCGCCCTCCACAGGTGTTCCAAAATTTTGAAATTTTGGTTACTTTAAAATTATGGAACACTATAATCGATTAGAATAAATGAATAGTAGTAGGTACCTATTTGTATAATCTGCGTAAATATAGATTATATAGTAGGAAGGTATAATCAATATTCATTCGTTTATATCAGATAATATCCATAAAACTTTATTAACATCATAAACACAAAACAAAACATCAAAACGAAAGAGAACACAGTTATATAATAATAATTATAATAGCAGGTATATAAAAAATAGATTGTACATTACTGAGGTAAATTGTAAAATTATAAAAATCATTTATGGAAATCATTTCTAAAAAAAAATATTTCTGGTATACTTTACACAAGCTTTGTCAGCTTCTTGTGGAGCTAGAATTGTGTTTTAAGCGTTTTATGTAGGTAATTGTGTAATGAATTATTAATCAAGGAGGTTTACAATTCAATAACAAAAACAAATTAGAACTAGTATTTAAAAATGAAACAATTAAGCTAACTGCAGACTGTTGCAAACAATCTACAGTAGCTCAACTGATCCATATCAATACCAGTCGGAAGCGTCCCAAAGACGCTGGCTGCATTGCCCCGCTGTATAGAGGAAGCAAATCAAGAAAACAAAAGGAGCAGTGGCAAAGTTTTATGGAAACATTTTGTTGGTTTTATTCATTGTATACTACATTATCATGGTGTGTTCCAAGCATAGAGGATCAGAGGATCAGATGAAGCGGGGTATTATCCAATAAATTTCCTCGTTTCGCTGTAAAAGTCTTACATCAATAAACAAAATTTAGAATAATTATAATGAGTTTGTAATTTAGTTAGGTAAGGTAACATTTCCCGCCAGGCAATATTCTTGAGATTTAATTTCTCTTTTACTATTTTGTGTACTTACCTACTAACATCTACATATTATTCACTCATTTGATTGAGGAATGACATTTTTAAAATGTAATGTGAGTATCCTGTAATATATGCTTATTTTCTATGGTGATATAATTATCTTGCAATCATCTTATCAAAAAGCATCGTCACTTAGACTTAGAATCTAATTTTTCGCGTTTTACAAAACATAACAAATTGATCCATATGAAAGATACTGAGGCTACATAGACTACTCTTAATTCTGGTGGCATGTAGTAAAAGTTGATAGTCTGCCCGGGAATCCAGAAACATTGATTGTAGAGGAACGTTTTCCAGAACTTTTGTTGTAGCTCCTCGAAAATGTCCGGCCTCCCTTCTAGGATGGAGTGCACTGAAAATTTTAATCATTATATGAACTAAGCCTATAAGTTCAGCCACTTTTCATAATTATTCGAGATGCTGTTGTGCCCAATACTGGATTACTCATGATTTACTCGTATTATCTATCTCTTACCAACAAATTGAATAGAATGTGTGTGTTTTTTTTCTATTCTGCGTGCGTGCGGCCCGCGTGATAGGAAAAACAAATGAAATGATAGGTTGCTAGTGGCCCGCACGCGGGTGTAAATCCGCATGACAGGACTTTTCCTGTCATGTCATTTCCACCCGCGTGCGGGCTTTTAGGCTTATTCACTACTGTTACATACCTATAAAAAACGAGGTAATGAGAAGCGGCGTCATGCAACCCTGGTCCATTGCTACTTTTGTCAACACGTACTTGGTCCTATTGCCCGGCATTATTCTGTCTAGGTATCTATACCTGTAAAAACAAACATATGGGTTGGAAATAAGTTTTGTCTGCGATCTACTCTCTAAATTATATCAATTATTTGGTAGCTGTGGTGCAAGGAAACTTATTACATTCTCGATTAGATCGTATTACAACCGCTCCTTGATTTTAGTAAGGTATATTTTGTTTGAAAAAAATTACTTATTTCGGATGCATATTTGGTTATAAAAAAAATATGTACCATATAAAATGATGAAAAAACAGAGGAGGTGAATAAAAGTAAATAATGCTGGACAATTCACACAGCGTCAAATAGCCCTTAACAAATAAATGCAGGCCCAGTGTATTTTTCATCGTCTTCTTGTCTACTTTTTCAGGTAGGTATCAAAGGCCTGTACTCGTACCACTTACCAATAATAAAGAACAGGAGCGAAGATGAAGCCGCCTACACATGATACTCTCGCTGATGCGGCGTAATTTATTTCTGGTTTTTCAGGCTGAAAAATTCAGAGACGTAATCAATAGAGCTGCTAACTTTGACAGAGATATCAAGGGTAGCGTGGCCGAGCGGTCTAAGGCGCTGGTTTAAGGCACCAGTCTCTTCGGAGGCGTGGGTTCGAATCCCACCGCTGCCAAGTTTTTTTATTTAATATTATGGTTTTATGACAAGCCTCTGATATGCCAAACACATTCGCTGTAAGGTATACCTACCTATCCACCGCTTTTATTTCCAATTGGCCTCTGCTGCGGTTTCGTTCCCGTGGTACCTATACTCCGCCCAAACTCGAGATTCAATGTTTATAAACATGGCCTCCATAAATGACCTAAAAATTACTTTCTTTTTGTTGATTTTTTGACCGAGTTTGCACTAAGTAGGTAGGTTTGTCTTGACTTGTCGGACTTGTCGATTGGAGCTCTTTCCTACAATGCAAAATAGTCCAGTAATTTTTAATTCCGAGACAACCTGCAGGAAACTCGTATACCCTTCCATTCTGGCGTTATAAATGTTTTCCCAAAAGTCAAATAATATATCGCATTTGATGAAAGTTATTCAAGGTCAAATGTCAATGTCGGCTTTTCGCTATTATCTAGGTTTATATAGCTCCTATGATCATCATCATCAATTGAAACTTGTACAGCATCAAATTTGCTACAAATTTTGTTTTCTATATTTTTTCCTGGGCTCAACTGTTTTTGACATAGAGGTCGGAGAGCGCGCTGCGCTTAGGCTTACCGGTAGTGTTTTTTTTTTATCTGAGAGAGTATGGGGGGCAACCGTAACCAGCTGTGCGATTACGCAAAACCACCAATCCTAAATTGACATTTGAAAGTCCTTTGAATGGTCTTCGTAATTTGCTATTGTACGGATATGACCATTGAAATGGCTTTCAAGGTCTATTAAAGGATGGGTAATTGTTGCCTAATTGCACAGAAAAAGAGGTACATGTACAGTTTCGTCTGTGTGAGTAGTGTCAAAAGTGAGTAGCGCCTAAAAACGACTCATGTTGGATGCTGATCGACTCAATTTTATGTAAGGATCATTTCATTCTATCAATTGAAAAATCTGAGCAGCGGATGTTAGTCAAATTAATTAAAAAAAAATAATATGACGATATGAGGAAAAACCGAACGATACAGAAGAGACACATGGAAACCGTGTTAGGAACTTTTTATTTCTTTACTAAGAAGATTATTTCAGCTATAAATTTATTGGTCAAGCGTAAGAAGTGCCTCAAAATATTTTTGACGGTGTTCGACTCAGATTCATGTTAGGTAGGATAATTTCATAATATCTGATTTAAAAAAACTAAAATATATGAATATAGGGAAAACCGATACAGAGGAGATAGGTACATGGAAAACGTCTTCCTCCTCCTCTATGAAGATTATTAGTATGACTGACTGCGCTCGGCGCGGTCTCCTACCTCAATCCCCTCATCTCCCAATCTCCCTCATCTCAAAAACAGTTTAGCGCATGAAAAAATGTCGGGAACAAAAGAAGAACGATCACAGACCATGCATAATATGATTATTTAAAAAAAAACTAAAACCGAATCCCTTAATTTAACACTGTTTTTAAGTTTTGCGGCACAAATACTCATTCCTCGGGAATAACATTTTATGGTTCTGCCTGGGGATCTTTCTCTATACAATAGCGAAAGAACTTTAAAACGGGCCATAATTGACGGTAAAAGTATGTTGAGTTGGAATTAATCAAAGTCTAGTAATAGTAGGGTAGACTTTGATTAATTCAACGACCTTAGACTACTCTACTCTATTTAACAGTGCTAATGATTAAACAATCAAGTTTTAATTCTCACTAGTTCGGTGTTCGGTGGTCAAACAAGTTAAAAAAAAAATCTTCAGCTATTTGATAATAGAATCCCTACCTATCTTTAACTGAAGTCAAGTCAAGATTGCCATACAGCGGGGCAATGCAGCCAGCGTCTTGGGGACGCTTCCGACTGGTATTGATATGGATCTGTTGAGCTACCTGTAGATTGTTTGCAACAGTCTGCAGTTAGCTTAATTGTTTCAATTGTAAATACTAGTTCTAATTTGTTTTTATTATTGAATTGTAATTTTGTTTGTCAATAAAGATTGCCAAGTATTTCTCAATATTGCAATATAATAATAATTGTACATTTTACAGCCCCTGAACGAATTATCATAGCAGTTTTGTAATTTTGAGTTTATAATAAGAATGGATGGAGTATTTAATTTATTTATAATCATTTATTTCAGACTACATAGGTCTCATAGGTTTGATACCTAGGTAAGGTATCAAGTTTGGTAGTAAGTATGCCACCTTTTTATACAAATGTGAGAAACTTCTCTTTTGTAGGACGTGGGTGAATTTTGATCCTTCTTCTTTGTTGCCTATTTTATGCTTTACAATTTTATATCATTGAAGTTATAGAAACCTAGATAATTGCGAAAAACCGTTTATTTTACATTTGACCTTGAATAACTTACGAATTAAACACGATATTTTATTTGACTTTTGACTTTTGAGACAACGTTTATAACGCCAAAATGAAGGCGTAGACGAGTTTCCAGCTGGTTTTCTCGGAAGTGCTAGATGAAACACTAATAATAATATGACTAAAATATAAATGCTGTCAATAATTTTTCAAACTCGACGCCAAAAAGGATTTTGGACTTTTGTGTTGTGATTGTGAATTGTTTACAAACATTGCATCTAGAGAATGGCCCGACGCTCGAGACGCTCGCAGAAATAAATAACATACCGAAAACCACTCGTGGATAATGTAGCCTACCAGTGAAAGAAGGATGTAGAAGAAACGTTTTCCTACAAGACGAGGTCTTAAATTAATGTATTTTGAAGCCACGTGCTAAAAAATATTTGATACATTTTTTGGTCAATTATCTTTTAGTTATCTTTATTTTACACAAAATCTTATAGTTTGAGCCTTACTACTAACAGCTGAAAAATAGATTGTTTTTTTTTTGTAATAGTTTTATTATTCAATAATGAAATGATTACGAAACGTGCGGGCATAAAACACACAAAATAAGAGTAATTGACAGTCTTACGCCCGAATACTCAAACGCAACTCAGATTTGAGCACGTCTCAACTCGAGTTTTTTTTTAAGTTTTCAATGAAAATCTGTCAAAAACTCGTCACTTGAGACGCGCTTAAATCTGAGTTGCGTTTGAGTATTTGGGCGTTAGATTTTTACTAAGTTAAACGAAAAGTTTCAGTTAAGTATGAGATACCTCCAAAGTCCAACATCAAAAATTACAAATAATTACTTCATCACTTTATATAAGCTGTATGCAGTAATGCTGAAGATGGGATGGATGAATGGATTTGTTATCTCTTCACACCAAAAGTACTGAACTGATTGGGCAAAAAGCGAGAAGAGTATAGTACAGTTTTCTTAAAGTTTTTATATACATTATGCAAGTCCTTTAATAGTGTAACCCTACTAACTTACCGAGGTAGAGAACCCTCGTGTCTATATCCCAAGTCTTGAATTTAGTTAGAGCGAGGTGTTGATACTAAGAAGTGAAAAGGTCTATAATACGCATAACTTTGTTTTGTTTATAAGACCTTAATCTGAATAAACTATTATTATTATATCCCGAAAAACGCGTGTGAAGCCGCTTACAGAAGCTTGTTAATAATATTGCAGACGAAATAATTTCAGAAATTGTCTCACCAGGTAGTGTTGATTGTATTTCTGCTGTGATAAGTCAGCTACCATGTAAAATGACCCATAGACAAAAATATTTGTCGCCACTGGATGATGCTTCAGCGAATACTGGAAGAAACTTTTCAGTTTGGACATTGCTGAAAAAAAATCAGTCGTTCAATTTATCCAATGAAACAATGGTGTCGATTCTATTGTTTTAGGATTCTTAACTGAAATTTTACCATTTCTAAGTTTTTTAAGTTAAGTTGACCTAAAAATTTCTATTCTATAAACAGGATTCCTAACTTTGTTACGATTTCTAAATTTTCTAAGATAGGATGACCTAAAAATTATAGTATCATATAAAATAGCTAAATTAGAACGTGTTTGAAAATCGCAGTCAGTCTATCTATTCGATTTAGGTATCTTCTATTTATATTCTAGTCAGTCAGTCAGTCCTAGTAGCAAACCCCTAATGTTTTTATCCAGCATTTTGCCTATAATTTTTAATCATGACAAAATTATATACCTCCTAAAATTAGGTAGACGTTTCTAATAATCATAGCTAAAATATAATGCAAAGAATAGGTTTATAGCTATTACAACTAAGTTGAGTTGTTTTAGATCTGACATCCTAATTTTAAACCTGCCAGTCTAATTTTTAAAACATAGAATAGCTTTCGTCTATTTGATATTCCTAAATCCTCTATTTAGCTAATTCTAAAACAACTGAATCGCCACCAAAATTTATATAAAGCTTTGGTCACTTGATCACAATGCACAACGCTTCGGTATGCGGTATGCGGTGCCAGACATACACTATGGTACCTATGAAAAACGTCTAGAGTAATATTTTGTACCATCGAAGTCTACGTCAGCGGTAAGGGGCAAGCGCGGTGAAGTGGGGAGCGGGTACTCCGCACATCGCGGCGTCGTTATAGGTACTCTTCACAACGCTACGGTGTGCATCACAACATTACCACGTCAACAATAAATTTGTATGAGCCGCATACCGCTGCGATAAAATCAAATAACCGCTTCTCTGCACAGACAATTACCGTTGCGTCGTGACGCTACGTTGTGCCGCATACCGCGTTGTGCGTTGCGAACAAGAGAGAGGGCACCATGCACGCCATTTTGTGAAAAGGATAGGCATAGGATTTCGGTTTCATAGGAACGGGAGAGAGCGTTTTTAAAACGTCTTAGCCGGTGTCAGTGAGGTCTTATGAGACTATACATATTTGCATTGAAAAAATTGCATCTTCTTTCTTATAACATTTTCAAAAAATATTATAAGAAAGAAGACGATGCCATTATCTTGGCATTTTGAAGGAAATTTTTTTAGTCGAGTCCCTAGGTCCTATGGGTAGCGAGGCTCTCTGGGTTTTTAAAAAGTTATCTAAGCGTCTGGTCTGCTGGTCGGCAACGCGTGACCCGAGAGCTGGTGGGTATCTGGCGCAGCGGATCAGCATTGCCATACAGCGGGGCAATGCAGCCAGCGTCTTTGGGACGCTTCCGACTGGTATTGTCATGGATCAGTTGAGCTACCTGTAGATAGATTGTTTGCAACAGTCTGCAGTTAGCTTAATTGTGTCAATTGTAAATACTAGCTCTATTTTGTTTTTTTATTATTTTATTACAAAAAAAAAAGAGATATAGAACTAGCTATTCTATGGTACTAAGTAATCAATACTTACATAAAAAAGGTAACTGCACCTCCTAGTCCTCCTCTAAACATAGCATGATAGCATTTATTGTAGATGTAACTCAGATTTAAGTAGGTGCCTACTAATGCTTTACTTTATTATATTATTACCATGGACGAAATAAAACTATAGACTGGCAATTCCCTTACTTCAGACCGAGAATCGATTACTATTTATCTAGTACAGCGCGAGATGTCGCCACTGTAACAATTCGTTAAAAATAATCAAAACAGCCCATTTATTTTACCGCAACAGCGCCACCCATCATCTTCGCAGCACTTCGAGAGTTCTTTAACAATCTTTTTATAGATGGCGCTAATGTCGATTGCTACATGATTGCTACTGTGTTGCTACGTTGCTAGTTTTTTTCCCGGCTGAACGACGTTGCCGATAGTTTTCATTTATCTATGATATACTTACCATGTATACAATAATAATGTTATTCATTACCATGGTAATAGTGAAAATACGAGTCATGCGAGAGTCAAGAGTAACCTTCGGTAATGTTCTTATCTGATAATAAAATAACTATCATTGTTCTCAAGATAACCGTAGCATTCTTGAAGCATCACATATCTTGTTCTCTTCACATGTCGTCACATATCGTCTTTCATAAAGGTATTTTTTTTATCTTTTTACATTTTCTTCCATTGAAACGACATTGAAATGATTTATTCGTAGCGCTTTGTCGCACAGCGCTGTGACCGCGGATCATCACATCAACAGTCTTTATCAGTCCACTGCTGGGCTCCCCTGATAAGCGCCATAAAAGCCAGACTGGTCGAGCAGCCTCGCGAGGCAGCCTGAAAATTATATAGCTCGACGATGCCTCGTCCGGCTGCCTCGCGCGGTGTTCGCCGAGTCTCGCCGGACATTCGACTATTTGCATTTTCTTCCCAATTGTGAGGCACCATCTACCTTTGCAACCATTAACTTTATTCGTTGCGCGTTTCCACCGCGCTGCAACGCGTAAACTAAGACGTTCTTTGGTTTTTAATGTCCTGTTACGGAGTTTACACGGTAATTAAATAAATAAAGCAATACCTCACATGTTTCCTATTTTATCAGATTTAAAGTAGATGCGTAAGTAGGTACATGGCTGACGTCTACGGTCTACTGACATGCTAGAAAAATCTAAATACGTCAAAGTTTTGCTTGAAGTTTTAGTAGAAGAAAGACATAAACAAGAAAGAGATTATATTACATGCCTTCTTCCAAAAAGGGTTGAAGTGTGAAAGGTATTTTTCTTTAGGATCTTGCGTAATAACTCGGGGCTTACAACATTATGAGGCTTCCTCTTAATCTTCCTAAATTACGGCTTCAATGCCAAAACAAAAAATACCGCTTACGAATTAGGTATATATAGTACCTATCGATAATTATAGAATATTTAGATAGGTAGTAATTTACAACGAACTTATGACTTCTTCGGTGATAGTTTTTGTACCTACCACAAACCCATACATAACATTATTATTGTGAAACCTCGCATTTTTTTTTTGTTTTGAGCTTACATCGGATCTCACTTACTTTCATCGGTCACTTTTTAAATGCTCCGTGGTCTGTTTAGTCTAGACATTTAGTTTACTTTAGTTATATAGTTTTTCCTTTATGTAGTGTGTAGTTATTATAGAAAGTTGTTTTTATATTAAGTTAATTGTTTCTAATGATTTTTATGGGACGGTGTGGTAGCTAAGCTACAAAGTCCTTCTTTAAAATTAAAAAAAAAAAAACCAGTGACTCCCTCGGAATATCGGATAGTAGGTACCTACCTAATTACGATGCATTCATAGAATAACCCCCTGACAGGTCTGACAAATTTCACGTCTCGTAATAAGATTAGTTTTGGTTTTTATAAGTCATCGATATATATGTACTACGCACTACCGGGTGCGTCGATTGAACTGTCCGTGAAAATGAAATATTTCTGTTAATTTTCAATATTTATTTATACACTTTTGGCATGTGAAAATAGAAAGTTCAAAGTTTTATTATCACTTATTCCGAAGGAATAAAACCGCCTGTAGCCTTTACTACAAGCTGAAGTCTCTTTCTGAAAGAAGCGCAGGCTGCTCGAATGACATCGTCACTCAAACAATTCCATTCTCGCGTAAGAGTAACTTTGAGCGCTTCCAGCCAAGTGTGTTTTTTAGCACAGGCCCTGGCCTGTAAAACACCCCAAATACAAAAGTCCAACGGATTCAAGTCGGGTGATGACGACGGCCACAAATCTCGGTCGAGCAGCACTGGAACGTTTGCTTTTAACCAATTTTGCGTTGCTCGGCGATGGTGCCGAGTCTTGCTGGAAAGTCCAACGCTCAGAACCGAATGTGTTGCGTGCCCACGGTATCAGACCTGGTCGCAAGACTTTATCTTGATAGATTTGTTGATTTAGTTTGACTTGGTTGCGACCCATTAAAAGAAAAACAAGCGGAGAACGGTCTTTTTCAGACACCGCCGCCCAGAGCATGATTTGGTCGGCTCCTTGGCGTCGAGTGACTTGCAATTCGTCTGAATGGTCACTGACACGTCCCTTCAACCAAACACGGTAATTTTGTTTGTTTAAAAACTGTTCAACGTAAAAAGTTTTTTCATCTGAAAACACCAAGTTGGGAAGCTCGCCAGAGTCGAGCAAGCGAATCAGCTCTTTCAATCGATCCAACCGTTTGCTACGCTGTAAAGCAGTGAGTTCCTGAGAAAGGCTTTTTTTTAATGGTTTGACTTTAAGCTTTTCCTTTAATATGCGACGAACGCTGCGATCGCTCACCTTGAGATCCTTCGCGAGCTGGTTTGCTGAGCGCGCTGGATTTCTGTCTAATCGATGACGCACCTTTTCGACAACTGCTGGGCCTGTTGCAGTACAGCGTCGTCCGCCACCGTAGCGTTTCTTAACGCTACCAGTCTCATTATATCGTTGAATAGTGCGATGCACAAATTTCTCGTTCAATGAAGATTTGGCAGCGCTCGACGTATTTCAATATTCGATTTTCCCCCACATTTGGGGGAAAATCGAAGAGCAATCACTGAATTTCGTTTTAAATTCATTGTTCTAAATTCGTATGTGTTTTTCTCACAACAAAATCACTTCAAACGATGATAAAGAATATGTCAAAGACCAACATTTGAAATTTTGGCGGCGTTCGATTCAGTGGTTCAAATTTTAAAACAGTTAGACAGAGACGGACAGTTCAATCGCCGCACCCGGTAGATTGCGCATTCCGAACACTTACTTTGTCAGACTGAATTGTACTGCAATCCGTACACCTTACTTCAGTATGGCTTCATCATTCATGCAGCGTGGGTGTGTATGGAGCCGCGCTAATAATAAAAATTAAAATCCAAGTCTTAATGTGAACCTGGACGAAAATAACGAGACCTAGGTAATTAAGTAGTCAAGTAAGTAAAATTATTTGTTGTAATATGTGAATAAATAGGTAGGTAATAAAAACTTAATACCACAACAGACGGAAAATAATTTTTCATAAAATATGTAGTCCATTATAATCATAAACTAAACAAAACATATTCAGATGTTCATGTTGAAATATCAAAACTAGTTGTAGGTAAAAATCTGTGATTGATGGATGGCGGTGTTTTTAGAAAATGTTTAATTACTTTAATATTTTTAACCGACTTCGAAACATGGAAGTTCTGTGTTCGGCTGTATTATATGTTTTATTTTTAATTTTTCGTCGATTTCTCCGTCATTTATGGACCGATTTGGATAATTTTGTAGTTGTATAGAGGATGCTCCCGAGGTGGTCCCATAATATTTTATTCCCGAGGGATTTCTATTCATCCCGCAACACTTAAAAAACAGTTTAAAACTAAGGGATTCTAAGTCGGTTTTTAGTCTTTGTTTGGAAAATAATCAAACCATTGAAATTTTATTTCATGTTTTTTTCCTTTATCAACAACAATGAACAAAGTTCAGAAAATATGACGACATGCGTATTTTGGTACTGCAAAAATACATTATTATATAATGAAATCTAATTTTGATTTCTTATTAAGTTGATTTTAAACTATTGTAAACTTGTTTAAGTTTAAATAAACGCATAACAATTAATTTTGTTTTACTTTTCTACTTTCTTGTAATATATTTTTTATAGAGAATTAATTCTTACGAAGTTTCGTAGGACAAAAACTGTGTCACCTCTGCCCGGTGTAAAATGGCGGGGTTGAACAAAACGTGTCAAAACTATCGAAAAGTGAAGTCAAAACTATACTATATAGTCGATCTAGCGCTGAAAATTATAATAGTTTGGTTACACGACTTAGATAATATTTTAGCGCTGCAGCTCTCGCCGCGCGCAGGCCCCTGCTGTCATCCGTCATCCAGCAAGTTGCGATACGTTTTTTGCTTGGAATAGCTTCTCTAGTACGTAGTACTTATAACTCAGTGAATTAAGTATATTAATTTTTTGATTTTATATATACATACATACATATATATAGAACAGCTTGTTATCTTCAGTTTACCGAAAGATTATTTTATTATTTCATATTTCATTATTAAATCTTTCTTTGAGAGAAATTGAACTTATCTATCGATGAACGGCACTGCAGTGCAGTATATCCCAGTTCTGAGATTGAATCATTCAATTTACTCCGCATTCAGTCGTGCGTAGTAGGAACTTTTAGTAGGTATGTACCAATGTTACCGACACAATTTTCAAAACTATTTCAATAATAATATTCTTATAGTGAACATTTTTATTTGATTTACTTACCCATATCTATTTTATAAAGAACTTGAAATCAAAATCAGCACCTCGCAACTGATGATAACAATAGATTGATTGATACACTTCTTAAAATAAGGCACGCGATACGAACACGACTCGTATCAATAAAAATTTGAATAGCACTGCACTGCACCCGACAAGAGTGACAATTGACTCCAATAAGTTAAATTGAATAATTTATAGTAACCTGCTTGCTCCCGCGGTTTCGGCGATACTAAAGGGAATATATGCAAAATTATTGTATCGACATGATTTATTGTAACGGGATAAATTCCTATACAAACCGGTCGTGAATTAAAGATTTTTGAACCTTTGTTCAAAAATGAATGAGATGTACGTTAAAGAGACGTAAGTTAAAGATCATGGGCACAGGTACATCACTTACACATTAGGTACCGTAACTCTTATGATTTCAAAATACCTATATTATTATATAAAATAATAATACATTTCGTGCGCCTGTACAGATTTATAGAAAAAGAATAAAAAATTAAAATTAAAATTTACAGTAGATACAAATTGTGATGTCGAAATTTTAAAAGAGACCTACAAGGTCAAGTGGGATGTCAAATGAAAAGTATCAGTTTGTACAAATCAAAATAGTTTTTGAAATTTCTGTAGGTATCATACTTTTTGAAATAATTTATGAAAAGTCGATGAAATTTTACTATATATCTTCGGAGTATTGAGGGTACCTAACCCTCAATACTCTGAAGTTTACAAACCGATCCATCAGTGTTTAATTATTAAGAATTTGACCTTTTCTAAGTGTACATTTATTGTATTTATGGAAATAAAGAGTTTTTGACTTTGACTTTGACTTTGATCTGAAATGTAGGTACCTAAAATTTTTAGGTATTCATTAAACCAACTTAAAATGGATATACTAGCAAAACATAGGGCAGCGAAGGATTTTAGGAAATTCACGGGAAGTCAACGGGGAAGTATGATGTTAAGTCTGGCCTCCCGGTGAGTGTGGTTGGAAAAAGTGAGCCGGAGCAGATCTCCAACTTGTTTAGAGATCATTTTAGGGAAAATTCTCCACTAGGACCTTCATCTGCTCTCCCCACCGTTTGCCCCCCATCTGCTGATCTGGATCGTCAGGGAGAGGCGCCGCAAATATGCTTTACTGCAAAACAAGTACGAAAAGCTCTGAGTAAAATGAGCGTATAGAGCATCTGAGACATGCGGGTGTTCACCTACCGAGAGTGCTGGCTCTGTTCTTCTCAATGTGTATCAGTGACTCCTATCTACCTCATGACTTAATGAAAACCATCGTGGTACCCATTGTTGAACCGGTGATATCTCGGAAAAAGGGAATTACCGCCCTATCTCGTTGGCAACAACGATAGCTAAGGTGCTGGACAGTTTGCTTAGCACTTACTTGGAAGAATTTTCCCAACTACATGACGCGCAGTTCGGATTTCGATCCGGACTTTCTACTGAAAGCGCCATAGTGAGTCTTAAGCATACTGTTCAGTACTATACTTATCGTAAAACGTCGGTACATGCCTGTTTTCTTGACCTATCCAAAGCCTTTGACCTAGTGTCCTACAAAGTGCTCTGGAGAAAGTTAAGAGACAGGGGTGTGCCGGCGAAAATGCTCAGTATATTTAGATATTGGTACGCTAACCAAACGAATTGTGTGAAATGGGCTGATTCACTATCTGAAGCATATGTGTTGGAATGTGGGGCAAGACAAGGAGGGTTGACGTCTCCTCTATTCTTCAACATTTATGTGAACGATCTCATCGTGGGGCTGAGCAGCATGCGTGTCGGATGTCGGATAGATGGCGTAATCGTCAATAACATTAGTTACGCGGACGACATGGTGCTGCTGTGGTCGACGGCGGGTGGCCTACTAGAACTGTTGAAAGCCTGTGAGGTATACGCTGCCGATCATGGACTTCTAAACAATGTGAAGAAAACTGAGTACATGGTCTTTGAGGTCGCCGGCAAAGGTAAGGATAACAGCACCCATAATATTTATCCTTAATGGCATGAACATAAGAAAAGTTAATAAATTTAAATATCTTGGACATATCACTGCCGACAACCTCAAGGACGATGCTGATATTGAAAGGGAGCGTAGGGCGCTGGTACTTAGAGGTAATATGCTGGCCCGCAGGTTTTCCCAGTGTACTAAGCAAGTAAAGATAACGCTTTTCAAAGCTTACTGCCAAAACATGTACACGGGAAGCTTGTGAGTTAGACACACCAAAAACTCGCTAGCGACTCTGCGCGTCCTATATAATCATATATTCAGGATGATGTTGGGTCAGCCTAGCTTCTGTAGTGCTTCAGGGATGTTTGCTGAATATGAAACTGATGACTTCGGCGCCATCATTCGCAAAAAATCTACATCCCTGATCCGCAGAATGCGCGACAGACACAACAGCATCCTGAAAACCATAGCAGCAGATAGATACTCTTCGCCGCTGTGGGCAGGCCTGGTTCGCAGAGTGATCCCGAAAAAAGTCCCGCTACTCTGGTGAGATCACTCTGGGAATCAGTCCTGTGTTAATTTTTATTTTTTTTATGTGTTGATTTGCTTACTAATCATTTACTGTATTTTACTGTGTTACTAACCCCATATATATGGATCTATGTTGTCTGAAATAAAAGGATTTTATTTTATTTTTTATTAAATAGCCCCTAACCGGTAATAGTCTCTAACCGGTACCAATAGTACATATTGGTATACTTGACAAACGTTCGAAACCTCAGCGCGCGAGTCACACTCGCTATTGACAGACCTTTTTTTTATGCCTGTGGATCGCTTCACTTTGGCACGTGATTATTTTTTAATGGTTTTCATATTTTATGCGTTCTACAATATAACTGGTGGAAAGTACATTGCCGAAAATCCAAAACCATTCCACCCATCATTAATTATGGGTTCGTAGAAAATGGTTTTAGTTTTAAAGTTTTAACTAACTTCGATTCAATAGGAGTTTTGTAGCATTTGGTAATATTAGAGATTTTTTAATAAAAATCTACATGTAATGTTGATTTTTCAACGCTTGTCCAATGGTTTTGTTCCAGAATACAAAAAAAATTTAAAAATAAATCTTGCGGCAAACTAAATGCGTTTGGTCATTGACTGACAAACCTAATATGTTTTCTCACCATGCATAGATAAAAATAAGGTGCGCTCCCTTATGCAATAGCACTTGTTTCTTCTTATAATTCATACTGTGTAAATAGTTGGTACTTATGTGTTTAGTCTGCGGCGTAGAACAACAGCTACGGCTATGCAGTGGCTACGCCGCTACGCCGCGGCGTAGACCCAAGTCTATAGTATAGCCATAGGTAAATGAGGTAACCATAATTCGTAAAAATATGTAATATGAGCTTATCGCTGAATCTAGGGTAAGAAAAACGTATTATCATGATGTCCTTACTCGTAAATTATCTGTCATCCTAAAAAAATTTATAAGCGGTGTTTTTTTTTTCAGTCTGGCCACAGATAACATAAAACTATACTAGTAGTCTGGCATAAGCCAGACATAAATTCAAGAGAAGAAAACAAACGACTCTTAGCAAAGTAAGTAACAAAGTCTAGAGATGTATCAGTAAGTATATTAATTATAAGAAATTAGTAAGTATAATAATTATAAGAAATTAAATAATAACCCAAAAATTTAAATATAATAAATAAGTTAGCAAATATTGTGTTTGACAGATACGAACAATGTTGTAGTACCTAGATTTAGATTTATTTAATACATCAACCAAGCGTCTTAGGTAAATGCTTGACGAGTAGTCTCTATTTTGATTAACATTCTACTTTCGACTGTTTTAATAGTAATTCATTTATTTTTGTGGATTCTTATAATAAGCCATTTTTGTTATAGGTAGGTACCTAAAGTTACATAACTGTTACTTTTCCTAAATCTGTAAAATAAAAGTGTCTCTGAAAATCTAGTTGACTCTGTATTCCCATGCCGGATAAAGCAGCATGTTTTCATATTTCCAAATTACATATTCCGAAAAATAAATAACTACTGTAAATACTAGTTTTATTTGTTTTATTCTGTTATTGTAATTTTCTATGTGCTAAATAAAACCTTCTGAAGAATACCAACAAACAAATTGTTTTCTGCTCCGAGTGGAACCTACTCGTAGTTCACTGTCCGATATTCCGTTTTACTATTTTATGTTGCATTGTTTGTTTATTCGTCGCAGGTGGCCGCATAATATATTTTAATTTCACTAAGGTCGTGCTCTACATTTCATTATGTCACAATAGAGACAGCTTATTCCGATCTAGCCCGCGGCTTCGCACACGTGTTTTCGGTATAAAATGTTACCTATATTTTATTTCCGGTCCAGAACTTTATGTGTGCCAAATTTCAGCTCCATCCATTCAGTAATTTTGGCGTTGTCTTCCCACGAACATCTTCGCAACGGCACAAACTTTCGCCTTTATGAGGAATATTATTAGGATGTGTTAATCATCAAGTTTACTTTATGAAGTCTCGGGGAATCGCTCATATCGCTTTGCTAAAATATTACACAAGGCGCTTGTTGTTGAATTGAAAAATCGTGGTAATTAAGTCGTACGCTTTTAGCTTTGGCTTTAACAATTTAGCATCAACAGTTACAAAACTAGGCACAGAACATAAAATTGGACAGTATTCCTCTTGTTTTATAATCAATTTCAATAGTTAGGTACCTACCCATATCACCAACCGTATAGGTAACAAATTGTATTCAAGTGTATTGTTAGGTTAGGTTAGGTTAGTTTTGTTTTTTTATCCATGGTGTACGTACCTACCTAAGTAAATATAGTGGATAAGTTACCCACTTAAGACATGACTCTGTATCCTCTTGCACGTCACTTCTCAAGGGCCCTGCCTGAAAATCAACGCAGGGCAGGGACGCATTTCACCCTTAACCCACAATTCTAACCAATGCAACAAAGTCTCTCTCTCTCATATCAGTTTAGAAGCAGGTTAATTATTATAATTAGAGCCCTATATTACCTCAATAGGTACTTACTATACATTGGTCTAGTGTTCGAAGTCCTGCGATGAACTCTATATTTGAGTTCTTATTTTATTAAATTAAACAGGCCTTTATTATCAAAGAAAATTACAGTCAAATAATAAAAACAAGTCAGAACCAGTATTTACCATTGAAAAAATTAAGCTAACTGCAGACTGTTGCAAACAATCTACAGATAGCTCAACTGATCCATTTTAATACCAGTCGTAAGCGTCCCCAAGGCACTGCTGGCTGCATTATCCCGCAGTATGGCAGTGCTGATGCGCTGCGCCAGATACGCACCAGCTCTCGGGTCACGCGTCACTTCGACCAGACGCTCAGATAACTTTTTATAGACCCGGTGAGCCTCGGTACTCCACCGAGTACCGAGGCTCACCGGGTCTCACCTATGTACCTATAACAAAAATGGCTAATTATAAGAATCCACAAAAATAAATGAATTACTATTAAAACAGTCGAAAGTAGAATGTTAATCAAAATAGAGACTACTCGTCAAGCATTTACCTAAGACGCTTGGTTGATGTATTAAATAAATCTAAATCTAGGTACTACAACATTGTTCGTATCTGTTAAACACAATATTTGCTAACTTATTTATTATATTTTAATTTTTGGGTTATTATTTAATTTCTTATAATTATTATACTTACTGATACATCTCTAGACTTTGTTACTTAGGTACTTTGCTAAGAGTCGTTTGTTTTCTTCTGCCGCCGCACCAGCCCTCATGGATGTTCTCGGAAGATGGGAAGGCGCAAGTGTGTCGACGCATGTAGCGTCCCACACAATGGGTCTTCCCAACTCCCATGGCACAGTGGCATGCCGTCGGGCCTCTTACCATCATCCATCACGCAACAGACCATTCTGTTCGAGAATAGCTGGTACGTTAGCGGTGACAAAGGTCCGCCGGATGATGTCGTTAAGGCTGGCATGACGAAATATCCGACCGGCGCGGCGGCGCGGCCCTAGTACACGATAATCCGTGATGACCAAGCTGTTCGACAGCAGTACCGCACTGGGATTGATGAAGCGTGCAACACCTTGCACCCAACCGAAGACATGTCGTTATACGGAAAGTTGCGGGATCCAATAAAGTGCCAGTGCTAAATGAAGGAAATGCTTGCAACCAATGTCCTGACTCCCATTTAGAAACGGCCAGGAGACGGGCACGATCCGCAGAGCTGGAGTACGTTTGTAACAAACAATTCCGTATCAACTCACACAGAGGCCATTGCCGTTGGGACAAAAGAGATTTTGGAGGAGCAGCACTGGGCAATCACTAGGTAAGCCGTTCGAAATTCGTCTGAAAATGAAATTTTGGATGAAATTCCAGGTGGGACCAAACAAGATGACTTTAAATTTTTTTCAACTTAAGAACTAGTGCTTTAGATGGAAGACAGAAACGCTGGAAGGGCTACACTTGAAATTTTTCGTATACCTAAGCTTCCCAATTTGACAGGCAGTGAGGCCTGTGACCATGCCTTCTCATCATTTGGATGACAAGGCAGCGATATTCACAACCGATGGTAGAGTATTCTTTATTATGTTGTCTTAGCCTTCCAAGAGCTCGCTCGCTGTGTTACCACAATTGACATTTCAAAGAATACGTAAATTTAGGTACTTACAAAAAGACTGTGTGAATTGTAAAAGCCATGGCTATTAATTTTGAGCAGTCACTCCGAAGTTTTGTTGAAATTTTGAATTTTGTCATTTAGAAAGGACTGAAAAGACTCATCAAGAATTGGTGAACCAAGGAGGCGGCGAAGTGATCATAATAATATATCTGCAACTGTAATGTTAGGGGCCAATACCTATATTGAATTTTCCAATGATATTGTTTTTGTCTACACTTTGATTATTTGTGTCAACACAAGAGTCCGAAATAATAGCTCGCACTATGAAAAATTTCATTCCAAACCAAATAGGTTTGGAATGAATTTCATCAGTTAGATCATTTTATTAAATTAATTCAATAATATGTTGAGTTTAGAAGTTCAACACCAAAACAAGCAGTTTTCTTTTTAACATTATTATAATATTACTTATGTACCTAATAAACCTACTTTCTTTAATAACCCGTGTTTCAATTAGAACAACCTATCCTCATGTTTTCCAAATCTATTTTGACTGCCTAAATAACAGATTTTAAGCTATTTATAACCACTTTATAATAATAACCAATTGACCATGACCAACGAAGCCGGCAAGCCATGTTGCAACGATGGCAGAGAGGCAGGCATAGGTGCGCGGGGGCAACACCGTGCCAGGTAACAGGAGGTACGGACACAGAATACAAAACAACTCAAAACCACAGAATATTATAACAACCTCACAAGAACCATAGCTATCTCAATAGTTACTACTAAAAACCAAAGTGTACGTTACAGTTTCTAAAGAAAAACACCAGGTAACGGAATAGTAGAACAACGTAAAAATAATAACGACTATAAAATAACCGGTTTTATTGTTATTGAAACTGATGTTATTTTTTTCGTGAATGAATTGCTATTCAGTTTAGATTTTGCGTTGAGTATTTTGCAGTAAAATCGATGGTTTCTCTATTAGCACCTAGGTATTAAACGTTGTGAACTAAGTTTTTCTAGGTACGATCACTATCTAGTAGATGCTTACGTAGGTAAAGTACCCATTTATTTATATCCACATGGTTCTGTCATATACTACAGGTGTCACAAAATCAAATTAGCACAGAATTTTCAAGACAACAGTTGCAAATACTTATCAAAAAGCATATTTCTCAAAAAAATAACAGAAAGTAGAGCAGCGCTCTTGAATCGCCTCCCTCCTACATCTGTGCATCTCTTTCCCTTATCTCACTGTCCCTGTCTTGCCTGCCTTTGCCATTTGCCATGCCATAGCTAGCCGTCACGTCAGTGTCCGCGCTACCGTAGACTAACTCAGATGTATGCGTCGTGTCGCGGTTGGTTCTCGAGGAAAACTAAAACTATTGTAAACAAAACTGTGTTTTCACTTTATTAATACTAACCTAGTGTCTTTGTGTTGTTTTAGTGAGTGTTTGTGTTCGAAATTGTTGGTTTTGTGCCCGGTCTTTGAGAGGCTTTCACGGAGGTTGTCTTTTGCCGGATTGGTGGTCAAGTCAAGGTATGTGTAAGAGTTTATTTTTGTTTCAAGTTATGAAGCGTTTTTGTTTGCTCTACGGACTTAACTTGTTAACTAGTTACCTTGGTTAAAATGTTTACTAAAACTGAATTATAATCTAGATCTAGACTATAATATACTTTATGCAGGTACATAAACTTTAATTAACACCATCGTGCTTGTAATTATCCACTGTTGGCTGAAACCAGAGAGTAATTTTATATTAATTGTGTTTATTTTATACCTAGTAGATATCTGTAGCTAAAAGCTGGTGGCCAAACACGGCTCTCGTATCGGCTAATGTAAACCGCGGATAATACCTATAGAAGAGCCTGTTTTGCAAATGAGTTCGGGTTCGGATAATTCGGATGCTTCCCGGGATACAGTCATTTGTATGGATCTTTTTTCACCTTGCACAATACAATACAAAAATGCATTAATGTACACCAAAAAGACAACATTAGAAAGAGACATTATATAAGATAAGTACAATGGACGGCCTAATCGCTTAGAAGCGATCTCTACCAAGCAACCTTTGGATGGAAAGAATTGTGATTTTAAGAAAGGCAGGGAATGTACCAAAAACGATCTGAAACTTCTCTTATGTGGTTTCTCTTCTGATCTTGTATTAACAGACCTGTTTTTTTATTTGTTTATATCCTCTTCCAATGACTCTATATACCTATACAAACCTAGTTTAGGTACCTAGTATAAATACTTAGTAAGAATAGGAAATGTTTTTAAATGTTTATGACGAAGAGTAAAGTTTAATCACGTAAGTAAGTGGTAATGCATTTTTTAGAACCTTCACCTTGAAAATTGTAACCTGTGCTTACTAAAAACAGTTGGAACCATTAATAACCAGTGGTTGTTATCGACTCGTCAAAATGCACTTCGTTATATATTTACCAACAAGTTTATCATGATATTTATCATCAAGTTCTGATTAGCTTGGGGCTGATGCTGTGTGGATTTTCCAGCATTATTTATTTATTTATATTCTCGTAATATTAAAAACTAATTAAAGATACATTCGATACCCCAGTAAACGTCTTTGTACCTATCGTAACTCTATATTGACAAATCCACTTGTTATTCAACCCCACTCATCAGGTGCTTCGTCCAAGCATGCAGTCAAGTGTGACCCAAAAGGGGAATGGGTACCTTATCTAATGTGTTCTTTTCTACCTGCCTGTCCCATTTTGTCCCGCTTTGAAGTTTCATCACGTTCTACAAAATCTGATAAGCTTTCTGAGTAAAGTTATGCTTGTAATACATTAGTAGGTAAGCTGGTTTCATTTTCTGAGGACATCCGTGAGGGCTGGTGCGGTGGCAGATTTGGCCGAGGATCTCAAATGTAAATATGCAGGTCTCGACAGAGTCTACATTTTTGCTGCCTTTAGGGTCTAGACCCCTACGGCAGCCCTCGGACCTAGGTCCGAGGGGTACCGAGGCTCACCGAGTTTTAAAAAAAATATCTGAGCGTCTGGTCGAAGCGACGCGTGACCCGAGAGCTGGTGGGTATCTGGCGCAGCGAATCAGCATTGCCATTCAGCTGGGCAATGCAGCCAGCGTCTTGGGGAAGCTTCCGACTGGTATTGATATGGATCAGTTATCTGTAGATTTTTTGCAACATTCTACAGTTAGCTTAATTGTTTCAATTGTAAATACTAGTTCTAATTTGTTTCTATTATTTGATTGTAATTTTCTGTGTTAATAAAAATTATATAGGCATTTTAACTACCCAATACTAGAGAGAGAGGTAAAGATATTGTAAGGTTCAACCTTTCTAAACCTACCCTACTTTTCTAACCTTATTAAATTCCTTGAAAATTATTAGTCACATAATTAAAAAGGTGTAACTACCTAATTGGTAGCCAAGGTTCTGTGAAATCGTAACAAGGAAAGATAACAATAGCAGGTAAAGACTTATAGTAGATATTTATTTTACTTTACTACTTCGTCAAACGTTAACGACCATAGAACTCGGGTTCAATTTTCAATAATCATTTGTGCAAATGACGAAATATTGCATTCTTCGTCAATCAGTCGTTAGGTATATCTTGGCTGCTCCAACCAAGCGGTGGTTGCTAAAACTATGTTTTTGTAAGACATGAAACAAGCAGCACGCAGAACAAAAAAATATCTCGTTTAAATAACAGAGCTGAGAAGTCCTATTCTATAGAATAGACTATAGAGACGCATAGACTTATTTCTATGTCTACGACCCAAATATTCCATAATAATATTATAAATACGAAAGTAACTATGAATGTCTGTCTGTTACTTTTTCACGTCTAAACGGCTGAATGGATCTTAATGAAATTTAGCAGGGAGGTAAATGGTATCGCGGGGACGGACATAGACTAGGTATTTGAAAAGCGCGGGCAGCAGCTGGTTGTTATTAATCAAGCTTTGTGATCTCATGTTAGATGTCCTAAATAAATAAACAAACAAACAGGATGCCTACCACAAACTGTTAAGCTGAGGTTTGCTGGGGTTTCTTATGGTGAGAATGATTTTTTGTAAAGCTAATAGTTGTTTCTACGCCACTTCCGCATTCAATAATCCTTCATTACCATGGACCTTATTTCTTGACAGGTAAATCAAAGATTCAAAGAATCAAAGATTTCTTACTACTTTGGCAAAAGTTTCAACAATCAAAAATACTCTTTGAGCCGACGACGCGACGATTCAAAACAATTATCCAACAAATAATCCATATCGGATCGGCGCGGCGGCGTGTATTGTCTTCGAACAATATCCAACTGTCCATGACCGTATACTGTTGAATCATGAGGCTGGCACGTGGCTAGCAAAATGCCCGATTCTTAAAGCTGAAAAGTCAACAAGAAAGTGCTCTGGAAGTTGTCGTTTTTTGTTGCGTCAGATGGATGCTGACAAACCAAGGAAAAACAAGTCCCAAAATTACCAATTTTTTTAAATAGCTCGTAGAAAATGTTAGATTTTGTAAAACAAGTCCATGTTCCTATGAAAAACGACCCTAAAACTATGTTCCAGTTTGGTTTCTATGCATCGATCTATTATTACTTTATTTTCTTCGTGAACAAGTGTTGAAAATGTAACTTCATACATAAAGAAATCCACACGGGGGTCAAATTGATGAAGGTTTATGTCCCCCACTCTCCATTTTCATTTGATTGTCGATGGGACACCCTGTCGCGCCGGACCAGCAGTTGGATTTCGATCAGCAACAACTTCCATTATGCGTATTACCTATCTCCGTAAAACAGAAAACTGTCCATGACCGAGCGATGCAGTCTGACTCACGCCGGTAGAACGTGATGATGTCATCATCACCAGGTAGGTTTAAAATTAGAAAGGTAAGCTCGGTTGGTTCTTTATGGGATACCATGTTTATCTTTATGGTTTACACGTCTCCGAACTTGAACACAAGGGAACGTTAAAGGTCTTGGGTATTTCATTTGACATTTTTCGACCCTATAAATAAGTGAAGCGTCCATGTTTACAGAGATTAGCTTAAGGCAACCTTGTGATTTCTACAAAAGTTGTGTAAACTTGTAAGGCACGAAAAGTGGTGGCGGTTTTAGAATGGGTGGGCTTATTGACGCTCTTGCTATCATGATGTCAATTTAAGACCAGAAATGTAAACTTTTAGAGCAGCGATCGATCGGCGAATACCTTGATCGACTGTTAGACTTTTAGAGTGATTTAAAACGTTACGTTTACATTTGTTGTCTGAAATTGTAGCAATCACATTTACTACGCCAGCAATCGATTGTGAATTAGCACTCCAAAATACAGGAACCAAGCTTTCGGTAGAATCTGAGCTGCAAAGTGTGTCATTATAATCCCAAAGTCCTCTTGTTTTTTTTGGAAGCATTGGTCATTTCTATTCTAAGAATGGATAATTGATGGCCGATAATGATTAGGTTAATCGAAGTCGTAAGCGTGAGGACACTCAACACTATGTCACATATAGAATAATATCAAATTTACCTACTTGACAAATTTTTGAACAGGTCGGCAAGGTAAACAAGTTATTTTGGAATTAATTGAAGGGTTCTATTTCCGGCTTAATTTTCTCAAGAAATTACGTCTAATATAATATTTTATTACAAAGCACAGCATTCCACGATCGATAGGTAAGTATAAAATAAAAATACTATTCTAGTGTGATATTAAAAATAATGCTGGACAATCCACACAGCATTTTCTAGCCCCATGCTAAACAGAGCTAGTGTTGAGTGTACTACTAGATAACTGGTATCCATTTCACTTACTTACCTACATAGATAGAAATTTTTATTGTACCACACATAATAGAGGTATAATACTAGTTCTAATTTGTTTTTATTATTTGATTGTAATTTTATTAGTTAATAAAGGCCATTGCCATTCTTTATATAATATATACTATTAATAATACATAGAAAACACCCAGAACGCTGGGAACAAATATCTGCAGACCGTAAAATATTGATTTTACAATCAATATTTTACGATCTGCTATATTATATAAAGAATGGCAATGGCCTTTATTAACTAATAAAGTTACACGAGGCGGGCATCGAACCCGCAACCTCCTGCGTCGCAGGTGGACCTTCGCCCGCTGCGCCACTCAGGTTGTCACAAACTACGATAGAAAGTGGAGGGCTCTATAATTACTTCGTTTGTTGGTAAGTGCTTACGTAAGCCCGTTTCTATTGAAAACTTTACGAAACTACAACATCTAACTAGAATTGTTCACTCGAATGGAGGCAATCGGTTCCACGAGGCGCCCGCATTGTTATTGTCACATTGTTGACACTGAAAGCTGTGAGACTGTGATGCCGCTATTGTCTTTGCATCTCTCCTTTTTGTCATTGTGTTTTACTGTTAGGTACTGCAGACATCTGTGCAAAATGCAATTTCGCATATGTCTCTATAAAAGCTTCTAGTAGTTAAAAATAAACACCCTGGATCTTTTGTTTAGAATGTAGCAAGGTTAAAGTTGAACGAACGAATTTTTTTTATTCTTTGGCATGGGTTTTGTTTATTTTAATTGATTTTATGTTAATATCTCATAAGACCTAACCTACGTAATCAGGTTTAAACTGTAGCTTGGATATACAACCTTGGTAATGGAGTGCCTCAAAGGAGTCTCTAAGTTCCCTTAGCTATATTATTTACGTCAATGAATAATAAAAGAACCCGCAAAGGAAAGTGGCATGTACAAGAAACATAAACTGAGGAGAGAGTTCCTATAAAATAAACAGCCTTTATCTCTTATCTGAAAAGATTAAACGTAAAAGTATCTTCGTAATTGACACAGCGTATAAAATAAACTGGAAAAATTCACAATTGATAATTGTTTCTAAACACAACCACATCTCTTTTGAGTTGTGCTGAGTGTTTATAAAACACTATTTCGGTTTACAAACACGTCAGGTTGAATTGTTAAACATTATCATCATCATCAACCTATCTTAGACCACTGCTGGATATGGCTGGGAGGCCTCCCCTAATGAGCGCCATAGCGCCCTGTCTTCAGCTTGCCACATCCAGCATCTGCATGCAGTCTTTCGCAGATCGTCATCCCACCTGGCCGAAGGGCATCCTACACTACGTTTGCCGAGTTGCGGTCTTCACTCGAGAACACGTTTACCCATGCGGTTGTCGGTTCTTCGCGAGATATGGCCGGCCCACTGCCACTTCAGCTTATTAATTCTTTGAGCTATGTCGATAACTTTGGTTCTCTGTCGGATGTATGTATACGTTACGAATCTTATCCTTCAGAGAAACTGCGAGCTTAGCTCTTTCCACAGATCGCTGAGCGACTTTGAACTGTTGGACCAGCCCTACCGTGAGTGTCCACGTCTCAGCTCCGTAGGTGTTTAACAGTTATTTACCTTCGGAACTGTTAAACACGTCGTCTTGTTGTTCAAATGCGTTGCTCCAGTATCCATTATCTTATCGCTATTTGTATAGAGTTGAGATTCGTCTGATGTATGTTTCTGTTCATCGAAATCGTTTCCCTGAGTCGGGGCCTAGCTATACCACGGTTGGCGTGACTGTTCATGTGCAGCCATGTACCTATTTCGTAGTTCTACGCTTATTTGATTTGCTATGCTTTTGATAAACGAAGCCTTGCATTCTAATCAAAAATATTTTGAGAATATTGCTAACTTGATTTCGAAATATCTCACCAGGTACTTGGTACTGAGTCTTAGGCCCGTATTATGAAAGCTCGCTCAGTCATAGATGTATATGCTGGGTGACGTTTATGGCATACAAAAGCGTTACTCAAGCATAGATGGGTGACTGAGCAAGCCTTCATAATACGGACCTTTGAAAAGACATGTTTAAATGGTCTGGTACTGATGCTATTAAATACATGAAAAGCAGTTCCTTCCGCTTCTGCCAGCATCCTTTGTCCTTTGCCTCTCATACTTGTAGTGCAAGCAGACGACTAGTTTTTCTAGGGTAGGTATTTCATTTAAACTGCGATGCGACCCGTAAGGGACGACGAGGAGAGGATCCACATGTGCGTTGTTGGCAATGAAAGTGTTAGTAGGTATACGCTTACACTGCAGCACTGCGCTTATACTGCACTGTGACCGGTGGCGAGGGGGGGTGGGGGGTTCGTGGCTACAAACAGTATATCCAAATGTGCAAAAGTAGTGGGCAATGAAAGTGTTAAGCGGTCATTTGGACCTTCTATAAGACCGATGACCATTACTCGGTATTCTGATAAATTTAATTTAATTTTGCAATAATAATTTGTTGAATGTATGTAATTGAAATGAATTTTTATGGTTAATGATATAGTCTATAGGTAGTTGTAGGTACTAACAACGACGGTGAACAACCAAAATAAATAAATTGAATTGGATTGATATATTTTAAGAAGTGGTCAAAAGGCATGCTTTGGGTTAACATCGGTAAAGAGTCACTCATAAAATGTTCATTCATTGTTCGAACTGATTGCATTGTTAGGATTGGTTGATTGCGTAAAACTGAGATGCTGTAGTTACCTAATAAGTGCGGTTAGCAGTTTTCAAAATTAATGGAGATTCAGTGAAAGTCAGACCACTTTGCAATCCAATAAAATCTAAATTGATAAGCGGCACCTACAATGGCTACATAGAGTCTAGGCCGAGATAAATAAATTGAATAGGATTGATATGTATTTTAAGAAGTGGTCAAAATAATCTGTAGTACTACAGATCTCTGCCTTAGAGAAAGATTCTGACATTTTTAGGCTCAAGCTAAACCCGTGTTTAAAATTAAGCTCTGTTGATTCTCATATAGCCTCACATATTTACATACAACTACATAAGTAATCTTGAGTACCTACTTATGTTGTTGACGACCGATAAGGCGCGGCGGTCGAAAGTCCGCCTGCGACGCATGAGGTTGCCCGTTCGATCCCCGCCTCGGGACAAATGTTTGTACGATCTGCAAATATTTGTTCCGGGTGTTTTGGGTATTTTCTATGTATAATAAAAAATATCTATCTATGGGAAGTATATCAGTCGTTTAGCACCCATAACACAAGCTCTGCTGTGCAGGTTAGCTTGGGGTAGATGATGCTGTGTATTGTCCAGCATATTTATTTATTAACAACTTGGTTGGCCAGTTTTCGGTAAGAAAATGGTTATTCTCTGCCGTTGTCTTGTAGACTAGCGAGAGCTGTTCTTACTCTAAGGCCTGTATTATGAAAGCTGGTTCAGTCATAGATCTATGCTTGAGTGACGTTCATGCCATAGAAAATTGTTACTCAAGCATAGATCAAAGACTGGGCAAGCTTTGATAATAAGGACCTGAGTGTAAGAAGCCATTTAAAAAAATGAAGTACCTAATGATCCAATAAACATTTTAAGGATAGTATTCGTCCCGCAAAACGTAAAAAACAGTAGTCTTAGGGAATTTGAAGTTGGTAGGTGTTTCGTTTATGTAAAAATATCAATAAAAATATCAGTTCATTAGGTAACACAGCAAAACCTATTGATTTAAACGCCGCCGGTAGTCGAAGTCGTAAAGATTGAAAGGTCAGAGAAGGTCGTCCCTCGTTTCCCACGGCCGACGGAAGTCTATGACAAAAACTGGTGCGTTCCATAATTCTTAACTAGAACAAGTTGGGGTTGGAATATCCTATTTTTTTCTTGGGAAAGGTTAAGGTTAAGGGTTTGAAGTTGGTTTGCCAACTCGGCTGACATTTTTTTCGAATTCAATTAACGAAGGTCAAAAATATGATATGATAAGGCACGCGTATCTTGATTCTTGAGGTTATTGTCTTAATTTTTACCTACTTGGGTACCAGTACGTACATCTGGTTGTAATTTGAAATTTTGGGAAATTGCCATTAAGACCACCGATTGCATTTCATAATAGATGCTAATTAAACTGACTTCTATTTACTATCATTATTCTCCTCTAAAAATCTATATTGTCCTCTGAATTACTAAGTCAGCCCCATGAACGCGCGTCTAAAAATTACTATCTTCGATTAAAGCTACTGTAAATAGGATGATAAGGATGATGACGATGCTACTCTCATATCTCTTGAGAGTAAGCATCCACCAGCAGGGGCCAATACACAACTCCCCGATCCACCGGAAGAGAGTGATGTCGCTGTAAGCACGACCAGCCAGGACGTGCTTAAAGCTGTCATGTCTTTTCAGAGTGGCTCTGCCGGCGGCCTGGATGCTGTGACTCCACAGCATCTAAAAGATCTTCTGTCTGGCGGGTCTGGCCATGCAGGTGAAGTCCTTCTGGAAGACTTGACAGGTTTAATCAACCTGATGTTGTCAGGCCGAGTTAACAGCGAGATCACAGAACTCCTATACGGTGCGAACCTTTGTGCCTTAAAAAAGAAGGATGGCGGTATAAGACCCATAGCCGTGGGCACTACATACCGCCGCCTTGCGGCTAAAGTCTGCTGTCGGAAAGAAGCCGACTATTTAGGCGACTATTTCCGACCAATTCAGCTAGGCTTTGGTTCGCGAGGCGGATGTGAGGCCGCAGTACATTCCCTTCGTACATTTTTAGACCAAAATTATGGGGAGGTAATTCTGAAGGTAGACGTCAAAAACGCCTTCAATTCCGTAGACAGGGGCGCCTTGCTAAAACAAATTAAAGACAATATTCCAGAAATTTACCCTTTTCTCTGGCAATGTTACGGTTCGCCGTCAAAATTAATATACAAGAACAAAGTCATTTTGTCCGCTGTTGGATGTCAGCAGGGCGACCCTCTCGGTCCGGCCATATTTAGCCTTGCCATCCAACCGATAATTCAACGTCTCCAATCCAAGCTCAATGTTTGGTATTTAGATGACGGAACTTTAGGTGGAGAGGTAAACACAGTTTTTGATGATCTAAAAATCATCACAGATGAATTTCGAAAAATAGGTTTGGAATTAAATTTTTCAAAGTGCGAGCTTTTTATTTCGGACTCTTGTGTAGACAAAAACAATATCGTTGGAAAATTCAATAGTTTAGCCCCCAACATAACAGTTGTTGATAAATGTTCACTTCGCCTCCTTGGTTCACCAATTCTTGATGAGTCTTTTCAGTCCTTTGTAGACGAGAAAATTCAAAATTTCAACAAAACTTCGGACAGACTGCTCAAAATTAATAGCCATATGGCTTTTACAATAATTCGATATTGTCTTTTTGTACCTAAATTTACGTATTCTTTGAGATGTAGTCAACTGTGGAAACACAGTGAGCTCTTGGAAGGCTTAGACAACATAATAAAGAATACTCTATCATCGGTTTTGAATGTCGATTTAGATGACAAGGCATGGTGGCAGGCCTCCCTGCCTGTCAAATTGGGAGGCTTAGGTATACGCAAAATTTCAAGTGTAGCCCTTCCAGCGTTCCTGTCTTCCGTCTACAGCACTAGTTCTTTAGTTGACAAAATTTTAAAGTCATCTTGTTTGGTCCCACCTGGAATTTCATTCAAAATTTCATTTTTAGACGAAGCTCGAACGGCTTGGCATAATGCTTGCCCTAATGCTGCTTCCCCAAAATCTCTTTTGTCTCAACGGCAATGGGACGGGCCTCTGTGTGAGTTGACACGGAATAGTTTGTTACAAACGTGCTCCAGCTCTGCGGATCGTGCCCGTCTCCTGGCCGTTTCTAAATGGGAGTCAGGACATTGGTTGCAAGCATTTCCTTCATTTAACACTGGCACTTTATTGGATCCCGTAACTTTCCGTATCGCAACATGTCTTCGGTTGGGTGCAATGTGTTGCGCGCCTCATCAATGCCAGTGCGGTACTGCTGTCGAACAGCTTGGTCATCACGGATTATCGTGTACTAGGGCCGCTGGTCGGATATCTCGTCATGCCAGCCTTAACGACCTCATCCGGCGGGCCTTTGTCACCGCTAACGTACCAGCTATTCTCGAACCGAATGGTCTGTTGCGTGACGATGGTAAGAGGCCTGACGGCATGACACTAGTCCCATGGGAGTTGGGGAGGCCCATTGTGTGGGACGCTACATGCGAAATGCACTTCTACACATATGATCACTGTTTAGGGGTGCTTTCGAAGTAGATCCCATGGGATAATGCAATTAATTACGGTTTGAAGTTTCATCATGTGTTAGTGCGGTTTGTGTGTGAGTGTTTCCTGAGTATTTACTGAATGATACTCTATTATTCATACATCTACGTGTTGTGAGTGGTTTTTACCTCTTCATGGGCACAGATAGCTAAATATCCCTCCCCAAACTAGGTAATTTGAAATTTCTGACGTGTCCAAGAATCCTTTATATGGTCTAACTAAAACACTATGCTTTTATTAACCCTTGTTTATAAAAAACTACAAAAAGGGTTTGCTAAAATCACCACGCTTGCAGGCGTTTTCATCCATAATATTATTATAAATTCGAAGGTAACTCTGTCTATCTGTCTGTCTACCTTTTCACGCCTAAACGGCTGAACGGATCTCAATGAAATTTGGCAGGCAGGTAAATGGTATCCCAAGGACGGACATAGGCTACTTAAAAACCCCGTGCGAAGCCGCGGGCAACAGCTAGTATCAAATCAAATCATTTGTTTGCTGAATACATTATTACAGGTCAAATGTATTCAACCCGCAAGCAGGTGTGCAAATATTACGTATATATACATATATATAGTAGACCATAAAATATATTACACAAGGCATATTTCCTTCATCCTTGTGCCTTATTCCAGTAACTCGTGAAGATATGCGAGGTGCGTGAGTGTGCGGTACCGATTCTAACAATACCTACTCGTATGCATCGGATCGAGCTTTCTCTCCGCTGGAATTGTCATCGGAATTGTATTCTAGACGCTCATGCATAACATAGTTCAGGGCTGGCACTCGACTGAAACATACATAACTTTAGATGAAGCAACGGTTCAAATCAAAACAAAGATGGCGGCTGCAATATGAGCAACCATGGCGAATCAGGTATTTGTGGAAATTACTTTGAGCCATGAAAGCGAACGCTTCAGACTTTATTTATTTATTTATATATTGTTATTATATTGTAAGTACACTATTCTTACAGGTACACCTAATGCGATAGTGTACTATCTATAGTCACAATCATAATAATGGCTATAATATAAATTGTCAACTTTGGTCATATTTTAACATAATTATTAATTAAACTTTATCATATTTTATCATATTATAGCCTAAGCGTAGTACAAAGTTTAGTGCCTACTTATTCTACTGTAAGATGACTGCAACAAAAGAGTCTTTAGTAGATACGGGTATGGGTTTTGCGTAATTTACTAAAACTATAAATGTTTTCGTTTCCATACATTATTCCATACATTTATGCGCCTTGCAGCCAGCGCGCAGCGCCCCTACCGAATAGAGCGGAACTGCTTTCTGTAGTAGCGAGACAGCGATCCAATAGTGTCATACGAACTCTTTCTATACGAATTTTCTTTTAATATAATTTTTTCCTACACGAATTCTTTGTTTCGTGGCTTTTGCAACTGTTTGCCACAATTCTGCTAATTCGATTGTAGATTTCGAATAATTTCGAAACGTTCCATTTTTGTATGGGATTTGATACAGCGCCTCTACTGTGTGGAACTACGCAAATCATATACAAAAATGGAACGTCTCGATCCATATTATCTAAAATCCAGTCCCAGGGCTCAGGTGTACATTGGAATCGATCTGTAGTGGTTTTAGATAGTGTAGCAGCCCTAAATCAACACTGCTTTCTCGTGATGAATCAGTATTCCTGTCTTTTGTGTCGATGTCTATACCTTGGGTTTTTTTTTACTAAAAGTAAAGGGTATCCCGTATAACGCTTCGTAGCTACTTGAGCCAAATTGAACGCGGCAAGCAACTGACATGACCCCTAGCCTTCTGCTACATACGCGTGGCGGACAACAGGCAAAATAAATTTATTTTCTAAGATAATTTGTTATTTTTTACAAAAACGGAAACGTACTTCGAATTTCTTTATCTTAACACTGTTTTTTTTCTTTTTTGTGTTACAAATAGTAATCGCTTAGGGATATTTTTTTAATGGGAACACCCAGGGATTATTTTCTACACAAAACCAAAAAAAAAAACATTAAAATCGGTCCACAATTGACTGAGAAATCGGTGAACATAAGTACTTAGGTACATATAAAAAACGAACATACCAAACCTAAAACATCCTCCTTTCTTCGAAGTCGGAAAAATATTATCTAGGTAGCTCACTTTAGTACCTACAGTGCCTATCCAATTCCATATCCATGGAATAATTAGGGATCTGCTATAAAGTTTCAATAAGCTGTGCGTTGTGTTGCATAAAGTTACTTATCTATATACCTATCTATATATACATATAAAAGAAAGTCGTGTTAGTTACACTATTTATAACTCAAGAACGGCTGAACGGATCTCGGTGAAATTTGGCAGCGAAGTAGATGGCATCCCGGGGCCGGACATAGGCTACCTTTTATTCCGGAAAAAAGCGTGCGAAGCCGCGGGCTGCAGCCAGTTATGTATAAATTTATTAGTACAAACGGTTTATTGTCGAGTATTGTCGTTAGTTCTGGTAAATACGTTTATGACCGTTAAGTTTATTACTGCTGGGATTTAACTATTAGATAAAAATTATATAGCACTGGCTTCCCTTTATTTTAATTTTGTTACACCATTTTGGTTGAGACTTCTTTCAGTAGAAACCGCAACATAACAGCGAACATTTATATTCCAATTGACCTTTTTAGGGTTTTAGGGTGAAAACGGAACCGTATTACTAAGCCTCCGCTGTCCGTCCGTCCGTCTGTCACGTGGCTATATCTCATGAACCGTAAGAGGTAGACAGTTGAAATTTTCAAATACATTATGTGTATTTCTTCTTTCTATGACAACAAATAATTATAATAAAATAAATATCAAAATTAAAGGGCGCATATATAACATACGTGATTTTTTTGGCTATTTTTGCTCTTATTTTGTCGAGGCTGTATCTCTTGAACTACAATAGATAATACACATGAAACTTTCTATAATTAAGTAACACTTCAACTGTAAAAATAACAAATACTAAAAATAACAAACACTAAAAATAAAATAAAGTTGAGAATTTAAAGGGGTCTCCAAACAAATGAAAATTTAACGTTCTTTGAAAACGTTGCCTGATTTTTACGGTAAACGGAACCCATCGTGTGCGAGTCGACTCGCACTTGGTGGTTTGTTATTACTATTTGGAGAATTACTGTAAAGTAAACATTCTAAATTCCAGGCTGAGGTGTTCGCAGCGTAAGAATCGACCCCTCCACCTCAGCCAGAGAATGTCGTAAGAGTTGGCATAAACAATATACGTCATATTTAACCGACAAAGCTGTTAATTGTACAATTATCTTTCGAAGAACACCACCATATTTAAGGGAACCTACCAGGGCAGCAGCTTCTTAATGTGCATTACTCTACTCAACACCTTCACTGCGATCACCAATCGGCCCGCCAAGCGTGGAGATTATGGCAAGTATCGTTTGGGGGAGGCTTGTTCGGCAGCGGACGTATTTGTGCTGTGGTGATGATGTACGAGGTAAACATTCCGAAAGTCGTGATAGAAAAATCTCAGTTAACGTATTGATTCCTTCGTATTTTTCCTGGCTAAAAACTCCCGAGTGAGAGCCCTCAAAATTTTTTACAGATTTTGAACAAGCCGCAATGAACGCCATTTCGACTTTCTTTCCGTCAGTTGCGCTTAAAGGGTGCTATTTTAAGAGCGTTTACGCCTAGCGCGCGATATCTGTGGGACTGACTTTTCTGACAGAAAAATAAAAACAACAAAAAACTTAAAACTTTAAGTGTATGATTTTTAAGAAGATGTTCTACTCTATTGGTAAGCTACTGTTATATTAAATAAAATAAGGTATATCGGTGAAAAAATCATTTAAAATTCGTAATAAATCACATTTTTTGAATTTTAATTTCTCATAGTTAGATACCAAAACCAAACATCTTTTTAACTAACTATTTTCCAAAGGATCTTATTGATTGGTTATTATTTTTTGTTAATTAGATATATCAGTATTTTAATAATATTTTGAGCTTAGAAACTGATGCTGAAACTGAAATTAAGAAAACGTCTGACAAGTTATCTTTATAGAACGCGTAAATACTATATTAATCGAAATATTTTCTTAACTAACTATTCGGACAACGAAATTTCCTAAAATTATTATTTAATAAAATGTAGTGTTAGATAAGTGGTTCATGATATTAACGGGTTTGAAAAGTACTGTTTTTGAGCCAAACTGCGCATGGAATGCGTAAACGCTCTTACTATACCAAAAATATATGGAAAAAAGCAAACGTATAAAAAATTAATAATATTATATTAGAATACATTAATATTATACTATACTAAAAAATAAATAATATAATATACTAACAAAAAATGCAATCACCCGGAGACAGGTAAGACTGTCATCTTTACTGCCATTACTTCCATATATCTGAAGGCTATTGTTACATTATGGAAGACACCCTTGATACTGAAGCAGTTAATTTTTTTATAACTACATGGTGTCACGTTGAATGTTTGTAATATTCTTCAATTGTTGCCTTCTTTTGATTTGTTGTAAAAGCTTTCTGTGTTATTATAATAATGAACCAAACGTTTTCCTACTACACTTTAATTTACAATACTGATTTTGATTAAAACACTACTAAAAATCACATTTAAAAATATTTTTATTAGGCACTGACTGTATCTCATACCATTTAACTTAATTTGGGATTCGTTTATGAGTGGTATTCATTCGGAATAGAAAATTTATTACGAAAATAAACAAATAGGTGCCATTGGTATTCGTTTTCGTAAAAGAAATAAATAGATCTTTTAAACTATTGACGCGAGATTCAAGAGCTGGTTTCTGGCGCTGTGCATCAGCATTACCATCAGCGGGGCAATGCGAGCGTCTTGGGGACGCTTACGATTGGTATCGATATAAACCAGTTGAGCTATAATTCATAATTCATTTATTGTTTGTGAATCACGTAATTTTACAGTCGGTACTTACATAAGACTTATTTTAGATCGCTGAATTCTGCCGCTTAGGCGTACAAACATTTCATTATACATATGAAAACTGACTAACAATCAGAACGTTTTTATTTGACTTAAAAGCATGCAATTTTATAATTTATTTCCAATATTATCCCTTCTAATCTATATCGAGATTATTTGCAATAATTTGCTGTTAGCTCAACTGTTTTCATTTTAAATACTAGTTCGAATTTGTGTCCAATCTGTAATATCAAATTATAACTAGTATTTACACTTATATCAATTTCCTAAAAATCCAATCCGTCACTTGAAGGCAGAGTGCCCAGAATGCTAGCAGCATTGCACGTTGTGGCAATGCTAATTCGTCGACCGAAATAGAAGCCAGCATTCCGCTCACCTGTGGACTCTGTGAATTCTTTAATTGTAAACTATTCTATTTTAACCTGAAAGACAAATACACCTCACATCTGGCGTGCTGGTATCATCGATAAACACACAAAAGCAATCTATACATGTAATGGTCACTGCAGTGTGCCGGGGTGGTCCGCCCACATTATATGATAAATCATGTCATGATAAATCCACGTTCATCAATAGGCCATGTGTACCTTCTGATGAGACATTAAAAACAAACAAATGAACCAATCATGTAAAACTTTTCAATAATAATTATTAGTTTTACCTAAGCTATTATCTAGACCCCTTGCGTCTACATCACAAGTCACAATAGAACTTAGAAAGAGCGAGGAGTTGAAAGTTAAAATAGTGAACTAGGTCTTAAACACATTATAGGCACATGAGGACTAGAAGGGCTGACCTCAAGAGAAATGGGACATAAGGCTAGGGTAAAGAAGAAAAAGAACTTTAACAAAGAACAGTCTAATCTAAAGTCTGGCAAAGGCACATGAGGACTAGAAGGGCTGACCTCAAGAGAAATGGGACATAAGGCTAGGGTAAAGAAGAAAAAGAACTTTAACAAAGAACAGTCTAATCTAAAGTCTGGCAAAGGCAAATGAGGACTAGAAGGGCTGACCTCAAGAGAAATGGGACATAAGGCTAGGGTAAAGAAGAAAAAGAACTTTAACAAAGAACACTCTAATCTAAAGGCTGGCAAATGCACATGAGGACTAGAAGGGCTGACCTCAAGAGAAATGGGACATAAGGCTAGGGTAAAGAATAAAAAGAACTTTAACAAAGAACACTCTAATCTAAAGGCTGGCAAAGGCACGTGAGGACTAGAAGGGCTGAGCCCAAAATAAATGGTTCTAGCCATGGCAAAGAATAAAAATAACAAACAAAGAACAGTCTAAAGGCTGGCTGGTCTATTTACAAATACCAATGGTTATTTATGTGGCCAACAACTGTACACAGCATAGCATAATCATAGTCACGCGATACTCATCTTGGTAAATACCACTATATTGGTAGTTGGTACCTACTTTACGTAATACCGTTGCTTGTGGTATCTAAAGAAACCTAACCGTACCTGCTTCATCGATTTTCTAGTTAACTTTTTTCTAGAATAAGAATGATATAAATGGATCGATCTATCAAGCGTTGTATAGTTTCATGATACTCGTAACATGACTTTAATTCTGCTAAATTTCTGTACTTGTTACTTATTAAGATACCGATCCAGTGGCAGCGTAACTTAAATGTTCTACAAGTACTTTTTCGGATATAATACTTGTAAGGTCATGTCTGCACTACAGTTTGTTATCACCTTGTTACCCTTCACAATGGAGCATCAAACTCTATCAAGCTGTACGTAGAGCCATAGAAATGGAGTTATAAACACTTGTCAACGATAAATCACTCTATTAACAATCAGACATGTAATCCACGGTACATTAATATATTAAAATCCTTCGTAGCAGTCTCCATCTCCATCTCCACAGCCTATATTGGTCCACTGCTGGACCCAGGCTTCCCCCTGATAAGCTCCTTGTTGGCTTTTATCTCGCGGGGGGTAAAGCCCGTAATCCCTACGCGCTGGGCATGGGAGTTGGGGATTGCAGTTCGGTGGTAGAATTGTTCTGCAGGGGGCGCAGCTGCCAACCCCCGGTGGATATCCCTTAGTCGCCTCTTACGACACCCGCGGGAAGAGTTGGGGGGGTGGTGCAAATTCTTAGCCACACAGCAATAGCAATCGTAGCAGTACCACCTGCAAAAACACAATTATTTATTATCAACTGAATGGATGTTTGCATAAGAAGTCAAACAAGTATTTCAAGGCTTACATATTTATTATTGTCTGATGATTTGTTATGGGTGATGATTAATAAAATGCCATACCTCCATTTTGAATATTTTATAACTTGAATAGGTTATTTTAATATTAGGATAGTAAAATAAATCGCAGTATCGGTCGCATCATCGCCTGGGGCCAATCCCTATTTAAAATCAGGTATGTGCATCTTTGTTATCTCTTATCCTGTATTTTTCTTACTGTGCAATAAAGTGTTTTGTATTGTATGTTTCTCATTTGTCTAAAACTAGTCTACGCTGCCTGTAGGAAAACAAAACAATCAAAGCACAATAATAAAAGAAATATCTAATCGATCTAGAATAATTATTTTACATTAACATTCTAAGTATAATAATCTCTAAATTTCTGATTTAACAAGCGGTATAGTACAGACGTAAAGAGATTATGGTGAGAATGTAATGTGGTGTGTCACCCATGACCCAAAAGGACTAGGTACCTAAAGTTATAAAAGAACTTGTGATTGCAAAATATTTTTATACTGAATAGAGAACTTGATAAATACTAAAATCCTAATAAATACTTATAGATAGATAGATAACTCTTTATTGTACCACACTAACACAAAATATAATACAGAAGAAAAAGCTGAGAAACAAGGAAGTACAAAGGGCGGCCTTATCGCTTTGAGCGATCTCTTCCAGGCAACCTTGGGATGGACTGGACTTATGAGAATAATATAGACGGTGGTGTTTGAAAAACTTAAGGAAATTAAAACAATTACATATACCTACACTACGTACTATAATACCTATCATGTCTTAAACTACCTACTTTGTAACAATAAACTTACATAGACATAAAAATAAAATTATAAAATTTTTACACTGATAAATAATACTGATGAAGCAGTTTTTTGAAGATTGGGAGTGACTTATGTACATATAAATAATGATAAATCTAAGAAGAACACAAACAAACATCTCAGTAAATACGAGGTAGAGCCTAGAGTGTTATCTGAACGCTACGGTAGAAATAATATCAGTTGGCACTAATTAGCCAGCACTTCATAAGACATGCCAACTGCGCAAGAGATAATTGTTTCCTCATGACACTATCAACTTTTCCATAAACTGAAGCAAGCCAAACTACGAATATTCTTTCGTTATTCCATGATATCTCTGCATCAGAATATGAGAAAGGCAAAAAATGACTAGAGCAGAATATGACAAAAAGATAAATTGACAAATTCATGACTAAATCAGAACATGACGAAAGCAGAATAAGACTAAAGCCATCCATGACAACCACCTTACAACCCAATTTATTTAGGTACTTTTCTCGCTTATACGCGTAGCTTTGATTTTAAATTTGTTGAGCCTGAAGTCCGCTTCCACCACTGCTTCCGCTGGAAAGATGTGGTGGAAGTCTGCATGAGCTACAAGCGGAGGACTGGTGGGAAACTGCGCAGGACAGGGAAAAATGGCGACTTCTCTTATTGGAGGAGAGATCTCTTTTCTTATCCAAGACACACTTCGGGTCGCTGATCCATAGGAGTAAGTCAGCCTAAAGTATTTAGGTAATTCAAGAAGCTCGGTCTATTTTATTTGTAACTATGTAGTTTTGGTGTTTTGCGTCTTCTAATATTTCGGCACAGTTACATGTCTGTTACCAAGAGAATTTAAGTCAGTACAGTAGATACGCGGTACCTTGCCCCGAAACTTATTCCTAGTCGGATATTCTGTCTACCACTAACCATTTTTTAACGTTGGTTTTCTCTTTTGAGATATCATAAACCTTTGAGTACCTTTCAGCTTGTCCAATTTGTCTTATCTGTTGAGATCACAAGTAAGATTATCCCATAGATTATTTCGATACTTATCAATATTTTTATCTGAACCATTGCAACACTATATATGTAGGTACCTACCAAACCAACTATCTTATCTTAACCAAAGTTGCAATGCAATTCTTTCGTCGATTTCTAACTATAAAATATCTACAGCGTGACTTTTGTATAGCAACTTGGCACGATTATTGACGTCATCTGTTAATAGCTAAACATCAATGCAAACGAGTTTGTTTCACAGGTGAACAAAGTAGTCAATGCTAGGTCACAATATTTATAGTCTGGTTAGATAGAGTTCGTTGATGTAAATTGTTGTTAGATGGTTAATGTGACATTGGTTTTAGCAAGGTAGCAAGTACAAAATAAACGCGCTGAAATTTAATTATTTAGCACGCTCTACATATAGGACATGAAACTAGCCTTTATGCATAGATCAAGGTAAAATTCCGAAATGTACTTAGATCGATGCCTATATTATGTCTTATATTAATACCAAATTTTAGAACGATTTCTTCAATAAAATAATTTGCATACGATTTTATTATTGTGAATGAATAAAGATTATGTATAGTACTAGCTTCTGCCAGCGGCTTCGCACGCGCTTTTCAAGTAGCCTATGTCCGTCCCCGGGATATTGTCTACCAAATTTTAATCACCCATTAAGTTGAGGCAGGGCCTTTTTGGTTCACATAGCTTTATTTTTTATATTATATTTTATATTATTGTGTACCTATTTGATGTGTGAGCCAATAAATTGATTTTCTTTCTTTCTTTCAAATTTCATTAACATCCGTTCAGCCGTTTAGGCATGAAAAGATAACAGACAGACAGAGTTACTTACGATTAATATTATAGTATGGAGTATGGTGGATTGGCGTTAGTTACTCAAACATGCATGCTCTAGATTATGGTAAAGAAAAATTTTCAGAACATATCATACATAGCTCAGTTGGATGTATGTGCTCAAAGAAAAACATTTTTCTTGTTATTGTTAAGGAAATAACAATGAATATACATATAAATAATAACATTGCATCCAACAAACATAAACAAGATTACAAACAATGATTTAAACAAATCGTCAAACCTTGATCTTGGATGACGATGACGTAGTCCTAGGTAAGACAGACGTGCCAAATCTATCGGATTCCTAACACCTACACCTACTCACAACTGACATTGAACTGTAAGCTGCGAAGTAAGAAGGGATTGTCCCTTCTTACTTCTCTTGTCTTGTGCCCATGTAGACATTCGTTTGTCGTACCTTACTGAAACATAAAGATTAACGATGTTTATTTGCCAGAATATATGTAACAATGTAGGTCTTAAAACTATATAAGTCCAGTTATATTCTACCTAACATGGGCATGACAACATTAATTTTTCGATTACTCATATGTATATTTTTATTGACCAAGAATCTCTAATTTCTTCTTCTATTATGTCTCTATTTCTATCTCTAGAGTGGATTTTATTCGATTTTTTTTTCGCAACCGGATTCTAAAGGCGGTGTTATTCTAAATCTAAAAGACTGCTAACGTTTTTGGCAGAGGTTTTACCAGACAGACGCGGTTTGCGGTAGCGGCCAGTACAATTTGTGTAGTATTCCCTTGCCAATAGTACATTAGCTACCCATGGCCGCCACCGCAGGCTGGAAGAGACTTTCTACGTCAAAGGCGTGATCATCCGAAAATCGTTCAGAAAACAACATGCATTATTGCAACAAAAGAAGAACACAGCCAAACAGGGTAGACCCGTTGATATTTCACTATTCGCCTAGGCTATTCCGTTGATTCCAATGTTGATTATTAACCAGACTTTTACTAAGCGAAATAAATCATGAGTTGTCTTGACCTAGAATTTTCATGAATAAAGCGTAACCTAAAAGTTTTAAAACATACCTTTGCCCTACAAAACTGAAAGCTCGTGTGATAAAATTCATTGCATTAGAATTCACTGATAGTATTTCTTTTGTGCTGTTACCTTTTAACTTCTAGGTATTTCATTGGTTTGCTGTCTGCCGGTATTTTCGTTAGTTTACCTAGTCTTAGTACGGTAGGCCGAAGAAAGGTCTAAATAAAACACAAATACGCGTAGCATGTTGTTGGTCGCAAAATAAAAAACAAGATCCGTCAAGTGCGAGTGTTTAGAAGAAACAGTCATGTGTCTACCTATTGTACGTCAAGAGATGCAGCCTTGACAAATTAATAGCAAAAATAGCCAAAAAAATCACGTTTGTAGTATTGGAGCCCCCTTAAATTTTGATAGTTATTTTATTTTTATTATTTATTATTATAGCGGCAAGAGATACACATTATCTGGAAATTTCAACTGTCTACCTCTTACGGTTCATTAGATATAGCCACGTGTCAGACGGACGGACGGACAGCGGAGGCTTAGTAATAGGGTTCCGTTATCACTCTTCGGGTACGAAACCCTAAAAACAAGTATAGTAGACCCCACCATCATACGAGAATAATAATTCTCGAGAGAGAGAGAGAATATATAATCTTGCTTATATTACAAACAGGTATAAGTCGTGTAGATAACGATTATGATTGAAAATGTCATGGTGTCCTCGGAAAATGTCAAATGTGATGCTTAGATCACTAATATGATCGAAGCGGGACAGCATGTCATTTTCATTCCGATCTTTGTCTTCATGACAAACACCTTATTGCACTCATTACTTTAATTATTTGAATACCTAGAAACTTTCAGACGATGCTGATACTGAATAAATACCGCTTGCAGACTGAATGTCGCCGGTGCCGGATTTAGCGAGTTCCCTTTATTCTGGATATTTCGCGCTGAGTGATATACGGCCTCTGAGGTTGGAGCTTTGCCAGCTGATCAATACACAAGACTAGATAATAGACCCACAGTTTTACGCAGGTATCTAACCTGGGTACATTACACCTAGGTTTTTTAAGTTAGATTATATCCTAAAATCATAACACAACTGATAAAAAACTACGAGAGAACAGATGGAAAAGTATGAAAAGTCATCAACTATTTATCCTACAGCATCCAGTTGCTATCCTTGCAACGGTATGACACAAAATTTTAATGTAATATCTCGACAGAACATCTATTTTTGAATATCCTTATTAATTAGCCCATGATTGTATAAATTATTTAAAGTTTAGAAGTATTTACACATAGGTAAATGTATCAATTTGGCTTGCCAATGTTATTTAGTGTAACGAGAATAATAATAAAAATAGTGAAATATAAATAGTTATCAAATGTAGTAAAAATAGAAACATGAAAGTGAAATGAAATAAATACTTCATTCAGTATTTCCTAAAATAGACCAATCAAGTAAACCACTTGCATAAGTTCGGTGACAATTCAATGTTATGGTACCATCGAGCTGGTTTGATGATGGAGACAGAAGGTCATAAGAACACCTAAACGAAACGAGGTAACCCCGTGGAGTCCCCGTTTGGGTTCATTGGATTTGTCATCCCAAGCACTTTGGTCCTAGATGATGACCAGGGTCCTGATGATAGAACCGGAGGCACGACATAGGAACTTCTAAACGAAACGACGTAACCTCATCGGATTTGGGCTGGATTTATTTTCCCAATGCAGGACAATGCAGCCAGCGTCTTGGGGACGCTTCCGACTGGTATGGATCAGTTGAGCTACCTGTAGATTGTTTGCAACAGTCTGCAGTTAGCTTAGTTGTTTAAATTGTAAATACTAGTTCTAATTTGTTTTTATTATTGAATTGTAATTTTCATTGTCAATAAAGTTATATTCCCAATCAGTTGGTAAAATCTTGTTATTCAAAAGTTTTATTTTTGAAATTACTATTATTTTAATTTCTGCTTCGATGTAATTTGGCCCATCCGCGCGTATAGAAAATTTAAGATGGATGCCTGTGACACATTAATACTAATTTTAACCTCACCGGCTGCATCGAGACATCCCTAATCTGTAGCTAGAGATTTATGTATCAATCTAGTTTATTTTTATCACTCTGGTATTTTCAGAAATATATCACGTAAACGAGCTGAAAATAGGAAAGATTACAATCTTGTGGAATTTATGTTTGGACAGTGATAGATAAATAGATAGATAATACTTTTATTCACCGCCTTATAAAACAGATAGTACTTAATTAGACATATTATAGGGAACAGCAATGAAACTGGCGGCCTTATAGTTTAAAGAGAAAAATAAAGGATGGCGGTAAAACCAGTAAAGGAGATTGGCTTCACATCCTTGCAACCGCTAAAAGCTATAATTTTTTCGACTCGCGTGACTAATCATCAAGCCTCGAATGACGAGCGTTAACCGTATGAGGCTCCAATTACCTTCATAGGCGCCATTTTATGAAGTAAGTCTTATAACAAAATTATTTTATTAACGTGGGAGTTCTAAATAAATGAGAAGTCTCATTTTTATAAAAAATCTTGAAGTGTGACGTGAATTTTATAGCGTGCAGCGTTAGATTCTGTTATTTTTTATAGCCACAATATCATTAAACGGTTTCAAATAGTATTTCTATCCCATGGGAACTGATAGAAATCACCTTTAAACGTTTCCATAAAACAACGCGTGTGAAGCCGCGGGCAATAACTAGTATTCAAATAAGAAAAAAACAGGGCAAGCCTTTTCCTAGTCATCTTCAGTTCACCGCCCGCCATGGCCATAACGCTCGTCTGCGAGATTGGGTAACGCAACCTTTAACCCACGCGCAACAATGAGACTCGACACAACCTCGGGAAGTGATGAAATGTTTCCGAGTGCTGCTCCGTCTAAATGAATCCACGTCTAAATGACGTGGATTTAGATCCAGTAGATTATATATATTTATAATGTATAGTAGATGATTTCGAACGATACTACGTATAAAAATAACAAGTGTCGTGTGGCCCATTTAGATTCAGTTTTTATAAATATGTAACTTTATTTATTTAATTGGACTTAATAGTGAAGTTACAATCACAAGGTCTATGAGCTTATTTGGTAAGCCAAGAACAATAAACTTATTGATTTCTGATTCCTGTTTGGTTGTTCCGTTTAAGTCAGTTTCTGGTTACGACAGATGGATAGGTAAGTGATTTTTGTCTTTAATCTGTCTGCATTGTAACCCTGCAGTACCTTAATATAGGACAGGTCATGCCTATAGCAGAACAACTGAATATACTTTTCATTCTCGCACACTCCACCTATGATGTCATCGTAGTCGAATTTTGGTCACGACGACGACGGCCAGTCCCAACGGAGACGAGACATTCGCACAGGACATAATTATAGTGCACAAGTGTACGCACAAACACAGGTGCACTCTCTATTCCCTCAATCTCATAATCCGATGGGACGGCAGACCGACACGACCGGGAAGAGGTCAGGCACAGGGCCAACGGCTTCCGAAGCATGGTGGTGTAGCACCACCAACTTTCTGGTTACGGGCTGCTAGTGTCAATTTTGGATAGAAAAATCTAATATAATAAATTGGAAAATTCCAAAAATTTTTTGACTTTGACTATCTATGACATGGTATGTCTAGTTAAGTTTTCTCGTTTCAGAAGCTTTTAGAATTTACCTGCTCTAGTATTCACAAACTTGAATTAATTAAATCAGCGCTCGTTATGCACAGTGCAGTTGGCACGTCTCATCACATCACCATTCATTGACATACATGCCAGTAGAGCGTAGCTTTTGTAAATACTCTGCAAAAACTAAGAGCAAATTGAAACGGGTAATCAGAGCGGACTGTAGGGTAGGGCCAACTACTGTATAACTGTGGTTTAAAGCAGCGTTTATACCTTCCGATTTCAAGCGATGGAAGAATAGTTTCGCGGAAATTTCCGCATCGTCCATAATTATGGATGATGCGTCCGGATGTCCGGATTCTTTGTGATGTCTAAGAGCTTATTTTGTAAAGCTTAAGAAATTAAACTTATTGATTTCTGTAAAATATGTTGATATAAAGTGCTTGGTTTAGAGCAGCGCTTTCAACTCTGCAAGAAAACATTTAAGTTTCGTGACAAATATGAACATTCGATTATGATGATTCTGGTATTTTTCCGCGTTGTGCTGATTATGTATTTCGTCTAGGTGCAGGCTCAAATATCTATCAGTTTCACGTGCGTTAATATGGGCAAGAAGTGAATGGCTCTAGAAGTGATTGGATCCAGAAGTTGGATAGTGTAAACATGAAATTAATCAAAAAAAGTTAAAGTTTAAAAAATTAAAGTTTTAGAGTTAGTTTGGATAAAAATGTGCTTTTTAATTTGTCATATTTAATTTTATATAAATCCTGCGATCTGTTTGGCGTTACAGAGATTCAGGGTAATAAGATCTAATTCTCCCAGTTTCGAAGCAAATAATACTTCAGAATTTCACACGCAATAAACCTGATAGGTACCTTATTTCGCTTTGCCCATATCGAACGTGAAATAAAGTGTCCATTTCAAAACCTCAGACCGTGCATTCAAAGCGTTCATTTACTGCTATGATGTTAAATAATTGCGAAATTGCAACGAAATACTGAAATGCAACCGGAGAGCAATGACATGGATCGCAAATGCAGCGAAACGGTATGGTTGCTTGAAAAGTTAGTATTCATTATAAATGTGAGCGGGTAAACTACGAACCTTGTTGGTGTTGGAAAAATACCAACTGAAGACCACCCTGAATATGTCCCTCGTTAAGGCACATCCCCGACTCACAGCAGAACAGAGAAAACAGAGTATATGAGCAACTTCGCATCTCTGCCTAAACTATATACGAAATAAAATCTTTAAAAAAAAGCTTATGGTAGGTATCACAAACTTCGCAATGGGTTTTTGAAAATTCCTTTTTAAATATAAGAATAAATAGGTGGCGCTAGTTTGAGTCGGGGTAGCGCCATAAGGAATTGAAACGTTGGTGTTCTTCCAACACAAACAAGGTTCGTAGTTTACCCGCTTACATTCATAATGAATTTGTCAAACAACGAACGTTTTAATAGTAAAAAATAGCAAGCATATCATCATCATTATCAGTCTGAGATTACCCACTTAGAGCTCATTGTGCTTCTACTTTTTTGACGATATCTTCTACCCATCTTGTGAGCGGACGACCAGGATTGCTATGCCCTATCTAAGTAGTTATTTTAATTCTAACCAAGTTATTTCTACAAAAAAATTAATTTAATTCTGATTATTTTCAAATGCCTATCTACCTTGGAATACATATCGAAGTCAGACAGAACACAATTATTTTACATCACTTTACGTGAGTGAGGTAATCACTTTGAAAAATAATCATACGTACGTACTACCTATTGTATTTTTCATTGCATGATTTTTTGCATGTTTTAGCTATTGTATAAAAACTGGGGAGATGTAAAACAACCACAATAAAAAATGTCATAATAAAAATAGCTTCACAATAAAAACTGAAGAAGGAAGGCACGATTTGCGGAACGAGACATCGCTTGGACGTGACTTACTCGTATGTCGCATCTCATCTCGAATTCAAAGCACGCGTGATAAAATTGTATCTTCATTTGATTTCACCGCACATCTCTGTTGGTGACGATAGTGCGATTGACAACTTTGTAAGGCGGTTTTAAGGTAGAACCACACATGTGGAGTGGTCAGAAATATTGACGCGTCACCACGACACACAACAAAACAATATTGTTACATAGTAAAATATTCTGTGAAATGCAATGAAGCTCTTATCTTAGTGATGATGAAGGACTATCCAATATATCTTGCTACCATATTTTTCACCCCCGACAAAAAAGAGGGGTTTGCCGCGTGAATCTGTATGTGTTGAGGGTGTGTGCGTGTGTATGTATGTATGTGGCATGGTAGCTCACTAACGGATTTTATATGCTTGAACTGGAGGTAAACCGATTTGAATATTTTTTTTGTGTCATATGATTCAATTTGTTTTGATGTTTGAAGAAAATCAAGGTACATTTTTGTCACGTATTTTTTTTTTTTTGTAAAATTACATTAATGTAAGGCGATATTCAACATGATTTATGTTATTAGTTTTTTTATTATGACTATAGTGTGAACCACGACAGTTAAAAAAAATTGCTTGTTTACCAGTCAAGACTTATCGCAATTCCAACATTATTTTCCTGTTAGACTCTTGTATTTACCGCAGAGGTAAATCCGGCTAATCTTCAGAAAGTATTCCATCAGATTTTAGCAACGCAATTTGAACCTTGCTGACCTTTCACTGCTGACGTCACAGAGAAACTGTGTTTGTGTGGCATTCCACAAATAATTTGGCGAAAGAAAACAAGACTGGAATAATAATATCATGAACGAAAAATCTCAAATACGATAAAATACCCAAAATATTGCCGTCCAAGAAACTTTTGCAAGCAAATATTCTTGAAGACTCATCTACTTTTTTGTTTCAGATTGCGTGCCTCAAGTTGATTTGATACGAAAAGTGGATTTATTTATGTGAGTACCTATACTTTTGACTTTTGTCTTTTCAAGTTTTATGATACCTACATTAACCGCCTATATTATGGGCCTTGTTCGTACTCGCTTATGAAAATAAGTTCTACAAATAAATGGAAACATTCTGAAACAAAACCAGACGTGGCTCCGTCGGCAAATTTATTACTAAGTCTATCTCTGCAAAAGTGTGTGACGATTGATTGGAAGAATAGGTAAGTTGTACTTGTTAATAGGTGCGTACAGCCAGACAATGGACGTATTTGAGCTGAAATGAAGATAAAGCAAACCCATAAATAGATAGACTAGCACACAAGAAACAGTCCATCGTCTGTCGAAAGTCTTGTAAGTAGGACCGGTTTTCAAATCGCGGATTTTACTTGTACCCGCAACTTATAATCAGCTTATAGATTGATGTATACATATAATAAAATCTATACATATAAAAGAAAGTCGTGTTAGTTACACTATTTATAACTCAAGAACGGCTGAACGGATCTCGGTGAAATTTGGCAGCGAGGTAGATGGTACCCCGGGGCCGGACATAGGCTATCTTTTATTCCGGAATAAAGCGCCGCTTAGCCGCGTAGCCGCGGGCAGCAGCTAGTTATACATAAAATCCGTTTATGTCAGGCACAAAATTAAGGACCCATATTACAAAACATAATGTTAAATACAATTTAATATACATATATACATAAGTAGGAAGTTGTTTCGGAAGTCGATGAAATAAGTCACGTCATGTTGCCGGTATCCGGCCGGCCAAACACGTCTCACGCGCTTTTGTGAAGAACTAATTTTAATAACACGGTTTTATTCCGTCCGTCCGTCTGTCACATGGTTGTATCTCATGAACCGTAAGAGGTAGACAGTTGAAATTTTCAGATAACGTGTATTTCTCTTGCCGCTATCATCAGCATCAACCTATATTAGTCCACTGCTGGACATTTATGCCACTCCTAATTTAATGAGCGCCATAGCGTCCTGTCTTCAGCTTGCCGCATCCAGCATCTGCCTACAGTCTTTCGCAGGTCGTCGTCCCACCTGGCTGAAAGGTGTAATACACTACGCTTGCCGAGCAGCGGTCTCCACTTAAGAACATGTTCACCCTAGCGGTTGTCGGTTCTTCGCGAGATATGGCCAGCCCACTGCCACTTCAGCTTGCTAATTGTTGCCGCTATAACAGCAAATAATAAAAATTAAATAAATATCCAAATTAAAGGAGGCTTCCTTGCAAAAAACGTGATTTTTATGGCTATTTTTCCTCTTAGTTTGTCAAGGCATGGTGTATCTCTTGAACCACAATAGTTAGACACATGAAACTTTCTATAAATATGTAAGAAAAACTTCAATCGTAGTAACAACAAATACTAAAAATTTAGTTTAAAGGGGTCTCCCAACTAGTGAAAATTTGATGTTCTTCGAAAAAGTTGCCTGATTTTTAGGGTACGCAACCCTTCGTGTGCGAGTCGACGGCAGTTTATTTATGTTTTGTCCTTCTGAATGAATTTAAATCACAAAAGTTGCTCAAATTGGCTGCCTTCTCAACTTCTCACCACAACACGATTTTCTTACGTCGTTGGCGGTGGTGGTTAGACGCCAAATTTAGTTTTACATATTTTTTTCATAATTTATATTTCTTTATTTATATCTAAAACAATTGTGGTCACATTAACTGTAATTTGTTCTGAGTTTTTCAATATTCTAATTATTCCGTGATCAAGGCATATACCGAAATTTGTCGAAATTTGGAAAGCTAAAAACAACATAAAATATCATGGTAGGTAAGAGCAGAGAATCAATCTAGCTTGCCATGCATTTCCAAATCAAATTTGGCTCATGCCTATTAGTGGATTGAATGGTTACAGACTTTTTAAAGATGATGTAGGTACCTACCTCGCGTTTCTTATACGAAAACAATGGTGATCTTTACAATTTGTTGAATATTAGCATTCAGGGACTATCTCCAAAAGCTAGAAGCCGGCGAGTCTGCACCGGTTGCGCAACGAGGTCGATGCCACCGCGATCGATTGGGAATTACTCTTTTTACTCGCGGCAGGTAGGTACCTAACTGGTCAGTTATGTGACTTCAAGCTGTGTCGTCATTGGCCATCTAGGTGTGAAGCTTCAGCAAAGCAAGATGAGTGTTGGTTGATTCTAAAGTTATTAGGGTCAGTTATTAAGGACGTGGTGGAGCGAGCAATCTATAGACCAATCCGTTTCGATCTACATCCTACATCTTCAGCCTACACTGGCTTCACTTCACTATGACAATGGTATCGTCACAGAATGACACATTTTGGCATTCTACCTTAACAACTACATGGAGGGACGCGCTTCAAAAGTGAAACCATTCAAACAATATCTCCGTGCAAATAGCTCTGCACGCACAATCTAGAGTTTCTTTCATCTAAGGATTCTACGTGACGATTCTGCGACGATACCATTGTCATAGTAAAGTGACTGGATAGCTGGTGGTGTATTATTAGTCAACTCTTACGACTCCCGCGGAAAGAGCTGGGCTGATGCAAATTCTAAGCCACCACACGACTACGGTCCCGAATTTATAGATCTATAAATCTTGATATATAAATCCAAAACCTACCAATACCGAACCTATAGAATCTATAGATCTATTGAGAGAAGACCCAAATTCAAACGCTCAAGTTAGCTCAAATCTCTTCCAGCCAACCAGCAGTGTCCATGTCTGTCGTGTCTATAATACAAAGGCAGTGAATTGCTTGAATTGCAAGCTGAAGACATGGCGCTTTGTCGCTCATTGGGGGAGGCCTATGTCCAGCAGTGGACTAAGATAGGTTGATGATGATGATGATGAATTGCTAACACAGGCCACATTATAACGGCTCCAAAAATATTTTAAAATTACTAAACTGTCCAAATAACAGCTTGTGTGAAAACGGTCCATATGTTTCCAAGGCTAAACGATATGCAAAGCAGTTTAAATTGAAAACGAAGGTGGGTCACCTGCCTTTCTAATCTAACTGCAAATTGTAGGAGTTTCTTCAGTGGTGTACACAAAGCAGAAGACTAAATACGAAGAGAATTTAAGTCGTCATTGGATACATTTTCTTTCTGTTTTGATTCTAAAGATGATTCTATGGATAATCTTAAGATATTCTGATAAACTAGAGTTAAATAGAATATTTTTATTTGTATCTCATACAAAAACATGCTGTAAAATAAAACTTAGTGCAGACAAATTTTTGCATTGAGTCACAAGACGATCTGTGTCTCAGCATGAGCTGGTTGTAAGCTCGTTACAACCAACGCAGGTCCGACAGAGCCGTTTTATGAAATTGGCCATGATATAAATTCAGCGGAGAAAGTATGATTTTTTTACAAAATGTTGCGTTTTTCAAATAAGACAAAACCCTTATTTACCTTTGGAATGCCATGTCAAAATATGCAGGGTCTATGAGCTCCACGTAAAAAGGGCCCTCTTTTCAGTCTGATAGAATAATTTTCATAAGAAAACGCCTCACTGGCGTTACTATCTTTATTGTTGTTGTTGTCTGTTACCTTACGTCCGTTAGCTGTTGTTTATGCGGTCTATTTCATTAAAAGTTTCCTAATAATGTGTAGCATAGCTTATTGTAGCATTGCTAAACGTACTTTGTTGTTATTGTTGCGACAGAGCGGCTGCCAAAGAACCACTTTTTATAACGATTACAATTTGACATGCCAGTTTGATGGTTTATGTGAGTTGAAACAAGTACCTACATAGTTACAAATATTGTAAGTATACTTAATAATAGCTCAGTAATTTTTATTTATATTCTGCCGTTTCGGTCCCACTGCTATGTATTCACTGCTCGCAATTTTAATATTAGGGGCCTAATGCGTCAAAATCTTCATTTTAGCATACGTCTTCTATACGACGTCGTCTCTAAGCGTTTTTTACTTATTACCATAATAGATACTTGCAAAAGGGTGATCGTCAAGGGTTGGCGCGAGATTAAATTTTTTTGTGTTTTTAACTTTTCTGTTTTCTGTAAGGAAGGAAACTAACGGAAAAGTAATTTGCCGCAAATCTTAAACTAACTTCGGTTCACTGGTATTTTTAGAGCATTTGAGAAAATAGGAATTTTTCGGCTAAAAATCAACATTTTCCCAAATGCTCCCAAAATACAATTGAATCGAAATTGGGTTCATAGAAAATTTGGCAAATTACTTTTCAGTCTATTCCTCATATAATATACCTAACTATTTTTAATTTAGAAAACCAGATCTAAAGTGTTTCCTTCATTGCTTACTTCTTGCCCTACCTATACAGTAGGCCTTCCTTGTCCGACCCGTTTTAGAAGATCGGAGTTTTATAGACCTAGGTCCGACTACTACAGCTTTCTATTACAAAACGACAAAAAACCGGTTTTTTATGTAGATAGGTACTTAATAATTATTTTCTATTACTTTACATCAGATATTCATAATTTATGGCTTAGAAATTAATTTCTAACACTTGTGTGTGAGTGTTAGCCAAGTTATTTTGCATTTTCGCGAAGGCAATGACTTGGCTTGTCCGCGCATCATTCATTACTGGTATTATCGTAATATTAACATAGTTCATCGATAATGCAGTTGCATGAGCGGTTAGATCGACTCGCGCGCAGTTGGCGTCCATTGGTGGACTTCGCCGGTATGGTCCATGTACCCACATGGTTAGCTTGAACTTGAAATTACCAAGTGTGTTGTGATCTTTAAAAGTGATAAAGAAATACAGTGAAATATTGGTCCTTTTGTGAAACAAATGTTTTAGGCTAATAAAGTGGTAACGATCAAAGTAATGAAAACCAAAATTAAGCAAAATTTGAGGTTATTTTCGATAATATAGGTTCCACCTGGCTGTCTCTGGTACACCAAATTCCAAAAAATTCCATGAAAATCGAGGGAAACATTTAAAAATTTAAACAATAACCTAAACATACAAAACCTGTTTAGATTCCAAAAAAGTGCAAAAGTTACGTGAACGTAAAGTGTCAAAACAAACCGGCGAGGCATGTCATAAAGCTGCTTATCCAAATGCTTGAGAAGTGCAGAGAAAGTTTCCATAAGATGGTCTTGTCAACATTGAGCATGCCGGTTATTTATAACTTTGTTTATTTTTTTGCTAATTTACTTCTGCCAAAAAACCGCTAAATCTGACCAGCTCTCATATGAAACATAACTTTCTGTGCATCTACTCATTGCAATTGTTTTATTTCCCAACACCAATGCAGTCTAAGTATTGGAAAATAGGTAGTAGTCCGTAAAATAATATGGTTTTCCAATACCTACAATTGTTGGTCAATATTAAATGAAGGACGCAATGCCACGATTACCGTGTACCGTCATTTTAACTTGCGTGTCTGTAAATGTTTGTTGGTGGAACAAACATGCTGATATAATAAATCCTGCAATAACCACAATAAGTTTGCTATTTTCCCTGATTTTTCAATAATGGCATCCCTAAAGCAAATAACTCGCCCACTCCGATAAGAAGCCACCACCTTAGCATTACTTAGCTTTTCTGTTTTTTTCTCAATCATAAAGGTGTTTTCGCATTCTAGGATGACTCTTTCTAGACTCACTCACGAACTGTAAAAGCAATTGGTAGTAAATTGCAAGCTATTCTGACAGCAATGGAACCCGCAATGATTGATCCTCCGTACACCACATGGGCTTGGCCACATGGGCAACACTAGGTAGTAGATTCCTGCTCAGAAAGCGAATCCCTCTGATCTTCATTGTCGATCAACCGCAATGAGACTGTCACTGAAATTGCCACAAAGTGATATTATAATCGTAGATATTCTCATTACAGCAGCCTCTACCCTGAACAACGATTTTTTTATTTGTAAGTAACTTCATCTGAGAATTTATATATCCCAAAAGATAATGATAAAATTACCTCTGCTCTGCTTATTTTTAACGATCTCTCTTCCCATTTACTTCACCCACAATACAAAACTCTAATTTGACAGGGTTTATGATAGCAAAATCTATCAAGAAATTCGTCCGTTTGTATTATTTGAATCGATGCCTAGCAATCGGGGCTGTCTCGATTAGGTATGCATTAGTTCCAGATGATTGGTGAATACATCACCTTTTTTGGTCACTGAAGATGCATTAAGCTCATGAATAATGGAGTCTGGACACATTTTCTTTTTATTCAGGTTAATCTGTACAAGATGATATGTTGTCGTTTACGCGTGTTCTTGCTTGCATGTTCGTGATTGACCACTTTTCATCTCAAAACTGACTGAAACTAGCTATTGATGTTAGTTGATTGAATAGTAAGCAAGAAATTTCTAACTGTCATCATCATTAGGTATATCTTTCTTGAAAGCCATCTTCGTAATTAAGGTTCTTGCATGAATGTAAATCATGCATGGCGTATTTACAATTGCGACATCCATGTGTAAGTTAAATTCTTGATTTATTTATTAAAGAAAAACCAGCTGCACTTACAAACATTTTAAATTAAGAAAATAGAAACTGAGGGCTATTAATAGGTTTTCACGAGTAAGATTCTTCGAATTTAAAAGCATAGCCTGGTGCTGAATTTTGTATTTCTTTGGTACCTACTGAAGTACTGAGTACCTACCCGTATATTTTCATCTGTGCATTTTACAATAGTCGCCACAGTTCTGTTATCAGAGTATTTACCCGCTGTATTGTTCGCTCCCAACTTTCTAATGATAACGCGTAATTAAATTGGCAAGCTCTTATCAGTTTACCTGAAAACGCTATTGTTTTGCCTTTCTTAAACGACAGTTGTAAATGTTCATCGAAATAGAAATAACATACCTATGCCAGAACAGCATTTTGAAAAGATAATAAAGACAAGGGCACGGATTTAATAATACTATACTACAAGGACAATAAAACAAGGAGGTCAATATTAAGAAAAAAACAATAATAATCCAACTCTAAAACAAAAGGAATATACTTACACAAATTAATATAGCAGTGAGTTTTACTCTTTGACACAAAATACAAAGAACTAAAATCACTAAATAGGAAATCGCAAATGAACAGTTTAATACAAATTAAGTCAGAAATAAAAAAATCAACAACAAACATACACTGAAAATGGTAAAAAATTGTCACTTTACCTGTAGTAGAAAAAACAAGCGAAGAAATTGAAATTGTCACTTTACCTGTAGTAGAAAAAACCAGCAATCATTGCCAAAAACCCCGCGATAACCAAACAGGTTAGATGAGTGAATATAAATGCCGGTCTCGGTGTGGGGAGCGGTGCTGGTGCTGAAGAGTGATGTGGATCAGCTGGTGCAGGTGCTGGTGGCATGCTGGCAAGTCCTGCGGGCGCTAGCAAGGCTGCTAGCAGCCTACTGCCGGGTTGTGCTACTAGCTGTCTATGGTAGGAACAACAACGATATAAAGACTCTTTAGGATCTATGTGGTGCTGGTGCTGAAGAGTTATGTGGAACAGATAGTGCGGGTGCTGAAAGCGTGCTGGCAGGTCCTGCGGGCGTTATCGAGGCTGCTAGCGGCCTACTGCCGGGTCGTGCAACTGGCTGTCTCTGGTCACATCAAAGACATCAAAGAGTCTGAGATAGAATACCATTATCAAAAACAAAATCTGGCCAATAGTTAAATTAAAACTAATCTACAATAAGGTTTGAAGGCCCCGTTGGCCGAAGGCAATGTTTACAAAAAGATCATAAATGCAGTTTGGAATAAGCTTACACAAGAAATGCAATCTATTCTGTCCGTCCTCATGGTGCTCGTAAAAACGTACTTAGCTACCCCGCTCAGGAATGCTAAGCCGTTATACCGATTAGGGCGAACAACCGTTTTCTGACCTCATTGTAGAACATCATTACTTCATTTAACTTCTGTAAATGCTAAATGCCAAACTTCTTCTTAAGGTAGGTATTTATAATTCACAAAATATTGTTTGTCTATGTGTATTTCTTGACGACGCTTACGTACAAAACAAATGACGATAAAAGATAACCTTATCGTTTATTGATTACGTTTCTTATAATGTTAGCTACTGTGCAATGTTAATAAGTTCAAGATTCTATACATGTACCGAGATTTTTGGATCACTCTATTCTTGAAGTATTAGGTGTACCTATTAAGAACCTACTTAAAAATGGAGGGCAGACTCTAAGTTTTAAATTTCAATGAATCTAAATGTTGGTTTCCTGCTCGAAGTCATAGACTATGCATGTATTATGATATGAATGACAAATTAATAAATAATTTGTTTTCCTTCGTTTCCAGAGCTGACGGTCCCGGAGGCAATGATGGCGCCCAGCGTGTTCCAGAGGAAATCGCCGCGCTCTTCACCGGGAAACCTGCCTAGGAAACTACAGGTAAAATGTACCCAGGTACCTAGGAAATATATTAAATTTCAATATGTGGGGCACAGAGTGGCGCGGGGAAGACTTAGGCAAATGGCAGAACACGTACGAAGGATACCTAGTAGCGCGAGTGGACGAATGCTGATAATGAAACATTATGAATAAAACATTTTAAATAGTAACAGTCCCTGACGCCATTTTTGTCTGGACTTTAATGAAAAACTTTAACATAAAACCCATGGCTTATTTTAAAACCGTTAAAATCCAGATTTTTTTTCGCAACGGTAAAACATACAATAACAATTAATAGATATATAAAATCGTTATAAAGTAGGTACCTTTATGGTAATGTTGTAATAAAGCTGTAATCTATCTATCATTATTACTGATGATAACTAATCATATTCCTTCTCGTCTCTTCCAGCACGGCGCTGACCCGTCCAGCCAATCGGATCCTACTACGGACTCAAGCCCAAACTCCATATCCGATGTGGAGAACTTCGAGTGCTACGGAGAAGCTGATCCTGAAGCAGCACAGAATACGTAGGTTAAGTCTTATTATATATAGTTATTATTATAGAAGCGAGGTCTGCGTGAATGGGAATTCGGCGCAGTCGGCACCACAGTGCTCGACGTTACGGGAATCGACTTACGTGGAGTCTGAATACAGGGAACAATTCTAGCGTTAGCGGTATTGGTGATTTGTCCTAGAAAGTCTCAAGCGTGAAAATGACATATTTGAAATTAAATTAACTTACAACGGGTTGTTCGTACGCCGAACTCAATATAATCAAACTCTAAAATCATCTAATCAATGAACTCGCTGTAATCAAAGAATCGAATTGACGTTGACAAGAGATTTGATCACGTATAGAGATGATCAGCGTACGAACAACCCTCTGTTAGTGTGTGTGAAATGAGGCAGGCCTTAACTGAAGAACTGCAAAGCTAAGCTCCTGTATGGAAAAACGTAGGATCAAGGTGGACATACAAACTTCACACAACAGTCAAAATTAATAGGTGTGCCAAAATGGTCTCGGTTCTTTTATGGTTTCGCTAAGCAATATCCGAATTCTGCTACATTATATTCACAACAGAAAACTAATAGAGTACAGGTTTTTGTTATTATAGCGCGTAAGCTCTCACACAGGGTAGCTACGGCGCATTTTCGACTCGTCGTCGTCGGTCACTTGACCTCGTAGCGCAACTGGCAACGCATTCGCGTACTGAGAGAAGGCGGCGGGTTCTAGTCCCGTCGAAGTTGAAAAACTTTTGGGATATTATTTGATTTAATAGAGTAGGTATACACTTCAAAAACCTCTTTAGGAAAATATCTGAAGCTTAATCTTCAAATCTTTTACGAAGGACAGAGATGTCGGACGTAAGTTGTTTTTATTTTAGTCAATTAAAGTTTTATAGTAGGTCAACGCGATGTATTGCATAAATTGGTTGATAACTAAACGATCAAACTGCAGAAGTGCTAAGATCGTTTAAACTTTAGATAAAAGACCAGCAGCATTTCCTTAGACAGCTTCGCAATTTCTATTCGTAACATTAAGATATTTTTTAGAGCTGCATTAGTCTGACAGACTTGTTTATGAAATCGTAAAGTTTACGATGCACCGTTTGAGACGATTTCATTTTATTTCTAATGTGTTGAAGTTTTATTACAAGCATAACACACTGCTTTATGGATTTCATTTAACTGATCTTGGCTGCGAGTACCACTTGGATAACAGGCTAATCATACAACAAATTCAATGAAATTATTACCTGAAAATGCATGCGAAACCGCGGGCAGAAGCTAGGGTTTCGCATGCACTTTTCCGGGGTAAAAAGTAGTCTATGTCCAGTCCATCCTTGGAATAATGCCTACCTCCATCACTGCCAAACATCAAAATCCGTTAGGCGTGATTTATTGATTGATTTGATTTGAAGTCATAACATCGTCCTATCAGTCAAAACTGTTTTGAATTTCCTCCAAAATAATTATGACTCGATCAAGTAACCTTTCAAACAATTTTTTTAATTCAAATCTGTTCATCCGCTATGACATGGGTTTTGGAGCTTCCGTGCCACTAACAGATACACTGATCCACACGGAAACTTAAAACATCCCTCTTTTTTGCCAGTGTTAAAAAACCAAAGTAAAGATTTACATTTATTTACCTTGGACACCTGAATATTGGTCGGTATATTGACAATTTCTATTCAAATCCCTTATTTTGTTTGAGTTCTAGATACTCTCTAAACAGCGCACAGTCATACGTCCACTGCTGAACTACCCCGAACAATGATTTTACCATAATCACCACGCTTGGCAGGCGAATTGGTGATCGCAGTGGAGGTGTTAATAATACATAGGAGGAAGCTGCTGCTCTTCGTCTAGTAGGTTTCCATATTCGCCACATACAACATCCACGGGATTGAGTTCGAGGCGTCGATTATTTTGCCGCGATTTCGGTTCTAAAAACTAATTAAATTTATTTGCAGGGCGGAGAATGGCACAAGAAGTCCCGGGAACCAGCTGAACCGGCATTCCTGGACTAGAACCAGTTTACGCAGAACACCACCCAGGTACTAAACCAATCCCCACTAATGTTATTAATTTATTGTTGTGGTGTAGATAGATACTGGGGAAGATAACTATCGTGTCTACCTATGGATACTGTTAAGCCCGGATAGTCGCCTCAGTTGTGAAACGTGCCCATTGCCAAAAAGCCTAACGCCTGAAAATCGCTATCAAGTATTGATTGGTTCAAAATTAATATAATTTTTGCTTCATAGTTAGCCTTCTAGTTAGCCTATCAAATCTTGATTGTGATTTTCGGAAGTAGGGTTTTTTTGCAGGGCCTCACTGCCAAAAAAACCCTATTGGAAATCCCTCCTGGGGCATCAATCCGGACTTACCTTAAGTAGTTTACTTACGACCATATATTTTTTTGTATTTTATCTTCTGTGAGTGATCTAATGAAATCAGTAAATTCACCGTTTGAGGGATTCTTATTATTTCTAATTGAAATCGGGATATTTTGGGAATAATTCGTGTGTTTTTTTTAATATTAATACACAAGAATAACACATCTTATACTGACAAGATTTTACAGAAATATAAATATTTTTAACACTTTTATTACTTGATTCTTTCACTGCGATGCTTTATTTTCACATACCACAATTTTTCGTCGTATCGTATCTATTTTCTTTTGCTTTTTTTGTTTGCTTGTGTTCAAGTTTTGTGTTGTATCTTCCGTAGCCATCAGGAGAATCTGCCACATCGTCGTTGGGGCTCCATGAGACAGTAAGCTTTATTTTCTTTTTTTTTTCACTAACATTGGCAGAACTCCAATGCGAGACGTCATTTTGCCTAATCATAAGGAAAAGTGGAAAATGTATAAGATTTAATGCCTTTATAGTGTTTTCCTTTGGTTGACTCCACGAAGAGAAGCGAAGTATTTTGATGCAGGCCACCAAACACTGTTTTCGCAACTGAATCAAAATTAAACTAAAAATGCTTTATAAGTTTATTCAACAAAAACAAAACCACTGTAGAGGCATTAAATATTATTTCTTATAGGTAAACATTTATCCCATTTGCTTCTTGATAATGCTTTCTAGACATACCTTTTGTTCTCTGTACTTTACATTTTGAACGGTTTAAAAGATGATGTATTAACGCATTTTTTTCGATTACAAACAAATTAGCTATGGATGAGTTAAAAAATAAATTATCTACAAATAAAATAGCTTGTGATAGCTGAGTCTTCAAATCATCTTATACCAACCAATATGTAGTTACCGAGGTTTTTGAAATTATAGTGCGTAAATCAATTCCAATCGTTTATTTGCAAGAATACGAAATTATTATACAATGTCAGATCTTATAACTATTTTAGTAAATGTATTCAGCCTGCACACAGGCCTCACACTCAGGATAAAATCTATGTCCCGTCAAAGCCGTTTTTTTGGGATATTATTAAATTTCTTAATACAAATACCTTTGGAAAAGTATCTTACAGTGCCATGGAGACATGAATTAATACTAATAAATGATCAGTATCAAATAACAATCATCGTTAAAAGAACTTCGGTCATCTGATGAATAATTATTTATTGTATTTCTACTCCTATATAAGAAATCTCCATTAACGAAACCGTCTATTTTATAATGGATAGGCATTTCTCAAAGCATCTTAGCCGCCCGCTTTGCATGGCGGCCAGGATTCTGTATAAAATGGTTTATGATATTTTATAAGATTAGCAACTACAAATGTACTAACACGGCTGACGTAGTCAATGTTTGGTTAAAAGCCATTTAAAATATAAGATTTAAATAAATACTTACCCTTAAATAAATAAATAATCAAGACTAGCGCCAATTAGTTATGGCGATAGAAATTAGAAATATTAATTAAAATACCTCCTTAAAGACGAAAAGCGCGCTCATGTCGCTCTAAAAAAAAACCTTGCTGAATCGAATTCACGCCATTTAATTATACCGATAAAGTATTCTTTTATATGACAGATAACAGAAGAAGTTGTTTTGATGCATTCCATTGTGCTAAAACAATACGCGAGTCGCAATGTTATTTAGTTTCAGTGAATGAGTCACTATCCTGTGTATATTAAAAACGATTCTAGATTTATGGAAATATTTTGCTCTCACTTGGCATAAACGAAACCTAGTTTTGCAACAAAATTAGGCTAACCTGAACTTATTTTGACAAAATCAGGTTAATTTGTAGACTAGGGTCGAAGTTCTTCGACTTCGAAAGATAATGGGAAAGTGATAAGTTTCCCATTATCTTTCGAAAGTAAAAGTTTACCGAAGACGATAGTCTTCGGTAAACTTTTACTTTCAGTGCATGAAAACTTCTGTCAAAAACGTCAAATAGTACGTAACCGTCCGATTACCTTTTTTAAGAACACATGCCTGAAGCCGGGTTTCCACCACGAGCGGAGCGGGTAAACTGCATAGTACTCGTAGCTACCTACTTGTATTTCCACCAACAACTAGTCGAGCGGAAAGGAGTGAGCGAGCAGACAGCTTTGAAATGAACTCCGCTCACTCATTTCTCATTTCCCGCTCATTACCCTTAAGCATTGGAAACCCGGCTCGCTAATTCTGATGCTCTTTTTTTGCTGTATCACAGTAAATCGGATAATAAAACTTTTTAAACTTTCGCGATCTGTTAACATATTAAAGATGATTTGTCGGATATTACACGACGAACGTAGGGGAAAATAAAACAAAAGGTACGCGATAAATACCCGACAAATCAGAATAATATTATGTATAGGTAACCGAGTAGTGACTAGCTAGGTTTCATTTTCATTCAACGCATTCACTGCCCAGCTTCGGCGGCGCGGTACGACCTGCAAAGGCGCGCCGATTATTATTTTGCCATAAATCTATAACGAACAGAAATAACATAAAAACAAACATAATCTAATAAGGCAAGCGAAACCTTGTTCTGTAGTTAGTTATAGTTTCATTGTAAAATCCACCGTCCAGCGGGATTCTCAGCAAGAAAGTGAATGTGTTCCGTTCGGGTGGCAGCGTGCCTACCATTTACCACCCCACTCGGATTTTTCACTAATAACTCTTATAACAATACACTTTACCATCCCACTTTTGTTTTGATTATGAAACTCAAATCAGCTCGCTAGCTGTTGTAACCGGTTGTACGTGAACAGGGCTCGAACTCCACTTATCGCTTCACCATAACAAAATTATAGTCTCAGAATGACACAGTTTGACATTTTACCTTTGATGAAAGAAACTACAGATAGCCGTGACGGGGCGCGTGTCAAAAGTGTCGAGTTTGAAACCGAACTATCTCTCCGTGCAAATAGCGCCGCACTATCTAGAGTTTCTTTCATCTATGGACGTTTCAGCGACAATAGTAGGTATTGTCGTCGTATTGTTAAAGTAAAGCGATTGGTTAACAGAATTCGGCCCCTGTTGATATGGTGCAATTTTCCTGCCGATAGGTACCTATACTCAATACTCAATATATTTATTATTGTCAGCGCATTGGCTTAATTGTTAAGTAAATATAATGTAAGTATCACAATGTGAACCAATCAATGTGTGTGTGATGTGTGGGGCGTAACAACAAGTATATTAGTTACATGATCTTTTAAAAGAAGAATGTTGACTAGGGTTCATTTTATTTTATAAGCATGAAGCCTCGTAACGTAACCTCCTTAAAACCTTTAACCTTCGATTTTCGTTTTTACGAGAACGAACCTTGGACGAGTACGAATGTGTATGGCTGTCCAACAAATTTGAAGTATCTACCAGTAGGTGGTACGTAGCGAATGGGGAGTCACTTATCAATAACGCTAACTGTATCTGGTTGTACAATGTAAAATGGCATGAATATCTAGCGGAACCTCCATCGTAAATGTGAGAACCAAAGCTGGCTGGTTTCCTGTCAAGCAGTCACGCTAGCCTCGCCTTTTTGTGCAGGCACCTTGAGAACTTAATTTGCCTGTCTCAGAATGGACACTGTTTGTCAGGGCCGAAATGATTTGAAGTGACCACAAGTTTTGTAAAGGTCTTGATTCATTTGAGGGTTTCTTGCTAGATTTAAACGTGAAATAAGAGTTTGTGGTCACCCTGCCTGGGTGACCACAAACACTCTGTTGCAAGTGTTGCAACTTGTAATTTATGTTGTCGCAAATAATGTGCAGTTTTTTTCTTCTTGGGGAAATAATGCATCTAAATCTAATCTCTAGAAAAACCAAATTATATCTAATGCTTCGATATAATTTTCATATATTATCTAAGCATTAGAAAAGCAAGAAACACACTTCACTAATTTTAAGTAGGTATTTAATTTTATATAAACATCCACATGATAATATGATGTTTATTGCTGTTTTATGCCAAAATCTGTAATAGATAGGTAGGATATCTATAGATTGCGTATAAATTTTATAGTTATTTAACAACTAAGTTCTAGACTTACTATACTGGAGACTGACAGATAAAAGCTATGTTCAAAGTAATTATATCTAGATAGAAATAAAAAGTTTATTTACCTCGCGTGCTGAAAAGAGGGGCTGGAGAGCTTCTTTGCTCGCCGCGAAATTCAGTCTGCTCCCGATCGCTTTCCACGTGAGACGTCAGGTTATAAGACAAAACGCCTTGTTGTTCAACAATCAACTGTTCAAACACCACCAAAAAAGGAACTTGTATAATTTAGTGGTGTTTTACATCACTAAATTACACTCGTGACGTCAAAGTACCTATGCAAGATGTTACACGCTGGTTTCAATACAAATCGGCGAACTCTTTGCTTCTATCTAGATATATTTCTGTGGTTATGTTACATGCAAAGAAGCTAAGCAGGATACAAGAACTTGAACAATTGACAACATTATGCTACTTGCACAGCTTTTACATCCTCCTGAGTAAATACTCATCTAGCCCCACGCAGATTATTTAAGAAATTATATAAAACGTTAGAGACCCTGTTGAAATATCACAAGTTAGGTAAATAGCCTTCTAGCTTATTTCCTCCTCACCCCGAGAAATCACCAGTAAAATTAAACACCAATTGAACTCATGTGAACAAACTAAACAATGTTCCCTATTCCTGTGCGACTTTCCCATATCGAGTCATATCATAACATCAGTTTCATAATCAGCTGAATTCAGTTCAGATATTCACAGAGAATGTCGTGCACCGCACCGTACTAAATATTTTAGCAGTAGGCAGTAGGTACCAGTCATTGTGTGGTCTGAATAGCTTGTAGTTACCACGATGACCAGTATTCACTAGCTTGCGAGCGATGCGTTAGTACCACGGTTACTCGCTACGCACGACAACGCACGCCGCGTTCCGATTTTAAAATTCAAATTTCAAATTATTTTTTTAATAGTGATGTGAATGTGGTTAATTGATATGCAAATGAGGTGATGTCCTAAATTCGAGTGTTTTGTTTTGTGCAATTTGTTCCGGTTCGATTTGTGTAATTCCGTAAAGCTGGAGCGGAACGGTGTTTACATGCATTACAGAAAGCGGCCCTACAGGTTAGCGACAAATTGCTGATATGTGTGTTATTGCAATAATTGCTTTTTTTTGCTTTATTCAGAAGACCTGTTGTGGAATTTGTTTGTAGGTACTTATATAATGTAGTAACTTTTTTTATCTACTCTGTGGAATTTATTAAGGTGATGATCATCTATACACATACCATTTTTGGTTTTTTAAAAATATAGTTATTAAATTTATATTTACCTACAAAATGTTAGGTACGAAAAACCTGAAAATGCACTCAAATCAATGTCGATAATAGGTGAATTAATTGCCTTATAAATATAAATTGGTGTTAGAACAATAATTTATCTCTATCAATCTAAAACAAGTGTTTATGACAAATTGTCACGCAAACAATAATGGTATTTGTTAATTACACCGACATGAAATAGATTTGGATCAACTTATTTTTCTTCAAAATCTTTGTAGCCTAGTCATTATTTTCATAGATTTCCGTCAGAATGGAAAATACTACATAAAAAGAAATCTCGATGGTCGCATTAACATCCAATTTAATGGTTGCCTTATGAAGAAGAAAACGTACAGAAAATACATTTTCACGCCAACGATCAGTTGAAATCTATTAAAATAATGATAGATTTTAGCTGATAATCAATAATGTAATAAATAATGCTGGACAATCCTCACAGCATCATCTAGCCCCAAGCTAAGCAGAGCTTGTGTTATGGGTACTAGATGACTGATATAGGTACATAATATAATACAATACATAACTTATATAGATATTTTTTTATTATACATAGAAAATACCTAGAACACCCGAAACAAATATTTGCAGATCGTACAATCATTTGTCCCAAGGCGGGAATTGAACCCGCAACCTCCTGCGTCGCGGCATTATTAAAGTTAATATAAGTTATCTTACTTCAGCAATAGTATTATTATAGTAAGTAGGTTTTTCACCACTAATCCATCAGCGAGTTATTCAATTATATTAATTACCTACCTACATACATAGCGTAACTGTATAACGTGGACTTTTTGAGAACCAATTATCACAATCGGTCATAATTTTCTTTGTCCCTGTCATAATAATTATTTCTCAAGCACTTTGATAACGTAATACGCAATGATATATATGTATGATTAATTATACACAATGCACTAAATATTTTCGTTGTTTACTGCAATAAAAAGGATTCAAAATTCAATTAATCACGTCACCTCATACTCATTCAAGCGATCCAAAATAAGGCGTATGATTCACATTCATCCAAAAAAACGTTGGCTTAATTAATTCACTGTGGCCAAAGAATACTAATAATAATGATGATAGCATCGCGTCATTATAATATTATTATTATAATGACGCATTCTGGTTACTACAAAATTTTTTCTGTAGGCACCACTCAAACTCAAAAACTCAAACCAAAGGTCTTTGCAAAAGTTGACCTAGTGAAAATGCGCTAAGGCCTCGTATTGAATGCATGTAGTTAGTCATGTCATGATTGCTTACCTGTCTATCTAAGCAGAAAATAAATTTAAATCGAGGTTGGTATTAAAACCATAACGCGATAAACTTAAAACAAATCGCATTCTTATTGTACACATAGAGTTACGAATATTATTACCCATTGATGATGATGATGTCCGCGTCATCAATGGCCGTATTTTCTAGCCTTATTTTCGGCCACGGCGGCCAATCTCAACGGAGACTAGCTACATAGGTCAATACTAATATACCGGGAACTAGCCATGTTCGCAGGACATAATTATTATAGTGTACACACATTCCCCGTTACTAGCACAACGTCGCGCGTCGTTTCTTATTTTGCTTATTTTAACATCCGCCATTTTTTCCATATATATCGGCTCTTATTCGCTTCGCTGTTCCGTTGTCTAGTGTTCTGACCATTGTACAATGTACAGCTACATAGCAGGGTATAGAGAAACAACGTATCTGAGCAAAGGAAATAGGAGTAGGTAATGTTATTTGAAAATTGTATTCATTGTTATTCAAAATATTATGATATTCTGATTCGATTGAGAGAACGAGCGGAACCGCCTAGACCAGTAGGTAATGTAGGTAACATTGAGATTAAAACATATGCGATTGTGAGATTAGCGTTTTTTTGCGTAAATTATTATTTTAATTTATTTGGTCCTGATTTTTATACGGTCGCCACTAAACAGGAAGTGTTTTGTAGAACACTGCCTAAGGCTGTAGTAGGATGTACAAGGATAGGATACGTAACTCGGTTCTAGAATCCAAGATATTTTATGTCAACAAAGGCATTTATAAATGAAAACTTCACAAAAACTGTTTTCAATAACTGAAAACAACACAGGTATAACTAAAAACAAAAACTCAAACTTCTATAACGCATAATCGCAAAAGCGCAGCGATAAATGTTCAAACTCGAGTTCTGAAACGGACGGCAGACGATTTAAATTATGAATAAAAGCTCAAAATAATAAAAAACGAACATCTGCGATATGCTCCGATTATATTATATTATATTAAAAAAAAAAAAAAAAAAAAAATTATGTCATAAAAGATTTTTCAACAATATTATCTTTGATTTTGCAATCCCGTTGTGTACAAAAAATATTATCTAGGATCCTGGAACCGAATAAGCATAGAAACCCCGTCCGTATCCAAACCAGTTAGGTAGGAGAGTAGGTAAGTATTTTATACGCACCGTGTGCGTATCAAAATGTTTGATAGATACCTTCGATCAGGTATTCCGCGCGAGCCACGCGCGCCCGGAATACCTGATCGAAGATAGATACATATACTACAAATTATATCACTGCACGATATCAAATCACACTAAATAACTCTTCACGCCAAACTACAGAACGGATCGATTTGCATACAGGTAATTCTAGGCAAGGTTCGGAATCAAACATAGGCTAATTTTTATCTCGTAAATCAGTTCCCATGGGATATAAATCGTCTTAAAACTTTTCCATAGAAACAACGCGAGCGAAGCCGCAGGCAGCCTATTACATTTACACAAAAAATCTTTTTCCTTGAATTATTTTAGATACATAAGTATATTTTTCTCAATAAAACTAGTAGACTTTTAGTAAGGTAGACTGATACTCTAAAACAATAATTTATTGTTTTGAAAAATCTTAAACCGACTGCGAATCCATTAGTTTTAAACTATTTTTTAAGTTTTGCGGGATAAATACTAATCCCTCAGGACTCTCTTATGAGACCACCTCTGGATCACATCTATACAACTGCCAAAGAATCATCCAAATCGGTCCATAAATGACGGAGAAATAGAATAGACGGACACACATAAAAAAAACATACACAAAGTTGAACCTCCTGTTTTTCAAAAACGGTTTTATTTGACAACGGAAATGATGTAACGAAGTATGAAATTTCCCTCAAATTACCGCTTATGAAACCAAAGCAGTCTTTAGGAACTATTTTATAATGATGTAACTACACGCATAAGGAATCAGCCGAAAACGTGAGCATCGCTTTAGCAAACACCAAATAAACATGAAATTACTTCATGCATATTTTGAAACATCTATTAGATTCTAGGTAAACAGGAATTTGTCATCTGAAATGAACATAAAACTCAGGGAAATATACTTAATGAAATGACATAAACTACACGCAATAGTTTAAATGTAGGTTACACCATATTTTGAGTTGCACAAGCTCAATGCCATAAAAGTCAGCACGTACTTAACAGGAGACACAGACCTACTGAGTTCCTGCCTAGGCTAGAAGTACCGAGTATTTTGTGTAATAATAAAAATATATTTCTGCCTGCGGCTTAGCATGCGTCTTTCCTGGATAAAAAATATGCCCTTCGATACAATCTAACTCCTTGCCAAATTTCATAAAAATCCATTCAACCGTTATGTCGGGAAAAATCAACAGGCGCCGTTACTATCGTGTTTATAAAAACAAGCGCGTTTATGTCTTTTAATTGGGCAATTTTTTTATTTTACTAATTTCATAAACATGTTACTATTAATGTATTACTTTACCTAATTTGTTTTTATTATGCAAGCTGTTTTGTATTTGATTATGATTACAATAAGAATGCAAGCATGAGTCAGAGGCTATCAACACTAAATGCAATGCAAACCGAGTATGTGAAGGTGTACCGTACCTACCTTGAAAGATTGCTATAAATTATTAAACAGAGTAAAACATTAAAGCTGATTATTTCTAAAGTAATTTGTGAAGCTACTACTGACTGATTTTGAAAACTATGTTACTCATAGGTTTATCATTCTTCTGTGTACAGAGGAGTGATTCTATTTGACGTTAGTAACGAGTTACTTAATTATAATAGTTAATTTTCATAGATTTCCGTCAGAATGGAAAATACTACATAAAAAGAAATCTCGATGGTCGCATTAAAATCCAATTTAATGGCTGCCTTATGAAGAAGAAAACGTACAGAAAATACATTTTCACGCCAACGATCAGTTGAAATCTATTAAAATAATGATAGATTTTAGCTGATAATCAATAATGTAATAAATAATGCTGGACAATCCTCACAGTATCATCTAGCCCCAAGCTAAGCAGAGCTTGTGTTATGGGTACTAGATGACTGATATAGGTACATAATATAATACAATACATAACTTATATAGATATTTTTTTATTATACATAGAAAATACCTAGAACACCCGAAACAAATATTTGCAGATCGTACAAACATTTGTCCCAAGGCGGGAATCGAACCCGCAACCTCCTGCGTCGCGGCATTATTAAAGTTAATATAAGTTATCTTACTTCAGCAATAGTATTATTATAGTAAGTAGGTTTTTCACCACTAATCCATCAGCGAGTTATTCAATTATATTAATTACCTACCTACATACATACATAGCGTAACAGTATAACGTGGACTTTTTGAGAACCAATTATCACAATCGGTCATCATTTTCTTTGTCCCTGTCATAATAATTATTTCTCAAGCACTTTGATAACGTAATACGCAATGATATATATGTATGATTAATTATACACAATGCACTAAATATTTTCGTTGTTTACTGCAATAAAAATAAAATGGATTCAAAATTCAATTAATCACGTCACCTCATACTCATTCAAGCGATCCAAAATAAGGCGTATGATTCACATTCATCCAAAAAAACGTTGGCTTAATTAATTCACTGTGGCCAAAGAATACTAATAATAATGATGATAGCATCGCGTCATTATAATATTATTATTATAATGACGCATTCTGGTTACTACAAAATTTTTTCTGTAGGCACCACTCAAACTCAAAAACTCAAACCAAAGGTCTTTGCAAAAGTTGACCTAGTGAAAATGCGCTAAGGCCTCGTATTGAATGCATGTAGTTAGTCATGTCATGATTGCTTACCTGTCTATCTAAGCAGAAAATAAATTTAAATCGAGGTTGGTATTAAAACCACAACGCGATAAACTTAAAACAAATCGCATTCTTATTGTACACATAGAGTTACGAATATTATTTCCCATTGATGATGATGATGTCAGCGTCATCAATGGCCGTATTTTCTAGCCGTATTTTCGGCCACGGCGGCCAATCTCAACGGAGACTAGCTACATAGGTCAATACTAATATACCGGGAACTAGCCATGTTCGCAGGACATAATTATTATAGTGTACACACATTCCCCGTTACTAGCACAACGTCGCGCGTCGTTTCTTATTTTGCTTATTTTAACATCCGCCATTTTTTCCATATATATCGGCTCTTATTCGCTTCGCTGTTCCGTTGTCTAGTGTTCTGACCATTGTACAATGTACAGCTACATAGCAGGGTATAGAGAAACAACGTATCTGAGCAAAGGAAATAGGAGTAGGTAATGTTATTTGAAAATTGTATTCATTGTTATTCAAAATATTATGATATTCTGATTCGATTGAGAGAACGAGCGGAACCGCCTAGACCAGTAGGTAATGTAGGTAACATTGAGATTAAAACATATGCGATTGTGAGATTAGCGTTTTTTTGCGTAAATTATTATTTTAATTTATTTGGTCCTGATTTTTATACGGTCGCCACTAAACAGGAAGTGTTTTGTAGAACACTGCCTAAGGCTGTAGTAGGATGTACAAGGATAGGATACGTAACTCGGTTCTAGAATCCAAGATATTTTATGTCAACAAAGGCATTTATAAATGAAAACTTCACAAAAACTGTTTTCAATAACAGAAAACAACACAGGTAATAACTAAAAACAAAAACTCAAACTTCTATAACGCATAATCGCAAAAGCGCAGCGATAAATGTTCAAACTCGAGTTCTGAAACGGACGGCAGACGATTTAAATTATGAATAAAAGCTCAAAATAATAAAAAAACGAACATCTGCGATATGCTCCGATTATATTATGTCATAAAAGATTTTTCAACAATATTATCTTTGATTTTGCAATCCCGTTGTGTACATTATTATCTAGGATCCTGGAACCGAATAAGCATAGAAACCCCGTCCGTATCCAAACCAGTTAGGTAGGAGAGTAGGTAAGTATTTTATACGCACCGTGTGCGTATCAAAATGTTTGATACTATACCTTCGATCAGGTATTCCGCGCGAGCCACGCGCGCCCGGAATAACTGATCGAAGATAGATACATATACTACAAATTATATCACTGCACGATATCAAATCACACTAAATAACTCTTCACGCCAAACTACAGAACGGATCGATTTGCATACAGGTAATTCTAGGCAAGGTTCGGAATCAAACATAGGCAAATATTTATCTCGTAAATCAGTTCCCATGGGATATAAATCGTCTTAAAACTTTTCCATAGAAACAACGCGAGCGAAGCCGCAGGCAGCCTATTACATTTACACAAAAAATCTTTTTCCTTGAATTATTTTAGATACATAAGTATATTTTTCTCAATAAAACTAGTAAACTTTTAGTAAGGTAGACTGATACTCTAAAACAATAATTTATTGTTTTGAAAAATCTTAAACCGACTGCGAATCCATTAGTTTTAAACTATTTTTTAAGTTTTGCGGGATAAATACTAATCCCTCAGGACTCTCTTATGAGACCACCTCTGGATCACATCTATACAACTGCCAAAGAATCATCCAAATCGGTCCATAAATGACGGAGAAATAGAATAGACGGACACACATAAAAAAAACATACACAAAGTTGAAACTCCTGTTTTTCAAAAACGGTTTTATTTGACAACGGAAATGATGTAACGAAGTATGAAATTTCCCTCAAATTACCGCTTATGAAACCAAAGCAGTCTTTAGGAACTATTTTATAATGATGTAACTACACGCATAAGGAATCAGCCGAAAACGTGAGCATCGCTTTAGCAAACACCAAATAAACATGAAATTACTTCATGCATATTTTGAAACATCTATTAGATTCTAGGCAAACAGGAATTTGTCATCTGAAATGAACATAAAACTCAGGGAAATATACTTAATGACATAAACTACACGCAATAGTTTGAATGTAGGTTACACCATATTTTGAGTTGCACAAGCTCAATGCCATAAAAGTCAGCACGTACTTAACAGGAGACACAGACCTACTGAGTTCCTGCCTAGGCTAGAAGTACCGAGTATTTTGTGTAATAATAAAAATATATTTCTGCCTGCGGCTTAGCATGCGTCTTTCCTGGATAAAAAATATGCCCTTCGATACAATCTAACTTCTTGCCAAATTTCATAAAAATCCATTCAACCGTTATGTCGGGAAAAATCAACAGGCGCCGTTACTATCGTGTTTATAAAAACAAGCGCGTTTATGTCTTTTAAATGGGCAATTTTTTTATTTTACTTATTTCATAAACATGTTACTATTAATGTATTACTTTACCTAATTTGTTTTTATTATGCAAGCTGTTTTGTATTTGATTATGATTACAATAAGAATGCAAGCATGAGTCAGAGGCTATCAACACTAAATGCAATGCAAACCGAGTATGTGAAGGTGTACCGTACCTACCTTGAAAGATTGCTATAAATTATTAAACAGAGTAAAACATTAAAGCTGATTATTTCTAAAGTAATTTGTGAAGCTACTACTGACTGATTTTGAAAACTATGTTACTCATAGGTTTATCATTCTTCTGTGTACAGAGGAGTGATTCTATTTGACGTTAGTAACGAGACGTGATCCTGACATCCCCTTTTTTGTATGGGATTTGCGTAGTTCCCTGTCCGCACGATAGAGGTGATGTACCACCATCACCAACCATCACGATCACGTCTCGTTACCAACGTCAAATAGACTCACCCCTCAGGTTTATTTTTAGGACCTAGTCACAATAATAGGTATTGTTTGGTATAATTCAAAAGTTCAATATATGTTTGTTACTTTTACGGTTACGTCAAAACTACAGAATAAATGGGATAAAAGGTTACTTGGTTCTAGTCCTACAATTATTTTTATTAAAAATACGTGCAAAGCTGCGGTCAGAAACTAGTATCAATTAAAATAAACACTAACTTAGATAAGCGCTAGTTAGATGTTGCGAAACCAAGCTTGACCAATAAAAAAGCCAGACTTTCTACCACTAATCCAGCCATCATCAACTGCACAGGCTCGCCGGTGCATGGTAACACTTTCTTGCACATTTCACGGCGCGCGCGCAGTCATGTCTCATTTGCTGGCGTTTTCTCTGAGACCCTGCGGACATCCGTACATTCCATGCCTCCTAGGTGTCATTTGTTCTAAGCTAAGACTTTTGGAGCCAATCCTACAAAATCCTTCAAGTACCTATGTATGTGATAGTATAGTTTTTGCTTAATAATTACGCGCTAATTATACGATAAGTGAATTTATAAGCTCCTTGCACCGGAGCGAGCTCACACGAGGCATGACTGACCCAAATTGTGCAAGGTCATCCAGCTGATTTATTCTTTGCTTGCCTGCCTATATTCTTACATAGTAGGTATGATCCGCATTTCCATGATCTGGCTGGGATCATTAGAAACCCGCTGTGCAATTACGCAAACATTACCTATCCTATAACTGACATTTGCAAGCCCTTTGAATGGCCTTGAAAGCCATTTCAATGGTTATATCCATACAATAGCAAATTACGAAGGCCATTCAAAGGGCTAAAAATGTCAGTATAGGATGGGTGGTTTTGCGTAATCGCACAGCCGGTCCTTTAGAAGCCATGCCTGAGGCCATATTATTAAACAGTTACATGGGTAACTAATTAGGCATGAAGTGCCTTACAATAGTGCTAAAGAGAATGGCCATAGGGCCTTTCTCCCCTGCTATTATCTCGGCATCCTGTATGGAGGCCTTTTTTTTTTGACAAAATTACAAAGTGATTACTTAAATAAACCAGACAATTACAAAAAAAACCAGTTACACTAACTTAGATTCCCCTACTCCGAAACATATTTTAGGGGACGACAGTCTAAATGTTAGTGCCTAAATGCGGGGATCCGCGCGCCAGTTTATTCCAGCCAGTTAGTTTAGGCTAAAAGAACTAAGTAGATACATGTATGTAACATTGTGGTCTAATTATTGTAATTACCTACGTTCCTCTCATTACTCGGTACATGTTTAGTAATTTGTTGCGTAGATATTTCCTTCTTTCGCTACGAAACGAAGCAAACGCAAAGATAAGCGGAAATAGAAAGTTATTAATTTTTCAATGAAAATATAGGACTGAAAAATTAGCTAACTGAGCCTTAGCCATTGCAATGTTCAGTCGTATTTTATATTAGAACGAATTCCATAAGACCTTTCCTTCAATAAGCCTAAACAACGTTTTTCTGATTTATAATTTTTTTGTTTTAGCACCGGGAAGAGACCACAGAACCTTGGATCCAATGTCTTAGCAAGGTAATTTTTAAACAATTAATTCAATTTCTTTTGACCTCAAAAGACTGAAACAAATTCAGTTACAATTCAGTTCTACGGGCCCTCTTACGGCATTTTAATGAACTAACAACCCAGCGCCATCTTTCTGCCATTGCTGCGGCTGTGTCAGAAAGACACCGTTCACCGTCACCAAGTAGTTTAAACCACTTATCACAGATGGCGCTACGAAGCTTCCGTTACACTGCGATAGATGGCGCTACCAGCCGCGAAAGTTCGAAACCGCCAATTCGTTTTCCACCTTGAATTACCATTAATAAAGGTGAATAAAAGTATGTCTGTCCATTGTTCCAGCCAATTGTACCGTTCATCGTCGTTCAACTCGTCGGGCTGCGGCTCAGGTGGGGAGCCGGCCGACGATATGTACTCCGATGTCTCTTTGGAGGAGGACGTCCAAGGTCTCAATTATAAGGTCAGTAGAGCAATCTTCATGTTCTCAGATATTTTTTAATCTTTGTGTATACTAATACGGGTCCCGTCCAACTGATTGCCCCTTATTGCTCTCAAAGTTTTATTTGATTGAAAGTCTCATCCGACACTGAAGATTTGTTTATGTGTGGTGGTTTGAATAGTGCTTGTTTGAACAGTTGTTTTCGTTAAGATACTTGTCAAGTTCGGGAGTTGCCGGCAACCATGATCAATGTTTATCAACTTTGTTATCATCAGATATCAGAGACCGGCCGAGACCATCAATTAGAACCTAGGTATATGTAACATAAAAGTAGGTAGATTGTTACCTACTGAAACTTCTTTTCTCTAATCTTATCATATATCAACGTAAACATCCAAAAATCATAAATAAATCGTCAACGTCATGCAAAATAAACCAAATGAAGTTATCTAGTTTTTTATGAGCCGGTTCTATGCTAGGAAACATAATTCATCACTTGCTTGGATCACAATCATCTCATTCAAAACATGACTCATAATCTTCCATTCAATGAGTTAATGTGGCTCACTTTTTCTTGGTAAACTGCTTGTAAATGTTATTCCAAATAACCGTTTGTCATTTGACATCAATTGTTTTATTGATTAACACCAATGAGCTAACTTCCGTTCGTCTTTAGACAATCTGCTTTGTCAAGGAAGCTACGAACTAGGCCCGCAATATTATGATTTGGTGCTAAAATAGCCTTGGTGTAATCTTACAGATCATGAATTGGAACAGCTTTTACAATGTAAGTATACCTAAGTCTTATTTATGATTTTCGTACGTTTGTTCGGGAGTTGATTTAATAAATCATTTCGTATTTCGGCTGTTCGCATGGTATTCTGTTGAATATGTACTTTATCAATTACAAATTAAATGATAGACAAATTAGGTAGCTACGTTCATAGAGATTAACAAATACGTTCATAGAGATAAACAAATTTTAGGTACCTAAGTAGGTTTACCTACACCAAATGTTTTTAAAAGTAGGTACAGTACCATAAGGCAAAGTAGTTACCTAATTAAAAAACAACAACAGAAATACATCCAAGAGCCTGTTGATTTTCTTAAAATGCAGACGGAAGATATTTTTGTCGATTTTGAGTGCAAGGTCATGCATTGGAGTAGCGCCAAAGACATTATTAGACTTGATGCTGGTAAAGTGAATCATACATTATCAAACAATCTCGTAACATCTTATAGTAGGTACATACCTATAATACAAACTTATACCTACTTGATGACGGCGTTACTCCGCTCCAATTCTTGATTTGTACTTTACTGGTAATGTATTTTAGTATCCGGCGTAGATCTAGGGCCATGTAGGGGGCTGGTATTCTACTGTATCAAATTAAAAGAATTAATTGCGACTATCACATGGTGTTTATTCAACACAACGGTACAAGGAGAAGAGTGCAAACATGGCTGCTAATTACAAATGTGTCAATGATAGAACTCCTTGACGTAACCTAAAAAATAACGCGGGAGTTTTAAACTCCATCTTTGGATTATAAACAATCTCTCCATTCCTTAATCATTTATCAATAGGCACTTGAAAAACATCTGTGTTTCAGCAGTTTTGAGAATAGTTATAAATAATTATGTTATACGAATAAATTGTTGAGAGAAATAAGTGCACTTTAAACGATATTTTCTGTCATTTTGAGCTATTGAACTGATTTTAAAAATCATTTGGTGATGGATCTTATCCAACAAAGCCTCATGAGTATGAAAGTTAAATCTTTCTTCTATTGCAGCATTTTCCATCAAATCCTCAATTATTTTTGAACATCCATTATATCTTTATTTAGGCTCATGACTTTCATAATCCCCAGACGTTATTTCAGTTTCAGCTTATCCAGTGATCTCATCTCTTTGCTTAGTCACTTTCTTGGCATTGCAACGTCCACCATGTGTATTTTATTTACATGTTGCTTCTCTTATACTAGTGTCTTACTCATCATTTTATTTGATGTTATCTCAAATCAGAAACCTGGCTCTCTCGTGTATTTTATCTGCAATCCTTTCGGCATCGCTTCATACATTATATGGATACAGCATGGCTTATTTCTAGTAAGAAGAAAGTAGACATAGCAGAGGCAACATTTGTTTATAAAGCGAAGGGTCCAGAGCCTCTGGTGCATGAGGTCTGTGTCAGACATTCTTACCTTATAGGAGATCCGAAATCTGAATTCGTATGTGGGTAGTTATTTTCCACGTGAATTATTGCAAAATTATTTAAGTATGATGTATTTTACCCATTTTAAATACATAAAGGTGTAGAGGGTTGAGCGTAGGGAATCAAAACCTATGATGAAAATAGTAAGTACTTACACTCAAATGAGACAAAAACAGTAGAGCAAGATCCATGTCGTCATTACGAAACAATAAACCCCACGTGACCACCATCCTAATCTGTTCAATGACCTTATTCGCGGCAAAGGAAAGGGCATAGACAATAGGCTTGCCGGTTCATTTCATAGGCGAACTGAGCCGAACCGTACTGGACTTGGACACAGGAAATGCTCCCTCAGCTGCACAAACCCCTCTTCCGGTCATATGCGTGCGTATGATAAATCATACAGAATTAGATTTGAATGTAAACAGTCGACTCTGTTTGGAGTAATAGTTTTCTTGACCTCTCTAAGACGATTCCTACCTTACGGTGCATTGGGTTAAAACGTTAACTATGCCTATAACGAATTTAAAACTGGGTACCTACCTACTTAAGTCATTCTTGACAACTTCAATAAAATATGTCTTTCTCATCAACCAATTTCTACATTAGTAGGCACCTACCTAGTTCGTCTAAACGCGCTTCCTTAGACTAGTCACCTTAGTATCTATTGAAATGAAATCATATTTTTACTGCATAAAACATGGTATACAAAGTAATTAAAATTAATGATGAGCTCATTTTTAGCTATTCTATAGCATGCAATTAATTAACTTATATCTAAGGTTTAAAATTAATTACTTCATTATTGTCAAACAAATTGCGTTCATTTAGCCAGTTAAACAATTTCTTTCTAAATATATGGTCATTCTATAATTTAAATTCATTTATTGTAAATTTTACATACATGTTCAAGCAGCTTTTTTTTATGTCTCGCTGTTTTTGCAGTTTCTTTTAGAATAAACCTATTCGGGTCTCTACCTCTACATTGCCTAGGATATTCCTTACTAAATTGTAAATTTTCGCAATTCAATACAAATTTATAGTTCAAAACTTTACCTGTTCCCATCTATTGCATACCAAACCAACATTTCCACCCAGCCAGGAAAAGGAATTTTGGTATAACGTGGGTGGACATTCTACCACCACAAATAACTAATGTAGGCACTGATGCAATAATTGTGTGGCTCTTATATAAAGGAAATAAGGGTCCCAAATGTACTGTTATTGTTACGTTGGTAGTTTGGTACTATTCAAGAATATGTACCTACAAGACAATAAGTCTGTGGCTTATGTCTAGTCCATAGGGAAACTGTTATTTGGATTGCATAACTTGCTTACCTGTCTATGTTAAGATTATTAAAGACAGCCTTGTGCGCAGCAATTTTAAGATATATTATTATTGCAATTTTTTTGATCTTTTTTCTTTAAGTAGGACGGTCAGCTATACTTACCTAACATAACATGCGCCAGAGAAAATCTAGTCAAAGCAAACAAAACACATAAAGATTCACTTGTAGAAAGCATAATACCTAAGTACCTAATTTCCAAAATACAATCAACTTGTCGACATTGAAAACGAAAAACATCATTGATAAATCCATTTTAATCTTACAGTTGAACAAACGAAAGCAGTCCACATTAATATCAATATTCAGACAGATATTTAACCAAGCTCCTTGACATGGTTATGAGTTATGTTCCCACCCACACAGCCCACCCACCGCATCCCTATTGTTACTGTTATTATGATTACGGACTATTACAGAGCAAACTAGCGAAATTACGTACCAATAGAGATGAATAGTTCTTCCGTGATGGAGAAACAAAATGAGTCTCGACATCGAACCCTAGTGTACGCTTACAGACATTTTGCTTAGGAATAATGTAGGCAAATGATCTCGTTATAACGATCCTACGTTTCTCCCAGATGGAGGTAGAATGAAACATTGAAAACTTGTACTAAATTACGATTCAGGACAAGTATTTAAATTTTCCTTACAAATTAACCTTTTAATACTGAATAAAAGGGCACCCATAAAATTGAGAGGGAAGCTTACCTACAGCCGTAGGGTGTGAGTGTGAAGCCATTCTCAATCAGAACATAGGAATGAGTAGTGAATGTAAATTGCAAATATTGATCTTCATTACTCAATTCGTCTCGCAAGTTACGGAATATCATTACAATCAGGTCGATTGGCATGGAAGTGTCAATAAACGTCAACATTATCCAACTCGTTACGAGTTCTTACCTGAGTAGTGGCATGGAGTAGGCAAAAACAACGAAACTGAAAGTTGTGCGAACGTGCTCGTGTGAAAACCTCACACATTGTATGATTGTAATAGAGTTTGGTATCCTGGTCGTGTTAAGGAAACTCTATTTTTCTGGATTTGCCTCTAGCGATAAAATCTATTTCGAAAATGACGCGATGAGACCCTTGCTCAGAATCTAAAAAGCATTGATTTACAAAAAGTTGTATCCACATCCAGGTGTGATTGTATTTGTCAGTTTAATTGTTCGTCATTCCCAAACATACAGAGATTCAGAACAGAATATAATACCGCTTTAGGATTAGTTTAAATAATTTTAACCTCTATTATAGTTGGCTTGTTCATTTTATCTAGTCATCTAGTACCTACCCATAACACAAGCTCTGTTCAGCTTTGGGGATAGATGATGCTGTGTGGTTTGTCCAGCATTATTATTATTTATTTATTTATCTATTACATATTTGTAATTTTTTTGTACGACTATCACTGAATTTTTAGCTTATTATTCTGGTTGTATCTTAGTTTTTATCCTTGATTCGTCCACACACATCTGTCTAACATTGCCACAGGTCGGTGTAACACAGTAAATAATTGCAGTTCATCCGATTACAACAGCATTCTTAACTAATTCGTATAACTATCGTCATATAATCGTCACTATCTTTCCGTGAACCAATTTACTAATTATTCTCTTTCCGGTCGTTCTTATTTTCTTATCATCTTCTTTCCGAAAGGTTACTAAAAACCTGTCAATGGTTGTATTTATTTTTTCTGTGTTACTTTTTCTTTGACAAGTTTTTGATTTTGAGCCCTTACGTACCTACCTAATTTATAACTTTGTGTCTTATGAAACGCACTTGTTTACCAGTTAGGTGTGTTTCTTAGATATTCGCATTCTATTGAACACCAGTGCATCGACCTTTTGATGAGGTATGTTATAGCATTGGACATTCCTTTCGCGATAACTGATTTAAATAAAACAGGGTGAAAGCTGGTTACATACATCAGCATAATTGAATGAGCATTTGTAATCATAGCTTAGTATCTGGGTAACTTTTACAAAGCGAATTTAATTAAATTAGCATTCAATATTTAGATCTATTATTCCATTAATTTACATTAAAACTTTTTCTTAATTAACTAAACTAGACTTTCGAATACTTTAATTTGAAATGTTTAAATCTCTTCAGTAAATTAAAGCTTGCTCTACACTACACGGACATTCAGGAAGACCATTTAAAGAAATTACACGGTAAAAATATTTAAATAAACACTACTTGGGGCAACGTGATGAATCGAGGACACGCCTCGTTAAGAGACTAAACACCAGTAAGAAAGCAATAGATCGTATATAGGGCGCAAAGATCTCGGCATGTTGAATGTGGCTAATTCTGAATGATCTAGACCAGATTGTGAGTTTGCTGTAAACACGGTAACGATACTGTGAACTGAATTGACGCTCTGGGAGAGCGCCTTGTTTATAGCATCAATGGTATTCAAGATATTGTTAATGATAACAGCTTTATTATTATTAATAACTCCGGTATTGTGACGGTAAAGACAATACAACTCTTATTAGTTTCTGTAAAGAATAAAGATGCAGATCCTGTAAAGATAGGAATTATTTGATATCACATGCAGATTAAAGTCAATATGTAGTATATGTAATTTTTTTTCTATTTTAAGACAAGTTCTATCTACCTTAAAAGCGTCATAAAAGATGCACTTTCAAAATATTAGGTAAATAAACTAAACCTACCTCTACCTGTGTGGAAACCTTGTGAAATAAAACCAATAGGATAGGTAGGTAAGGTACCTAAAAATAATCATTCAATAGACCAATGGAGTGGACAAAATGTTAAAAAAGATTTAGTTTGACATTCATCTTTGACCACTTAATTTTTATGACCATGGAACTCAAAATACAGACATTAATTGGCTAAAACTGATCACCACAATATGGCAATTGGGCACGCTGATAGATATACTGCCAGGACTAACAAGCATTTGGACAGAAGTGTCGTACTTTACTATATTAATGAGACAGCTCATTTAACTTCAGTTTTGTAAAAATGAGAAGACAGAGCGTTGGTTGTTTATAAAATAGGATCCAATCCTTGAGAAAGGCTGTGTTACGTATGAAGGAAAGCTAAATCCACTCAGTTATTTTATAGCATCAGAGTTTATGACTTTCTGAAGTACGTAACATATCGACATGTAAGAGTTCTTCCTACTACCTCTTCTGAACCCAACTTTTCCATCGGAAAACTAAAAAAAACAAACTTTCGTTTAGGATAGGCATTACTATACACTTTTTTATAACGAGGTTGGTTTTCGGTTGTTGGTCATTATATTGATTAAAGTTCCATTTGGAGGTAGGGAGGTAAGTACCTACCTACTTTACTCATTACTCCCAAGTTTAAGTTATGCACCCCAATTCCACACGGCTCCCCTTAAATTCTTAATAAGTGGATTACTAACAGGGAATACCGAGCGAGGGACGAAGAGGCACATCGCATGTCCAAACTCAATAAGTTTTGAATATCTTTGTCCCCAATATCTGTGGCATGCCGTGATGCCACAGATATTGGGCTAAACAAACTAAGCAACTAGGTAGGTTGGTACTTTACTTACATTCTTGGGTAGGCAAAGCACAAAGGTAAACGACATAAAACTCTAGCATACCTACCGATTGCACATCCTTTTCTATCTTCAAGAATAGTTAGCTTAGTAGTTCTTGCACGGATTCTTCAACTAATTCCTCCAATACGGGTGGGGCATTTGTTTGTAATTTGCAAGCAATTTACGGTTCGCTACGGTCACAAGAATTGTATTAAAAATGTATGAGATAGCATTGTTCTTTCACGATTGTTCGTTGTATAAGACTTATTTTTGTCTAGCCAGTTCAGTTTCGCCCTTTGTTTAGACTTCAATGCTCCATACAAATATTATAAATTCGAAAGTTACTCTGTATGTCTATCTGTTACCTTTTCACACCAAAACGGCTGAACGGATCTCAATAAAATTTGGCAGGGAGGTTAATAGTATCCCGGGGACGGACATAGGCTACTTAACGCAGGCTATCTGCGTGCGAAGCCGCGGGCAGCAGCTAGTGACCTATAAATTAAAACGATAATAAGTTACGTAGGTAGATGACATTTCTGAGATCGCTGTTGAAAATATCAACATACAGACATGTTTTCACTACTTTTCACAATTCAAATTCATTTAAATTCTGACTAAAATAATATGTATATTATCAAGCTAAAAGATAAAAGTAATGAAGCGAATTCTTTTGGCATGAAATACTTATTGAATTGTATTGTATTACACTTTTAATCGAGAAGGGAACTAAGTTCTCACGTCTAATTATGAGCTGACGTTGCTTGTAATTATTTGACCCGTGATTCAATATCTTCCAATAATAGAACGCAATTCTCCATTGGATGGTTTCTATGTGCTTCGATTGAAGTGAACAAGTGGTGCGACATTTGATTGAATAAAGTTCTATTAAGTTTTGTTCTCTGGTTTCTCCTTATATATGAAATCAAACAACCATTATGTAAAATCTAATGCATGCTCTCCTGTGATTGCCTGTCTGTTGGTGCTCGGTTATATACATACGACGTTGTTTACCCATAGCCATTTCAGGTTTTTGCGCATATCTTATACAATGTTCATTTCACTTTCGATATCCAGTTTAACAGTTTCACTTCAAGCATTATGCTTCTGTAGATGGTTTACGTCTTTCTCCTCCTAATGACAGGCCTGATAATTAATGTTTATAACAAATTTCGCAAAAATCGCTATTACTCCTAGGTATTTGCGATCCGCTGAGGCAGAAATAATTTTCATCTACCGGCCCTACAAGCAAAGTTTCACTTTTTCGATTTCTTCGTTCATTGACTGCCAGAATCAAAATACTTATTACGAATAATTTTAGCATAGAAACAGTTTTGTGAATTCGACGCGCTCTTGATAGCTCCTCTATCTGGCAGGAAAATGCAATCATGGGAGCCCCTCGCCCGTGAAATTACGAGATGTAGACTGAGGGAGCTTAGGAAAGGGGTTATTGCCACGACTGTATATATCTATCGGCAATGCATGCAATGCACATGCAGGGAGTGAATAAAGTTTATTTGTCCGGCGCGGGCGGCATCGGCCGACCGAGGCGGCTGATAATCATGTCGTGTCAATGGGTGGGGCGCGCAGCCGGCGCGGCAGCGTGCCCATTGCCGGTTAGTACCGACCGCGAAACTGTCCTAGCTCCACGCCAGCTATTCATTTTCACAAGTTTCAGTCTCGACACAATTCCGAGAACCAGTCACATAGGGTCTGGATTCTCCGACTATCTTGCGATCAGTTCTCCCACAAAAGAATGCCACAACCGCCTAAAATTTTAAACCGAGCGCGTCGGAGTCTTCTTTTACCGGACGTGATAATTCTGGTTTACGACGACAACTAGGGGTTAAACCTTTGCTACTTATTGTTTTATTGTTATTGAATAGTGCATCGACGAAGCCGTTCATGTGAAAAATGTGACATTCAGTGATTAGTTTATTTCTGTAACGGAGGATCAGTGTCAGAAGTAATCGTATAAACTGAGTGAAGTGCTGAAACAACTGTGCCATTAAGGAAATTAGCTTTATTTTGAAAATTCTAATCGTGTTCAAAGTCAATTTGTTGAATTAATATTATTTTATATAAGTTATAATATAGTGCATAATTGGAAACAATCCAAAGAGTAGTGAACACCCAGTGTTTCAATGTTTAAATCGGGCTTATTCTCGCGGTCTGGGGGTACGATGGGTGATCAGGTCGAGGTTGAGGACAGTTTGGAGCTGGAGTACGATATGTGGGATGGACAGTTCGACTTCGTTGGCCCTCAGGGTCCTCCGCCCGAGGTTCGGGACAGAATCACATCTAACGGCAGTCTCACCGAGGATCTGTTCACGGGAGAGCCCTTAACTCCACATTTGCCAAACGGAGTTAACGGAGGCAAAAAGACTCCTGCCCATCACTGGTGTGACAACCTATCGGACCAAGTGAGAATTATTGTATTATCATACCAAAAATACTTTCAGCTCTCAATTAAAATGCTAGCACTTGACTCAAGGCAAACTCTTTCTATGCCATAGCATTTGCATAACTAGAGGCCAGATAGTTGAATCGATTTTCTTAGGGCGGGAATTTGCCTTCACCCCTATAATTATATTCATTACGGAAATAAGCGGGTTAACTACGAACCTTATTGGTGTTGGATTGGAAGAACACCAACGCTTCATCCCGAGGGACTTCTTCAGGGTGAGTGCGGTTCTAGAGGTAGACGCGCGCGTTCCGCATCTTTCGACGGGGCAGTAAGGGTACCTTAACCGGTGTAGCTATAGGTAAATGATCTTAGGAGACTATCCATAATTTTTAGAGAAACTTCATCTCCATACACAGATTTAAAAAAATGACAGTAGGTAAGCAAGAAAATTGGCATTTTACACGAAAACTTTTTTGATGCCAATCTAGGTATCCTGGTTCTTATACTGATCAAAAACTTCTATTGGACCAACCGAGGTTGGAGTCATTACTTAAAAAGTCAGAAATCGGAAAAAACTTTTCCATAATTATGTACATTTTATGAGGAGTCAAAGAACTGAGTAGGTAGGTAATTGAATTTTTTTTTAAATTAAAGGTTTGGTAGAAAAAACGTCGAATTTCGAAATAAATAATAACCTTATTAAAACGCCCATTTGTTTTTTTTTATTGTATTCGTTTATTTGAGATAATTAAAATAATCCATATTACACATACCTACACAAAATCAAATAAAATTCAAAATTACAGTTTTACTGTAATTTTTTTTGAAAATCTGAGAATGCGGATGAAAATTTCTCTAAAAATTATGGATAGGACCATTTACAGCGTCGAAAAAATCCACCCTGTATCCACTGTACTTAATTCAATTTACACGTAGCCTCCGTTCGATTCTTTCGTCACTGACGCAGTTCTTTCCTCCTTAGTTAATAGCAATGTTGTTTTCCCTCTACTGTGGTTAAGGATTCCTAAAATATGTTATTCCTTTTAACATACGAGTAGGTTCTTAGATGCAAACAAACGTTTACAGACGTAGGTAAGTAGGTACAATACCATAGTTTGTTAGCGGTTTCAAAATAAACACATATTACTAAAATAACAATAATATTGACACCAATACGGCCGATATCTGCTGTGCTTGCATGTTTACCTTATTGAAACGACTGGTTGCTTTGCTTACCAAACAACAAACATAAAGTTGTTGCTGCTATCTCATCTACAAAAACGCTATCAGTCAATGATTCTTGTATTCTCTTAGGGACGCTAAAGTTTTAAAAATCTGCATATTTTTTTTCAGCAGTAGCGAAACGCGTTGTTGTCTGCTTGCTACCATTCGGTGCCGTCTCTGAATTCGATTTGTGTTGTTTTGTCACGCGATTCTTTTCTTTGATATCTTTAATATGCAGAAATTTGATCGAGTTAACCACCTCATATTTGTACAAATAATAAAATAGGGATACGTTATCTATCAACTACTTACATACGATTTACGAGCATCAACTTAGTAGGTATCAAATCGTATAAATTTATTGTCATAAAGTCTAATATTATTCAAGTCTAGTTTCGCGATTTGCTCAGTACTTCAAACTGCTTACCAAGTTTATCTATAAGTGATGGTTTGATAACGTTTCCTGATTGTCGTCCATTGTAGATAATCTTTGTGAGATCAGATAAATTATATTGCGTAGATTTGGCGCAAAAAGTTCTCTGATATTTCGATTCGCCTATATTTTACATTTCATTCAGTACCTTGATGTTCTTAGGCATAAATAGAGTTTATGTAGAATAAAAAAATACGTTTTGGTAGCTGTCTTTGCCTTGTTATTAACGTCACTCGTAAATTAGGTCAATGCTCAACTTCTGGATAGCGTGCAAGATGCAAAATTCTTTAGTAACCAGAAGGCCGCAAATAACTTCTGAAACGCTAGGTTATTGTGTCCTTCGACAGACAACGGAATGTGTGCCCAATACATAATAGCTTCTGTAGGTACTTACTGTGAACATCTTATCGCTAACCGTAACATGTGGTGTTAAGTAGATACCTATGACAAAATAATTATCCACACCAAACGTTTTTCCCATTAACAATTTACATAAATAATGTAACGTCTACTCAAAATGTTGAAAAAAGTTCTTAGATATCACAGTTTAAAAAGTTTATACGCGCACATTCCGAACACAGATTTTCTTGGCATTCTCGTTATTGCTTACTTTGTTACTAATAATTCAATTAGGAATTCGTCATTATGAAACACGTAATAGAGTCAATTAATTGCTTCGTTAAAAAGTAAGAAGCGGTCACCAATTACAGTTGTAAATATCGTGACCAGTAGTCGATTGAACTAATCTGAATTTTGTATTTTTTATTGGCACAATCAGATATAAGCTATCAAATCTTTTTTTGGGCATTTCGAGTCAATCAAAATGTCCCTTTGTCTTAAAAAACATTATTCCAGTTTGAAAATAAACTTATTAACTTAACTAAAAACAATATCAATTGAAATAATTGAGCTGTTTTAATAACTGAAACAAACTGCCTACCTAGATTTTTATTTTCTCGAAGAAAGTGTGAAAAGTAGAGTATTGTCCTCGTGGACACCTCGTAAGGCACTGTTTTATCCCCTCGGTCGGGGTGCATTGCATAATCTACTATTATTTTACCGACTAGGGCATAATTGCTGAGAAAGGTAGCTAGGTATTGTTTACTTAGGTACAAGTAGTTTTATTATTTAATTATGTAGTACTTACATATTATAAAGTAACTAACTATTCGTCCGTCAGCTCAGCAGACACACATGACCGAAGTCATAATTAATCAAGCGGGTCATTGGGGAATATAGACCGCAGTCGTTTGGGTCATTGACTCATAAGTTTTGCATCGCAATCGTCCTATGCACTTTTAATAGCATTTCATATTTTCATGTCATGTACGAGTATATCTCTTTCTTTGCCGCTGCTTGTCTGTATGTTATCACTTTCATCACCAAAATCTATTTTAACTTTCGTTTCTGGTATTTATAGTTCAAACGCAGAAACCTTACTTTCTTCAATCAATGTAAGGTATAACTTCTTATCAGATTGAGTGTAGTACCTACAAGCATATTTTCTTTCTCTCGCCCTTCAAAGTCTCACAAACGATCTTGACCTTTGAAAGGGCAGGTGACCCTTACCCACTAAGTTTCTCTTACCGCACGATCAACATTTAGGGCTATTTTCCTGTCAAAGTGTTTGCATAACCAAACACGAAGAACACTAACGGAAATGTTTATAGTAATTGGAAAATTGTAGTCTTCAAACTTCTTCAGATACCTACTCGCAGTATTTATAGTAGTTTGTGCGTGTTTTCATCAGAGCCAGTTGATATTTCTTCAATAATGAATGTGGTTAGGTATCTTCTACAAAAATATGCCAATCTTGGATATTTGTTCACGCACGATGATCTATAACACAGTTGCATCGTGTGCGTTATTTCTTCTCTTATTGAAAGAGGGTAGGGATAGGGGATTGTTATCTAGAAACCAAACGTACCTACATAACTAGAATTTTCTTCAAAGCTCACACAAACATTCCGCATTAGAAAATTTAACGAAACCAACTCAAATTTATCCGCTGTCGACGTTCGAAAGTTGCAAGACAAGTTGACGGCCCAAGAAAATGTGAGGAAGTCACGAGAACACTGCAAGCCATACAACTAAGTGCCTGTTGCTAAAGTGGCTATTGATTGCCACTTGTCTCTAATATTGGTGCTGCTTGTCTGTGAGTCGTTATGTTTCAATTGTCTTAAATTATATATTAGTGAGGCAAAATTGTTTACTGGAGTCATAAGGTTCTAAAGGAACCTTATGACTCCAGTAAAAGGAAAAGTGCAGTGAAAGGACTTTTAAAAACGATTTTTTTTTTAAATAATAATGTACCACGCAGTACCTATAATATCTCTATCTATGTAGTCTTGCTCTGCTAGCAGCTCAAAATCTATAACACTATGCATAGAATCATCAAAGGAAAGGTTATTTTCTTCTGAACTTTGAAAGGTACATAAATTTGACTTATTTCTAATACAGACCGTTGTTTTCGATATTCAACTATGCAGTACTGTGGTTGCAAAATGTCATTCGATTACGAAAACTACTTGATCACATCCAATAACTAAAACTTAATCTGTGACCATTATGCGAGATACATTACAGAGGTTTATCTAGTCAGTCGATAAACTGGTGATCTCAGTAGGTAACGTAAACAGTCAACAGATAACCGCGCAAACTGACTTTATAATTAAGGTTATCGCTTGGTACAGCTTTGTTTTTTCTATCAAAATCAATTTATTGTCAATTCTTTATTCTTTACCTCCATCGCAATCATGCTTTTAATTTATATTGTGATTATAGTTTTTGTCTACTTTTGTATACAAGCCTTCAGTTATATAATTAAACTTGTACCGCACAATAACCTGTTGCATTCCAGATTTTATAACTTACATGGTAAGAGAAACTAGTCTCGATCTGAACTCCAACAAAAGTAAAACCAACTGTAGGTACCTACTTTTGCTCATAGATCGAAAGTTCGATAGGTTTGGGTCTAGCTATACTCTTGCCATAACAGTTTTAGCTTATTCCCACGATAAACCTAACAATGCGAAGATTTTTGTCTAAATTGTTACATAAGAAAGGCTTACAATGCATGTAAGTGTGTCTACCATTTATGAGATTACATTACACCCTATTAAAATGCAGTGTAAAGCTTCGCAATATTTCAGTTGAATATGAATGAAACTTTATTCAAACAGCTAGTTTAGACTTTAGTTATTGTTTGAATATAATCCATGTTAGCAACCTCATTTGCATGTTTCCGGAGTTACTTTAGGTATTGTATCATTAAATCTGCCTATGTGTTAATTAGGTACGTTTCAAGGTAAATATTGTCGCTGCTAAGTACTATTATATCTGGGTTTACTGAAATACCATTAGTTGACAGAATCTCCAACTCATTCTGCACAGGTGGATAGTGCCTCAACAAAAGATCATTCAACTTCCATGTACCTACCTAACCTTGCAGAATACTTAGTTCAACTGAATCAGTAACGTTCAGTGCCTACTTACTTCCTAAACAAGATTATGTGCTTCATAAATCAAGCAGAACGATTTAATACGTAAATCTACAATAGGCTCTACTAATGCTTTGAGTTTTTGTTGTTGTTTATATTCAAAGGTGGATCTAAAGTGGGCTCGTGCGTAGCGTGAAAGTGAAGGAATTTGATTTCTATTATCTTTACGATTACTAACTGCATTTATTTACATAACATGTCTAATACTAGGAACATGTTAGCTTCCATTTCCACTTGTAGGTACGTTTTTTCATCGTTCTTATTCTAAAGTAATATTTGCACTACGCAATTTATATCATATATTTATATCATGTGGCAATGATTTGACGGACAATCAACAATGTTCATGTAATCTTTTGAGTTCAAGTGCAAATGATAATGAAGCGAGTATGATTATGTTCCTATAGACGGCAACTTTTGCTGAGTTACTTTTGTAAATAATTTGTGAAGAAATGTATTTCCGTTTTGTTTTCACTGCTACTCTACTTTGTCATCTTCTCACACACAATCTATAACTTTATTTCTCTGGTTACTCACTATTAAAAACTTCTAGATTTCCTTTTCTCCTTTCTGTTGTACGTCGCACCTCTCACAATCATCACCGTTTGTCATTTATGATCACATTCATCACTCACATCTCACGCATACAATAAATTATTAGGTCCCTGAGCTTAATTGATAGAGCCCTAGCTGCTTACGTCATGTATTAGTATTACGAGTAGCATCGTGTATCATCATCATAGTTCGTAATTCGTAAGTAACACCTTCCTGTTTGTCGTATTGTCGTCAAAAAAGTGAATCAGTTCTCTGTATAAACTTTAGTCATCGTCGGACGATTATCTCATTCTATTCTTCTACTCTAGATCTTTAGGCCTTAGTTTTATGCTTAGCAAAATACACACAACAATAATAATAAAAGTCTTTGTTCAGTCACTTCGACAACCTCTATTTTTTGTTTCTGTTTGCCCGGTTTAGGCAAAGGCCTCTTCCAACTGCTTCCATCCCTCCCTTGCTCGTACGGTTCTAGACCAACTCTGTCCTGCAGTCTCTCTTATTTCGGTATCTGCTACTTGATATCAATTATTATTTGTGTAAGCTACACGTAATATGTGCATAACAATTTTCTCGTATGAGTAGGAAATAAGACGGAACCAGGTGCGTTTTAAAGATGCTATTAGGACCTTTAAAGTTTACTTTCATCGGATGCTTTAAATTAAAATTAAACTACGAAAGAAAACCCACGATTTCCGTATCAAATTAGATGCTTCCGATGTAGAAATCCAATCGAGAGTTGTTTTCGAATAAGCAATTGACAAGTGAATTGCAAAGGTACTGTAAATAATCAGTAATTAGCTACAGACTTTGTGTTCGCTTTTTTATAGAACTCAAGGACGAGTTGGTTTGATCAACTGATTTATTATATTCTAGACTTAAAGTAGATAATATTTATATTAATGTGCGGAGCGTCTTTTAACTTCTTATGAGCCTGTATAAGTATTTGCTGGAAATCGAAGTTGCCTACTCCATAAAATATTGCTTAAAAGGCGATGTTGTGCTGTCATTTATAAATTCCTAGCCATGTCTTCTTTTTCAACTATCTTTCTATGGTATTGGCATCATTTATGAGGAGAGTGAGAGGTAGTAACAACAGCCTCCTGAAAGTCATATCTGACCAGTATGACTGTCCTAAACTACACCACTGGGTGAAATTAGTTATAACCGTAACTATTACGTATAGATTTAGTTATTCTCGTTTTGTTTTATTTTTTTGTTGTAAGCTTGATTGTACGTTGTCTGTAATATTATGTTTTGTACGGACCTTTGTTGTCTGGAAATAAAGATTTTGATTCGATTTCATTATGAAGTGAGGGCTTACCTCTGCCACTTTATTACGAATTCATTCAGCACGAAGACCATGAACTTCATTATCACCATGTTTTTTTTCTTATCTGTAAACAGTGCATTGTTTTCCTTGCAAATCCTAATCAATCAATACTTACTATACCTACCTACCTAATGCTATATACTATGATAATTATTTTATAAAATGAAACCCGTAAAATTAAAGCAAGATAAAGTTTCAAAGATTTAGAACTTTGGTGAGTTTGTCGATAACGATGTTATTGATGTTGTGTTAATTGTCCAGTATTATTTATTTTTTTTTATTTTATTTGTTTGTGAACAGGTGCAACTGTTGCAGCAACAAGTGACGTCACTGGCGGACACGCAGAGCACCAGTGACGACCGATACGCGAGGGCAAAGGCCGACAACGCGGTACTCCAAGCAAGAGTTCACATGTTGGAAGAGCATGTGCGAGAGGTAAGTTCCTACAATCTTATTAAATCTAATGGAGTCTACACATCAAACTCGGCGACACAGCCCTCGGATTAGTGCGACTTTTCAGTGTATGAAAATACAGCCGCAGCAGGTCAGCAGCCGACAGCAGCGTCAGCAGCAGGCTGCCGACAGTATTTTGTCAACTTGTCGGCGGTTCCCGGAAGTTGGTGTGTAGGTAGACTCTACAACGTCTCACAAGAATCACATAATTTGCAAAAGAAAAACTGACACTTTATCGTTCCAACCTTTATACGTCCTTCAATAAAAATTGTATTACGTTCATTTTTGTAACCTCTCTTAATTGACATTGCAAAATTGTCTTCAGATCGAGTGCAGATGCGAAGAGACCGTGGCAGAGGAGAAGCGAAGGAGTCGAGAAGCCATCTCGAGGGTGGAACGAGATAGAGACTCCCAACTCTCGACCATCACAGACAGGCTATCTGTCGCTGAGCAGGAGGCCTCGTCTCTCAGACAAGAGGTGACTTTTCACCAATAAAATATTTTGATTCTATACTGTATGTGACAACAGGCATCTCTGCATTGGCATAGCCCTAACTAGCCCATCTAGGAAATTAAAGGAAGAGGCCACCAAAGACGGGAAGCACTTGCATGTCCAGGATTTCAAGCAATTAGTTGCGTTTATTATTTATAAAAGTTGAGCCTATGCTATTTGAGGAAAAGTTGCGCGCTACATAAATAATTGAATGAACATACGTTAGGTACTTATGGATTTATTTCAGTCATAAATGTTTATGAATCAATAGGTATAAAATGAAAGGATTTCGTAATTGAAGTATTTTAACAGACTGGCTTTTGTTGTATAAACTGTATGTCCTTTCATATGGGTGATCGTAAACGCAAGGCTTGGTATTAGAAACGTAATAATATAACAATAGCTGTTATCATTCCTGGATCAAGTTATTACCTATCTAGGTTCTTTACTTACCTAGTCATCGATGTTTCATAGTAGCCAGTGAACTTGTTAAACACATCGACATTATAATGTATATAAATTTTGCTATCACTGTACTTACCTACAGATTTCAAATACACCGTCACCGGTGTCCATTGTTTTTATCCGGTCCTATGTTTAATTTAATACTTATGTATCTAGATTTTGACTGCGGCTTTACTGCCTATCTCATATTATCTTCCATCCCCTTTCAAGATATTTTTGAGACTAAAGCAGCCAATGTACTTCCTTAGAAATCTACGGTATACATACAATACTTAAGTACCTATATCTCTTTGTTAAATTTGATCAAAAGCCGTTGGGGTTAGTTAGATTCACCAAAACAAAATTCGTCATCAGGTCGGAAGACTCCGCGGCGTAGCTGAAACCCTACGAGCCAACAGCGAAGCTACAGTCAGAGCTCATCGCGAAGCACAAGAGCAGGTCAGCGAACTATCAGCCCAGCTGAATACCGCTAAAGAAGCAGAACGACGTGAGAGGGAAGCATCAGCGGCGTCCGCTGGGCTGTTAGCAACAGCAAAGTTGGAGCTGCAGCGGCTAAGGGAAGTGCCGCCGCCGCCGCCGGACCCAAGGCTCGATGAATTAAGGAATGAGCTAACTTTGTTGAGGACTCAGAATAAATGTAAGTTCCTTGACCAAAACATCTAATTATTTGATTGACGCAATTATAGTGTTTGGTATAAAAAAATTCACCTGAGTAAATAAATGTGTCTGAAAATACAGTGAAGACACACAAATGCGTAGTCCGAATGGAATCAACTGACTGATTAAGCTGCATTAATTTATTAATAGAGCTCTAGAATCAAGACACAACTATATAATCACAAAAAAACTGTCAAAATGAGTTTCCGTATCTGACCACATTCCAGCCCTATCAGAAGCTCAAGAAGAGCTACAAGCGCAGATCCTAACGCGTGGCGTCGAGGAAGGCCGGAGTCTGCTGGATGGAGTGAGCGGCCCGCTTGTCGCCGGCAACTCTTTAGCGCACGAACTGTCGCAGATGAGCGATGATGAGGTGAGAAACAATATCAGCTTTATCATAGACAAGAAGGACAATATCATTCGTATTTATTTCAGTATAGCTAAGAACAGAATAATTAATTTCATCGTCACTCAGTATAGGTCTGCAATCACAGAATATTAAATTGTAATTGTAGGTCCCGTATGTAACTAATAAATTCTGCAAATGTGGCCTTCCAAAATAGAGGACTTACCTTCCTACATATGGATGTAGGACAAAAATAAAAGGACCTTTAAACATATGGATGTTTAAAGGTCCTTTTATTTTTGTCTATATTTTCAATTTTATCTTTTAAGTCTCCACACAATCCTACTTGCGTATTTACGTGCAGTATTATAGGTACAAACGAACCTGTTGATCCATAAGAACACATCTCATGCTTTATGCTTATTCAATCAGATCTTGAAATCTAGAAAATCATTCAAATTCTTATCATTAGGCTAAACGCATCGAGGTAGAATTTTCTCGATGGCTAAACGGGCAAGATCATTACCTGAATATCAGCTTTGCTTAATCTAAAGCCGACAGACTCATCGCATCTAAATTGTCATGTATGCATTTTTGCAGCTCGATGGTAGAACACAATCCGATCTCAGCATAGAGATGGAAAAGGTACGATATTTTTAATTACTGTGCATGTTCTAATCTTACCTCTACCGTTGCATGCTTTTTTTGAGTGTCCTATATCAAACAAACCCATGTACCTTTTTCATACCTTACTGACTTTTCATTAAAAATTATCCAAGCTAACTTGATCACCCATGTCTCGCAAATTCATATCGCACGCATTGTATTATCTTTTTCGTGTGCTATTGAGTGTCAAACATGACGTAAATAACTATGTTTGAACTAAAAAAGCTTCCCAAAGAATTACTCTTGATTTGTAATAATGTTATGTCCATTTTTCAGCTACAGAAAGCGTTGAAAGAACAACAAGACGTGAATGTTCAACTGAGACACTACATCGACGGAATACTGCTGACTATTGTCGAAAACTACCCTCAACTTCTCGAAGTCAAGTATCAGAAAGAAGCAACTAGAATATAAAATTGATAGTTTTATAGTGGCCTTCGTTTTATACTCTTAAGTTTATTTTTCAATAGTAAGATTTATATTTCACAATTCCAATTCAGTTAGACGTTTTTAATGTTTTTATTTTTATAATATTACTAGTGTAATAAAATAAGTTATTACTGTGATAGAGAAAACATAATAAATAATTAGGCTGCAAGTTGAATACCTATACTAAATCAGCATGTCGAAATTAATTTTTATACAATGAAACGAAATCCTTTAAAAAAAATAAAGGCTATAAATTCATTAAACACTATAATAATAGATAATAAACAAAATGTAAATAACTAGTAATAAAAAAGAATACTGAACTGTAATTTAAGTTAAGATAACCCCCATGTTATTTGACAAAATAATTAGGGAACCATGCTATTATAGAAATCTGATAGTTAATTGATTTATTTACAAAGATCTGTTACTAATAAATTATTATAATTTATGAGAAAGCAGTGGGAATATTTGCAATGATTATTACTATTAAGGCCAGGCCGTCCATAATGTTTAAATCTAAATACTTGACCACTACTTACTTAAAATATTACAAAGACTGCGTGAGTTTATTTTTGTAATGGAACATGCTATGGCTCTAGAAATAATATTTTTTTGGCTCATAAATAACTTTCGACTACATAGAGTCGAGAATAGTTTTTATACGGAGTAAGAGGACTTTTTAAGTAAATAAAGCCATTATGTATCTTAATGTACCTACCTATTCTAAAATTTAGAGCTGAAGATTGTGTATCTATATTTTTTACAATGAGATATTGTATTTAAGTTAGCATGTAGCTATGTAGGCATTTGTGTAAATTTTGATAACATCTAAAGTAAAAAAAAATGGTTCTTGTATAATAATCATGAAATTAAATGAATTCTAATACATTTCAGTCTTTTATTTTATAGATTAAATCGCTTACGTTAGATCTTCATTCTATTCTAGATCATTATTGTCTATATTAAGTACTTCAATATTATCATCGGTGTTGTTCTTGCTATGATCCAAGTTACTTAAAACTTTCTGCACATCCAATCTGAGCATCATGAATTTTGGATCCATCAATTCCTGAAAATTATTAACAGTAATTAAGTCTTCAATGACAAGGACATGATACTTCAGATAGTAGGTAATCATTTAGGTAGGTACCTACTATGAACACAGAATTACTTGGTATGTTTTTGACATGTTACTATTATTATTCACCTACCTTGAAAGGAGTTTCAGTTTCAACCTGAGCTGTATCACCACTCTGAAACTTAGCTTCACTACTTTCACCAGCGTCTGCACTGTGCCTTAGACTATAATTCCTGCTCATAAGACTTGCAATATCCCTCTCTATGTTCTGCATAGCAGAATCCACATTTCTATAGTCTCTAGAAACCGGCAAAGTGTACACTGGTTCAGGTAACGTATAAGAATGCATATAATCTGGTATGTTCTGCGTAGATTTACATAGAGAACATTGCTGTCGACTCTCTATTTGCCTCTTTTCATTGTGTAGACTTAGCCTCTCCCGAGACAAGGCGACTTTTTCTTTGGCAATCTGTTTTTCTCTAACGTTCAAAGACACCACGTGTTCTTGTATGCGTCGTATCCTTTCTTCATATTTGCGTTGCACGAATTCCGCTTCAGAATACTTTTTGTCGGCTTGCGTTTGTTTGTCTATTGACGACTTAGCTAGCAGATCGTAGTCTCGACTCCTGTTGGTATCAAAATAATCACTTTAGTAGGTAGATAGGTGCTTTCTTTTTTGGGATAAATATACTTTTATCTTTTCGCAAGGCTTTATGCTTAGTTGTATTTCTGCCATGATACTCGTAGCCTAGCTTTTAGCATTAATTTAACCAAGGCTTCTCAAACAAATATGAATAATATATTACTCACTTAGCTAAGATTCTTTGCTCCTCCAAATGCATTTGTTGTTTCTCGACACTTAATTTAGATCTCTCTTCTGTCACCTCTTCTAATTGAGCCTGTAATTCTGCTTTCATTTTCTAAAACATTAATATTCAAAATAAAATCAACTTATTACGATACCTAATCTATCTGCTGAATCCTTGCTAATGTTAATTACCTCTAGATCTTGTTTGATACTTTGCACCGATGCTCTTTCTTTGGCGACCGCTGCACTATCTTTCAGTGCTTTAGCTCTTTCTTCGTCAATTTTAATTTTGTTCTCATTGTACTCTCGCTGTATATCTTCTCTAAGTGTCTAGAAATTTAAAGCACAGAGAGTCTCCTATTTAATAAGCGACTAAGTAGTTACAATACAAACATTTAGTTGTTGTGTAACATTTAATTGTGTGTTTAGTTTAGTATTGTTGTTATTGATGCCTAATCCGACATATTGAATGTTTTTAAGAACTAAATAAGTGGAGTGTAGGATTATATGTACCAACCTTTATTTCTTCGTCCTGTTTCTTGAGAATATTTTTTGCAAATTCTGTCTGCTTACTGAATGTCGCCTTTTCAAACTCAAATTCCATTCTTTTTTGTTTCAAAACCGCTGACTCTTCCTCTATCATCTAAAAAACCAATAGTCCTCCTTATAAGTACTTTTAAAGCATTATATGTACCTATATAAACTATTGACTTATACCCACCGTCGTCATTTGCTTCAATCTCGTCTCAAGCATTTTTATTATGTCCCTGTTTTCTGCCTTTTCAACATCGAAGTTATCTCTTTCTCTTTTTAATTGCTGCAGCATCTCTGTAAGACTCATTTACCTAATTATTTATCTTCATCAGCATCAAGAAAATCTATGCATAGTAAAAGTAGATTAGGCTTAAAATTGTTACCATTGATCTGCGTTTCCCGTACTTGTAATCCCCTGTCGCTATCTCGATGAGTGTCTTCTGCTAAAGTCTCCACTTTATCAACCATTTTCTGACAATTAAGTTTATTTTCCCTCACATCATTAACGAGTTGGTGCAAATCAGAGGAAAAGCCTGCGGAATCTTGAATAAGGACTTGTTCATTTTTCACTGCGTTTCTGAAAACCAAAGAAGATAGTCCTATATCTACGAGTCAAAAGAAATAGTTCACTTACTTGACTCTACCACAGATTTTATAATACTATACTAACTCTACTTAAGTAGGTATGTCTAATGTAAACATAATTAGCCACAATATTTTACTTGATATTCTCCATAAGCGTAGCATGGTGCTCTTGCAAAATCCGAAGATTATCCAAATGCTGCTGCCTCAACATTTCATTCTCAGCCTTATGCCTCTCAGTGAGAGAGCTCAGATTATCCTCAGTCATAGTTTTGTACAGCTGATGATGTTCCCCAAGCCAGTGTATCTTCTCAGAGTAGAATTTTACAAGTTTGTCGCTTTCTTCTTTCATTCGCTCTTCCGCTTGGCTGAGAGAGACTTCAAGGAATGCTAGTTGACGCCTGAAAACCACTTCGAGATTGGATGACTGACGTCTCTATAACGTCTATAACGTCTGACTACATTTTTCAAAGCTTGAGACTTCTATCGTATGGCGGCACATTCTACTCATCACCAGCCTAATACAAGTCCATTGCTACACATAGGCCTCCTGTAATAAGCACCATAAGATGCTGTCTTCAGCTTGCCGCATCCAGCATCTACCAGCAACATTTCACAAGTCGTCATTCCACCTAGCTGGAGGGCGACCTTTACTACGTTTGCCGAGTCGTATTCCACTTGGGTACCAAGTTATTTTAGCTGATTAAGTACGTATATCGTATACCTGTAGGAAGTCTCCATCAAATCAATCTCCTTATCATGATTCTCCTGCAGCGATTGTACGAGTTGGAGCAACTGTTTCTTTTCCTTTCCGTGTGGGGTTTCTTTCCGATCGTGTTGGCTGCCTATTTCATCACTGTCGACAGGAGAATCTTCCTGCTCGGGAACGGTGCCCAACAGATCCTTAAAAAATGGTTTTAACAGATGATTATTGGGGAAATCGATAGGTATAACAAGTACACGAATGAGTTTACGTGTCTTCTGCACATGTGTTATGGCCGTATTAGTGTTAACTATTGGAGTGTCGAAGTGTTAAATGTACTTAGTCCTGTTTATGACGTCCACAAAAAACACCTGAAAAGTGTTCAAAAGCGCTTCCTATGGCACTTGGCTTATTCCTGCAATCTGGGCTAATATAATTATTAACTATTGAGCTACGAGGACAAATTATTCCATTATGAGATCTACGTTAGCTGATCGAAGACTCATGCTCGATACAGTGTTAGTTAACGGTATTCTCGAATCCCCTGTTTTATTGACTTCATTGTCGTTCTCTCTCGCGTACAAACTGTACAGAGCTTCGAGGTTTAACTCGTTCTGTCTGCACGGGTCTAAATCCAACCTCGGACATCACGCACCCTTTATTAGAGTATATAACTGTAGACATATTTGCGGATAATGTGTCTAGGCTTATGGAGCATTTAAAAAAAAAGATAGTTATTGCGTGAGTTAGTACCTACATACCTAGTTTTAATAAGTTGAGAAAAGCGGTTCATGATTTGTAAATAAGCGTTTTATAGAGGTAGATACATAATTATTGTAGAAGAAGGAATATCATAGGTTTTTTTATTTGTAGTTTATTTGTAGTTTTTTGTATTTTACTAACTTTGGTATTAAATATTTATATGGATCAGCTAAGCTACATCCAGATTGTTTGCAACAGGCTGCAATAAGCTTAACAGTTTCAATCGCAAATACTTACTAGTTCTATTTTGTCTGAAGTCCATAATTGTAATGTTTTATTTGTCGCTTTTATTTCATAACTTGAATGAGATTTTCAGTGTTCTCGTAATCGAGGGTTTTAAGTTAGACATCTGTGGTTTTTTTGCAAGTGTATTTGTGTAATTTGGCTATATTCAGGTGTTTATTCAGTTTGTTGTAAACAAATGGACTTTAGTATTTCGAAAATCTTTGCATAAATTGAATTAATTTCAAATAATTTACGCATTCGATGAGAAAGTGACGTAATTTTTCCCTATTCTACCCTAGAGAACATCCTCGTGCTTGCTCTACAGGTCAGCTACATGACATCTACGAATACATCTACCTACCTACGAGACAGAAACTAGAAAGATATCCACAACAAGCAGTTAGGCAACCTTGAAGATGACATTTTTACAGCGATTACCCATCCGCTTGGGAATCGCAGTTCCTGTTCTGCAGGGGGCGCTGCTGCTCGTACCGGTGGATATCCTTTAGTCACCTCTTACGATATTCGCGGGAAGAGATGAGGTGGTAAGTATAAATTGGATGTCAGACGGCGCGGGCGCGGCAGGAACAATATATGGGGATAAGAAATAGAAGTTCCCGGAATATGCTGTTATTTTCAGAAGACTTAGAACATTTATTTGATGTTTATGTACATATCTACGTATACATCTGGCGGCGCCTAATTGATAGGTAGGTACATTCTGAGACCCTTTAGAGAGGGCCTTAGCTGACCTTTATCCTCTGCGAGATTCTCTGCTGATGTGCTGTGATGATGGACTGCATCTGGAGCCTCTGCTCTGCCTGCTTATGCAGCATAGCATCCAGCTGCGAGTGGTGCGCCAGTGCTGCTTCTCGCTGCACTCGCTGGCTTTCTTTCTGACGTGCTGATAGATGAGCAGAGATGGATGTTAAGGAACATGGTTTTGTTTGACATAGCACGAAATAAGTACTTACCTAGGTAGATACAGTAGGGAGACTGGCTGGTTTGAGGCCTACTTATACCCAGTAGGGTACCTATTGTATTGGGTGGTTCTGAATGATGATGATGAGGTAGTGGTAGGTACCTAGGAAATCGTAGTCGTAGGGTACTTACCTAGGTAGATACAGTAGGGAGAGACTGGCATAAGAAATTTTGAGGCCTTGTTATACCCAGTAGGGTAGGGTATTGTATTGGGTGGTTCTGAATGATGATGATAATGAGGTTGTGGTAGGTGCCTAGCAAGTCGAAGTCGTAGGTACTGACCTAGTCGTGACAAACAAGGCGTCTTCTCACTCGCAGCGTCAGTAAAATTTTACAACACCACAAAAAAAATGAAGTCGGTAGGTACGTAGTAAATTTAGTATTAGATATGCTTAGCGACACTTACTCTGCATTGCCACAAGCCTCTCCTCCTGAGCTTTCAGTTGCATAGCAACCATCAGCTGAGACTCCTGTTGCTGCAAATACAAAGCTGCCCCTTCTGCCGTTATGTCTTCACTGCTCCCTTGAAGAACATTCGACATTATCGGCACAGGCATAACGACTTTATGATTTAATACTTCTTCTACTATTAGTTTTTCTTCGGTTTTCTCAGGAGTTTCTGGTATAGGTGGTTCGTTCAGTGGTTCTGTTTTTTTCTTTTCGTCGGGTTTTTTCTTTTTCGCGTCTCCTCCAACGAGCCACGAAGGCATTTCGGAATTATCCTCTTCAGGCGCTGTTTCATCTTCGAATATGCCGAGCCAGTCACCACCGGCTTTTTTCTTACTCTCTTCTTTCTTGGGGACCTCTTTAACAGTTTCAATTTTAGCGCTTAGCTTTTGTGATGCAGTTTTAGGAGCTTTTGTATCGGACTTTCCGAGAAATGAGTCAAAATCGAAATCTCGGCTTTGAGCAGCAGTGGCAGGCCTTGATGCCTGGCTTGGACTAGTGGTTGGTTTCGTTGGACCGCCAAGAATGTCGTCTAATATTGATTGAGAGCTTTTGCCTTTGGACACTGGTTTTGGTTCGCTACCAAATTCTCCCAGAATGTCAATTTTATCAGCGCTCGCACTAACTCTAGATCTAGCTGGTGATTTTATAGTTTCTAGTGGTTTGGGCTTAGATTCTACTGGGGTAACTTTAAAAGAATCTTTGGAAATAGTCCGTTTTAGTGGGGCTGGAGAAGCTGATAGATCAGGTACTGCGGGTACTTTTTTAGTATCACCTCCAAGATCAAAGAGAGCTTCTTTCTTGCTCTCTAACACGCTAGGCTTCGGATTTTCGGTTTCTCCTAAATCGAATAAAGCATTTTTCTTTCCAGACGTGGAAGTTTCCTTTTTCTTTACCGGTTTCTTCTTTCCTATGATATCATCGTCAAAGAAACTATCGTCGCTTCCGTCACTTAGAATGCCTGCTAACGGATCATCGAGGTTGAAACTCATGTCAGCACGGAAAAGAAATAAAATATAAAGGTACCTTCTTTACTCCTTTTTTTACGTGAAATTCAACCGAATGAAAACATCGAATTTGTTTACAAATATGTTACCACGGAAACGGATATGTAATATCCATAGACAAAATTTAATATTCTGACATTTTCTATCGATTTTAGTCGATTATCCAAGGCACATCTCTAGCTTGAAATTGTCTTTTTGTTTTGATTTTGAAAATAAATGTCAGATTTTTACTCTGTCTCAACTCAAGCTAAGAAAATTGTTGCTTCATTCATTCACGCACGTCAGCCAGTCCGGCTGATTTACAATTATTTTGGAAAACAACTTGGAACGATTTAGTGGTTTTTGTAGTTTATTTACAAAATTTATCTCTAAAATCGAATCTGCACCATGGAGTGTATAGGTAAGTGATTTTTCATTCACAAAATACGATCACAGTATCTTCGTTTGACAGTATTTGTAGTCCAGCGAATCGAGTCCTTTTGTTCTAAAAATTGTGCTAACTCACCCTTTGTGTTTGTTTACTAGCATCAGAGAAGGGAGATTCACCGGAAAATCTGGATTCAAGTAAAGTATCAAATGGTTCCAAGGCTGCCACTGAATCTAAAGCCCAGGAGACAGTGGAGGGTGAGAATGCGCACATGGAGGCTCCCGCGGAGACCGGGGCCTGCTCCTCCGACACCCCTGAAGACTCCGCTATCTGTGAAATCCCGGAACAGATCGAATTTATCGTAGTTTTTAACAAAGCCAAGCATGACATTACATTTGCGTATGATGCGACAGTGCTAGAACTAAAAGCTCATTTGGAACGAATATGCGGCGTCCCACAATCCGCACAAAAGCTGCTCATCCGTGGCATGGCGAAGGACGAAATGACGCTCAGGAAAGCGGGAATTGTGAAAGGTGGCAAAGTCATGCTTGTGGGATCTAAGATGGATGATATATTAGCTGTTAAGAGTGCCCCTAAGGTTTGTAAACAAGATCAATGCATATGAAAAAGGATTATCTTGTGCTAACACTTCAAGATTTGTTTGTTTTTAGGAGATATTAGAGTCTGAAAAAGCAAGCAGTGCAGCCAGTAAGGAGCCACTATGTATGCAAAAAATACACAGGAAAGTTCTAGACAAAGGAGTCCCTCCAGATGCTATGCCAGGAATCAGAGGAGTCAAGGTAGCTTCATTCCTTACCTACTGTAAAACTAAACTATTAGCTTTTTCTCTGTAATGTGTTGAATCATGAATTCACTAGTTGTTTACTTGCTATCAGTAATATTAGATAATTTGCCCAGCACTATTTTTATTTGTTGCATTAAAATCATACATGATTCTTGTAAGTATTTTCTAAGGTTAGTTACCTCTTTTGATTGCTTTTTATTCATTAAAAACTTATGTTGTTGGTTACTTACTCTCCTAAGGCTCAGCAACCCGAAGTGTATCTTGGCCACCGCTGAGAGAGAGATGGTGATTAATGCTAATAAATGTTTTTGTTCAACACAGGAGCCATTGCCAAATGTGCCGCTTAGTGGAATGCTAAATAAACACGGGGGGAAAATACGACTGACCTTCAAATCAGAGCAGGATCAACTCTGGCTTGGCACCAAAGAACGCACAGAGAAACTTGCTATGACATCTATCAAAAGTAAGCAACATTGTTGAACTCTTCTTATTGGAGCTGTAATGTCTTACCTAACATAAAAATAAGGTATAAGAAAGTATTGTTATGCTAAAGACTCCACCTCCCCATAATTGCCAACAACACTTGGCAGGAGAACTGGTGATGGTAAAAGGCTCTGATGCTAGCTAAATTGCTTTACTATGTCATGATAATATTAAGTAAATGGATGATGTATTATGTGTATCACTTATTTTTACCCATAACACAAGCACAGCTTAGCTTGGGGCTAGATGATGTTGTGTGGATTGTTGAGCATTATTTATTTATCCTGTACTGATATTTAATTAACTTTTTTACAGGCATCACATCAGAACCCATCAAAGATCATGAAGAATATCATATCATGGTACGTGTTGCTAATCTATTTTATTTCAGTTTTATCAGCCATTTTTGCTTTTTCAAAACCATTTTTTTGCATACCAGGGCTTACAACTTGGACCTACGGAGGCATCAAGATACTGGGTCTACTGGGTCCCTGCCCAATACATTGAAGCCATAAAGGATGCTGTACTTGGAGTCTGGCAATTCTTCTAATCAACCACACAATCTGTTCATGTACCTACCTGCACAAGAGCCATTGGGTAGCTGCAATATGAAATTGTATGTATGTGTAACAGTGTCCATTTTTGGTACAATGTAATGGTACCATTTCATTTGTGATAAAAAATTAAATGCCATGTCAATTAAAATTGTCCATTGGTAAACTGGCATGAATCTGGTCAAGTGAAATTATTTATTTTTATTGTAAGTTTGCATTTCATTTCTGGGTTTTAGTGAGCTGAGCTGTAAATACAATGGTAGGTGCACAGGCATATGGCATTTATCATGGGCTTGTTATCTCTCACATTTCAATCTGATCTCTTTGTAAACTACAATATTCAGTCAGTTCGGTGAAAAATTAGTTAGGATTCACAGCCTACATAATAACATATTCTCATAAAACAAATCAAAATATCAAACACAAACTTAAAATCCTAACTAATCATTTACGGAACATTTTTGATCATAGAATTAGAAAATACAATGTTTTAAAACAATCTCCTTCTTTCATTGCAAAAGTAATAATTTTAATTCATAAACATTTATTTAAATTTAAAAAACACTACAATTCATACTGTCAAAATATTGCATTATTCTTACACCTAATACAAGGTAGTTGCACTACTATAAAATGGCACTTACAAAGGCAGCAAATTAATAATTATATAAGAAAAAAATTGCATAAAATTTGGCATCGCGATATGTAGACAATCTTGTTTGTACTCATTGGTTATCCATACTCGGACTGTACTGTCAGGGAAAACTGGCCCTTAGGTATTGATGTGGAATGGTACCACACGCGCGTGTCCAATAGCACTGAAATAAAATGAAAGGGTACATATAGTAGAAAGTGTTTGTGAGTAGGTTGTAATCTCTGGAACTACTTGCCTGGTTTTGAAAATTCTTTCACTTGTAGAAACTTATTTACCCTGAGTGACAGACAATTTTTTATTTAGGTACCGCGTGAGCAAAGTCGTGAGCAGAAGCTAGATAACAATAAGATTTACTGAATTCTAGGAACATCTGGGTCCACCAAACAATGTGACGACTCCAAGTGCTGCTCGCCATTTTTGTTAGTGTTGCCTTAGAGCCTTATCACAGCTATCACACTGGCAATTTGCAAAGCGATTACAAAGTGAGGCTCTCAAATCACCAGTGTGAATCATATAATTCTAAAAAACAAAAATAAAGCATAATAAACTCAAAATAATAAAGCTACATATTTACCAACATCACCAGGCTCCACATAATACTGTAATTTTTGGCAAACATGTTCACATTCAGGTACTGGGGCCAAAGACCATGATTTGTTCCCTTTTACTTGACCCTGCCACATCAGTCTTGGTATGTAGTCCAACTGAAATAAAGCAAATATTTTGTCATAAGTCTATGGATCCAGTTGAAAACTTATCTTAGGAGTTAAAATATGCATGTACCTTTAAAGCTTCTACTGCCCAGTATCTGCTGCGCGACCCACAGAGGGTGGGCCGCAGCTAGTAGGTCTGCAAGAACCACATGTGCTTCATGGGCAATGAAAGTGATAATTAACATTATTCTACAATAAATTTTCCTGAGTCAAAACAGACAGACAGCTAAGATATCCTAAGGGTTCCTTTTGAAGGTATAGAACTCTAAAATTATTCTTACATGCATAACAGCACCAATCTCATAACCAAAGAATATATTCTCTGTAGCTGGATACTCTGCATCTTCAGGTAAAAATTCAGGAATGCTATAATACTTTCTGACATTTGTCAGGATATCTGGATGGCAGTTACCCCTGAAACAATCCAATGATCTATATTGAACTGTAGGTTTAACAGATACCATTTTTTCTTGTAGATATTTAAGTTGGAATATTCAAAGTACTTAGATTGTTATGGAGATCACTAGAAGGGTTTGGTGTGTGCTATATTCTGCAGTGGGACAAGACAAGATAAGGTAAAGATGTGCTAGATCATTCCAGTCTTCATGAAACTTACCATCCCACATACCAGGGTTCCTCCCCTGGTGCATTACTGGCCCGAGACTTAGGCATACTAAAAACCTCTTCTAAGCTGAACAGATCTGTTTTAAAGTTGAGGAACTGACATCCTTCCTCCAGACTCTCGTAGCTACCTTCAGTCTGCTCATACAGCCTCTTGAACATGCTATAACTAAGTTCTTTGGCTTTCCAGTGGGAACAAGCATTTTTTACTATTATAGGGTGGGAGGAGTATGCATACTTCTGTAATGAGAAAAATAAAGTTAATTTTCACATTAAATAGTCATGCATACTCAAGCCATTCTCAGGGTACAATGTTTATAAACAACTCAAAATTATCGTTTTGGCATTGAGTTTGAAATATAATTGTAAGCATTATGCATTGTATTGTAGGAAAGAGCTCAAATCAACAAGTAGTGCAAAGTATCTTGAGTTTGGCTTGAGTATGGTACAGTTTGTAAGTGCATTTGTGTAACTTACTGTAAAGTCCTGTCTGGTGATATTCCATAATATAATAGGTTTCGAAACATTCTCGCAATAGCTACAATCAGCAACAGGCCTAGTTGCCTCCCACACAAAATAATTGCTGGGTAGTAAACATCTTGCACTGAAAAAACTGTCTAGGAAAGCAGCAGTTATCAAAACCAGTGCAAAACCCATCACGGCTTTAGCAATAACTTTGATTCTATTTGTTTTTGATACAGTTTTGTTCCTGTGGTCACAAAATTGATCATAATGTTTCATTAATTGTACATTCAGGCCGTTATTAATAGCAGTTCTTTGGAGGTGTCGCAATTTCCTTCTGTATGTAGCTTTTATGCATAACTGCTGTTGCATTGTGCGTCTCAATAGCCAAAAAAACAAAATCAACAACGACAAATCATCACATTTTTCCTGTTTTGAAATTTTTTTACAGCCGAGATGTTTTGTTTACGCGACTACAATAGAGTTTTGGTATACTTCTCTTCTTCTTCTTCTTGTGAGATGGCTTCTGCGACCGGGTGGTATACTTCTCAAGTGGCACGACTTACGCGCGATAGCGCAGTATTCATATTTTTTGAGTGACAAATTATTTGTTTTTTTAAATCGACTAAAATAGATTTTAGTTAGTCGATTTCGAACAGGAGAAAACTAGTTTTATGAGTAACAAAAATATCTATGGTTCTGTGAAGAAACGTTGCCAGCTTAGTTCGAAAAAAGTCCTTATGAAGGCAAATAATAAATCTGCCAAGTGCGAGGCGATCGTACACGAAGGGATCCGTACCATCGTTCAAAACGAATATACTTTATTAATTATTCTTTCGCAAAAGAATAAAGAGGAACCCTGAAAAACTGTTTTTTTTGTGGATTATTAAACAAAGCGAAGAGCCAACATTATTCAAGTACCTACTGACCGTGCCCAACGTTGCTTAATTTCAAGAAAACTGGTTGCGTCGTCATTTCTTGATCACTTAAAAAATTAAATGCTCAGAATGTTAAGGCGCATACAACCCAACATGTTATAAGCGAATGATCCTCATATAGGTTTTTCGCTAAATTTAAATTCAAAATAATATATTTGTTTTTGGCCAGTATTGCCACCGCAAGACGCCTGACGGAGCTGGAGATGAGATAAACATGTGCATCGTGGTGAACCATGAAAGTTTAAGTTTGAATAATAAAACCATGTCTTTTTCTAAGCAAAATAATTAGTACGCAAAAGGGGTTTGAAGATTTTGGCCCTAATATTGGTTACCACTTCATTTGTTTTTCAAAATCACCGTGCACAGTAAAAGTTAGACTCTGACTTTGAATTCGATGACATCCTACTAAACCAAGACACCACTAATGGCACCTAACGCATTGGAGCTAATATTACGCAAATAAAAATATGATTTAAGTAATCCTTAGCATATCTCCCTACTTGTAGTAAGCTCTAAAGATGTTGGAAAGGAAACTCTTTAGCCTGACGCTGACGCTGTCATGTCAACGAACCGATTGATGAACTTGGCGGTTTCCGTAGTTTACTAGGCACAAAAAACTCTGAAATGCCTCCAAAGAAACGTGATAAAGACAGTGAAACCAAAACTCACTCCAAAATAGATCACCTACAAGCCGACCATGAGTTATTTTTACAGGCATTTGAAAGTAAGTGTATTGGAACGGCGACAAAAAAATCTCAGCATTTCTTGGGATTATAAAGCGCTAATGTTTACTCAATCGTATATTTACAGAGCCAACACAAATATATAGATTTCTACGCACTCGGAATATGCTGTCGGTATGTATTTTCAACCTATAAATCTATTTTTTTCTACGCCTTATCCTAATCCCTATCACTTGTGTTTTAGCCTATATTCCTCAATAGAACGCTGTCTTACATGAAGCGTAGGATGTCTAGAAGCAACAAAGGCCGAAATGGTTTCAAAATTGACTCTTTGCTCGAGAAAACTCTGAAAAGGACCACAGAACTTCAACCCAACAGTCTGGGAGGTTTCATGACACTCACTTTCCTTGGCTTCTATGACAAGACTTTGGAAGAGCCTGCAGATTATCTTGTCAAAGTGGAGACTCTGTTATTGAAGATATGTCACAAGAAAAGGAAGGAAAGCTCCTCAGCAGTAGTTGAAGTTTCAGTAAGTTACTATAAGCAGTGTATACTTCCAGTTACATCTGATTGTTTAATTACCGTTTGTTATAAATATATTACTTATATCAAATTAAAATTCTTCACATTACAAGCTCTAATGGTTGACCTAAGTTTAAAATGTGCCAACTTATCACACACCAAAACCACTTCCACTAAAATAATAAGACTGACTTGCATACTTAGTTATCTAAGGGTAATCTAAACTCAACTCACCCCAATCTATTTCTAGGTTGGCAGTTGCTCTGTCCCTCTCAACCCTTCAACCTCAGAGCCCCCAGCAATGGCCTCCGCAGTCAGCATCTCTAGTGACACATTTAGCCCATCCCAGGGTCCTAACGTGAAGTCCTACATGCTAATGCTCAGAGTCACAGTCTCACGAACAGGATCAAATGGTGCTAGTACTTCTGAAATCACTAACGGCGATAGTGATGGTAGTTATTTTAATTTGCAAACTTTTTTGTTGCTTTTTAAATGTATAAACTGATTAATTTGAAAATCTATGTGACATTGGGTGAACTTACCGCTATGTCCCATTGATTTGTGACACTGTAATCTGCAAAAGCTTCTTAGCATTATATCAATTTTGTCACCCATCACACTAATATTATAAACCAGAAAATTAGGTAAATAAATGTGATAAATGCCCATTAAATAGTACTTGTGTTCAGATCATGTAAGTTTAAAATTGCGAAAGTTGTGGTATAAAGAGGTTGGCTACTTCTACATACCCTACTGAACAGATCCTGCTGAAATTTTGCATAGATGTAGTTCTAGTGTAATGACATTAGGCTTACTTTACTTTTTATCCCAGAAAAACGCGCGCGAAGCCGCGGGCAGAAGAAGAGAAGCTAGTGTTCTATAATTCATATCAACCTCTACTTTGAAGTCAGATGATGCTGTGTGAATATGTCTAGTTTTGTTTATTTGTATTTTACAAGTTCTGGAATTCATCAAAGTCACCAATCCACCATTATTTCAGAGCCACTAACAAAACGGCTGAAATCATCAGCCGATACAAGCTCAGACAACAAATGGTCCAAACTCTATGGCAGCGAGCTGATAGTGTATGACAAACACAACCGCTGCCTCCTTACTAATGGAGAGTATGACTTGGTGCTGCATGATGCAATTCCGGGGGGCAGGAGTGCCACTATAGCCAGATCTCCTCATAAGGCTTTGATGGCACAGTGGGAAACTTTACCTCATGTATGTATATTCTCACAATTGATTTTTAATCTGATCAATCATTTGAAAGCTTAGCTGTCTTTCATAGTCTAGCCTATACTACAGCCAAATTCGATTTGAAATGTTTGTGAACAAACTGCCCACACTTAACCTAAAATCCCCTTTGTTGCTGTGTATTTATACACGCAACTTACATTCCTTGTTGATTGTAGGTCTTTACAATAATTAACGCTGACAATTAAGTCTGTAACTCAGCTCAAAGCATGTGAATTTAAGTTCATTCGCTGTGGTTTGTTTACAAACATTACAAATCTAATTTGGCTGGACTTCATGTGATCATAAACCTTTTCATCTATCCATGCCATCCATGGTGTTAAGGGGCTAAAGCGATCGAAATAGCGCCTCCTACTTATAAAAATGGTCAATGCTGCTTTTATTTGCATTTCACACATTTGCTTTCTGATGATTTCTTTGTATGGTTGATCATAAAAGACAGTGAAAAACTTCATTGTAAGATATGGCCTTTGCAATTTAAATAACAGGAGGTGGCGCTAATTTGAATCACTAGCCCTGAGTTACCAAAATATATTAAGGTTTATCCAATATTTTCAGGAAAATGATGTACACACCGAAGCAAATCCATTTGATGTGTTCAAAGTACGGCCCCTTTTGAAGCTCAAACTCAGCTGGAGTCAAGAGCCCACAAATGGACTTGTGAACAGACCCAAACTATACCAACCCTTGAATGAAAATGGTGTGAAAAAGGAGCCTAAAGATAGAATAACTAATAGATCTTTAATTGATGTTAAAAATGGTGAGTGGATCCATGCTATTATTAAAGCTAATATTATAGTATTAGTCAGATTTGCACCACAAAAATTTACATAAACATAAACTTTTCAGCAAGTATGGCTTGATCATAAGTCCTCAGACTAAGGCAAGGCATTCAATTCCACTTTTTCATGCAAGCAAATAAAGCCGGCGTCTGACATCGTATCGTAATCGCGAGTATTCGAACAGTCAATACAGGAGCGTCGCCTTTATTAAAAATCTCTAAAAAATACTTTACGATACGACGAAATGCTCCGGTCAGTCGCCGGTCGCCGACCTAAACAAAAGTCTAAGGGCGATTCTGTCATGCTTCGAAATATGGAAATGTTTCTTTGCAAATTTCTAGCCAAGATGCCTTTTGCATCCCGGTTTATTTACAAGACGATTTTGTTTGTCTCACAACTCAGACCGATAATGTACTTCAAAAATAGCTCATTCTGTATCAATTTTCAATATACGCGATTATACACTATGCGTGTGACCCGCGTGACAGTATAAACAACAATGGCGGTAGAAGAATGCGCATAGCACGCGCGCGGTTGTGTGCCCGCTGTCAATTCGTGTTCCACTTGCGTGCGGCCCGCGTGATAGGAAAAACATGTATGAAATCATAGGTTGCGGGGTGGCTCGCACGCGGGCGGAAATCCGCATGACAGGAAAAGGGCATTTACAACTGAAGACAACACGCGAAACTCTCTCCATTGACCATTTTAAAAATATTCATATTTTAACTACCTTTTCTCGACTTTTAATACCAAATAACATCTCCACATTTCAGGTGACAAAATAAAATCAGAACCGAACGACAACTCTAAACGTCAGCAGATAATCTACCAGTTCCTATACAACAACAACTCGCGGCAGCAGACGGAGGCTTGCGACGACCTGCACTGTCCGTGGTGCTCGCTCGACTGCGCCGCGCTCTACAGCCTGCTCAAACATCTCAAGCACAGCCATTCTAGGTTCAACTTCACTTATTTTGTGAGTCACTTTCATGATTACTTTAATAGACCGACACACACCTGCAATACACCCTATTAAGAATGCTTCAGGGGTTGCCATACTGATTGTCGTCGACATCTACAAACGCCCATGCAATACGCAATCCAATTTCGAAAGCTCAAGGGTTTACCATACTAAATGTCGTTGTGCCAGGTTGCCAGGTCTTTGACGAGAGATTTAACCCAGTGATACTTCTACCCGCATCCAAGTACAGGATATATTCGGTGACGTAGCTTGCGTAGTCAGCTCGAACGACTCAACGGGACGGTTTTACACCTACAGTACATGTCGCAGAAAACAACCTTTTCTGGCTGTTGCTGTACGGCTGTAAATGTGGCGAGACCTGTAGGGATCATTCCGCAGGCGAGTCTCGATCGACACAATTTTTATTGACTTGCGCAATAAAAATAACGTCGTGTACGTTACTTTCGCCGATAAAACACTTTTAGCTCTACTGCAGAAATTATTCTAAATTGTTATTTCTTTCCCAGCCAATCCCCGGCGGCGCACGCATAGACGTCTCAATAAACGACCTATACGACGGCTCATATACAGGGTCTCCGCACGACCTCATCGCAGCACAGGGACGCTCCAGCGCGCCCGGCCCGCGCGCCGGCCCCACGCGCCGGACCGAGCTCACACATGTCTTAGGTAAAGTATACTATACGACGGCTCATATAGCATCACAGGGAATTATGTTTTATTAGGTAAGTAAAGTATATCATGCTATCTGCACATAAGCTACTAAAAGCCCTACTCCGCTTCATGGAGTTAGTTAGACAGGGGATAACGCACAATGTCAAATTAGTTTAGTTTTCGTAGCATCTACATTGACACTATTGCCTTATCATTAAGAGCCATCTCTTATAAGCCCCCCCCCCCTCTCCCCCCACTAGGCAGAGTAGCCCCCCTACTATTCTTTCTTTTCTCTCCAAAATCAAACCTTACCTACGTACAATTAAATGTTTATTTCCAGTGTGGAGACCTCGCGGCCGCCGCCGCGTGCCGCGTCACAGCCTCGCGGAGTTCCTAGAGTTAGATGATAGCGAGGTGGTGGAAGCTCAGCGTCCTTACCTAACTGGACATAACAGGTAACTTATTACTACCAAGGAACTGGTTTTTGTCTGCACTTGCAACCTTTGTATCCTTTGATGATTCCTGTGGTTGGCATTAAAACTAAACTAATTTGAACGCACTTAAAAAGTTCAACCGTTTTCTCGTAGAAAGTGATGGCAACATTTTTGGTACTGTCAAATAAGTTTTGCTTGTGTACCAACAGAATTGAGTATCTCTACAAAGTCGAATGAAAAGACAGCAAACATGTAGATAGAGACAAAAGTATATTTCATCAAGCACCTATAGTTAGCTACTGTCCTAGCTTCCTAAAGTGATCTGACAAACATTTGTATCTGCATTTCTCTGGCTAATTTCCTCGCAATGACTGATAATAGTGATAATAGTAGACTTATTGATAGAGTTGTAACTCCTTAAAAATTAATATCCGAATATCAACTCTTTATTCCCAGACTCTACCACCACACAATCACCTGCCTGCCCGTCTACCCGAAAGAGTTAGACATAGACTCGGAAGGCGAAACCGACCCGCTGTGGCTCCAGCAAAAAACCATGATGATGATTGACGAATTCACAGACGTCAACGAAGGTGAAAAAGAACTCATGAAAATGTGGAACCTACACGTCATGAAATGCAACTACGTCGGCGACTGCCAAATACCCATCGCTTGCCAAATGTTCCTACAATTAAAAGGTAAGGAGCTGCTAGACAAGAATTTATATAGAAACTTTATACTCCATATGAGCTCGCTCCACGATTTCGGGCTACTGAGCCCAGTGGCGCTGTACCAAACTGTACAAATGCTGAACCAAATGTTAGCCGACAACGCGGAAGCCAAAGAGAAAATGCGCGGCTCGCTGAAAGCGCAGCGGGAGCATTGGAACGCGGTAGGGAAGTACCAGCAGCCAGTCATCATAGAACAAAAACCTATTACCGCTACGGCGAAACTGAATAGCGTGGAAGCTTCTCCCTCGGTTCGACGAAAAACCTCAAATCTGCAGAACGCTAACCGAATGGCGAGTGGGAGTAGATTGAAGGAAGATTTCAACAAATCTGAGCCTGGAACGAGCAACGGTGATACCAAAAGAAAGATGTCTTCGGGGAGTATACAGAGTCGCAAGCGTTCCTCTATTTCTGAAAGAAAAAGCTCCGTATAGCGATTCCTTACGAATCGGTAGAATTCTTGCCGTCAGCCCGGTAGGATAGATTGTTTCGAGCGAGGTTTTTTATTGATTTTAGAATCTCGAATAGAAGTCATGGTTTCATTTTAACTTAATAATATTAATATGTCTCGGAAGTGAGTCAATTTATTCGTTGTTTTAAATATTTGGTCTTACTGTTAAACCAATGCATCACTATTATTAGAACTATTTAACATTTAGATCCTGTAATCCAGTGACCACGACGACAGTGTGAAAACCTGCTGAAACGTCGGAAAAATAGATAAATAAACGCGAGAAATACCCTTTAAATAGTACCAATATTCACATGTTCAGATCGCGTGAGTTTAAAAATATTTAATGTATCACTAAGAAGTCCCATGTCTTCTGTCACATTTCAGCTCTGTGACAATACACAGGTATGGTATGGTTTTAAGTATTTAGTGAATTCGTTACTGCCCGATGTTTTAGTTCTTAGTAAAAGGGCGTCCATATAATGGATGAATAGTTATGTTACTAAATTATCGTGTTTTTTGAATTTTTCGAGTCTGTGCGGGGGTTTTTTTGTCTTAGCTATTGATTTTACTGTGATTATCCAATACTGTTAGAAGTATGATTTGAGTTTGTTTGAAGTAAGTTTGAACCTATTTGCACGTACAATAGGGATCAGTTTCACTTAGACTAAAGTAAATATTTAATTAGCCACATTCGAGAGCTTTTCACAGTATTTTAATCCTTGAATAAGAGTTAAAACGTAGGTGATACAAAAATTTTAGTAAATTCAATTACGAACCTTTGTTGTGTCAATCGTGTTTGAATAGTTTCGACTGAGATAGTAAATTTGTAGGTATTGGTATATAATTCGATTTCAAGACTGCAGGCCTTGCAATAAACATTTTGCAAAATGCGGTCGCCAAGTCTTAAAATAAAAAGTCTTAGTCTTAGCTAACACTGCCATAATTTGTGTTGCATAATAGATTTAAGATATGTCTTTAAAATGGTCTAGACTAGGGGCGGCTTGCTTAACGATCTGGTATTAATTAATGTGGTCGGGCCAAATCTCACCCTATATTTATATTTAACATTTCCTACCTAAGGTTGTTCGTTTTGCGAGAATAATAAGACTAATTTGTAATATAAAAATATACTTTTTTCGTTAGTTTTATTCCTTGTAGAACGCAGAAAAAAATATCCTATAATTTTCTGAATGTCTGACTGCCGGTTTATCGAACGTAGACATAACGTAGATCAAAATCAAAGGTCAAACCTCTTGTCGAGTGCTCATTGGGTCGTTTTCGAACAAATATTAGTTGACCAGATTTATTTATTCTGTGCCATTATGTCAAATTGATCACAATCACTGATCAATCGCTAAATATTGGTAAATTCAGCGTTAGAGTAACCAGCTGGTATGTTGCCTTATGTTGAGCATGATGTAAATCGTATTTAGTTAATTTAACCCAAATAGCTTTAATGGCTTGCTAAACACGTTTACGTATCGTTGTGCAAGTCGCCCTAGGATCATCTGAGCCTAGATATGCTTAGTTAGAGTATTACTGATGTAACTTAATATTTAAACAAGCCTTTTATTTTAATTATAGTAGCTTAATCAGTTAAGACATGTTTTCAACTGATTTACATATATATTTCTTTCCCTGGCACATAATATCTAAACAATTATTTTGTTATTTTAACTTAATTTCTTGATGTTCTGTAAGTCGTACATTATTAAAAGAAATATAACGATTATTTTCAATATTCCTTGTTTAATTTTGCATCCCACCCAAATCAAAGACAAAGCTGAGGTAAGATAGAAAAACTTTATTCCGAGCAAATTTGTCTATGAAAGGTTGAAAACTATTGAAATTAGAACTGTCAATGCACAAAGTAAAGAGAAAAATGGAAAGCTGTTTGACAAAGCTCACCGACTGAAATTTGTTGTTATAAGTATGTCACAAACGAAGAATTCAAACAAATTACCAGATAAAAACAAATTAGATACACACAATCATGATGAAGGTATGTCAGTGATTTATATAAAGTTTTACATTGTCGAGCACAGTATGTATCAATATAACATTGATCGTTTTGTAGGCGCAGTGATTAATTGCAACGCCAGCGAAAGCCGGACGTACGCTGGTAAGACCCAATGAAATGTTCCCCATTACTTACCGAATACCTACTTTTTAATATTATAATGTTCTTGGCAGTAACCGTCTCAAAGAAACCATCACCGACCACTGAAGGACTTTTCTTCGGCCAGAAGTCCTTCATAAGCATTCACTCAACCGACCAACTCTGTCAAGTAGTCGACCCGAACATTGCCTCGAACCTCGAAGAGTGTAACCTCGAGGTCCTCAGCCTAAACGAGGTATTCCCCTCAACATCCGAGGAAAGCATCTCGGACGATGATACGCCTGTTCAAAAAAAAATAAAAAATTCTAGCAAAAAGTTGCAAAATAAAGTGGAAATTGCTGGCAAGTCTGCGTATACGCCAATGAGTAGCAAGTCCACGACTAGCTCGAGGCAGAAGGAGACGGTGGACACGCAACCTTCGGTCTACTCTGACTTTGACATCCCGAAGAGTACGATGCATGTGATGGGAAGCAACCCCGGCGAACCTAAAATGTCGTATCAGGATCCTCCAAAAAAAATCTCTAAAACGGTAAGGTTTTGCACATTTCTTTTTAATTTTGTTCTACTTTGTCGGTACTGGGTAGTCCACTCTTTGATTTTCTCTACTTCACTCACGCTGATACATTTTTCACATTTTACAACATTAACAGTTTCTTTTTTGTGCTTTGCTCTACATTAGACAAAAAGTCTACCTATAAACTCATCAAAATTGTTTATGTCCAATTTCCTAATAATGTCCACGCTGTAGGTCAGTAAACGTTAGGTAGGTACATTCAAGAACCATTTCAGATGAAGAAGTTCCTACGCAACATCGACAAGCACAAAAATGACCAGAACAGCAAGCTAAGCGAGAAGGCGATCAGCAAACTGGCCACAATGCGCGGGATCCTCAAGGACGGCCGCTGCGGGCCCGAGTGCACCGGCGACTCCGTGCAAAGCGATGAGTTTAACCGTAAGTACAATCTCCGAGCTAAAGCTGTGAGACATTAATAACCAGAACAGCAAGCTAATTACCTTCTCAGCAAAGTTAGCTCTCCCCTGTTTTTATGTAATAACTTATTACACAGTGGTCAACATCGTCTTGAACGACGGTTATAGGACGGTTATTGACTTCAGTGGCACAGAGGACGAAGGTCTGCTTGCGACGCAGGAGGTAGCGGGCTCGATTCCCGCTGCGGGACAAACGACCTGCAGATAGTTTTAAACAGTGCTTTCATTCTTTCATATTCGCCATTACCTGTAACTTTGATGTTATTGTAGCATTGTTATTATTTTGTTTTGTGTTAGGTATATTTCTAGGTTAGTTTAGGATTTATGTAAATTATCTAGTTATTTTTGTATTGTATGTAATGTCTTATATTGTTAAAAAAAAACTACTGTTTGCTCCTCTAATCTTTGCACTTAACTTTGCACTCTTAATTTTACTTATATCTTTAAAAGAAAAGGTTGCCTGGAAGAAATTGCTTTAAGGAATAAGGCCGCCTATTGTACGTTTTTATTTTGTTTATTAATTTATATATAAGATATTTTATTTATTTTGCATGTACAATAAAGTGTTAATTCATTCATTCATAATTTTGTTGCGGGTCTGCGTTCTTTCTTATGGCTTTGCTTGTGCTTGTGGGCGGGCACTGCCTCACGTGGATCGTTAAAGAAGCAGTGTAGGTACATGTGCTCTATAGCACATGCTTTTTTGACGCTCCAGGCTGGTTGCTAAAGGTCAAAGGTTCCGAGAAAAAGCTATTGTTTCAACTCGCCTCGGTCTCCCCTAACCCCATCTTATATTCCAGCCGAAGACCTAAACCTCCCCTTCACTATGGACTTCAGCCATCACACAAACTACTCCAAGCAGGGCCCAGACAAGAGCGTCAGTTTCAACACGCAGGTCGTCATCATCCACTTCACAGGCGACCTTTGCGTAGGTCAAAGCGTGGAAACCCTCAGTAAAGAGAAAGACCAGCAAGCTAGGAACTCTGAGCTAAGGAAAACTTTTCTGACGAAGTATAACGAATTTTGGCCTAGTCAGAAATAAAGGTAGAAATCGCCCATGTTTTTATCGGTACCTTTCCGATTTGTGCGTTCGCGTTCGTCCTTACAGTGCATTGTTAGGCTACGGTGTATGTGAATTGTATAACGGTTTCTTGTGTGGTATAATTAATTATCTGTTCACTCACGTTCGCCAAAGCCTGATAATGCCGTCTAGTGTCTCTAGGTTAGTTTACAAAACTTAGATTTAACACAGTGATTATTATCGGTAGTGATACAATCAAATATTAGAACACTTATCACATGCAATAGACTTTTTCACATGGGTGATTAAAATAGATCCTGAGCTGTTAGCGTTTTCGCTAGTGTTATTTATTTTATATATTATTGAAATTAAGGAGTATTTTGTAATTTATTTAAATCTTATTTTTACATAGCTGTGTTAGATAGGGAAACAAAATTGCATTAAAATAGTTTTGCTCCAATCATGTTTTATATTTGTATTTATAGATGGCGCTACTTAAAGGTGCTATATCCCGTCGACGAACCTACATTCTGTTTGGTTTATGCACGACTATGAAGTTCCCTAACTTCATTCACTTACCTGTCAACAATGACAGGTGAGTGAATGAAGAAATCAATCAATCAAAATCAAGAAGAATCAGAATCAGAATGAAGTATTTCATAAACACGGTTACTTTTGACAGTTAAAGATGCGAATCTGTCGACTCGAAAAATATGGGGAATTGCGAAAGTTTCGATTTTCATTGAGCCGACGACGTCATAGTAGGTAACAAATTCTAGATGATTTTTCAATGAAAAAGTAAAAACTTATACCTAGTTTACCACAGTAACCCAATTTGTCTTACTTTTTATCACGAGTAAAAGCTTGTAATGCCGCGAGCAGAAGCAGGTAGCAAATAAAACAACAAAAATAATAATATCATATTCTAATGAATATTCTGATTCCAAAAATAAAGTAATTTATATGCCCGAGTTAAGTCTGTAAAATAAACAAAATGTTGAGTAACAATAACAAAATCGATTGTCATAAAAAAAAGAATCGGTACAGCATTACGACATTATTATTTGATTGTCAGTCGAACTACCAAAAAGAAAATAATTTCATGGAATAGGTTTATATAACCTATTCAAATGAAACAACGACTTCAAACTAAAATATAATCTTTTACTTCTAAATCACAGTTAATTTGTTTTCGAGGTAATCCGCCACAAAACTAAGTCTTTCACTCTATCGTATGTGAAATATTTAGGAAAATCTAAAGGCAGTTGTTCCACTGTCCACGAAGCGTTAATATTTTCTGTCTTGACCTTATCTAGTAATGTTAGAAATGTTTCGTAGCACGGTGCGACCGAATCCATGTGTTCTATCGTGAAAACGTAGCGTTTTTCTAATACCACGTAGAGCGTTTTAGGTGGATTGGTGTTGAGTATCTTTTGTATTGTTGAGACGAACGCCGCTGTTACGTCATCGTCGTATATTACTGGAAAATGAACCCGATTTTAATGCGAATTAAATCAGACTAGACTAAACAAAGCGCGTAGAACTTTCAGGACATTATAAACTCTACTCAATTAGATTAGAGTGTAATTTTCTTACCATCAGCAGCAATAATAACATCGACGTCCTTGATTTCGTTCGCCAATGGTTGACTCCACTTTGCGTTGAAGTCGAGGGGCATTACTTTGAATTGTGACTTGATCAGTTTTGCGTTGTACTTCGCGTTTAGTTTAATCAGGTCTAGTATACCGCCCATGTCGATATCTGAAACCATTAACTTAGTTACGAAACTAAAAAAAAGGTATGGTACTTACGGTTACTTAAAAGTTGGCAATTTCGTACGTAAAGTGAGTAAAGACAATAAGCTGCCCATAATACCATCATATATTAGGGTTCATCCAAATCTAAAAGATTTGTCGGAAATATAATTAATGATTATATAACGGGTATTTACTGCGTCGCGAACTGAAATGGCCATTTTATCATCAATCTTTTGCCTTACGTTTCCATCGCGTTTTAGCAATCGTGGTCACGGGGCGACTTTAGTCGCAAGGTACGCGATAAATACCCGATAAATAATAATTTAATTATGTACTATGTTAAATTAACAAATCGCGAAAGTTTAAAAAGTTTTGTCGGTAATAATTAGCTGTCGCCAGATAGGTATTTCTGAATTTAGTCTCACTCAATAAACGTCAAAGATAACAGACGAAGCAGCTAATCGTCCGATTACATTATATTTGACCTTTTGACACATATTTTCATACAATATAAGATAGGTAGGTACATCAAATTAACAGACGAATACGCTGAACGTCTGATTATCTTCCAGAGAGCACCACCCTATAAACTGGCCAGTATAGGCATAGTCCAAAATGATTTACCCGTGCAAATAACTTTCCTAGCGTACACCGCGGCCACAAAGCTCGTCAAGCCAGTGCCCGCTCCTAGCTCCAAGATTGTCTTATCCTTCAGATCTCCCTTCAGTCCTAGGTGGATGATTATATCGCCCAGTAGGAACGCGCCGCGCCACACTTGGAGCCCTACTAAGGCTATCTTTGTTTTGGAGCTGTGCTCTGGAATATACATTTTTTTAATTAAAGTGAATGTGAAAAGAAGTTTTGGAATACTTCTCACTTGAGTCCATCGAGTGAGAAGTATTCCAAAACTTTGTAGCGGTCGCGGACAGTCGATGGATGTAGGCAGTTCATGATCACTAATTATGATGTCGTAGGGGAAGGCCTAGGTTCAGCGGTGATCAATTAACGTATGTAAATTCGTTAGAAAATATCCGCATCTATACAAAACTTAGACAACCTACCTTGACCTTATAGGCTCAGAGTAGTAGTAGTACCTCTTAGCTTATTAACAACTGAATCTGAAATTTGTACCTACATGATTTTTTTATTTTTTTACTAATTTTAGCTATAATTAGATCATAAGCTACCAACCTATGTACATATTGACAATAAATAAACGAAATTAAATTAACGAAGCTTTCCGCACGAAGTTTCAAGACAAATCAAAGGCTCAAAATAGGCAATAGGCATACTAAACAATATTGACGTAAAACAACTCACCGATTTTAATAACTTCTCTTTGCGGTCTGTCCACATCCAAGTCATTATCTTCATCAAATCTTGAAGTCCCACCAGATTTAGGCAGTAAGAATGGGAATTCTGATATAACATCTGAAATTCAAACATTGTTTTTACTGACTTCAAAAAAGAGGAAGGTACTATGTTAGGCTGTATGTATGTTTGTTGATTACTCCGTCAATTGTGGACCGAATTGGATGCTTCTTTTGCTATTGTAGTACTTTTATTGAGTGAGCCCGAGATGAAAAGTTGGTGCTTCGTTTATAGTTAACTATCAAATTATAGCATGGAAGCGGTTACACCTTAAAATATGGTCTTTGTAAAATTTTGGTTAGTCTTGCAAATTTTCTGTACTTACTTCTATCTGTACTTGGTGTAGTCTTGGTCCTGTAGTCATATTCTCCATAAATCTCTGATGTGACTGTGAGTTCTGGCATCTAAAATACAAAATTGAGTTCTATTGTTAGAAGCATAAAGATTAAATTGTGGTTTTCTAAATGGAACTTGGATCTTGATTAATGCAATAAAACATGATTACAAAACAAACATGTGTTCGATAGGTTCAGAAATAAACATCATGGCAATAACTGCTTGCCAATAATGAGGTTTAATTCGTTTTTTTTTTATATAATTCTTCACAAACCTTGTTATTTTTCAGTTTTTTGGATAATGGCTGTGTGACCACCATGCACCACTATTGAGGAAAGAGTGGCAAAAAATTGGATATGTTCCAATTTAAAACGAAAATAAATCTGTACATAGTGAATAGCATGAGTGCCAGCCAGCGTTTTGATAATGTGATTTGTTGTGCCACAGCTGATGACAACGCGTCTCGTAATTCCATGAAACTATCTACTTTTATTAGCTAATTCCAGTGTGTTTCAGCTAAAAGGTAGGTTGGTAATAAATCACGTTGTGTAGCGTTGTTATGCAGGAACCTAGATTTAGTAGCCTTGGTGTAAAAAGTATGTAACGGAAACGCTTTAATGACTATAACTATTTTTTATCAAAGTATGAATATGCGAAAGCATGTCCAACAGAAAGAAGGCCTAGGAAGCACATACTCACAGATTTCAGTGTCTAAATTAATTTCTCTCAAACTGTTTCATTTGACCAGACTTAAATTATCTGCAGGCGTGTGTATTCTATGTTGAGGGTTTCTTTTACAAATCAATAGTTTTGAGCTCAAATTCGAATACATGGTTTTTTGTTTTGTTTACATTCTCACAATGACAGCACCGTTTGACAGAACACGGGCTGGCAGTGTTAACGACGTTGAAATTTTGCGTTCGGATATACCTACGAATCGCACAAGAAGATTACAGAAAACTAGAGATACAACCTATTTACAAAAAAAAGTCAGTATTTATAAAATACTGAAGGAGAAATTAAGGAAATTGATATTTGCCAACACTGTACGGCTCACAAGGGCTCACATCACATTACTTTGCGAGTTTCAAGCTTTTTTGATAGAATCAAAGCCTGAATCAAGCAAAAGCAAGTTCCGCTAGGCGTTCGGATATATTTCTACTTTTGTTGTTTGTGTGGCATTAAAAAAACTCCAACCAATCAAAGCTCAACACACGTTCGACGCTGCCACGTCAAGTGAGACAGCGAGTGAATGAAGTGGCGGATTTCAAGCATTTTATAAAGTTTCGTCTTCTGAGGAAGATTGCTAGCCGCACTGAAAAAATCTAAAATGCGTGTATTATTATTCACTGCGTTAGCCCTTTTGGGTTCAGTGCTCGGTGACGAACTTCCAACTGAGGAAAACGTGTTAGTACTCTCAAAGTCTAACTTCGAGAGCGCCTTATCATCTAACAAGTTCGTCTTGGTGGAATTCTGTAAGTCTTTGTGTGATATCTTGTAATTTAACAGATTTATTTGTTCTTGAATCATTGCTAATTCCTTTATTTTTGTCCCTTTGTCTTGTATGTCGTAAAAAGACAAGACACGTCATTTTAGTAGCACGCCGCCCTGCCGCCGACCGACCGGTACTTACCGCGTTCGTTCGTGTGCATGTCCGATGACGTCGTAAGCATTGTTTTTTTGTACGTTTAGATGCACCATGGTGCGGCCACTGCAAGTCTCTGGCACCGGAATACGCAAAGGCCGCCACAAAGCTGCTGGAGGAAGAATCTCCCATCAAGTTGGCGAAGGTCGATGCCACGCAAGAACAGGAGCTGGCCGAAAGCTACGGCGTCAGGGGATACCCTACGCTTAAGTTCTTCAAGAACGGCAGCCCTATTGATTACTCAGGTAATTAAAATTGCTGATAAAACATCACTTTCACACCAATCAAATTTCATTTGCCACAGTGCATTGAATTTTACAAACATCTTCACACCTAATTAAACCTACAAGCCTGTATTAAACTCTTAATTCTTTGAAGTAGGTACCCAATGTAGGTACACACTCTTAGATCATCTTTTATCATCTGCTGCTTCAACCCACTGCTGGGCTAGATTTTTCTTAAAAATATCTCATTATTTCAAAAGGTGGTCGCCAAGCTGATGACATTGTCATCTGGCTGAAGAAGAAGACCGGCCCACCAGCCATTGAGGTTGCCTCAGCTGAGCAGGCCAAGGAACTTATTGCTGCCAACAAAGTCATTGTGTTTGGTTACTTTGCTGACCAGGAGACTGAGAAGGCCAAATCATTCTTGAGTGTTGCTGGTTTGGTTGATGACCAGGTGTTTGCCCTTGTCAGCGATGCAAGCCTCATCACTGAGTTAGAAGCTGCTGACCAAGATGTTGTTCTGTTCAAGGACGTAAGTAAAAGTTTACACATATAAAATATGTTTTTCAATTTAACTTGCTAACTTGTATTTATATTCTGACTCAAAAATATACATAGATTACAGTCTCTTGAGGTCTAGTTTTGAACTTTAAGATTATTTCATTGTAATATAATAAAACAAAACTTTTATCTGTAGTTTAATAGGTGTTACTAACACTGATAAGATTACCAATTAGAATGCATATTTATAATATTTTGATATAAATCATATCAGATAGATTAGCACTGAATGTGTTTTTGTTCTAATCATAGAATATTATCTGTCAAATTTAAACAATCTTAATAAATTATTTGCCAACAGTTTGAAGAGAAGCAAGTTAAGTATGATGCTGAGGCCTTCAACGATGAAGCTCTCAAGACCTGGGTCTTCGTCCAGTCCATGCCTGTCATTGTTGAGTTCTCCCACGAGACCGCTTCCAAGATCTTCGGAGGACAGATCAAATACCACCTTCTGTTGTTCCTGTCCAAGGTGAGTACCAAAAATTTCCAACAAACACAAAATTAACTTTTTTTTTTTTTTTTTTTTTTTATAATAATAATAACGTTTATTGAAAAATATTTGAGACTTAAAATTATTACATCGTTGATCCCCAAACTAGGATAAACCTGTACTTTCTTTCAAGGTGTCAATTATTGGTCTTTAATTATGTTTGCAATAAAAGTAAACTATAATAGACAAAAGTGTAGGTAGATGGTGCTTTTAATTAGTAGATTTTTTAAGCTTCTGCTTTTCTATAGGTCTTAATCAGAGGTCTTCAAATCAGAGTCAGCTTAATCAGGTCCTTCAAAAATTGTCCGTTCTCACTCTCACCATGTTATAGCTTCATAACATCTTAAATTTTACGAGAAACTTGTGTATAGATTCACAAGAAAATCATTTAAAAGATGTTTAATCGCGATGGTCGAAAAATGCCCGCGATATAATATGAGTCAGCAAGTGAACGTATATTTGCCCACGTGTTGGTTTATCAAGGTCAGAACATCGCCGGCCGGCAACCAACTTATCTGTGCCGTGGCTGATTCTGAATGTCGTTTTAGACGTAAGTTAAGATAATTATTATATAATAAATGAAGCAATTCGTGATAAAAGTAACTAAGAAAACTAGTTTTTGAAGACCATAGGCTGGTTCTTCGAAAGCGGAGCGGAGATGTAAAATATCTACCAATAGAATCTCGAAACATCTCCTGGTGTTATTTCATTATTTTAACACCTAGTTACTCGTTATTTTTACACATAAACATCCATAATTATCACAAACCAAAACCTATAAAAAGCATGATTAAGTCGTAAATTAGCTTTCTGCTAGTTTTATACCGGTCGGAATTTAGCCCATGTCGGTCAGATTCTGCAGTCGTCATCCAAAGATGACGAGTGCAGAATCTGATTCAATAATCCTTAGTACCTCTTACAACTTTGACTTGATGAGTGACATGGGTGCTTAAAGAAACGGTACTCAAATCCCACGTGAGCGAAGTTTTTGCACCGATGACTACCATGAAAGTTGTCAAACGGGTCAGAGTAAAGTACACTGCCGCTAACTGTAGTACCTTGTACCTAGTGCACTTTCACCGATTTAAATCACGATTTTATTGTCTATCTATGTATACGTTTACATTTTTACATTTTTGTAAGAAAACATTAAACAGATGGACTGACAGACAGAAAACGCCTCACTCGGTCTATAAAAGAAACACCAGCTAGTTAGTAGAAAACGAAATTTCATTAAAACAGTTAAATCCTCTCAAAAAAAAGAGAACTTTGCTCTACCTAGCAATAATTTTGTACTTCAACATACACGGTTAAACAACCGTGTCGTAGCCATTATTTCTGCAATTACTACGTAGCTAAAGACATTATTTCTTCTCGTTGGTTACTATAATTCTTATCACTAGGGTAGGGACCTACACAATATATTTCTCCTGGGAAACTGAGTAAAGCATAAGAAAACAGTTTACGTAGGCAGAAAAAGACTATTTTACGCACAATGTATTATAAAAGTCATTACCTACCTAGTGCGGTGCGCCACCGCGATCGATATTGTGATAATAGGTTCAATTTGTTTATGGCAATAAGACAATGCCGTTCTTGAGAAAATCGGATTTGCATCTTTTTCACTGCGCATTGTGCATTTAATGCGTTGTTAAAGTGTTTAGTTTTAGTGGTTACCTTATACCTATATAAGGTAACCAAAAACCGAAAACAAAAAGATCTTGTTGTTTTCGGTTATTGTTATGGTATAATTATTATGTTTTATAAATGTCTTTGTTTAAAAAAAAGGTCTGATTCTACAATCGAGGTAACGTACATTTGGCTTTTTACCAGTAGGTATATAGTAGGTACACCAATGCAGTAACTAGCCATTTTAAACCAGTTAGCAAAACTGGAATTTGATTCTCAAACAGTTTTTTCATGACCAAACGCCGGAGGCAAGTGACCCGTTAAGGTCATTAACCTATGCTAATGGTGACGCGTACTAACTACAGTGTCAGCTGTGGTACGCGAGCTGATAGAAATTTTATGCGTTTGCTGTCCTAACTACCTACCTAGATTGCGTTGTCCGTTTGTAACCGAAAGGCTGATAGATAAAGTGTTCTTCAAAATGCTAATTAATTAGCCAATTACATTTAAGTTGACGTTTTTGACAGAAGTTTTCATTAATAATTAAGCGTCCGATTATCATTCACAGAACACCATCCTGCCTGAAAGATAGACAGCCTATTTCTTCGTAAATGAAGATTTCCGATTACAGTAAATCAATGATCCTATGACTACGTTCCGCAACTATCTTTGCAGTAAATAAAATGATGTCAGATGTCAGTGTGATGATGTGAGCAAATAAGTTAATTATTTGCTCAAAAGTAAAGTAAACTTAAAAATATACTATGACCTACCTATGCAAAGTAGGTACTTATCCTTATCAAGTTGAGGTGCATTTATCGAAGCTACCACGTTGCTCGGCAAAAAATAACCTTCAGTGTGCAGTAATTGCACGTTTTGTGATTGAGAGTAGGTACTAATTAGCTTACCTACGTATTAAATATCGTTGCTACAAGTTGTCTAATCATTAAGCGCGCTTCAGCGTTCCGTCAAAGAAGGTTCTGTATATTAATAATCTAGAAAAAATATAAAATCCTATGACTAATTATAATTTATATCAAGAGTAAATAAGAGAAGTTGGATCAAGAGTGAAGAAGGTCCAGAGAAACAAAGCTGCATCTTAGACCATAATCTTCACTTACCGAAGTGAGATGATGGCCAAAGACTATTCAATAAAAAAGCTTCGAACGTTTCTAGTACTTTCCATGGAAAGACCAGCGTACCGTAATTGTTTTAATTAGTTTGTTACAAGTTCTGAATCCATTTAGCTCTAGCCAACGAATCTTATTTTATTCATGCCATACCAAAACCCCATTTTATTGTTATAGAAAAATGGCGATTTCGAGAAGTACCTTGATGACTTGAAGCCCGTTGCCAAGAACTACCGCGACAAGATCATGTCTGTCGCCATCGACGCTGATGAGGATGAACACCAGAGGTATATTTCCATAACGTTAACCACATTCTACTTTTATTTATATATTAATAGGACTCCCAGCGAAAGGGTCACCAAGGGTGAACATTGCTGAAACTGAATAAATCATACAAAGTCCACACACAATCATCTATAGCCCTTAATCACGATAACTGGATATAATTTATTTATAAAAAATACAGCAGTTAGCTTACAGTCTAACACCAAAACACTAACTACTAGACATTTTATTTTTTTTTATTTTTATTTTTACATAAAAAACAACAGAATACAATTACAAACAATATACAAAATCGAATAATAATAACACTATCTCATTCTCTCTCTCTTTCTCTCACCTCGCAGAGCGTACTCAGTTTGTGCCCTGCGTATTGGTCAATGCGTTATAGGCGATAGTAACGCTTAACTTCAGGTGGACCATCTGCTTGTTTCGTCAATTTATAGTAGTAGTATGGTATAGTAGTAAATAAAATCCTCTTGAATGTTTCCAATGTCTTATGCACACGATTCATTTGTAGGCGTGGTCAAAGACCATATCTATCCAGTTTGCCACTCACCATCTTCAAAACGTTTTAGTAAACGTTGCCTCATCATGAGCCTCGGTCTCAAACTGTAGAATTGCGCCGTAAGCGTTCCCTATGAAGTTCAAAGATAGTAAGCCTATCAGCTTTAATTTGACCCTATATTATTCCCACAGGATCCTTGAGTTCTTCGGAATGAAGAAGGATGAGGTACCTTCCGCGCGTCTGATCGCCCTGGAGCAAGACATGGCTAAGTACAAGCCAGCCAGCAACGAGCTTAGCGCCAACGCTATTGAGGTAAGGCCAATCACGTGTCTTCCAACCAACATCGCCTAATGTGTGTGTGGTTGGGAAAGATCAGATCAACGTTTATTTCTTTAGACAAAATAAACACTTAGACAAATCAAATTCAAACTAAATACAAATCCATACTTAATATTATAAATTTGAAAGTATCTCTGCCTGTATTCTGTTTGTCTGAGAGCTTTTTCACGCCAAAATGGCTGAACGGATCTAAATGAAATTTGGCAGGGAGGTAAATGGTATCCAGGGAACGGACATAGGTTACTTGAAACGCGCGTGCTAAGCCGCGGGCAGCAGCTAATAGGAAAAAAAATGTTTGTTAGATTATCTTAAAATTAAAAAAAGATGGTCGTGAGGAAATATGTAATCATCACTATGATTCTGATTCATATACAGGTAGGTACTGCCCACCGCACTTAATCACACTAATATTGTAAATTCGAAAGTTATGTTTAGACACAATGTTGTATTTACGTTTTTATACGCGCTACTTAATAGATTCATAATACTTGAGAGATACCGACTTTTATCAATGGAAATTGTATACGTGACGACCTCTATGCAAAAAGATATCGTCAATAACCAACATCTCGCTGAATAGATAAAGAAATCGTGTGGACAGGAGAATACGCAGTTCCTTGTTTTGTTTATGTTTCTACTAGTTTCTTAATGCTGCTTCGCATGCGTTGTTTCTATGGAGAACTTATAATTAAACTGATTGTTTCTATCCCATGGGATCTCATTTATGGGATAAAAAATAGCCTAGGTTATTCCAAGTCTGAACCTAAATTTGCAGTTTCAACTTGCCTAGTTTTGGCTGGGAGAAGCAACAAGCATACCATCCATCCAAATTTTCGCATTTATAATATACTAGCTGCTGCCCGCGACTTCGCACGCGCTTTTTAAGTAGCCTATGTCCGTCCCGGGGATACCATTTACCTGCCAAATTTCCGTCAGTCCGTTCAGTCAGTCCGTTCAGTCGTTATGGCTTGGAAAGGTAACACACAGACAGATCGACACGCAGACAGAGTTACTTTCGAATGTATAATATTAGTATGGATGTGTGAGTGTGACTCATATTATTTGCTGTCAATTGTTTGTTATTCTTTTTTTTTTTATTTATTTATCTTCTAAAAGATTATTACAATATAAAACTAATAATAACACCTAAAAACCACAGAGGTTTGTACAGGAGTGCTATTAATGAGTCAATCTTGCGATAGTAGGTACAGTGTGTGATTAAGTGACTAAGATTACAGAAAAAAATATATATATATTTATATTACAATAACATAACTTATCATAACATACATAACTTATCATAGGAAAAAAGCAGGTTATCGTATCATCTCTACTAACTCCCTTTAGGTTGGTCCGTAACATGATTCGAACGAACAGACCAATTGCAGAATAGACAGCTATTCTGCAATTGGTCTGTTCGTTCGAATCATTATCGTTATTTATGTGCCAAAGCGACAGCGCTTTGGCACATAAATAACGTCCCATGGGTCGCATGGCCAACCACCAATTACTCCTGCTGGCTGAAATATTGGCACGTTTTTATCATGATAGCTTCAGGTTTCTTAAAATTCTTTTTTTTTATATTGCTGGACAATCCACACAGAATCATCTAGCCGAGTAGCTAAGCAGAGCTTGTGTTGTGGGTCGTCATTCTCGATTATCTTTAATATTTTGTACATACTCGGAGAGTACGATATCCTTGGGTTAAATTGGAATTGTCCTCAAACATTTGGAGGTGAACGTCCGAAGCCTCCTTTATTTTATAGTAGCTGCTGCCCGCGGCTTCTCACGCTCTTATAAAAAGAAGCCTATGTCCGTCCCCAGTATAACATCTACTTCCCTGCCGAATTTCGTTGAGATCCGTTCAGCCGTTTAGGCGTGAAAAGGTAACAGATAGACAGGCAAAGTTACTTTCGAATTTATAATAATATTATGAATGATAAGTAAGTTCACTTGTTCTACTAGTTTTTATCACTATTCGCATTCTTTGGTTATCACAACACAAACCTTTCAGTTAAAAATGTATAAATATTCAAATAAAATAATGTTTTAGTATTTATCTACAATATTATCTGAGAAATTATTTATGGGTAATTTATTTCATGATTTGATTAACAATCTACTTACTTATATAACTTGGCCTATATTATTCAAAGAATTCCCTTGGAATATGCTATTTTATGTTTGGAATGCTTTTAGTTGTTTGGTCATGGTTCGTAAGTCATGCCATGTAATCGTTTCATACGTTCGATGAAATGAAAAGCATTTATCGTAGTGTAGAGTGAAAGAAAAATATGAAAATTTAACTTCACTTTTAATTTATAAGTAGGTATTGTATTTTAATCCCACAGTCACACGAGTATGAAAAATGCAAAAGTTTGGATAGAACATACTTTATTGCACACTTATAACTAAGAAACAATTAACAGAAAGAAACAATTATAACAAAGTGACAATTGGCGGTCTTATCGCTCAAGAGCGATCTCTGCCAGACAACCTGGTATGGATAGGATCGTTGGAAATAAATGGGGTAAAGATCTGTGTGCATCTAATAAATATTGTACTACTTAAAAATAAGTATTTATATACTACAACATAAATTCAAAAAAAGAAAAAAAATACATAAACACCTTCTATAAATATAAATATATTTACACGTATAAATATATATATATTTACCTACATATACATATTATGAAAACAAGGGTTAAAACAAGTGTTCAGTGACAGCAGGACAAATAGTGTTCCTTTACCATATCTTTGAAAACATAGATAAATAGATGGATGTATGTTTGTTGCATCTTCAGCTGAAAACTACTGAACATATCGTTCTGAAATTGCACACGTCATGTAGTTCTGAACCCGGAATAACACAGGCTACTTTTTATCCCAGATAAACGCGTGCGAAGCTATGTAGTTTTAATAAAGCCTTGCATTTTGTTAAAATATTTCATTTATTACTAACCGACAAATCGATAATTCTTATTCACAGAACATAACATCACTATATTCCAGATAAGTACTTGTAGGTAATAAACATGTCAGTCCATAAAATATTAAAATATTCTAAAAAATAACAGATATGCGGGTTACCATCGTAAAAAAAAATCGCTTGTTAAATCGTGTGTATAGGATATTCATTTTCATAGAACACAACATGAAAAGGCTTTCATACAAGTAGGTAGTAACATGGTTATTATATTACCCCCTGCAGCGCTCATCACAAAGTATATATAACACTGAACCTATTCAAATTCGTATAACCTTTCAGTTGACTTGTTTCACGCTCCATTGAACTAAATATGCCTACTTAAAAGCACTAGAGGGCATTTTATTGTTCACATCGAGGTAATGTCATGTTTTCTGCGGTAAACAACAGTTGAGACTACATAGCTATAAAATGTTAACATTTGTGACATGTGTGACCTTTCTTTAGTTTACTGAGTCGGAAAAAAGAACTGGCAAACCTGCAGGTCGTTTCAGATGTATCGTGAGTCACACTATGTTCGCCACGCATTGTTTTTCAATTGTTTTTATTCCTGATCAAAATGCAGCCGATTACCGAAAATAGTATGCGTGATACACTCACGAATACATCTGAATCGACCAGCAGATGTCGTTCTAGATCTGGCTGGAATAGCATAGGTAGGTATAGGCTAATATTTATGCAGGAAATGCAAATGCCAAGCCGCGAACAGTAACTAATTTTATCAATAAAAAATAACAGAACGTTTTTGTAGATTTAGATTTTATAAAAATTTGACAGATGTCAGCTAAGGTACCCTAGCTTATCCAAACGCAGGATGTGGTAACGCGACATTTTTCATACTGAAGCATCGCCGATCAGCGCTTGTGCCCATGTTCTTGCGCTTTTGCAGCGATGCGAGAACAACGCTCGGTACCAGCTAGTCGCGGGTCACATACCCTCGGCTTTCCTAGAAACCTTGCTACATTACCCATAAACCATTACTTTCATTTTCAACTTGCGTTTTCCGCGAGGAATGTCGTCATCAGTTGTATAGAACTAAGTACAATTAGGGCAGTAATGCGATCTTTGATATATTTATTTGTAGTAGAATAAATGTTAGTACATATTAGTACCTTACCAAAAGGAACAGGACAAGTATAAAAGCTATTTGTATGAATAATAAAATATAGTAACATATTCTTTCGATTTTCACACACCCCAATTAGGTGCACAGGAAATCTTAAATTTAATTAGGAAATTATTTCCTATTGCCCAAAAAAAATATTTTTCGAGCGTACCTTGCATGCCTTTTGCCCATAATTCAAACCTTTTCTCTCTACTCCAGGAATTCATCCAATCCTTCTTCGCTGGCAGCCTGAAACAGCACCTGCTTTCTGAGGAGCTGCCTGAGGACTGGGCCGCCAAACCCGTGAAGACTCTCGTCGCCACCAACTTCGATGAGGTCGTCTTTGACACCAATAAGAAGGTTCTCGTCGAGTTCTACGCTCCATGGTGAGTTTACGGCTGGCTTTTTGCTATCTACTGAGACACTAGAACCTACCTAGAATTTAAAAGAGACAATGAAATGTGAGTATAAAATACGTCGGAAGCTACCACGGGCTGGATTCGAAATGGGTCGCGTGGAAGGCCTAGGCGGTGAACTGAAAGCTTTTTATCAAACATAGCTCAAATCACTCTCTATCTTATCCATGTATACGAAGTCACCTTTAAAAAAACATTGGGATCTACAATAATGCTCACTGCTGCGATCACTGACAAACATGCTAGATTTTTAAATTAAAACCCCTGTTTGCGAAGGAGTTTAAATCTGGATCATTATCCTGGTCCAAAACTGGATGTTTGTGCCATTATTGGCATTATAAGGTCATAATGATAGTAAAGTTAACCGCAAGAGCATCGCCGATCAGCGCCTGCGCCTATGCGCTTGCACTTTTGCAGCGATGCCAGAACAACGCTTGGTACCAGCTAGTCACAGGTTACATATCTGCGGCTTTCCTAGAAACCTTGCTACATTCGTAAAACAAAGAAAAGAAAGGCTGATAATCACACTAATATAAAAATGCTAAAGTTTCGATGGATGTATGTTTGTTTGCTACTTTAAAAAAAAGTAAAAGTCATTTGTTTGCAAAAACACGTAAAAAAGATGATAAATAGTTATTTGAGTCAACATGTGTGACCAATATATATTGGTGTGCAAAGTAATTAGAGAGTATGGCATGCAGGTCTAAATTTAATTGTACATAACAATAACAAATTTATGATTATTAATTTATCATAGCATAAATTTAGATTACATCATTTAGGAATTCGTCAATATTATAGTAGCATTTAACACATAAAAGTTTTTTAAATTTAGTCTTAAGGCGCTACCCCGACCCAGAATAGCGCCGCCACCTATTTTATCTTATTACATTAAACAAAAGAAGTTTCTAAAATCCATTGGGCAGTTTGTGATACCTATCTCATAAACTTTTATTTAATGCCTCTGTAATAGTTGTATTTTGTATAGTTTAGACAGAGATGCGAAAATAGAGTTTGGTGGCCAAAAAGAGCAACTTCGCATCTTTGCATAAACTATACAAAATAAAACTATTACAGAGGCATTAAAAAAAGCTTATAATAGATATCACAAACTACCCAATGAATTTTAGAAAATTCCTTTGTTTAACGTAATAATAAGATAAACTAGGTGGCGGCGCACAGTGGATCGAAAAAGCCCTTCCTATAGACATAGAACTTTTTTTTTCTAAACATGCTTTTTCTTATTGGAAACCAAGACAGAATCTTATTAGAAGCCCAAACTATACCATATTTTATGAACCTAGGTGATAATGACGCAGAAAAGATTTTTTGAACTTTAATTTGTATGGAGAAAAACATGAAAATCGATATTTTTCGGCTCTCGTGCGAGTGCCCGTTATTTCCTCCGGCATAAATAATGTTCCTATTTTTTACTATCTTTTGACATATAGCACATATGGGGCACTCGATGGACTTCAGGTGAAAAAAAATTAAATATATTTTTAAATTTTCATTTTGCATTTTATTCATTATACAAGGTACATTACGACCTAAAAATAATATTTCAACTCACCTAATTATTGTTACAGTTTTAATGCAATATTTCACCAGCCATACTTTATAATTTTACCTGATAATTCCATATTATATGGTGGTTTTATGATATTTAGCCGTTAAAGACGATACCTATTGTATATTTTTTTGTTAAATTTACAAGGGGCCATTAAGTTAGGTACTCGACCTTATCATTGTTACAAAATTTATTGCAGAGGTTTACCTACTTATCTTGAACTACCTGCTAACCCGTCACTTATGATTGTATTATTATTCTAAGAATTCCTTAAGCCCCTTGGCTTTATTATTAAAAATGGATGTTATTTAAGTAGGTACTTACCTAATTAACAATTTGTCATTGTCTACTTTTTTCTAGTAGTCGTTAGCCGGTATGAAGTAAGTATAAATATGGAGGGAACTGAATATTTTTTTAGTTATATTAAAACTTACTACGTAAAACATCTGTGAAATTTCGAGTTAAAAATGGAAAAGCATAGTGTGGTGACCAATCTGGATCTATTTGTGATTCGTTTTAGAATCACAAATAGATCCAGATTGGTCTGGCAAGCTTGGAAACTATTTAAAACTGTTAGAAAGTGTTAAATTTCAGTTGAATTTGAGTTTATCTGAAGAAGATACAGACACTCTCCAAGAATTCTGTCGAAGTTTAGTCAGTCTGTGATAAAAAGATGGAAATCTGCAAAATGTAACACAGAAACTTTCAAAAAACACTATACAGATTGGTTGGAGCAGAATATCGAGTGGCCAACTTGTGTACGTGAAAATATACGACCACAACAGCTAAATACTGCAATTCAAGAAACAAGTGAAGCTGGCGAATTGTTTTTACCCTCTCCGAGTACATCAACTGTTGGAACATCAACGAAAACGGCTCCAAGTCCGCGCAAACCTTTCACAGAATTTGGAACAAAACAAAAGGTACGAAGGATTTAAAATTATAATTATAAAGGCCGAGAAAGTTCAGAATTGGCCTTTGCTTTAATTGCTAATATGAAAAATGAGGGTAAAGATATTTTGGCAGCAGCCATAGATCATATTCTAAAGAATCCAAAAGAGGCGGAAAAAATCGTGGAACAAGCAAATGAAAAAAATAAATGTGTTTTCACCCCTACCAAAGCGCTCGGCTTATTACTGTCACTTAAACTATCAAAGTGGCAGTATATAACGTTGAGAGAATCTGCCATTCAAGAAGGCATTACAAATTTGTATCCATCATATTACAAACTGCAGCAAGCCAAGATGGATTGCTTTCCTCCGAAAGACGCAATCACTGTTACAGATACAATGGCCAAAGTAGCTCTTCAAGCACTCCTTGACATAACTGTTAAAAGAATAATAAAAAGTTTACCTGACGAGATTACAAACCAATCAATGATATTAATATCGAAATGGGGATTTGATGGTGCCTCAAGTCAGAGCACATTAATTCATTGATCCAGAAGACACAGATTCTGACACAGATGCTGATATGGATGTCTTTTAATATGTTCTAATTGTTTTACAGAAACTTTGTAACTTATATGTAGGTACATAATACGTGTTTTTTAAATAATTATTGTGTATGATAACTTGTAATATAGAAAAATTTGCCTTGTGTCTAAAAAAATAGTAATATTTATTTCGTGTGAATTGTTTAATCGCCTTTGTAGTTTGTAATTATTATTCATTTCTTTTTAAAAATAATGACTGTATTTGATAATTATGCTTTTACTTTAACAAAATATAAAAATTTTATATATTTTCATTATTATGATAGGTGAAATATTACATTAAAATTGTAACAATAATTAGGTGAGTTGAAATATTATTTATAGGTCGTAATGTACCTTGTATAATGAATAAACTGCAAAAAAAAAATTAAAAATATATTTTATTTTTTTTCACCTGAAGTCCATCGAGTGCCCCATATGTGTTATATGTCAAAAGATAGTAAAAAATAGGAACATTATTTATGCCGGAGGAAATAACGGGCACTCGCACGAGAGCCGAAAAATATCGATTTTCATGTTTTTCTCCATACAAATTAAAGTTCAAAAAATCTTTTCTGCGTCATTATCACCTAGGTTCATAAAATATGATATAGTTTGGGCTTCTAATAAGATTCTGTCTTGGTTTCCAATAAGAAAAAGCATGTTTAGAAAAAAAAAGTCCTATGTCTATAGGAAGGGCTTTTTCGATCCACTGTGCGGCGCTATTCTGGGTCGGGGTAGCGCCTTAAATAGGTTTACATTTAAGTCTTTGTAGCTCTTAGGTATTTTATTATAGATTACAGGTGCCATGCACACTACCCTCTTTCTCAACATAGTAGTTTTTGATTCGTGTCTGGCTAATCTTTTGTTGTCCCTTCTATTCCTAATTACAATGTCACACATTCGGGGAAACAGATTGGGATTGTTCCTAACAAATAGCGCAATTTCCAGAATGTACAAGCTTGTGAGTGTTAGTATCTTATGTTTTTAACGCCAAAACTACTATGGAGCGGGCTGAAATTTTGCAAATAGATGAAGGGTCCACATCTGGAATAACACATAGGCTATTAATCCTATAAATCAGTCCCCATTTAATACAAATAATCTTTAAATGTTTCCAAAGAAACAACGCGTGTGAAGCCGCAGGCAAAGACTAGTCAGATATTAGACCAATATTATATTGTAAAATACCTACGGTATATAAACTGTATTACCGTTAAGCAAGGCAAATACACTCAGATGTGACCTGTTTCTAGGTTGGGTTCATGTCTAGACTTACCCTGTAATTTCTTTGCTATGTCTATAGCATCATTTGCTATTCAATTATAGTCTTTATTTACACAGAAGATGACGAATATTATTACAAGTGGTTCTTATGACCTTTGTTTGTTGCCACAGAAATAAGATGTTTGCTGATGAAATGTAGCTACTTCACTAAACTTTTACATCATTGCTATTTGTATTGTACGTGTAGGTCGTATGTAATATTTAACTTATGCTAGGTATATATAGTGTAGCCATTGTAATAAGGTCGTATCGTTAAAATTTGCACAAGTGTTCTTTAGCTTCACTGAACCGTAATTAATGAACATTGTGTGTCACTCATCATTGTTGCTGTTTCCCTGTTCAATTGCTCGGAAGAAGCGATTATGTAAATTTGAATCTTGTTTTTGTGTAGGTAGGATGATGAAATATTAATGATTTTTGTGAAAAGTTTCTAGGCTAAACTTTATTTAAAAGATAACATTAAGCAAACAAATTATAAAAAAAATAAAAACTTCTGACGATTTTACAGACTGAGACGGATATCATAGCATATGATAGTCTGCACCGATTTTTATCAAAAACAGTTGAATAATTTAACTGATTGGTGATTGACCGATTTTTTATGTTAGAGACTTCATCTATTCTTTTGGTTTTATAAAAACTCGAGGATAAAAACAGGCTCTGTTTGTGTGAGCGGTTAACTGTGTTCTTATGAAGAAAGGGTCTTGGGAGTTGTCAAATACTTCACACTTCGTCACTTTTAGCTAAAGCATTATCAAGCCATAAGACGTGAAGAGGCCATCATAAACTCATAAAACAATCTTGTCCCCAGGTGCGGCCACTGCAAACAACTGGTACCGATCTTCGACAAACTTGGAGAGCACTTCGTAAATGATGAAGACGTCGTCATTGCCAAGATCGACGCCACCGCCAACGAGCTCGAACACACCAAGATCACCTCCTTCCCTACACTCAAGCTGTACACTAAGGACAACCAGGTATGTATTCTCTACTAGCTGACCGTGATTGCGCACGCTTTGTGCACTATAATATGTTCTGAGCAAATAGCTAGTCTCCGTTGAAACTGGCGGCCGCCGCCGTAGAAACTCTGCTAAGAGGACATCACATGCTGACCCAAAGTTGTCTTGTTCGAACCTTGAGTTCAGTAAGAAATCTTATATTTTTAGGTTTTAGAGTATTTTCTTTTGCTTTCCCTAAAACCTTATTTTGGACTATTCTGAACATTTAGAAATACATTGGTAAATTGGTCCAACCGCATTGTGCAACTATATGCCAGAAAACCGCAGCGAAATAACGCGCTTACCAAAGATCAGCTTTTTTTTTATTCATGTCAACTAGCTGACTACTTTTAATTTGTCTATTTTGACTACGTAGCCTAAAAGAAAAGCTCTTCTGTAAACAATTTGTATCTGTACTTCAGGTGAAGGACTACAACGGCGAGAGAACACTAGACGGCATGACTAAATTCGTGGAGACCGACGGAGCTGCAGCCGAGCCAACTCCCTTCGTGGTAAGATAAAATTTTATACTAACCATACCATCATAACGAACATCAATAGCTAGCCTGTGACCGCCCTACATAGTCTCTTCTCTACCTACCTGCACTAGACCATCCTGAGATCAGATCTCTAAGTTACGCGCCCACCGGATCGGTATCGGCCCGTGCGGAGCGAAAGGCTTTGCAAAAGGGTGTTTCTGCCGATGACGTCCTAGTCAAAACTTGAGATCTGAATAGTCTCATAGTGAACATTAATGTCATGCAGATTCGTTATTGATTTGTATTCTAAAGGTCATACACATCTCTGAAATTCCGTAGGTTCATTTTACACTGGCTGAGCCATCTAACCAATCGTGTAAATGACAATGTATTGTCGCAGAATCATCCATAGATGAAAGAAACTACCTCGTGTGTTCATAAGTCTTGAGACACAGTAAAACTAAAATATTTTTGGAGCTAAGTTGAGTATTCATTTATTGGATATTAAAATTAAAACTACTGACATCTAGATCTGTATTTAAAAATAAATCATTCAAAATGGCCGCCTTTGCATTCAATGCAGGCCTTCAAACGCGTGCGCCATTCATCTATGGCGGCACGAATCTTTTCAATGGGAATCCGTTTCGATTCTTTAATAAGGGCTCGCTTGAGAGAATCCAGGTTTGGGTGAGACTTTCTGCATGCCCTCAGCTCCAATTCCGTCCATAAAGAATAATCCAAAGGATTCAAGTCAGGGCTTGACGAGGGCCAATCTTCGCTCCGAATGAAGCCTGGCAAATTGGCCTCCAGCCAACGTTGGGTAGTCTTAGCTTTATGGGAGGGAGCAGAGTCCTGTTGGAAAACCCAGTATTTTCCAGCGAATAGCGTATCATTTAATGGTTTAACCACCGCTTCCAATATGTCGGTTTTGTAATTTTGTGCCTTCACCTTGACGCCTTGCTGGCAAAAATGAAGCGAAGTGACCCCCTCGTAGGAAACACCCCACCAAACCATCACACTTGCTGGATGATGAGTGCGCTGGACATTGCGTACAGATGGCTGGACGTCCTTTGAACTTCTGGCGTAAACCTTATTGTTCTGCCGGTTAAACTTTTATTCCACCGTGAAGATCTTTTCATCGGTAAACAGGATATTTTTTGGATCGTGTCTCTTCAATAGGTTCCGACATCGTTCCAGTCGCAATTTACGAAGACGCTCGTTTAAATAATGCACTTTCCTTCGACTGTAGGCCTTTAGTTTAAGATCATATTTAAGTATCCTGTTCACCGATATTCGCGAAATGTTGGTCTGCAGAGCTAATTTCTTTTGAGTCCGGCAAGGGTTGCGACGAATTCGCTCTCTGATTACTTTGATGTTGGCGGGCGTCCTTACAGACCGCGGGCGGCCACATCTTCCACGGTCTTCTAAAGAGCCGGTCTCCTTGTACCTCTTTATGGTACACAAAGTTCCGACTACATCCCAAACTTTGGATTTCACTAAAAAATTGCATTGGTTTTTTCCTGCTTGAAACAGTGAAATTACAGTTGCACGCAAATCTTTTGTTGGCGCCATTTTCACGGAGAATGAAACAAATATTCAAATGTATATTTTTTCTGATTCAAAACATTCAAAATTTAAAATTTTAAAAGTTTAAAAAAGGTTGCATGAATTACTTTCTTTTTAAATTAATTAAATAAGTTCTTCTCAAAACTTATGAACACACGAGGTATATATGATAGATTGGTTTCAACCTCGACACTTTTGAGACGTGTCCCATCTGTACAGTGAATTCAGTTATTTTACCTCTAGCTGTTAGGTTGGCAATCTGAGCGTTATATTGCCATATATAACTTCTATGACTCCCTTAAACGAAATGTAAAAAACAGTATTGCTAATATTACCTAACTATGCTGATTTAGTACTACACTTTGTGTGATAATGGTACATACAGTACGATAGTTCTTAAATATTTAATCAGGTATTTTGGAAGTAATGTTTTTAATAAAATATTTATCTCCATACAAAATCAGTACAGTTGTAACAATATTCGATTAACATAATAATGTAAGTCCAATAATATTAATCAATCAATAATAAACAACAGATCAACATTCTAGTTTCCAGTTTAATTGGGTAAAATGTTTATGACGGGTAACCCTTTTTTACATACCTGTAAGCTCTTCAAGACGACTCGACAGTTATACCAACACTCAGAAAACATCTGTCAGAGGTAAAATAACTGTGAATGCACTATAGTTTCTTTCATCAAAGGTAATAAAAAACAAATTCTGGGATAGAATTCGGCCCAAGGATGGTCGCTCCCTTGATCGTTTAACGTCATGCGGGCCATCTTTCTTAAATTTACTTGTGGTCTCATAATTATATTGTTTTAATTGTCTGTTATTTGTTTCAGTCTGAAGAGGACGAAGATGACGAGCCAACCACGAGGGACGAGTTATAAACGCCGCGATCTGTTCGCTCTCATGAGACTTCCGTAGCGTAGTACTTGTATAGATTTATCATTTACTTTTTACTGCAACACAGAAAGTGCATTTCGTACTCTAGACTGTTTTTATTTTTGCGAATTGTATAATTATGTGTAACTCCACACTTGGTTCCACTAAGGACCACTTTGATGTAGCTGTTACATTGGACAGGGGTATTCTGTTGACTTAACACATTGTTTTCCAAATCGTTATTACGTTAAAAAAGGCGTTGATATTGTAAGCGAAATACTCCCATGTATTTGTAATGAACGCATAATTTATTTTGCAACAACAGCAGCAGAAGTACTGATATTTATAATTTCTGTATCATAATGGTATTTCTAACATTCCTTAGTACAAGAAGTAGTTACATCGAACAAGAGTTAGATTTCGTTTATAAGAAATATTGGCATAATTTTTATGTTATTAAATAGTTTGTATATTTTCATCACAAGCATAGAGTATGTTTCATAAGAATACTTTCGTGGTTATTAATGTTATATTTTTGTACCAATATGTTTTAAATCTAAAATGAAGTTTACAAATTTGTTGAACCCGCTTATAATTTATAGCCTAGGGCTGAAAATTAAATTATCTGAATCATATTTGCCATCGAATGTAAATATCCACAAACAAAACTTGGTTTTTACGTATCTATTGTGGATACAGAAATTGATAAATAAATAATTTTAAAATTGAATACATTTTTTCATTTAGTTACAAACAACCCTAGACATAATTAATGTATGCCCATTTATTCGATTCAAACCAGTCTTATTAGTCGTATACTGTTATTAAAAAAAAACATTCCCAGTATAGTGCAACTAAACTATTTGCTAAATTTTGTTACGAAACATATAAATAAAAAGCTAAAGTAGTTATTATAATTTTATTTCCTCTTAATTATAACGATTACAACATAAAATAACTCTTTAAAATTATTAACATCAAGCTTGTTCTTTTAAGTTATCACATTAATACTAAATTAATATTAGTCGAGACTTGGAATGGTTTATATAAAGTTAAATAAACTTTAGAAACGACTGTCTCTTTGGTAGTGGGTTCATGTTAACTTGTACATAAGTACAGAAAGAAATACCGACTATAAATAGGCTAATGTAGATATCAAAGTACAGTAATGTGTTCTTCAAATAGATAATCGCACAATTATATTTTAATCGACGTTTTTGCCAGAAATTTGCGTACAACAAACAGGCAAAGCTGCTAATTGTCCGATAAACTTTTGGCAAACACCAGCCTTAGACTTCCACCTTGGTTACAGGCCAATTGTAAAACAATCCAGTCGATTGGCATCGATCATCAGATTAATTACTACGCAAATCGATAAACTGGCAATAATTGCGCGCGATAATCGATGACAAGTGCAGTTTTAACCTAACTAGATAAAGTATTGGGAAGGTATTGAACCTTGAGAAAGGGGTTTGAAGATTTTTGGTCCTAACATTGACTACCACAGTAAGTTTTTCAAAATCGCCGCTCAAGATAAAATTTATAAATTTAGATAAAGGACACTGATGTAATAAAAAATGTCACAAAACATATTGTCCTGGTTCTGAGAAATTCACACAAAAAAAATTAGAGCAGTATGTATTTCATCTTTGAATATTATCAGAATCCTGACGCTTTAGGATATTATGTTAAAGGATTTTTTTTTATTTCTTTATGTGACCTCTATCCAAATATATAATAGTATATTATTAGTGCAAGCGATTTTGAAATAAAAAACGGTATTGTAGCCTGTGTACGGGCTACCCTCCATACTAAAATCTTCAAACCACTTTAGGTCAATAGCATAAACGGATAACGAACGTCACTTTTTATTATGCGTGCATGAATAAGATTCTGTTCTAAGATCAGTGTGTAGAACCTATGCCCAGCTAACTAAAACCGAACCAATATTGGGGTCTCTCTTTCCAAATAGATAAATTTAGTAAACAAGAGTACAAAAATCATAACCCAAGGTGGGTTAAGTTTTTGCACAGTTGGGTAAAAAGGAATGGAGTAGAAATGCATTTGATAGAATTTACAATGGAATAAAGTATTGACCGTCAATTTAAAAGTTGTCAATTTAATTTCACAAGTCCAAAATAAGTTCTTTGCAAGGTTATTTTAAGATATCGTTTCGGAAAGCAAACAATATATACAGGGTTATTGGCAGATGTTATTAGTAATACACTTGACACAGCATGGACTGCAGGTTCTGCCCGTCATCACGAACAGCGTCTTCACGAACGTGTCCGTGATTATGGGCAGAACCTGCAGTTCATGCAGTGTCTGTGAATTACCAGTAACCCTATATAACCTTCAGTAAATAACAATTTTTATCACAAACACGACCCTCAAACGTTCATCCAAATACTATAAAAACGTAACTTTATAATTAGTACGTTGGTAAATTGAAACGCCAATATAATAAATGCTCCCGTTGTGTCACGTGATTCGATATATTCTACGTGATTTTTAAATACGTATACTCCGTCCACGCATTTATTTTCTTTGTCTTAATGAAAGAATAAAAAAAATCATACACGTAAGTGTGTCATCTCAATAAATATCAAAACCCTTATATTTTTCGAGGCGATAGATTCGCATCACTATTCTTAAAAAGAAGCAGTTTATGAAATATTGCATTCTTTCATTCAGTCATAGAAAATAAATACGTGGACGGAGCATAATTACAATTATAACGTGATATACAGGGTGCACAAACTTTGCTTTCGGAAGCAAATAAAATAATAAAGAAAATGTCTTATAATTTTGTAAAGCAAGCCAGCACGAGGCTGAATGAAAATAAAGCTGTAAGAATAAAAGCAGCAATAATTTTACACCCTGTATATACTGTTGTATCTACTTACAATAGTGTAATCCTAAAATAATACAAAGTCAATAATGCGAATACATTCTTATAAGTATTAATAACAAAGCTTTGAAAAAAACCGATAACATTGAAGTATTTTAAGTTGATGTTTAAACCATCTTATATGTTTAAAGATAATATGTTTTTTTAAAGTAAAATATAATTTAATAAAATAAATCATATAAGTATAAATGTACTTAAATTTTATTAACAAATAACGAACGACCGTATATAATTATATGCATAAAACGAAATCTACAAAATTACACACCATGATTGATTGATCACCTTAAAATATTTCAATTGTTAGCTACAAAAAACATAACCCTACTTCTTGCGCAGTCGAGTAAAAAGGCAGGCACCAAACGGCGTTTGTGTGAATAACAAAAACACTTAAATTCGATGCGAAAATAACAAACTAATGGATAAATTGTGTGTTACTATTTCATTGGTTAGGGCTATTCTATGATGATTATACAATGTGAAAGAATTAACTGCACAACGCAGACTCTGTATGTAGACTTTTATACAAGCGGTGTTTCAATCCTAGGCTGGCCGCAAATTGGCTACTATCGCTCGAGCGAAACAGTTGCTTAAGGTGAATCGATTTACTTTGCGCTGCGGTTAAATTATGCGCTGTTTTTCATTAAATTTTCTGCGTTCTACTGGGAACAAAACTGCCGGAAATGTAACTTGCCGCAAATCATAAACCCATGATAAACTAACATCGATACAATGGTACTTCAAAAATCAACATATTCCCAATACTCCTAAAGTACCATGAATCGAAGTTTGTAACAACATGGTTTCATAGACAAAGGTTTGCGATACGCGGCAAATTACTCTATTGGCAATTTATTCCTTGTAGAAAGCAGAACACATTCAAAACCGCAAACAAAAATAAATTCAATCTCCCGCGCAATGTAAATCGAACGCCCTTATTCTACCCCTCGGTAGCTCAAGCAACAGAACAGACGTTTGAGTGAAGACACCGCTCGATAGCATAAGCGACTGAAGTGAATACACCTATTGCTGACGCAACAGTAGCTAATGTGAGAACACCCTAAGCTAATTTCATCATCGCCGAATAGCGCAAACTTCCCCGTAACTCAAGTGTTAACTCTTACTCGTGACTTAATACAGTAGATAAAAGTTTTCGCGAGATCTGAAGATGATTAAATAAGCCTTTAAATCACCACTTTCGGACGCCAATAAGTGCCTTTTCCCACGTCCGGGTACCGGTAGCCGGTGCCGGTACCCGGCGGCGAATCATAGTATGCAAATTATACCGGTACGTGTGAAAGTAGAATACAGAACTATAAAACAAGAATCTTTCGGTAAAATAAAGATAACAAGCTATTAATATAAAACCATAAATTTAATAATATAAAACCAAAACTGATGTTATTACGAGACTTGGAAACTGTCGGGGGGGCAGTTTAACGATGAACGCCATTGTACATGCCTATACACCTCGCCGCCGACTAGACGGCACCGATTACCGGTAAAACGGGGCGTGTGAAAAGGCACTACCTCTAAGTGTAACACTTTAGTCATCAAACGTTTATTTTGAAAACGTTATCGTGCATTTTTACTTCCTCCAGAAATATGCTACGTAGGTAAGCACCAGTATGTGTGTATGTTTATAGATCATAGCTTAACATTGTTCCGCTTAGCTATGACAAGTGATCCTACAGCCGGGTTTCCACCGCGAAAGGGCAAAGCGGGAAATGAGAGATGAGTGGCCGGAGTTAAATTCAACGCTTCCTGCTCGCTCACTCTTTTCCGCTCGACAATTTGTTGGTGGTAAACTGCATACTTGTAATTCAGTTTACTCTCTGAAAGGGGTCCGATCCGCTTGCGATGAAAACCCGGCTTCCCACTTGTATAATTAGAAGACATTTTATATATAGTACATCTAGAATATCAGTCATCTGGTACCATAACACAAGCTCTGGGTTACTTTAGAGCCAGATGATAACAATGTGAAAAAGTGTAGTATTTCATTATTATAAGGATTTAAGCGGGATAACTACGTACCTAATTTTAAATTTAGGTTAGTAGGTAATCCACTTACATCCGTAATGAACTCCTCAAACTACAATAGTTTTTATATTAAAATGTCTAGTAAGTATTTATTTATTTTTATTGGTTGGGTTTGACACTTTCCGTCGCTTACCTACGTACTACTTATCATCATCTCTGGTGGACTGGCTTCATACATCAGCTATTTCTGCCACATTATGTTTAAGCACTTAAAGAGCAAACATTGCATCCGGATCTTCCTTCTTGATCTGCCTATGCCTCGGGGTCTGCTGCGGAGTTTGGCCTTTATTCTCACCAGCATTGGGCAGGTTTTCGGCTGCGGCCGCGCGTTCAGCTAAGAACTGGTCGAAGTCTCTGCTTGTCACGCTCTCTTGGGCGCCGTTTTCTGTGTTAGTCTGAAAACATTGTTACGTTATGAAATATTAATATTTATTTGTGGATCGGTTTTTTTATCTTTAAAGGCCTATTTTTATTTCAAAATGTAATCGAAATATTTATTTACATTAACAACATTAACGATAAAATGTAGCCTAGTAACAGACTAGCTTCTATCATACCGGACTCGGATCTGATCACGAAACTATGCGAACTTATTTTCTCTCTCAAACTCAAATTTGTTTTAAAGTTCCGTCAAGTGCGAGTGTGACTCGCGCGCCGAGGGTTTCGAATGTTTGTCAAGTATACCAATTATGTTCTACAGGTACCGGTTAGAGACTGCTATTCATTGAATACCTAAAAATTAAAGGTAGGTAGGTACCTACATTTCAGATGTATCGGTTTACAAACTTCGAAGTATAGAGGGTAATAGTAAAATTTTCGAGTTTTTTCAAAATATTTCAAAAAGTATGAAACCTACAGAAATTTCAATAACTGTTAAATAAAATAATAATTAACTGTTTTGAGATGTACAAACCTTTTAATTGATACCCCACTAGGTGCGGTAGCCCCCCCTTTTGAAAAAAATGTCTTACTTTTTGACAATTTTTCAAAAAGTCTTCTACTTACAGACTTCTCTATATTTTTCCTGTATTATATAGATCCATATCTATAAACGCTACACACATTTTAGATGGATCGCTCTGCAAATAGAAGGGGGGGAATGGATAATTTTTCGTAATTTTTTCAAAATATTTCAAAAAGTATGAAACTTACAAAAATTACAAAAACTGTTTTGAAATGTACAAATGGATAACTTTCATTTGATACCACTTGACTTTGTAGGTCTCTTATAATTTCGACATCACAATTTGTACTGAAAATTTTAATTTTTCATTCCTTTTCCTTTAATCTGTACAGGCGCACGAAATGTATTATTATTTTAAATTTCAGGTTATTTGCTGATATATTAAAGATGGATAAAGGACAGAAAAAGCAAGACCATAATAAGGGTTTCGAAATCGATCTTCGAAACCCTTAAAACTCAAATTTGTGTTTGCTGTGTCGGAATTACCTGATATGTGCGAGTGAGATGCCAATTTTAAGATTTTGTGTTCAAAATAAACATATAAACAACATATGAGGACACCACCAAGGTTAGTGCTTGTGTTAGTAAAGAATGAACGTGAAAGTAAATATTATACGAAAAATACATAAACCATGTCCCAAAGCATTACAACACACCTTTTCCTGTTCTAGCCAGGCGGCGATCTCATCGATCTCCCTCTGATCCATCCCAGTCGGCTGTAGAAAACATTAAAAATCAACAAAAACAACTTAAAATAACAAAATAAAACAACAAAAAGCAAAACACTTCATTTTGTAACACACAGTCGGTTAGACACAGTAGACAAGTCGACGTCAGCACCACATGTATTAATTTGTAGGTGCGTTTGGTATTGGTAGACTTCAACCACGATAAATAACATACAAAAAAAAACAATAAAACGTCTTAGAATTATGGTATTTTTGGATTTAACGCCAAAAAGTTTAAGACTTTCATACAAAGCTGTTCATCATGCTCATGGTTTCTTCAATACAGGCTTAGCCTAGTGAAGAAATCAACACACAAATAAAATATATTAATAGCTGTCTGCAAATAGACATAATTAGTTGCTCTTCTCTTATTTTCTGTGTGATATTTGTGACTCTTCTGAATATACCTATCTTGTTTTGTACAAAGTTAAGAATGTGCACCTAATGTAATCAAAAACCTATGTGCTTTGCTTTGCTATTGACGTTTTTCTGGCAAAAAAAGACTATCGCAACTCGTAGGCAATGAAATCGCCTATGGAGGTGGATCTTTAGAGTCACACATTTTATTTACGCGGAGTCTGCCAAAACTAGACCGAAAAAGATTTATTTCTATAACATGATTCTGTAACGCCACTCGGCTCGGGCAACGCGATTAGACACACGTATATAGTAGGCATAAAGCTTTTTTGACCGGTTTAACCCATATTTTAACGTAATTTTAATTCAAGAGAAATATTTTTGAGCTGATTGGAGCTAATTCTGGGTCGTAATTGTAGTGAAACTCTTTGTTGACGTTTTATCACCTCACACAACACAAGTCTACACAATAACTATCTTTATACCTACGAAAATTTGGCTTCTTCGTGTATATAACATAGTGTGTGTATAATAATTATAATTCTACAGTATCAGTGAATGTATGAGTACTAATTTATTGCAATCCCTTTCTTTAAATAATATGAAAACATGACATTGAACTTTATGATCTGGAATTAATTGAACATTAGTTTTTTATTTCGTTTTTTTTTATTCATTTATTCATCATTTTCAATGATTTATTTATAGTGATGTATGTTTTTATCTTTTCAAATTGTACAATTTCTGACTTGCCTTGTATAACGACCTATGTTCAGTTCAAAGATCTTTATTTCTCATTTACAACAAACATGTCACTTACACGAGAAACTTATGCTAGTAATATTATTATGTTATTTTCGTCTCTTATGGTTTAGTTTAGTAGTGTTACATCTTCGGTTATATATCTTTGCAATTTAGTTTTATACACGCCAAACGTTCTAGCTCCTTTAATATCTTCAGGTAGCCTGTTATAGAATTGGGCACCTTCGAAAGTAATCGTCTTTTTACCCTGCTGAGTTCTAATTGTAGGCAAAACAAGATGGTCACCTCTTCGTCTACTGTATTTACTGTGTAGCTGGCTTTTTTTGATGAATGTGATATTTGTATGAATGGTTTTGTTAAGGATTCTACGTATAAGTAAACAGGTTGTATAGATATATAGTTGTCTAATGTTCATTAATTTAGTTTCTTTATAGATTTTTACTGTAGGTGTTAGAAATGGATAGTGAAATAGAATTTTAATAATTTTGTTCTGTAGTCTTTGTAGCTCATTCAGTTTATAGTTTGGTGCGTTACCCCATATTTCTATAAGGTACGTTAGGTATGATTTTACTAAAGAGTTGTAAATGTTTAATGGTAAATAAATTAATAAAATAAATAATTTGTTATAAATGGTAAATAAATAAATACAAATAATGAATTAGTTACCAAAGGCTGTCCCTGCGTGGCGCGCTGCGAGGCGGCTGAGGCGAGGCTGGTCGTGGTCTGATCTTCCAGGTTGTCTGCGTAGCTGCTTCCACTGGAATAAAGTATGTCTTGTAAAGTTGTAAGATTACCGCTTCCGATTCAGCACTTGTTCTTTCGAGTTAGCGAGGTGATTTTAGATATTTTTTATAAACAAGTCTCCGTCGCTTTCAATAAACAGACGAAAACACCGGAAATGAAAGAAACGTACGTTGCCTATTGCGGAGCGATATGAAAATGGCGCCCACACTCTGGAGACGTTCAAACTTATAATTTAACTTACGCCCGTATTATGAAACCATGCTGAGTCATCGATCTATGCTCGAGTCTTTGATTATTAATATGACATAATTAATAATCAAAGGCTTGAGTAACGTTTTGCCGTAAAAAATCTTTACTCAAGCATAGATCGATGACTGACCAAGCTCTTATAGGCTTTAGTATTTCTTTAGTGCGTTGCTGCTTCCGCATCCGCGATGCACCACCGTCTATGAAGACACACGTTACGATTTGCGGCAAATTACTATTCAGCTAGTTTACTCCCTTGTGAAACGAAAAATATGTAAGCTCCCGCGCAATATAAGTCAAACGCCCTTAAGGGGCAAATCAAACGAGTTTGGTTGTCAAACTAGGCTTTGATCCCAGTACTCACGGGATCCACATGGTAAAAAAACTCGAATTACATAAAATTCTAAATTTTGTCTTTGGTTCCTTGAACGTGAAAACACGATTGAGAAAAAAAATAACGATAAAAAAAAATCATGTATGTTGTTTCGCACATAATTTGGTCAAGATCTCAGGAACCCTGCGGTCTATTGAAATGTATTATTCTAATGATTCGTTGGTTATTTTATTACTGATTATTTGGTTCCTTGAACCAGTTTCTTCATAAGTTGTGTAGTTTTCTTGTAAATAAGATAAAATTTGATTTTTGCGCTTACGCCGTCACAAAAACGTATGGTCTGTCCCACTTCTATGAACGCGAAATCCTATGCCTATCCTTTTCACAAAATGGCGCGCAATGCGCCCTCTTAAGGACCCATTATGAATAAAAGCGTCCAAAGACCAACTTGGAGCGCGAGAGAGGATGAGCGCGGTTCTAGACGCGCGCTTGCCGCATCCCTGCGAGCAGTGACAGTGCTGTCGTCAAACTACGAAAGTTTTTAAAGCCCATAAGGACGTGCAAATCCCACCAACTAAAAAACCCAACTACCGGAACTCACCCAGTCTTGGAGTTCTCGTAGGTCACGTTCCTAGACTGCGCAAACATGTCGAACTCGTCCTTGGAAGCGCCGCCGGGAGATTTCTCTGGTTGGGCGTCGGCAACCGCTGAAAATAACAATAGGTAGTTTTACATTCTAAGCGTTTGTTTACTAATCCATACTAATATTATAAAAGCGAAAGTAATTTATAGGAACAGACAGTACCTACCTATGCATAAACAATGTTATAAAATATAATTGTAAGAAACTTACTAACGCCAGGTTCTCTTGAGTGCCAAGTGCGAGTTCTTGACGCGTTCGACCGCGAGCAAGTAAACGCGAATTTGTATGAAGAAAATGACAGTCACCCTAGCGGCGAGTTAAAGAATCACCATTTCTTCAAACAAATTCACGTTTACTTGCTCGCGGTCGAACGCGTAAAAAACTCGCACTTGGCACTTAGATCGAAAGTAGAAAACTATTCCAGTTTTAAATGTGACAGATGTCTCTCCTGACATATTAGTAATCTTGTCGATAGGTAGTGCGGCAAATACAAACTTAAAGATAAACTGAAATAGTTTTCTTTACAAATATATGAAAATCACGTGTTGGTAGGTGAATAAAATAGTTTGCAGGGCTTGCCGCATGCAGCATTTGCCTGCAGTCTTTCGCAGGTCGTCATCCAACCTGACCGGGGGGGTGTCCTACACTACGTTTGCCGAGTCGCGGTCAACACTCAAGAACACGTTTTCCCCAGCGGTTGTCGGTCCTTCGCGAGATATGGGCGGCTCGTCGTTAAATTTGACTCTCTTAGCTCTTTCCATAGCTCGCTGAGCGACTTTGAACTGTTGGACCAGCCCTACCGTGAGTGTCCACGTCTCAGCTCCGTAGGTCATGACGGGTAGTACGCACTGATATGGTAAACTATTCCTTGACATGAGAGGGAAGTGCACTTACATAGTTTGGCTACATCAGGCACATCATCGCTGAGATCAATCAGTGAGTCTTCCTCTGGTTTAGCTGTAAACAAATTATTCAAATCAAATTATGTTTTAACCTTTCGAACGCCGGACCTGGGAAACAAATGCACCGACATGAGTGTGCCGCGACATGGTGCGGTCAGAGAGCGCACTCGACAGGGTTCAGAATTTATTGAATATTTTCAATAAATTGTTATAATGTATTTATCTACTGCTAAATCATTATCACGCTTTTATCTTGCATAGGTTATTGAACCCAACATAAAATTTACACACTGTCTGTAGAAATAATGGTAGATTTAGAAATTCTGTTGATATTTTTTATTTTATTTATAACACTCGTTAGTTCAATATCAAAGCGGTATATTGATATGAAAAACACAACCTTGATAGCTAAAATCACTTAGATATACTATGTTGAAAAACACAATTCACACCGAAAAATTTGCCATTTCACAACGAATGCATGCCAATGTTCAAATTTTGACGGTTCTATGAACTTCACTGAATGAGTGAAATGATTTTGGGTTCATTCATTTCAGAGGTAAACAAATAAAACAATTTAGACTGTATTGCACTGTATATAAATACCAAAACCGAATAAAATTGTATCGCTGGTACTAGAGCACTGATCAGAGCTTAGGCAGACAAAGGTAGTAGGCGCTGATCAGTGCTTAGGCAAAGGAAAGGTTAAGAATAGCTACCTAATTTCATACATAGTACGTAGTTTTGTCGCATAATAAATGTGCATTTATCGCGGCAAAACTACTGTACTAAGGATTGATATTTTTCATATGGAGTTTTAGACTTGATATGGGAATACCGCGTGAAAATCTCAGGTTCCTAGCTATATACCTCTATGTCTGTAGTATATTTAGAATCTAAATATACTACAGACATTGGTAATCAGATATACCCTTAATCTCCTGTTGCAACATCCCCAGCTGAGTTAGCGCATTCACTGTCACGCTCACGGAGCACTAGATTGGCATGTGCGCCATGGGCAATGAAAGTGTTAGAGGGGTCGACTCTTACGCGACTGCCGCGGCAGTTAGCATGTTCTTACACGCATTAGGCACGCCCATGGCCTTAGCCCGTATAGCGGAGGGCGTGGCGCCCGTGGCCGCGTGTCGGTCTTTCGCGAACCGCGAGTCTCGTAGCAGGTTGTTAAGTTGGTCGTTGGCTTGCAGTAGACGCGGTTAGGGGTAACTGTAAGCGCTAGGCTATGCATGTTTTATCGAGCGAAGCCGCGGGATAAAGCTCGTACCTATGTCATCATCAGCCTGTGCTAGACCACTGCTGGATAAAGGCGTCCCCCAATCAACGTCATAGCGCCATCTTATACAGAATAGACATATAACATACGGGCATTAAGCATGAGGCAGCCTTTGATAGCTTGTTTTGACCTGGTAGTTGGTTTTGAACAGCGACCCGGTTAAAAGAAACTTTATCAGCGTTATTGGGTTCGTTTTATCTAAGAAGACCGAAGCTACAGGCTAAAGTTAGTATGAGATAAAAATAAATAGTCACCAGCATTAGGCACGCCCATGGCCTTAGCCAGTATAGCGGAGGGTGTGGCGCCCGTGGCCGCGTGTCGGTTGTTCACGAACCGCGAGTGTCGCAGCATGAGGTTGTTGAGTTGGTCGTTGGCTTGCAGCAGCGACCCGGTTAGAGGGGACTCCCCGGCGAGGCGGCCGACCAGCTCGGCGATGCGGCTTTGCATTGCTTTAAGGGTGTCGGCCAGTTCCTGCAAATCACATCATATATTATTAATGCGAAAGTCTGGATAGAGCTCAAATTTTACATACAGGTAGTTCTTAGCCTGGAATAAAACATAGGCTCCTTTTATATCCTATAAATTAGTTCTCATGGTCTAGAAATAATATTGTAATCATTTCCATAGAAACAACACGCGCGACGCCGCGGGCAGAAACTAGTATGAAACAAGCTTTAGTTTTAAAGTTTTGATTATTTTAGTGCGTAAGCCTCACACTGGGTTGAACCAAGCTTAACTTTAGTCTTTCAACAGGATTGGATAACACAATGTTTCCCCTGTAGGTGGAGCTAACGGCGCTATAGTCCGATGAGTGTCCCAAAGTTTTTCGTCTTCTACGTCACTTGACCTCGTGGTGTAGTAGGTTAGCACGTTCCTATACTGAGGGAAAGATGCGGGTTCAAGTCCCGTCGAAGTCAAACAATTTTTGGGATATTATTTGATTTCTTTTAAGCTTTAGTTTTGTTATTGCCACTTTAAGTCTCAGTTTGACACTGATAATAAAACTAGCAGAAGCTGATTTGCGCAAGCTACGAGTATTTTAATTGTTTCTTTAGCTTTAGAAGACCACAGCTTCCCGAAACAATGATCGGTCTTGATCTGCCCTTATCCAGCGATTTCTCAAAATCTTCACCAGGTCATGGGTTAAGCTGGTGGATCCATTGCTCCTGGGCTCAAACGTCAAAACTTGATAGCGTTTGGTTCAAGTTTTGACGTTTGAGTAGCGTTTGGCGACTATATTTCCGGTGCGCTCGTTCAGCATATCGGACATAACCGCCATGTTGCCTTCTACTACTGACAGGTCGGCGCGCAGTTTGTTGGTCTGTTTGTCTGTCTGTCACTCGTACAACTTACATTCAGCAGCTCGATATCGCTCTCGTGGTGGTTGGAATGCAGCTGCTCGGTAAGCTCGTTCAGCATATCGGTCATGACCGCCATGTTGCCTTCTACTACTGACAGGTCGGCGCGCAGTTTGTTGGTCTGTTTGTCTGTCTGTCACTCGTACAACTTACATTCAGCAGCTCGATATCGCTCTCGTGGTGGTTGGAATGCAGCTGCTCGGTAAGCTCGTTCAGCATATCGGTCATGACCGCCATGTTGACTTCTATTAAGTACTGACAGGTCGGCGCGCAGTTTGTTGGTCTGTTTGTCTGTCTGTCACTCGTACAACTTACATTCAGCAGCTCGATATCGCTCTCGTGGTGGTTAGAATGCGGCTGCGCGGTGAGCTCGTTCAGCATATCGGACATGACCGCCATGTTGCCTTCTACTACTGACAGGTCGGCGCGCAGTTTGTTGGTCTGTTTGTCTGTCTGTCACTCGTACAACTTACATTCAGCAGCTCGATATCGCTCTCGTGGTGGTTGGAATGCAGCTGCTCGGTAAGCTCGTTCAGCATATCGGTCATGACCGCCATGTTGACTTCTATTAAGTACTGACAGGTCGGCGCGCAGTTTGTTGGTCTGTTTGTCTGTCTGTCACTCGTACAACTTACATTCAGCAGCTCGATATCGCTCTCGTGGTGGTTGGAATGCAGCTGCTCGGTAAGCTCGTTCAGCATATCGGTCATGACCGCCATGTTGACTTCTATTAAGTACTGACAGGTCGGCGCGCAGTTTGTTGGTCTGTTTGTCTGTCTGTCACTCGTACAACTTACATTCAGCAGCTCGATATCGCTCTCGTGGTGGTTGGAATGCAGCTGCTCGGTAAGCTCGTTCAGCATATCGGTCATGACCGCCATGTTGACTTCTATTAAGTACTGACAGGTCGGCGCGCAGTTTGTTGGTCTGTTTGTCTGTCTGTCACTCGTACAACTTACATTCAGCAGCTCGATATCGCTCTCGTGGTGGTTAGAATGCGGCTGCGCGGTGAGCTCGTTCAGCATATCGGACATGACCGCCATGTTGCCTTCTACTACTGACAGGTCGGCGCGCAGTTTGTTGGTCTGACTGTCTGATAGGGTCACTTGCGGCTGTGGGTGAAATAATTTGTGTGATTATCTTCGAAATAGTAACATAATTCTGTGATGGTATTTAAAACATCTACAAAAACAGGCCACAATCGTCCATTGTTGGACATAATGGCCCGGCCAGAGACGCTCCGTCTTACATGCGAGCATGCATGTGCAAAACCAGTTTGCGCAGGTAAGAGCGTGCGTGTGGACGGCAAGACGGTAGATCGCGCAAGCCTGGAAGCGCGGCTTCTGCAATCGTTGACATGCTGCAGATCGAACTGCGCAAATTAGTTTGCACGTGGCTTATCATTCAAGCCGCGCTTCCGTCCGACTAAATTGTTTATAAATTAGGTTTGCACAGTCCAGTGTGTACAAGCCATAATTGAGCCATCTCCCAATGATTAGCATTGGGCGGTAGACAGATTGGAGACATTGAATTATTATTTGAAAGATGTTGCATTGATTCCTTAGTCACATCACATCCTTCAACTTTTACAGGCCGCTTGAGTTCTATTATTACGCCAAGACCAATGACCAGTACCCACCATTTTAAGATGCAGCGTGAGCAGTTTGCTGATGCTGTTAATAATTAAAGTTACATCTAGGACTACACAGCTGCTTCAAAAATTAAGTTTAATACTTACAACCGGTACAGTCGCTTCCTGAATACGGGACGGCGAGACGGGCGCGCGCTGGGGCGATCCTACGGTCGGGTGATCGGGCCCATCCGGTACGCTCTAAAATGATGACAAGCTAATATTACAAATAATGGTAAACACACGATGACGTTCCTCTGAAACTAAGTTGGAGAATAACAATACATTTATTTGCAACAACAAACAACAAGAATAAAGCGTCCAGCGTTAGCAGCGTCGCAGCCAGCGTCTTAGGGGCGCTATCGATTCGTATTGCTATGGTTCAGTTCAGTTGTGCTACCTATAGGCTGTTAGCAGTTAGCTCAGCTGTTTTAACTGTAAATACTTGTTAGCGACGACGACTTTATGCGGTTTAGATAAGGCTCGAATTATTCAGGATATAACTACAGAATAGATAAGTGTTTTTGCGCCATGGATTATGCAATGTTGATAGCGACCGACTCCATAACAACAGAATGTTCGAAATGCCGACAACCCTCACATGTACCTACCTACTTATGTATCTATTGATTAATTTCTCAAACGAATCAGGAGAATTTTCTAAAGTTCTGAAGTTCAGTCCTTAGGTAAAAAACCCGAGCTTGTTGGCCGTTTATTTAGTTCTGTTCTAAGCGATAAAACAGTAAACAAGTGAAAAGAAAAATTACGAAATTGAATTGTAAAGTGCAGTGCAGTGACATTGTATTAAATACGTAGTTGAGTGTATACGGTTAAATAAACCGATTTAAATGTTCTGAAGTGTTTCTTCTGACATCCTTCCCGACCAGCCCTAGTCGAAGTCTTACACCTTCGACGAGCACCTACAATACTAGTTCCAACTTGTTTCCATTCTTTAAAAGTAATTTTCTTTGTTTATAAACATTTAACTTACAACAAGAATACAATAGACAAGAAACAGATAAATACTATCATAACATTTGAACTGGCTGCGCCGATTTTTATCAAATCAGCTAAGGGCTGAGGGAGAGTAAGAGAAAGGGCTGTGGAGCTAAGATTCCACAGACTAATACTTACACAGCTAAAAATGTGTAACTGATATCATCTCTATCCTGGGCCCTTGTCGGTTACAAAAATATTTTGGAAAGTATTAAATACATCTAGAGCCCAAATACGAATGAAGCACACTCTTTTATAAAGGGGTTTGAAGATTTTGGCCCTAACATCGGCCAGCCAATACTACAGGCCAATACTGCGGCGCACAATAAAAGTTATATTTAGAAGAATAGAAGATACCTAAATAAAAAAATAATAAAATTATATGACATGAAGTCCTAAGCGTCAGGCTACTGAAATATTCACATATGAAAAATTTTCATTAAAATAATACTTATTTTCATATGTGAATATCTCAGAAACCTGACGCTTTAGGAGTTTAGGACATTATCTTATAATGTTTTTTTTTATTATTATAAATGTCCTCTATCCACTCTATGTATAACTTCATAGTGCGCCGTGTTTAAAAAAAATACAAAGTGGTGGCCGATGTTAGGGCCATCCTCCATACAAAAATCTAAAACCCCTTTAATATAATTCAATTTATTTGTAGAAAAAAGACAAGACGCCTCGGGCTAAATCGGCCGGATGATCATTATGATCCTCATACTTACGCGTTGTGGTGTAAAGATTGGAGCCATCATGTCCAAGTTAGTCATTGGAAACTCGACACCCTTCTGTTTAAGCTCAGCGTATACTTGACCAACTCCCTGAAAATAAACCAATTCCGTGTTAACATTTGCCCCCTCAGCACACATAACGTCCACTGCTGAACGTGCTTCCCCCAAACAAGAGGCGATATTGCCACAATCACCACCAAGCCGAGAAGACTGGCCTGCCAAGCGTGGGTGATTGTGTCAATATCATGTGGGTTGGTGATCGCAATTAGGTGTTGACGGCACCATGCGCGCCATTTTGTGAAAAGGATTTCCCGTTCATAGGAGCGGGACAGAGCATACGTTTTTGAAATGGCGTAAGCGCAAAAATCAAAGTTATTGCTTATTTACAAGAAAACAACACAGCTTATGAAGAAACGTTCAAGGAACCAAATAATTAGTTATAACCTACGAATCAAAACATAAGTAATTTCAATAGACCGCAGGGTTCCTGAGATCTTGACCAAATTATGTGCGAAACAGTGTACTTTCATGTTTTTTTCTCGGTTTTTTTTCTCAGTCGTGTTTACACTTTCAACGAACCAAAGAAAAAAAATTAATTTTATGTAAAAATTACACAGATGAAAGCTGGTGCCCGTGCTCTGGTTGATTGCCTTAATCAACTCTTACACCCACGGGTTGAGTTGGAGGGGTCGATTCTTATGCCTCGGCATGTGTTTATGTGACTTCAATCACATTTAAGGGATGATTATCCTGATCAACCTGTACATTACATTATAACTATTTTATTAAAAATTTTAACTTTGGGAAACGTTTTCGATAATATGCGATGCGATGACTGATTGACGAACTTCATTAATTGTGGTTTTAAGTTGGTAGATATTTGATAATATTATAGTCATATTACAATAGAGGTGTACACTTGTACAGTAGTCTTTAGTAACTGCAATACTTTATTAGTACACAAGTACAAGTAACAGTAGTTTGTAGACCCTCAAGAGTCGAGCGAGGCTGACGTCCAAAGGAAACGCAAACCACAGACATGCGCAAAAAGACAAACCTTGAATCAAACTATGAGGTGCCTATAGGTACATTTCGTAATTCGATTTCGCGGTTTGATAGTCAACAAGTTTCATAAGATTACGATATTTCCTTTCCATTGTTACCATACAATCAATAGTGAAGAATATAAATAGGTATAAAAATTTTATTACCATTAGAAGTTTGAAAATTCGGGAAAGCGACGAGCATTTCTAGTGACTGAATTCTATTGCCATGATTTTCTAGTTGACATTATGATATTCGGGTTGACATTTTAATATACAAGTTGACATTGTATCCAAATAATAATACCATTTGCATTAATGCTTTTATTGATTATCTTAATGATTTTTCATTTAAGAGCTTTTATTATGCTAATATTTTGTGTTTCCTATTTAAATTGTTCTTAAAATTGGCTTGATTCTCAAATTCGTTTATTGTGTACTGAGTAGTTTTAGATTTAAGTTTTCCACACACAATGTATTTTGTTTATAATGGAAATATTAGAATTGAATTGAGCTTTAAGCTCATGAGCTTAGAGTTTAAGAAAAATAAACCTTATTTTAAGGGTATTACCGCTAATTCTGGTTGGTTCTGGAAGGCGTCAGCCCAGCACTGGATAAGACTTAGAACTTTCTCCTGCACAATGGTTGGTGGGTCGTTTTTTGGCCCAATCAGTTTTACCTGAAAATTAAAACAGTTTATCAATTGGATAGGATAGAGACCTAAACAGAGATAAATCCTCAACCACCAGAGAGGCCTGTGAAGATCCCAAGAACTTTAGCACGGGGATTGGCCGGTTATGCCAAAAATAATCAAACACCACGCATGGACTAAAAAAGGAAATATAAAAAATATACGGAAAAGTACCTACACTAACCGAAAACTAATCTTGAAAGAGTACACTAAGGGCAACCTAAGCTTCAAATCTTTGCTTTTGATTTAATTGATACCAAATTGAAGCCTCTTTTATGAATAAATTTTTGCTCGATTAACATAACATCATCTAAGTATGTAGGTGGCCTCGAAGTAAGCAGAATGTAGATTATGCATCAATCTAAGTAAATCAGTCCCCTGTTTCAGGATCAAATGAGGTACTCCTCATCGGGAGATGAGGAGTACCTCATTTGATCCTTCCACTTTCGAGAAGATTACTATCTTCTCGAAAGTGGAAGGATCAAATAGATCTATGATAAGTAAAGTAAAGTATCGTTTATTGCTTGAAATACATGTAGGTATAAGTGTTTTTATGTCTATGTGAGTCAATGTATGTACCTTTACGGTGTGCAATGTCTGTGTACAAATAATAACAATTTAATTAAATAAGCTTACAATAAAATAAAATAAAACTGCACTTGTAACTAATGTTAGATAAAAACAAAGAAAAAAATGTCATTACGAAGCAGAAAAATCTTTGTCAGTTAAAAATTCATATAGACCATAATAACATTTATTTAAAAGAATCGTTTTTAATTTTCTCTGAAACTCCATATACGGCAGTATTCTTATAGATTGTGGTAATTTATTATATGTATATGGAGGGTGCCATAGCAAAGATACTCTTGCCCATCATTGTGATTTTCCTATTTATTTGACAGACTTTGTTGTTGTCACGCCTATTGCGGACCACGAAATCCGAAGGTCGACCGAAGAGATTTTGAAAATTCTTGACAAACATAAGCTGTCTCCAAAATATACAGTGATGGTAGAGTCAACAGTTTATACTTAAGGAAAAAGGGTTTACAAGAGTCGGTTAATTTAAGGTGATGATGTTTTGGGAAGCCGATGACTGCCATCCTAAATACGTCGCGTCGTCGTCTAATAATAGTACATAACATACTGTGTTGTATAGTGTGTTTTCTATAGTTTGTACTTATTTATCTCTTGCAGATAATTGGCTGTAGGTATTTAGAGGCATAGTTGCGTTAATATTTCTGTACCTGCCTTATTAATAACGACGATTTTTCACCATTACACTATAACAGCATGTATTATAAGTACATGCAGCAAGCTCGTAAGATAGAAATGACTGCCGCGATGGTCTAGTCTAGCGTATTTAACAGCAGACAAAGAGGCCACAGGTTTAAATCCCGGGCTGGGTCAACTATTGTTAATGGGTTTTTTTACCAAGAAAAATTTACAGAAGCAGCCCGGAGCCAGGAAGTTGGCGGTGTGCAACTGTTAAAGCACGCTAAGCCGTTGGTCTTGCGTCTGACCTCTCGTCCGTCGTGTCGTCTGACCGTCGTGTCGTTTCGTCCGTCCCATCGGTACATAATAGAGAGTACTTACACCTGACCTCACACACAAGTGTGCGCGCAAACAGATGTGCATAATAATGTCCTACGCACAGGGCTAGTTTTCCGTTGAGACTGACCGTTGCCGTCGCCGCCCTGTGGCCGAAAATTCGGCTAGGACGACAACAAGATAGATATTATCATATTCGTTGGGGATAGTTCCGACAACAACACGGCATTTGTTAGCATGATGAGGCCAGAAAGCGACCTTGATACTTTAGAAGAAGACACATTACATAATATCCCTGAGAATATCGTAATTCCCTAGAGGAGTTTTACACAAAACAGCTGTTTAGTTTAGATAGCTATCTGAATAAATCACAGATATAAATTAATGTAAGTATTTACAAACTGTATCATATCTGTTGTCAACTGCATAGCTACTAATGGCCCTGGCATGAGTCACATTTGTGTAACGTTTATAATTAAATTACAAACACGTTATTAGGTTTTCGCTACTGTAATTATGTCATTAGGTAGGTAGGTATGTTATTAGTTATTATAAAATTATTAATTGTATTAAATCATGTATTGAGTCATTCCATTGTGACGGGTGGGACATTCTAACTCCTTTTTGCTAAAACTACAAGTAATTTCTGTAAAACTACCAATGCTATCAGTTTCAAAATAATGGCATTATGAAAATAGTTTTAAATGAAAACAAAAAATGCAGTCCTAAATTACACAGCAAATTGACATATTCTAAGTGTGACGGGTGGGACATCCATGACACCCACCTATCTGAGTGGATGGATTTGCTTCCAAAATCAAGACAAACCATCAAAACTTTGTTCAGCAATTTTTTCATATCTTGTAACTAGAATGTTAAGGTCCCATTTTACATTAAATTAGAATTATTTTGTTAGCACATTATCAACATATTGCCTCATACAGTTTGTGTTGTGGGAAGAGTGATGATTGTGTGCGATTATTACAAGTCGATGAAACACATTTCGCGGATAAAACACACACAACTGTTTAGGCAAGCATATAAATTAAACATCTCTAACAAAATGAATAAAAAGTAAAAAAAAGTCAGTTTAACATTTTTTCGACATTAATAGAAAAAAATATTTCGTGATCCGTCCACATCGAAGTTTATAAACGGCTATTTTCCACGTTTATTTAGCTATTTTCCCGACGTTTCAGCTGGTTTAGTCATTCCGTGACCACGTCTGAGTGTAAATCTTCTGAAACGTCGGGGAAAAAGAAAATAAACGCGATAAATTCCCGTAAATTGTAATATTATTACTAAACCAATATATATTTAAATGTAATAATCAAACCACTATAACGCTGTTAATCACGAATTCATCAATGCTTTGGTCCCACAGGCCGTTGTGACGGGTCGGACACCATTTCAAATCTCAATATAAGTACCTATATTTACTTGCTTAATTGGTTGATTCCTGTTGAATCAATTCATTGGCTTTGCTGTAATCACAGACTCAAGTACAAATTAGGTAATTTATTTATTTGCCTTCGCTGGAATTAGCCTATTATGATTAATGAAGTATTCAATACTAAATTTTAGAGGTAAATTGAATTTGAATACTGAGAATGAAACACATACTTACATTTTGTTATGTCCAAAACCAATTCCTATATCTTAACCAACCTCAATTAACTTCTAACACCCAATATTCAAGTATTACCTATGCAATCTTACTTAGGTAGGTATATTGATCATATTCTATGTTATTAAGTAAACCAGTTTTTAATTAGAATCTGCGTTAAGTTTCAAATGTTGATATGACGAAAATATTGGGTAATATGGTGAAATAATTATTCAGATTTGATTCAAACATAATATTTTTTGAATAATTATTTCATAATATTATTATCAGTGAAAATGCACTAATAAGCAAGCTTTAGCACAACCTGTTAACAGGAAACTCATATAGCATAACACTTACCTGTCTATAACAATTCCAGTGCCATATCGAAGGATAATGTTTAAGTTAGTACAAGCTAGTTCAGGTGATGGATGACAGATTGATAATATTATATAAACAATGCTTTTTTTCATCACCTGAATATAATTGAATTTGCAATATTCAACTGGATTTTAAAGCATGCCTCCACCTACTTACTTTTACTAGGCCAAATGTATAAACACTAAACACAACCAGACTCATAAAAATCTAGAATTATATTAACAACTACTTGATTCAAACAGACCAGCTTTATTTTTTTGCATATCATTCAAAGTTTTTGAGGATGACCTAGCCATTCTTAGTGATATTGATATTATTAAAGACAATCCCTAACAATCATATAAGTACCTAATCTGTTCTTTAGCACTCATTCAGTTGCCATTTTATTTTATTATATTTTATATTGAGGAGACTTCTTTCTTCGCATATTGATGCTATGTGAATTGTCCAGAATTATATATATATATATATATATATATTTATATTGCTCCCATGCATCACTTATCTTTGCTGGGGGGGTGAGTCTATTTGAAGTTAGTAACGAGATGTGACTTTGACGTCTCTGGTCATTGACCTGACTGCTGATAATGATCAAAAATGGTCAACTATCACTAAGTAGTATATTAGTACTACTTATCAACTTATCAGTAATAAAACTATTAACCGTTGTCATTGAAAATATCAGTCATCTGTGGGAGTTCATAACATTCTTGTGGTTGTAAAAGTAGTTGTGTATTTTGTTAGTTGTGTAGTGCCACACTTGTTTTTTTTTGACAATCAATCTTCAACCAAGTACAAAATTTGTACTTGGTTGACTCTTATAGATTTAAAGGATCTACCTTTAAATCTATAGATAAGATAGTCGTCACTGAATCTCACAAAGCAAGCTCAAAGTTCAATATTCAATTGAAATTGTATTGTTTCTTTATTAAATACTCAATTTAATATAATAAATACTAGTAATAATAAATAATACTAGTTCTAATTTGTTTTTATAAATACTTTAATAAAATAAAATACTTTATTAAATTCTTATTTTAATAAGAGTTCAATCATATTTTTCCAGCACAATCTGAGTTAGTTGATTGTTTTGATTAGAGTAGGTATTATGTTTCCAATGTGTTTTATGATATTTTATGCATGCAAGCTCTTGAAATTGTATTCAGGTGATATCATGAAAACTCTTATTGGGTGCATTCTATAGAGTGCCACAAAACAAGTGTACTAAACAATCCAAATGGGGGTGATTCTGGGCCTCAAGGGGTCAACTTTTGTTTTATGATTTATTGAAGTTCTATTTTTTTTATTAATATTAGTGACCTATTTATTCGTGTTTTTAATGCATTTTTTACCATATTATTGTTTTGAAATTTCAAAGGTGAAATATTTTTGATATTATTTTATAATGTTAAATACTTAGTGCAAAAATGTATGTAAAATAACATGAATAGGAAGAAAACAATCTATTTTCTATTACAAGTTGATCCCCTCGGGATCCATAATCACCCCCTTTTGGCTTAGAACACATGTCACATGTCACCCTATAAACCAGTGTGACACTGATCAGAATGTAATGAATTTCAAACTTGACAAACTTACAGATCAAACCACAGTTACAGCACAATATTTACTACTTATTATTTTTGCACTTACCAATTCTGATATGAATTCTTTACTGCACACCAGTACGTGGAAAGCCTTGCCACAGTTTTTAACACATGTTTCTAGAACAGTTAGAGTGTACATAACAACTGTGTAGTTTTTGCCTGCACTCATAGCCAGCTTCTTCCGTATAGCCTTTACAGCATCCTTAGGTCCATCCGCACTGCTGTTTACTATATCACAGATCTCCATGTTAAGGCCCCAGTTCTCAGAAGGTAACGATCCATCGGTAGCTTGCTCTATAATTGAAAAATTACATCAGTAAACAAAATAATAAAGGGTCGTTATTTCACCAATATGTATTTTTCATTGTATTTATCGGATTGGAGATGGATTCAGGTATGTTACTACGTATTTTTGTGGAAGTTTATGGCAATCATGGCACCACAACAAAGAGAAATTTGGATTTTCAAGTGCGCAACCAAAATAACATACTGCCGTCAACAAATACGTAATTTCACAATCACAATGGGCATATATTTACCAATTTTTTGGCCTACCGGCGTAGAAAAGGGATTTCCTACACCAAAGAAGGACATTTTTTATGCACTAATGGAATTATTTCTGGTGATTTCACTGATTTCTCTGTTCTTTCTTGTCACTGAAATTACGAAAATCAAGCGAAAATCGCAACTTTCCTTGCAAGACTCAAAGGGTCCGGTTAATTTACAGCCTAGCAACGAACAGTCCAGGAACTTACGACCACGGATTTTACAGGCTGTACTACGCAGCTTGGTAATTTGTTTACAAATGGTTGAATTTTCCGGGGCTGTTTATAGCTGGCTCGTAACGGTTCCTTACAGCCTGTATTACTCGGCCGGTTTATTTACAGCCCTGGAAAGTGTGTCCAGGCTGTACTGATATCCATGTACTGAATTTCCATGGTTGTTAGTTCTTGTCACGTGTGAGCCTTATTCAGCCCGGTGAATTTCAACCCAGGAAAATTCGACCAGTGCTTCTGATTGGTCGGTAGCTTATGCTTCGTTTAGATGCAAATACAGATAAAAAATGTTACTGTCCCGTTCGTGCGTGCGTGATTTAACAAAAACCACAGATTAAATAAATAAAACCAGAAATACACCGGTCCAATATCCAAATACAAAATAGGTATAAGTACTAAGCTACATTCATTAATGTGGTTATTATATTTGTTTCACAACCATATTAGACAATTATGGTTGATCGTTTCGTGTTGGCGCGAGTTTCTTTTTTGTCGTTTTTATTTTTTCTGCGTTCTACATGAATTAAAACTAAAGGAAAAGTAATTTATCGCAAATCGTAAACTATTTTCTATTAGCCTCTCAGCTGGGCAAATTACTTTTCCACTACTTTTATAAATTGTAAACTTAACTGGCAAAATTAAAAACCAAAAAATAATTTATCTCGCGCCAACACGAATATTATTGACTAATTTCTGCCCGCGGCTTCGCACGCGTTTTTTTTTCTATGGAAACGTTTATATCCCATGGGAATTGATTTATGTGATAAAAAGTAGCCTATGTTTGTTTCCAAGATTATAATTACCCGTACCTAAGCAAAATTTCAGCCCGATCCGTTCAGAAGTTGTAGCGTGAAAATTGTACATCTAAACTTTCGCATTTATAATGATGAGCGAAGCTAGTCACGAAAATGTTATGTTTTTGCGGTCAAGGGATGCTGAAGTAAGGGCATTTGGTGGGCGCCCCCGTTTTACTACCTGGCAAAGAAGGCTTCTCTGTACTATCCATAACAGACATTTAGATAACGTTTAAAGCGCTGGTTGATACGTGATAAAAATATACATATTATGTATATTTCTTACACGATTTTATTAGTTCCATCTATGTTTGTTTGTAACGGAATATTTGAACGTGATTTTCACCTTCATATATGAAGCAAATCGTTGAATTAGTGGTGAAGAGAGCCAATAGAATCTGCATTTCACGCCGACTTTGGTGGTGTTTATAACTAAATTCGGCCAAAAATGTGTCTTAAGACACATTTTTGACCGAATTCTTTTCACCAAAGTCGGCGTGAAATGCAAATTCTATTGGTGAATAGATTGACAGCTCAACTAGGAGTTGGTTTTTCATTCAAACGTGAAAGGAGTTAAATAAAATTAGGCAGATAAAATCCAGTGGTAAATTTAGTGTTAGCTGCCTATATTTATTTACCACTTGTATTCGTGTCATTAATATACCTACATAGTACCTACAATCAAATAAGTAGTGAAAAGAGGACCACATAGACTTTTTAACCTCTTATTAAGGCGCCATTTTTGGCAACACTGAAAATGACATAGCGCCTTTGTTAATTTATTTTCTGTGACAGCCAGCTGACATTATTTTTTATTTCGTTGTTGCTGTGTGTTTTTATTTGTGGTAATCTTTGAAATGTTTTATCAAGGATCCAGGGAGTGTTGTTAATAATAATTGAAAGAATCCTAATGAGTGACACGCAAAGTGAATAAACCTCATCAAACATGCCGTCGATAAGACATCGTAGGTACTGAAAAGCTCATGAATAGTGTTTTGGGTGAAAAGTGGGAGAATCTCAATAAACTGGAGATTATGGACATCTTTATTTTGTTTACACACTGTGAACTTTTTTCGCTGTTATTTTTTTATCATCTTAGTGATACTCGCACACGAATAACAGTGTTTACCTATCTAATTTCCATGTGGTCTACTTACCCAACCCGTTGTTATTTGACAGTACCTTAATTGTTTGTATTATTCACATCGAAATACAATGGACAAGAACAAGAAATGAAGTCTAGACCATTTGTAGCCTTTTGTAGTTTGACCTTTTGACTGTAGTTAATTGATGTGTTGGGATCAACACATCAATTAACTACAGTCATGCTCTTCACTTGTAGAACATGAGACCGAAATACCA